>CM060962.1:146182524-147382524 GCA_030765045.1 Tenodera sinensis
GTTTAGTAAAACTAAGTTGTGCTCTTCAGAAAATTGTATGAGTTTCCCTTCACATGCCACCCACAAATTCAATATTGAGATTTCATTGAAAACATGTTTTTTGAGACTCCCTGATCCAAATAAGATTTTTAGGAAAGTGTGTGTGTGTGCGTGGGTGGGTGCGTGTGTATGTGTGTGTGTGTGTGTGCGTGCGTGCGTGCGCGTGCCTGTCTGCGTGCGTGTTAGCAGTGTAACTCAGAAACAAAAGGTCTGTTAAAAACCAGACATGGTATTTAAATTCAGATCTTTCAAGGATGTGAGACAAACATTTTCAAGGAAACTACCCTACCCCAGAATACCCTTTAAGTGGAACATTTTCTGAGAATTTTGATTTTATCAAAAATGGTTCTAATCATTTTTATTAAAACACTACATGTTTAAAATATTTTATGATGAAAGGTATATCTTGAATTTTCTAGAAATGTCCTTGGAAGTCCTGTTCACTCTGTATGGCTTTTGCATAACTGGTAAACCATAAGAAATGAATAAAATTTTACTACACAAGAGAAGTACATTCTGTTAAAACACATAATTTATATTATTTACATTCTTTTTGTGTGAAGTGAATGATACTGCTCAAAAAATTGGAGGAACACATGTTTAAACCAAAGCCAAAAATAAAATAGTGAGGTAACGTAAATTTTGACAGTCGGATGTTATGTTTTGAAGTACTGTTTTAAACTGCAATGGAGTTCTTCTAAAAATTTGTTAGTTTTTGTCTGAATAAATCAGTGAAGTTGAAAAATATGTGGAAATCAAAGTGAGTACACTTTAATTTATTGATTTATTATGCTTTAAAAATTTTTAACAGCAATTTGGGGTAGAAAATTGTTATTTTGTGTTATCTGAGACTAACAGAGGAAAGAGATGTCTGAATGAACATCTGTCCTAAACGCAGTTATGTGGACTGATGATGGCCATTCCATTTGTTTTGTCTTTAGGATTCTTCATGTCAGTCATTCTGCCATCCATAGGGCTTGGTGATGATATATAGCGACAGGTCGGTTCAAGAGGCACTCCAGAAAGGGTGCGAGAAGAAGATAATGGAGGTACAGGACAGATCTCTTACACAACTTTGTGCAGACGCAAATCTACAGCACAAGATCTACATAATGACGCAAAAACAACCTTTGGAATGATGATTTCTGATCAGACTATAAGAAACAGGAAGGGAAATGCAGGGTTGAGGTCTAGAATCCCCATTAAAGCCCCTCATTTGACACGTCAGCACAAGAAAGCCCAGTTGAGATTTGCTCAGAATCATGTCAACTGGCAAATCCAACAATGGAAGGTTGTTCTCTTCAAAGACAAATCAAGGTTTAAACTAAGGGGTTGCGATGGTTAAGGCTAGGAAGTTCATGCATTTGCATGTTTTTTCATAGGGGTTAAAAATGTATCCTTTTACATTATGTGCACGAATTTTCAGTTATTTGGACATGATTTTATGGTGAATGTAACTGCATATTTTCTTGATTTTGATAAATGCATACTATTCCAATATTATAGCCCCTATATTGCATATTTTAATGATTTTTATGGTTTTTTATTACTTTTTTCCATCTGGATACTATTTTTCATATTGGTAGTATTGCACATGATGATGCAACTCACGAAGATTTCAATATTATAGCCCCTATATTGCATATTTTAATGATTTTTATGGTTTTTTATTACTTTTTTCCATCTGGATACTATTTTTCATATTTGTAGTATTGCACATGATGCAACTCACGAGGTGAGTCATGTTGTCATGCAGTGAATCCCCTGTTTCCATCATTTCATTATACGTATGTGTGTGGAGAATAATCAGTGCACTATCTGAGAGGTTTATTTTAACAAAGATAAACTGCAGGTCAAAGTTTTGAGCAGCACGATTATAGCAACGCTTGCCTGCCCACCAGTAGTTGTGTCATGGTCTTCAAACATAACAGTGTTGTAAACTGGTTCCCACCAAATTAAATTAAGCGTATAAAATGTTAAAAAGCTCTTCAAATGCCGAAAATAAAACCAACTTCGAGTGCTAGATTAATTTAGAGAAACAGTTTTCAGGTGATTTAATATCTACAGATAATAGGGTACTGTTTTGTGGAGTGTGTGAGAAAAATGTAGGGAGTGAGAAAATATTTCAAATAGTTCAACACATAAATACAGCAAAACATAAGGAGAATTTAATCAGAAAACTCGCAAACAAATAACCTGTTCTAAAACAATTAGTAGAGTGTTTAGGAAGTAGGGTTATTGAATTTTCCTATGACTTGTGCCAAGCATTTTTAGCTGCTGATATTCCCTTGTTCAAAATTAATAATCCGACACTAAAAACTTTCTTGCCAAGTACACTCGACAACATGTGCCTGAAGAAAGTACAGTGCGTAAGACTTATGTAGGACATTGTTACAATAACGTATTGTCAAAAATACAAAATGAATTAGCAGATCAGTTTGTATGGTTGTCTGTTGATGAAACCCCTGATTCTGAGCGCTGTTCTATTGCTAATATAATCGAGGGTGCTCTAAATAAAGAACAAAAGACTACACCTTATCGTCTTTAATGTGTGAATTGTCGACCACTGACAATGTAACTGTGATCCAGTTTGTGATGGACTATTTGAAATTACTATGGCCAAGTGGAATCAAATATGATAGGTTACTTTTATTTGTTACTGATGCAGGTCCTTATATGGTAAAATCAGGACAAATTCTCAAAGGTATTTTTCCTAACTTAATTCATATAACTTGTTTGGCACATGCTCTTCATCGCATTTCTGAGACAATAAGTGATTCTTTCCATTGGTAGATAGATTTGTGTCCAGTACAAAGAGAATTTTTGTTAAATCCTCTAAAAGAGTTAAGTTGGTAATTATTATTTATTTATGCCAACAAACTTACTGTTGGTGTTTTTAAACACACAAACCGTGTGTGGGCAAAGTTTGAGAGGTAGAACTGGAACTTAAAAATTCAATGCCACAACTGGGATTTGAACCACAGACCTTCCGCTTACCGGGCGGACGCTCTAACCACTGAGCTATTGTGACAAACTGCCAGAATGGCATTAAATTCTCAATGGCAGAACTGGAACTTAAACATTCAATGCCACAACTGGGATTTGAACCACAGACCTTCCGCTTACCGGGTGGTTTGTCACAATAGCTCAGTGGTTAGAGCGTCCGCCCGGTAAGCGGAAGGTCTGTGGTTCAAATCCCAGTTGTGGCATTGAATTTTTAAGTTCCAGTTCTACCTCTCAGAGTTAAGTTGTTTAGATCAACAGCATCTAATATCCCACTTCCTTCTGCACCAGTGTTAACTCGCTGGGGAACATGGGTCGATGCTGTTTTATATTATGCTAAGCACATAGAAATAGTTGAAGAGGTTGTTGATTCATTGGACTCGAAAGATGGTTCATCAATAGAAATTGTGCAAAATATTCTGTCAGGCACTGGGTTAAAAGAGGATCTTAGTTTCATATCTGCCCATTTTTCTTTCTTACCAACAGCCATATCGGCATTGGAAGCTGTAGGATCACCTTTGCATGAATCATTTACTGTCCTTCAAAAAACAAGTGATCTAAGTTCGGTTCCTGGTAGCATAGGGCAAAAAGTGAAAGAGAAAGTGAATTATGTAATTTAAAAAAATTCTGGTTGTTAACAGATGTGCGATATTCGAGATATCCTCAAAAGAAAACCATCTGTCACATCAAGAGACTTGACTCTCTCTCTCTGTGAAGCAGTTAACATCATTTAAATATGCCCTGATAACATCTTGTGACGTGGAGAAGTTTTTCACGTTACAAAAGTGTTTTGCGAGACAATAGACGATGTTTTACAGTTGAAAATTTGTGCAAAGTGTTGGTTGTGAACTGCAACTTAGCAGTTAATACTAGCAGCAGGACCACTTCTGCTTCAACCTCTAAGGAATAAGGTAACTTTATTTATATTAACTTGTCTTGTGTACTGTAAAGGGACATTGTTTCATTAAATAGTGCATATTTCTTGGCATATTTTCAAGTTTTTAAGAGCATTTGAGAGGTAGAACTGGAACTTGAAAATTCAATGCCACAGCTGGGACTTGAACCACAGACCTTCCACTTACCAGGCATATTTCAATGTTTTTAGGGCATGAACTTCCGAGTCCTAGTGATGGTCATACACATATACAGAGATGTTGTGGTAAACATCTTGCTTCAGTCACTATTGTTGAACATGACAGATTTGGAAGTGGTTCAGCTATGGATTGGGCTGGCATTACTGTTGAGTCTTGGACAGAGTTTGTTGTTCCACGGCACATAAATGCAGATGTTTACATTAGTAACATCCTTCAACATGTCATACCCTCTGCGTATGGAATGGATCCTAATTTTCTTCTGCAGCATGATAATGCTAAACTCCATACAGCACAGAGTGCCAAGGATGTCTTAAAAGAATGCCAAATTCAGGTAATAGATTGGTCTACACACAGTCCTGACCTCAATCAGATTGAACATCTGTGGGATAAGCTGGAAAAATCTGTTCACTGTGCCACAGAATCTGGGAGAACTTGCTGGGAGAAAATCCCACAAATTTCTATTAGGGGGCTGGTGTGAAGCATGTCATGTAGGTGTTATGTAGTAATTGCAGTTCATGTAGAACACACTAGGTACTGAGTGTTGAAATAACCATGGAAACACTGATTAGTAAACTATGTGATCTTGTATTTCCACTTTGTGCATCAGTCAATAAATTGATTGTATTTCTGATCCTGTGAAATAAAACTTTGTTAGAATGCCTATTATGATTTTACACAGTCCCTCAATCTATTATTACAAACTGCCAAAAATTGAATTATAACATTGTTTTGGGACAATGGTTTAAACATTTGTTCCGCTAATTTTTTTGAGCAGTGTATTTTCGAGATGTTCCTTGTTATCTTTTTGAACGTTCCAATACTTATACTTTTTGTCAAATGTAAGTCATTTGTTTTTTACTTTCTCTACTACATACAAGAAGTATGTTATGTGCAAAAAGTATGATAAATACCAAACTTGGTATTTAAGTTTGGTACCTTCAATGGATGTAACACAAAGATTTTCAAGAAAATCACTTTATATGGAACATTTTTTGAAAATGTTGATTTTCTCAAAATGGCTGTAACGATTTTTATTAAAATACCCTATGTTTAAGATGATTTCATGAAAAATGAAATGTATATCTTGAATATTCTGGGACTGTCCTCAGATGCCCTTTCATTCCAGGTGACTTTTGCAAAATTGGTAAACTGTAGGAGAGAGACAAAATCTTACTACACAAAAAAATGCAGATCTCATTAAAACCCACAATTTATGTCAAATACATTTTCTTGTGGAGTGCACCATTTCCGAGATATTCCTTGTTATTTGTTTGAATTTTCCAATACGTACACTTTTCTCAAATAGTATTATGCTATTTGTTTTTTTAATCTCTTAGCCATGCAAAGGGAATGGAATTTCAAAACCATAACATAGCAACCAGCTCTTAAAAGATTTGACTATCGCTTAAAGCCTACTGTATTCCCATATTTCCCTTGCACCTTCAAGAAAATTAACAATAAGATAATTTCTGCAAATGCTTATCTCAATTAACCTGAAGCAGAAAGAGGAATATAAGCTTTTGTAAGAATAGTTTGCACAAGAGTAGAGGAAGTCATGTGAGTGCAACACATCAGATTGTTGTTTGTTTATTAATGCAGAGTTTCACACATCATACAGCGTCACAGACTTGCCCTTCACCCACAGCAGCAAATAAACAGGAGGAAAAGAGGGCATAGAATGCTAGGATGTTAAGTGTGGCTAGTTCCAGGTAAAGCTTAATTCATTAGGAATAAAAGGGTGGTGCTGTAGCTTTATGTTTTCATTCATGGCTCTCATGCTAGGGTTTGTGGTGCCTCTCCAGGCCTTCACCTTTCACTGAGTAATGTGAAGTATCCTCAATGCAGCTCAGAGTCTGCAGCTCAGAGTCCATTGACATTCTATCATTGGAGGTAAAAGACAGTGCCCACAATTTATTAATGGGTTGGGTCACTACTTGGCGGAATGAGGCTCTATCGTATTGTAAATGAATTCTGACTACAGCAGAAGAATGCTGTATTCTGATATCAAACATACTAACCATTACTGTTGTTTGTTAGTGATAAAATATGGTACTTAAGAATTTGCAAACAATATACTCACAATGGTACTTCATCTTCATTACGAACACTACACACAACCTTGCCAAGCACCACCTTCTCTAAGTTGGTTCCTTCCTGTAAGCTGCTGAAAGGAACAAATTCTAATTTGGTAGTTGCATCTTTTGAGGTGTAATTGCTTCCACCATATGGTCCCAGTTGTTTTACGTTTATAGCCTGCAAAGACAACATAATTTGAACTTGTATGCTAGGATATCTGCAGAATATTTACATTTTTGAGAAAGTGTAGTGTTCAATAATTTTTGTTAATTAATGCCACATTTTATAAACTCAGCATTTTATTTTAAAACTGTTGTTGATTAATGCTATTATTTGGTAACAAAGCCATTCATGCATTCATGCCTTCTGATACTTTGCACTTCTGTAGGTTCTTCAGACAATACACTGCAGATGTTTAGGTGGTCTTTATTCATGTCTGCTCCCAAATTACATAAGCGGTAGATGGGAGAAGGTAAGATTTCAGTTCTATGCAGATGACTTGCAAGACAATGTGACCAGTTAGTAGTCTGAAGCATGCTACTGCAGCTTTGCAGGGGCATAGTGGCAAGTTATCTGGGTGAATAACAAGAGTTTTCCAGTTCTTCTCTTCACTTCTTAGTCTTAGTTTTTCATTATCAGAAATTGTGAACTTTATGAAATCAGTCCTTTGACTGATTGATATGGTAAGTTTGGTCTTTTTTTTAAAGTATTTTAGAACCCCTTTTCTAAAAAATCTACAGTCATACCAAATATACTACAGTGAGAGGAATCCACTGAAGATGGATCTTTTTTATGTAATCTGGTTAATTGTATCACCATTTGGTAATAATCTAATTTGGCAAGATTTAATATTATATGAGAACATACTGCTTGTATTGCAGCTTTCAAGTCTGAGAATATAACACTTTGGTATAGCTGTTGACTGGTAGATTTAAAAGTTCTAATGGTGTATGAACTACTATTATTTCCACATCAAAACTAGTGCTGTATGCCCCTAGTGAGTGATAGAATGAGAAAAGGTTGCATGTAATTCCAGCACCTTTAAAAGAACTGTCAGTGAAAATATATAACCATTCACTGGAAAGATATTTGCTAATGTTGCCATACACAGCCTCAGCTATGCTGGTTGGCAACATATGAGAAATGAAAGTAGTGAGAGGTAGTAGCAAATCTTTTGCATGAAGTTGGAAGTGTGTATCAGACAATGAATGGAGGTAACTTCTGGCAATGTGTATAGGTAAGTGACAGATATGCAGAAGGTGGGAAACTGTATTCTTGTTCAACATGGCAAATAAACTCTAAGATATGTTAATTTTATTCATTCTTCTTCCTTATAATCTGGACAGTTTTCATTGGATAGTGGCATTTTACTTACACATACATTCCTCAATTCAACCCAAAAGATCTCCCAAATGTAACAGTGAGCATCACAATTACAGAATAAATGAGGATCCCTCCATATTGCGATGAAACAACTTAATTCATAAACCACATAACCTGAAATAACTATGAAATCATAAGCTCATGCTGTTGCAATATACATTTATGAAAGAAATACAAAGTTGTGTGGCAAAAACCACATAATTTGAAATAATTATGAAAACATAAGCTCATGTAATTGTACAGTAGGTAGATAACCTTAGAAGGGGAATATATTCATAATGTATGCTTATGAAACAAATACGAAGTTTTATATGAGTTTGGTAGGTACTTTAAACATGGCATTTTACTGGAAATAATTTTTGCAAATTATTGGTGATTATGTCATTTTAAATGTGGATTTCCATTAATAGTCACTGGTTGACAAGGTTTACTCCACAATAGATCTGATTAGTGAATCTAGTGCATTTTGTCCTACTGAATACAGATATGTAGTCAGAATTTTTTTCATCAGGCATAGTCTTTCTGTGACAGCAACATTTTAAAATTTGATTTTTGCATTCTCTTTTACCTTAACCTCATATGTATCAATTTCATTCAAGAAGCATTTAAGGATTATATGTAATATCATGGTGAAGCACCAAAACACAAGACTACGCAAGTTCATTCATGTTTTGACATATGCAGACCTGTTAATCTGGTACTGTGATGTGTCAATATTGATCAGACTGTGAGCGTTTTAGCACAAAGTGAAATATTTCTTTTCTTTCTGTTTACAGTATATTGTGTATGTCAGGCTTGGGGCAAAGGTGTGACAGGATGTAGTACTTATCCTCTCCACTTCCTGACAACATCTGAAGGACTGGCCGGTTCTCTGAGGTACACAGACAATAGCGGGAAGCGCGGCCTGGTAGCTAACCATTGATGTAATGGAAGGGGTTAAAACTGTGATGTAAGGGAAGTGACTCATTGAGTTATTTCTCCCCATCTATGGTGTATGTTGTGTTTTACTGTTTTGTTGTTTCATCATGCCAAGAAAGTGTGTAAATCATGCAACCTACTTCATAAAAAGAGGCATTAAATTATCATATATGAATTATCACCTGGTCATTCTTTCGTTTTGTACAAATTATCACTGGTCATTCTTTTATTTAGTCAGTCACCAATTGTATCCCATAAATCACTGAAAAATGATTTATCATTACACATTACAATCAATTAACAATCAAATTAGCACTCCATTTCAATTTAACAGCTGTGTTTTTAACAACTGTCCTTTTAATAATTAATGTATTTTTCCAGAAAAAAGGTTATTTGTTAATGTTGAAAATAAAGTGACATTTATTTCAGATTATAAACTTCTCTTCAACAAGAGAAGATCGAAATACATGTCATTCTTGGGTTTCATTTTTCTCAGTTAGCAGTGCTGAGTAGGTCAAACTACACTAATCAAAATGAATATATTTTAGGTCATTTTTTATAGAATTTAACATTTTCTGGTCAAATCTTTGCAATATAATATTTAAATTCACATTTTATTTATAAAATTGCTCAGATAAATATAATTTAATGATCTGACCTTCCCTAGGGTTACCAGATTATTTTATGGAAATGTAGGACATTTGATAAAAATGTAGGACATTATTGATCAATGCAAAAATAATGTTGTTGTTAGCTAATACTGGATTTCTGACAATGAAGTCATTAATCCTCTTGCTCTCCAATATTTTTCACTGATGGATTGAAGAGACTTAGCAGTAACCGCATTTTAGAGAGCACCATATTTTTATGTTTTGGCGGTTACATCGCTCTCCAACAACCCCCAGAATGTCTGGAGGACCACACCTATGCAAAAATAATGTAAAGTTGTGATTTAAATGCTATTTATATATACCTATAGGCATATATTTTCTCAAAATCCTGAAACATGTACAATGTTAAATGTGATCTACAGTCAGTCATACTTCTCTAAAGACCTAATCTTGTGCAAAACATTTAACTTGTTTGAAATATAATCAAAAAGTTCCACAGAACTGAAATTTTTAAAATTATACTTCATTAAAACAATCTCTTTGATTGAATTAAGAGATAATCTGTTTCTTTAAACTTTTCACTGTGCTCTTATGGAAAATACTCTTTCAACATTAGCATTGTGTGCAGGAACATGTTCCCTACTTTCTGTCTTGTAACACTTATACTTTAATGAAAATGTATAATTGAATTTGCACTTTCATTCTGACATTTTGGCTTGTAATACAAGCACTGTGAATTAACTGTTAACTTCCCACTTTCTTATTCTTCTATAACCAAACTGCAAATGGAAGAGAGAGAGAGAGAGAGAGAGAGAGAGTAAAGCATCACTTCGCTGTGCCTCCACAGAATACCAACCTTTTGCCTCAGACGCAAATGCTGCATTCCCAATATTTCGTTCAATGTTACTAATGCATGTATATGCTAATAACAATAGTAATAATACTAATAATAACAATAATAATAATAATAACAATAATAACAACAACAATAACAATAATAATAACAACAACAACAAATGTTTATTGTCTATAGATTTCATACAAGTTTCAGACATTGTCAGATTCTACAATACAATGGGTATACATAAATTTGTTCATAGGATACATTAATATTTGAAAAACAAAATTAAACTGAATTGAATATATACATACATTTGTTATATAATATAAGAAGTTTCTATTTACAGCACATAAAACTATTTACAATTCAGTACATATAATTCATCTAACCTAGGTATATATACATTTCTGAGTTAAGTATATTTTCAGTTCATTTTTAAATTTTTTTCCTTTGTGTAGTTTAATAGTTGTTGGCAGTTTGTTGTATAATATCTGTCCTCTAATTAATGGATCCTTGCAAGTTGATTTGAGATTTACATGCTTCTTGTGGTAGTTCTCCCTTCCTCTGGTATAATAATCATAAAGTGTAGTGTTACTTGCGTCATTATTTTCCTTCTCAGTTGCAATTACAATTACCTTATATACATATAGTCCAACTACAGTAAGAATCTTATTATCTTTAAATACATTTCTACATGAATCAGTGCTTGCTAATCTATAGATACAACATAGACATTTTTTTTGTAACATTAATACCCTATTATGTGCGCATTACAGGTGCTTCCCCATAATTCTATGCCATAGGAAATATGAGGATAGATGAGTCCAAAATATAAAGTTTGTAACATGTGTTTGTCTAAATTCAATGATACTTGTCTTAACCTCTTGAGCGACAGCCATTTAAAAGCTCCGCAGGCCGAGAACGGATATCCAATATCCAGCGCAGGGCATTTAAATTGTTAAATGCGCTAAAAGTGCTTCCTAAATACACAGCTGTATTTTGCGTAAATTTTAAGTTATTTTAATGAAACAAAAACTGGTATAAAACTCATTATATGCAGTATACATGTACATCATCAGCAATGTTGAGTTGCATTTACAAATCGTTGAAATGGCACTATTTGTTTCACTGTGGTAAAAAGTTAACTTTGCTTTGTCGAAGGCGCCTAATATAATTTCTCGGAAAGAAACAGTAGTGGACCCATTGTATGTGTGAGCTATGCGTCAGCAAATCACAGCACAATGTGAAATAGAACACTACTGTATGCGTGGTTTATGATTCATCAGAATAAAGCAGGTTTGCAATTTTTCCTTACACGTCTTTCGTAACTTGGATATAGCTTACAGGCTCCGTTTGTTTCTTTCTTGAAATGCATACGTATACTTTCCTGCTTGTAGCTGAAGTGAGAAGCTTTTGAGTGTTACATCTCAGAGCTAAAACATGGCATCAACAAGCAGTGTTGCACAAAGGTTAGCGAGTGGTGGAAGTGTAAGGGCTTCTGAAATTACACACGATAATGTGGAGGACTTCTTGCTGTGTGACAGCGATTTGGATATTGATGGCGAATTTTCCGAATTTGAGGGGGGTGTGGAGGATATAGGTACGAGTAGCAGTGAGGAAGAATGTGACCAACTTCCTTCAGGTGTTCGTGAAGAGTCAGCATTGTGGAGTGCTGAAAACAATTCCAATACAAACAGGCACATCTTCACGAGCACAGGGTCTGGTGTTCAATCCCAGGCTCAGCTGACTTCTGACAGCCAACCAATTGACATTTTTACAAAATTTTTTACTACCGACTTAGTGTCTCTCATTGTTTCAGAAACAAATGTATATGCGTGTAAGGTGAAGGAAGACCTGCTCTCTAAAGGTAAATTAGGGCCTAAGAGCAGAATTCAAAGGTGGACAGAAGTAACACTCAATGAGACTTACAGGCTAATTGGTCTAATTATACTTATGGGTGTTATTCGTAAACCTGCATTATACATGTATTGGTCCACAGATGACATGCTAGCTACTCCTTTTTTTGGAAAATGCATGTCAAATAACAGGTTTACGTCAATTTTGCGGTTCCTTCATTTCACCTGCACAGAGAATGTAAATGACAAACTCCACAAAATTAGGCCTGTTTTCGATTATATTATTTCAAAATTTAAAGAAAATTATGTGCCGGGTGAAAAGGTCACTGTTGATGAAAGCCTAATGCTTTGGAAGGGCCGCTTAGGTTGGAAGCAATACATAAAAACAAAAAGGGCTAGATTTGGCATAAAGAGTTTTGATGTTTGTGAAAGTAAAATGGGATATCTTTACAATAGCTGCATTTACACTGGTCAAGGGACTGACAATACTGGAGACAAAGATTTGGGCTTATCTGGCTCCATAGTAATGCACCTAATGGAACCTGTGCTTGATCAGGGTAGGACTGTGTACTTAGATAACTGGTACAGCTCTCCTAAATTATTCATGGCCTTACATAAAAGAAAGACTAATGCAATTGGAACAGTACGTTCAAATCGTATTGGTTTGCCAAAAGATGTGAATACGAAGGCTCTAAGGAGAGGGGAAATGGAGGTGCGTCAGCTCCCACCTTTGACCTACCTTGCCTGGCAGGACAGGAGGGTAGTTACGGCATTATCCAATTGCAGCTCTAAGATTTTGATGATTGACACTGGAAAAACAGATGCCCATACCAAAATGTGCATTTTCAAGCCTGACGTTATCCAGGAATACAATATGCACATGGGCGGTGTCGATCTAGTAGATCAGGTATTGCAAGCATATCCCTCTTTACGAAAAACAGTGAAATGGTATAAAAAGGTATTTTTGCACCAGCTGGATATAACCATATACAATTGCTTGGTAATTTGGAGAGCTCTAAACCCACACAACACAATGACCTACCTGGACTTTCGACTATCAATAGCTCGCAGCCTAATTGAACAACACCAGGTTGAGAGGCCTCTTCATACTGGGGGTAGAAAATCCAAAAACCCTGCACCCCTCAGACTTCAAGGAAAACATTATCCTAAAAGGATACCGTCAACAGCAAAGAAGTCCCGCCCATCTCGAAGGTGTTTCGTGTGCCGCAAGAAGGGAATCCGTAAGGAAACTGGGATGATCTGTGGCGAATGTGGAGATGTGCCCTTGTGTGTTTATCCCTGTTTTGAGGCATATCACTGCAGAAGGAACATATAAAGGTAAGCCAGTAAAGCATATAGAATTTAATTAAATGTTTCATAATGAGGGAAAATTAAAATAAGTTGAGTTAGATAGAGGATAAATAAGGGTTAAATGCACAAACGCACAGGACGTGTATACACGTCCATATCGCTCGTCCGTCATTTTAAATGGACGTGATTTCACGTCCATATCCCTGAAGAGGTTAAAGTATATATATTAGAACTTATTTTTTTACATACATAGTCAATATGAGCTTCCCAAGTTAACTTATTGTCTATGTGAATCCCTAGGAAGTTATGGTTATCAACTTTTTCAATTCTAGTGTTATTAAAATAACATCATCAGTTACTACATTTGCTTTATGGTATTCAAATATGATTAGTTTGCTTTTCTTAGAATTAACTTCTAAATTTATGCTACTTAGGTAGGTTGCTAGCTGTTTTACAAAGTGCAAAATTTCTGTCACCAACTGAGTACAGATTTTTCACAGTAAATCATTGTAGTGTCATCTGCATACGATACTATAGTATTGGTAGTTATATTTGGTAAGTTATTTACATATATTAGATACAAAATTAGGCCCAGAACAGACCCTTGAGATACTTCAGTTGTTACTACTTTTTGTTGTGATACATACTTTGCATTTTTTAAACCTATTTTATGGTTGATTTCTGTTGAACACTTTCTATTACTTAGATAAGACTTAATTATATTTAGCATTTTGCCTCTTATACCATAAATTTCTAGTTTATTAAGAAGTATTTGATGTAAGACACAGTCAAACGCCTTGAAAGATCAATGAATACTCCCGCAGTGCTCAAACCTTTGTCTAGATTTTCCGAAACTTGGTGCATAAAATCAGCAACTGCTGTGGTTGTTGACATACCTTTTCGAAAACCATGCTGATGGCAATTCAATACATTATATCTATTAAGAAAGTCAACTAGTCTAACTAATAAAATCTTTTCAAAAACTTTTCCAGTCACAGGCCTATAATTATCAACATTACTTCCATTACCCTTTTTATAGATAGGTTTTATGATTCCCAGTTTTAAGCGATTTGGAAATATTTCTTCATTTATTGAGCAGTTTATTAGGTGGGCTAAAATAGCTGTGAGCCCATTTTGACACTTTTTCAGTATTCTAGTAGATATACCATCCCACCCTGAAGATGACTGTTCTTTAAAGCTGAATATTATTTTTGTGATTTCGTCTACATTTGTGTTATTCATGTAGATGGTATTAGCGATAATATCTGTATTTCTGTGTTATTGTGTGGTATATCCTTCTCCTTACTTCCCAAGATGTAGCCATGTTGCTATAGCAAGTTGCAGTTGTGGCTTGTAATCAATTATTAATTTCTATTTTTCCAGTTCATTTTATAACAATCATTGCTTGTTTCTGAAAATGCAGGACATTAGAGACTTTTCTGAAATTTCCCCTGGACGCTGGACAAATGCTTAAAATGTAGGGCATGTCCGGGAATTTACGGACATCTGGTAACCCTAACTTTCCCAGATAAATTCTCTTGCCCCACTCAAGAATTTATCGGTTAGGTTAGATGTCTTATGATGGTACTTGTAATATTTTCTGCTATATTTATGGTGAACTGACCTTCAAGTCTCACAGGCAACATTTCACGTGACTTGTGAAAGAGTGCTAAAAACTTTACTTTGGCTGTTAAGTGAGTGAGTGATAGAGCTGGGCTGCAAATATATGCTGTGTTTCATGTGTTAGATTGTTGACTGAGTGGACAAATAGTACACATCATATGCCATTAGCAATTCCCATGATTTGGGGGAAACCAAAGGATCATCTAACCCATTGTTATTTTTGTTTACCAAATATTAACAGAATCACATCTAAATCAAAATATACAGTTAAGTATCTGAATCTGCCATCTGCAATGAAGAGTTACCTGTATCAGTGTATACCAATAAGGCCTTAGCCTATAACTCTGATTCTGACGTACCTCATCTTGAAAATGATTCAGATAAAAATAAAAATGATCCTGCATATGAAGACAGTAGCTGTTCATCAGAACCATATTTTTCAGCAACATTTTAATGTCCCAATTCGGGATTTAAACCTATCTAAACAGCAAACTAAAGTTTTAACTTCTAGACTCAAAGACTGGAATCTATTCCAAAAAGATGTACGAATATGTAGCTATTGCAGCTGCCATAGTGATTTCAAAAACTGCTTCTCTGAAGAAAATGGTATTGTTTTGCAGTGATATTTGTTCTGTCATGGAAACTCTTAGGCATCAACAACAGCCAGATGAATGGTGATTGTTCACAGACTCGTCCTCAGTCAGTTTGAAGGCTGTGCTGCTACATATTGGTGATTAGCTTCCATCAATACCTGTAGGGCATGCCACTGATATGAGAGAGACATACAAAAGCATGAGCTTAGTTTTAGAGAAAATCCAATACGAAAAATACAAATGGGATATCTGTGGTGACTTAAAGGTCATTATTGCTTGGTTTGTAACTTAGGTTATGGGACAGCACAGATAAGAAGTTTCACTAGGTTAGAAAATCATAGCCTAAATGTGAATCTCTTATCCCTGACCAGAATACAATACTTCCTCTACTTAGTAGTACAGAAAGTAAAAATGTGTCGCTTGTCCCTTTTGTGAATCCTGAAAAAATTATTTACCTCTGCTGCAAATTAAATTAGGAGTGATGAAAAATTTTGTCAAAGCCATGGATAAACATTCTGGTGCATTCTTGTATTTGAAATCAAAATTATCCAAAGTCAGTGATGCTAAACTGAAAGAGAGAATTTTTATAGAACCACAAATACGGTCATTAATAGCTGATGAACATTTTGAAGGACTTTTGAATCCTCTGGAAAAAGCAGCTTGGTGGTCTTTTGAAATTGTATGTTGCAATTTCCTTGGAAACCATAAAGCAGAAAGCTACCATGACATAGTGGCTGACCTTCATTCTTATAAAGTTATGGGATGCATAATATCCTAAAAGGTGCACTTATTGGACTCTCACTCAGACTTCTTCCTGGAAAATGTTGGGGCTGTCAGTGATGAGCATGGTGAGCATTTTCATCAGCAAATTTCTACAATGGAAAAGAGATACCAAGGCAAGTGGAGTTCTAATATGCTGGCTGACTACTGCTGGACCAAGAAGTAAGATGTTCCAGATGCAAAATATACCAAAAAATCACTATCTACCACTTTCTAGGTAAGACAGAATGAGTAGTATATCATTTAGGTTAAATAGCTACTTTATTGATTTTATTACAAAGTAAAAAAATTCAAATTAATATCATGGGAAACTCCTGCCTGATGGGGAAAAAGTGAAATATTTGAATTCAGCATGAAAAATACTTCTAGCATCTCATATTTTTATTCTTGTGAAAGGAAAAAAGGTTTATTTTTGTCAACAGTTATAATTGACAGCTAAATTGATAAAAACAGAAATCTTCATTTTGTAACGCTTTCTGCAAATGTTACAGCCCCTTTCCTCCTTTATTTACATTTTCTTTGCAATTATGTTCCAATTTCACAACCATTCCTCTTTGTTAACATTACTGCAGTATTTAGATTGTGCTTCCATTCCACTATTTCACTTTTAGATCATGCTCCCATTCCAGTACTCATCTTCCTCTCTGATTTGTAATTGCCAATCTCTTTGTTCACTAAGGGGAACGTAGTGTATTTCTTCATATCAAGCTGGCATAGTTTAGTGAGACTACACATTCCTAAGCCTGTATATCACAACATTATACTGTTCGCAAAAGTTAAAGGCATGTGAACGCTAGCCAATGCTCAAGCAGAGCGCTGTTGCCAAGCGTAGTGCGTGTACCGGCAGAGATTCTGTGCATAAGAGCACGTGAGATGATGTACCACATTCGGCAGCGCTGGTAGGAGGGACAAGCCTACGATTTGCTGGAGTCTGCAGTACGGCCCGCCTCCATGTGCCTTTAACTTTTGCGAAGATTATAGCAGATATTTGGTATGTATGGTTTCTAAGGCAAGGATCTTTAAAATATCTATAGAGGTTTCTGACTTTTTTGTTTCCACTTCAAGATGAAAAGTCAATTGGTTAGAAATTCAGTGGGTTTATGTTAAGAAAAAGGTTTTCTCTTGAAGTAAGGATACTTAAATTTATTTGGAGATGATGTGCTTTATCTGAGAAGCTGATTTTACTCTTCCAGCAGTAATCAGTCTAAGGGCTTGATCTTGTAGTTCTAGTTTAATTCTATAATTGATATTTAACAATATTGTTTATTATGGTGATAAGGTATAGCACTTACCAATATAGCTTATGGTATGGTATCCTTAAATATGTCAGTAAGGGATAGTCCACTTCGAAGTCATAATTTTAATCAGGTTGATAAGTTTCTTTCAAAATATAATATTTTGAAGAATTACATTGAACAACGCATAGGCAAAATTTGCTTAAACATCAACTTGCAATACTAAAGATGTTCCTTTTGTGTAATCTTCATGCAATTTATTTTGAAAGTTTCACCACTAGAGTATAGTAATGGTAAATTAAAAGAATGATTTGAGCTTTTTTGCATGAATTAAAACATTGACTGGCAAAGAATAAAAATCAGCTACCTTATATGACACCGCTATGTAATGCACAATATAAGTGGTTTAGAAAAATGCTGTGCAACACAGTTTATTGAAGCTTCAAGGTGCTGGGAATTTGATACGCAAACCAACATGAGTTGAGGGTCAGTTGTTAGCAACAGTAAATAGTAGAGTGAAAATTGTACTGGTCATATTTGTTTTTATTGATGTCAGCTTTCACCCACGTAATTAATGAAAAGTGATAAAGATAAATGGATTTACCATTTTCTTAACCAAAATGAATTCCAGAATGGAGAAGATGGAGGCGAATATCAAATCTGGAATGGAAAAAATAAAGACAGAGCTACTGGCAAAGATTATAAGGAACTGGGTATGGTGAAGGAACATGTGGAAGAATTCGGCGGAAAGATGAAGGACCTTGGCCAATGCATTAACGCCCTAGAAAACAGGGTCAATGGCAGCACCAAGGAACTAAATGCCAGGGTGTAACAAATGCTCAGTGAAAAACCTAAGAACTTCAACGTCGAGACATAGGACACAACACAACATCCACACGCGTCAAGCCACCCAAATACCGACCTTTGAAGTCTTCCGCCAATAACTCACTGCCATCGCCACCCACAACCAATGGTCTAAAGAAGAGGATGCTGCACAGCTGATAGCTAGCCTGCAGTGATGGGCAGCAGAAGTACTGAATGCAATTCTGATGTCAGTGGCATCCCAAGATACCTGGGAGGCTCTCGAAAAACGGTTTAGAAACCACCACCTGGTTGCTGCCTATGGCAGCCAGCTCAAGTCAAGGCTGCAACAGCCAGGGGAGATGCTGCAGGAGTTCGCCCTGGTAATTGAATAACTGGTGATCAAAGCTCTGGTGAATCTCCTGGCTGGATCCATGTCCTAGGAAGCTGCCTACTCCTTTGTTGACAGTGTGCGTGACACAGATATGTCAGCATCTAATGTTTGGCGGCTATAAGACCGTCCATGATACATTGATGACCAAGCTAAGGATGGAGGTGGCCAAGGTAACAAGTGCCCCGTCTGGAAGATCTGGAGTATTCAAGTCTGGGAGGGAGGAACAGTTCAAGGACATCAACAATCTCCCAGGGGTGTGTGGTTGGAAGTGCAACCAAACAAGGCACCTAGAGAAGGGCTGTCCACACCAAGTCAAAGAGCAGTGTCAGCAGGTGGACGGGCTAGCCCAGGCCTGAGGCGGGAGCAGCTAGCAGTTAAAGTCACCACTCTCTTGTTTCGAGAATGGAAGTGTGTGACACAGCAGAGATAAAGAGCCAGCTCATGGACGTCTGCGAAGATCCCCTAGCGCAATGTGTTGGGGATGCAGCCAGTCAGGACATCTGATGAGGGACTGTCCACACCCGGCCGACACGCAGGTAGAAAACGAGTACCTGCATGAGGAGGGGGCACAGGTGCAGCTGTGATCATGATCCGATTCGACATGGCAGAGGGCTTGCCATCAACTAAATCACTTGCTAATTTAGAATTAGAATTTAGGTAAATAAGTCACCCATCCTAACTAATTTTTTAAAATATTGCCGCTCTGAACTGTTTGTTTCATTGGTCCTGTTCATCTGGGAGATGCACTTCGGTACAAGAGGAAGCTTGACAACAGCCTCCAAGACCAAGACTGTATTCGACATCACCTGTATTTAGTACTCTTATTACCTCAATTGTAAATATAATGTATACAGAATCAGTTTAAAATGTTTAAATGCTATTGTATACCTGACTGAGGTTTTTTCCGAGGTTTCCCTCAGTCCTTAAGGCAAATGCTAGGTATCTGTGTTTCACCTCATTATGACCTTGTATTATTTTCTTAAACTTTGTATATTGTGAATATCACGTCTGTCTTAACAATTTTGACAAAGCCTATATTCTGTATGAATTTTCTTGGTGAATAAATCTGAATCTGAAAAGGAACCAGATCCGCCCTACCAGATAGTGTTGGCATCAGGCAATACCTTTCCTGTGGAAAAGGAAGCCTGGCTGTGGTTGATCTTAGGGTAGGGCGTTATAAGTGTTGATGTTAATCGCAAGGGTGGCTGAGGAGGTAATCCTGGGTCTGGACATCCTCGGGAGCTACAAGGCAACGATTGATGTAGGCAGGAAGGTACTGCAAGTCAGACAAGATGAGATAATGCTCCGATGTCCCAGTAAACATCTTGGGGTCTGCAGGATAACCCTGACGGAGGTTACAGTTGAGCCTACCAGGTGCAAGGTGGTTGCAAAGTGCATCTGAAGGATCGTGGTCTTGGAATCTCGTAGGCCATCTTCACATTGTGCACAGGATGGCCTGTCAACACATCCAGATGGAGGGCAACTGGACTGAGACCGGCGAGCTTGCAGCAGAGGTTTCAAGCAGGAGGGCATACATTGCCCTACCTAGATTTAGGAGCACTTTCCATCAACTAGAACAAGGACCCCACTATGTGGAGAAGAGAATCTGCAATGCAGTCTACCGCATCCAGAGGCTGCCCCAAGGAAAGATGCTGGTTGTACAATTGGATAGTCTCACCTACTATGGCAGTGCTACCTGGGACAACCAGCTCTGAAGGAGCTGTGTCACGTTGGCCACTGGCAAAGAAGAATAAAACCTCATAAGACAATGCCGCTATGCAACACGTGATATAGGTGGCTTAGAAAACACTGTGGGATGCAGTTTCTTAATGTTTCAAGAAAATGTGTTGGGAATTTTCAAGGATAAGTGAACCAGCACAAGTTGAGTCAGTTGTTAGCAAGAGTAAATAGTCGAGTGAAAATTGTATTGATTATACTTGTTTTTATTGATGCCAGTTTTTACCCATGTAACACTGGTCAAGAAAAACATTTTTTTTCTTAGTCACAAAAACAAAACATGCTGTTTTTGGAAGGTATTTGTCCCTGAATCCAGATCTAATCTTAGAATTTCTGTATCGGCCTCAGTTTTCATGTGATAATGGTTTCTGTAAATGCTTACATCAGCCTGGCAAGACACATATCTGGCAACCCTTAGATCTCCACATATATGCCATTTATAAAGAGTGATCCAAAAGACTCTGAACCGGCTGCATTGTGTTTTGCCTGTACATGTCCTCAGCGCTTGTCACCGACTGCCACTGTTATAGAAAAGCATGGATGAAACCATACAAGATTTTTAGAACTACTTTTATAGGCTTTACTTACCAATGTTATTAAAGGAGATGCTGAAACTGGCCACTGACGTTCTCCATATATTTTTGGCACCTCTTTAGGAAACTATCCATCACTTGTTGTAGTTCACGTTGAGAAATGTTGGCAATTTCCTGGCAGATATTTTGTTTTAATTCTTCCAGGGTGTATGGGTTTGTCTTGTACACTTCATGCTCCAAGTTACTCCAGAGATAGAAATCGCAGATCACCTGGAAATCTTTCTGCAAATCCCACTTTCGCTTGGTGAGCTGAGTTAACACATACGAATCATAAATAAATACCTGCTGTGCAGTCCAAAACAAATGCTGAGCCATAATACACTTTGTGACTAAGTACAGGAATATACAAAATAATAAAGCACACTGGTAATAACTCAATCACATGTTATCACGACAGCTCAATCCTGCACTTCCAGAGCAGAGAAAAACAAGTCAACCGCATGACCTTGTGTACAACAGATGCATTATCGTATTTCCGTGTGTGCAGTGGAAAAACACTGCACAGTGGTTCAGGTGTTTTTGGGTCTCTGTATTTCTCATACTGGATATGTGTGAATAGCAATTTTAAGTTCTTGTATGTCTCCTTCATGTTAACTGTATGAGTAATCCGCCCGCCTCTGTAGCGTGATGGTTAGCGTGTCTGCCTCACGTTCGAGTTCGAATCTCGCTTAGGGTAAGTTATCCGGGTAAGGTTTTTTCCGACGTTTTCCCTACCCTGAGAAGACGAATGTCGGGTAACTTAAAGCTCCATGGACCTCTGGCTCATTTGAGCATCATTTCACCCATTTCATTTCATTCATTCATCCGATATGACACAATGTTGGAGGACGTTAATTAAAAAAAAAAAAATATATTAGTAATCGGGGCAGACGGAAATATGCTTCCATTGTGGAGAAGTACTGCTATCTGATTAAGTTTGCTAGAATCTATGAACAAGCGCCAGTCACCTACACTGAAATCACGACCAAGAATCTCCAAAGCAGATTCAATATCATTACAAAAAACCATGACATCTTCCTTGGAAAAATATTTGGAAAAAGAGCATGGCTGTCACAATAAACATTCACTTTCTTATCAGGAAGAAGATTCCTTTCTTTTAATTGTGAAGCTAGAAGCTCAACCTGTTGCTTTGACAATTTTAAATCATGAATAAGAGCACGAATAAGATAACTGAGAATCCCTTGGGGAAAAAATGTAGCTCATTTGATTCACAGGGCATTCGAAATGTTGGGTCGTCATGCATACCTCCTTCTGTCTTCTGTGTGTTAGTTGCTGTAATCATCTTCACACACTTGTCACATTCTCAGGCGACGCTGGTGATTCCCGCTATTTTTGTTATACAGAAAGAACAGTCTGTTGTCTGATCCATTGGTTCTCTCCAAATCATGGGAACACTAAAAGACATGTGACATGATCCTTTAACCAACTTGTCAGGAGCGTAACATGTGTCAAACCGCACATCTGGGGGTCCATTTCTTATCTGGGTGGCCAAACTTGCAGCCATAGGACTGAAAAATTCAATGCCATAGCCAGGATTTGAACTATGGATCTTCTGCTTCTGTAATTGTTTTTCTTCTCTTGTCAACTTCAAAATTTCTTAATCACACAGATAAAATATTTTTAAAGACAATCTTTTAGGTCTACCTATTGCACCAGAATAGAAATCAATATTTTAGTTGCTGGTCTGCTTACATTTTCATAGAATAATAATATACTACAGATTTTCTTTTTTTTCTTTTTTTTTTTGGCGGGGGGGAGGAGAGGGGGAGCATATTATTTTTATGGTAGACCCAGCAATTTATTTCTGAAACATATTTTATTGTTTCTATTAAAACTTTTGTTTCTTATTGCTTCTTGTACAAATGAAAATCTCTTTATTTTGGAATACTTCCTGATTTGAAACCTTTCTTCTTACTACAGAAATGACTGGAACTGTATCAAGTCATTACTAGCGAACGGAATTTTAGGTGCTAAAAAGTTAAATTAATTTTTTTTATGCATTAAAAATCAAGAAAATATTTGTTAAAAAGTTCAAAATATTTACTAAAACACAAAAATATTTTCTTTCATTTTACACAATAGAAAAACTTGTAATAAAAGAGAACTGTTTTGGTAACTCACCAGTGATGAATTATTGATATCACATATCAATTGTTGGAAATTCTTTGGAGTTACAGTGTACAACACATGCCTTCTCTAAATTGTCCATTAGAAAACTCTGTCAATTGTCATGGAGCACTGTCCAGTATTGGGAGAATGGTCGTTCTGCCATATGATGTCACTCTTGCTTATTTCATAAGAGGTACTTCACTAGTGCTTACACTCAATGTCAACTTGATGGCCTTCTAGAACTTGGGCAACTTGTCTCATAATTTGAAACCCAATATTTTTTTCAAACACCGATTTGAACTTGTTGTGGCATTGAATTTTTAAGTTCCAGTTCTACCTGTCAAACTTTGCCCACACACGGCTTGTGTGTTTAAAAACACCAACAGTAAGTTTGTTGGCATAAATAAATAATAATTACCATCTGAAGGTTATTTAATCCTGGGATATAAAGTACTTACAATAGTAAGTCACCATTGGGGTAATTTGTCTCTGATGTGAGACTGCCTTTGTGGTTTACCAGGAGAAATACGAACTGGTTTGAGAATTTAATGTCATTCTGGCAGTTTGTCACAATAGCTCAGTGGTTAGAGCGTCTGCCCGGTAAGCGGAAGGTCTGTGGTTCAAATCCCAGTTGTGGCATTGAATTTTTAAGTTCCAGTTCTACCTCTCAAACTTTGCCCACACACGGCTTGTGTGTTTAAAAACACCAACAGTAAGTTTGTTGGCATAAATAAATAATAATTGTCTATTAAAGTTTGCATTTTTAAGCCTTCGAGTGAGTTTATTTTTGTTTCTACATTAACGATTTCTTTAACACTTTCTATCAAGAGATTAGTTGTTGCTTCTAGCTTTTTAATGGAATTGCACAAGAAACTCAAATTAGCAGCAGTATACACCACATCATTTCTTAAACAACTGTCACTTAGCAGATTTTGACAATTTCTATAGATGAAGCACCATCTTTGTTCAGTTCATCCACAACCGATTTAAAGCTATCAAAGTGTTCCGTATAGCACACCACTGCTGAAATCCAAAAGCCCCAGCAAATAATAGGTGTTGGTGGCAGGGTTGCCAACATTTAAAAGTAAAATTATCGTACCAGCCACTCAAAATTATAGATTTAGATTCAAAATTATCGTACATCATAAACCAACTGCTACAACAATAAAAATATTGGTGTAACACTTATGAAAATGTAATAGTAATGATGTTTATGATAACCACTTACAAGACTGAAGACCTCAATCGGTATTACAACTTTAGCACTTATATTTCTCGCACTATTCATCTGAAAGATCATCTTCCTCAACTGTTGCAGCATTATACAAATTTGTTGTTGAGATAAACTTTAGCATCTCGGTGAGTTGCAGATTTTCCGATCTACCACATTCTTTCATAAGCTGAGACGACAGAATAAGTTCATTTGCCATATATAGTGCCAATATGTTTTTAACTTTGGTTTTTATTAAACCCAGTTTCGAAAAAAACTATGTCACAAGTAGCACTTCTATGGGGCAACGAAATCACTGATAATGCAACCTCCGCCGGTTCTTTGAAGTCAGTATTTCTACTAAGGTGACATGTGTTTAACAGCACTCCAGAAATTGACAGGTTCAGGCATGTTCTTTATTTCACACATAATATCATGTATTCCGAGTTTTCTCCATTAATCATCAATTTTCTGAATGGTGTCTTCTTCATTGAGATTATCAAACCTGAGCACACTGGCAACAAGAGGATAAAGGGTAGGAGGATTAGTAGGATATAGAATGGTTGCATTATAGGGGTGGAGACAGGCCATGAGGGCAAAAGTGGTGTTGCTATTTATAATTAGTTTCATTTCGCTGGTTTGACAAACCAGTGAAAATTATATTTCGCCGATATCGAACTACCATACATTCAAATTATTGTACACTCCTATAATTATCGTACGGGTTGGCAACCATGTGTACAAACATTAAAATTATTGTATGTCCCCATAATTATCGTACGGGTTGGCAACCATGTGTACAAACATTCAAATTATCGTACGCCCCCATAATTATCGTACGGATAAGCAACCATGTGTACAAACATTAAAATTATTGTATGTCCCCATAATTATTGTACGAGTTGGCAACCCTGGTTGGTGGTAATGGAACATTGGGGTTTTGTTTCTAAAGAGATCAACTCTCTTAGGGGCTTTAACAAACACCTTCTTTCCATTGCATACCAATTTGTCCACATTGGGATATAGTGACTGAACAGTTTCGCACACCCTATGTTGCACATGCACAATGCAAGTCATATGCATGATTTTCGGATAGCTGACAATAAGTGCTTCTGCGGCTTTCTTCATATAAGACGCTGCATCAGTCAGGAAAATAAGCACTTTATCATACCTAGCACCATTTGGCCATAATATGTGCATACTTTCATTGAAGAGCCTAGCAACATTAATGTGATTTGCTGCTGACATTTCTTTGCAAGCTAGTAAAAATGCACGATTAGAAACTGTCGCGTCATTTTTAAGAACCCCGACCACTACATTTCCCATTTTTCTTCCTGCTGAGTCTTGAGTTTCATCAATACACACTCATATTTTCTCATTCCCTCACACAGCCCAGACTTTTCGTTATGTTTCTTCATGGCACTTTGGAAGGTGGTGTTTCCTTAAAGTAGATCCATCTGGAGAATCAAAGTTTGTGTACTTCACGAGAATAGCTTTAACCTCTGGATTGATCACTTTATGTAGAGGAATATCCGCTGAAACAAAAGTTCAACATAATTCTGAATAAAATTCACAATACTTGGAAGTTCCAGAATATGAGCTGGAGGGTCCTACGTCACTTACAAGCACCTGCTTCATAGAAGAATGTGAAGCTGGCAAGATATGTTTGTTGCTGGATAAATGCTGCATTACTTGGGAGCGCTGCTCGGCGACTTTCCACAAGGCTGACAATATAGAATTTTTCTGTCTGTGCTGAATGTATCTGAGAATTTATTCAAGATGTTCTCGGGCTTCGAGCCAGGTGTAGTGATGAAGAGCCATCAATGCCGAAAACTTACACTACCTTTTACCTACTGCATTTTGGTAACGATACACGAATCATTCAACACGTACATATATTAAGCATTGCCCGGCACTTCTGGACTGAACTGAAGGAACAAGAATAACTTGAATGTGTAATCGTATTGAGTTCAAGTACATGGTGCAATACTCTGACATCTGAAGCTTCTTTCATGTATATGTTTATATTGTAGCAAGCTGTTGACAACACATAATCTAATCTAAAGCTACAGATCTGCACAAGGTTGCACAGCTTCTCTTCTCAAAAACAAAGTCATGTTTTTGCCACACACAATAAGAGGAGAAACAAAACTTGGTACAGTACATTGGTAAATGCATAAAATATGTACTAATAACTAAATTGCGCAAAATGTTTAATTACCTATTCTTATTCTAAAATTATGCATTTTTATGTGATATAAAAGTTTGTATTTGGGATAGCAGCAGCATATTCAATATTCATGCTTAGTTTCGCGCTTGTAACTGCAAGCAGAAAAAATATGTATTATCTAAAAATTCATTCCCTAGTCATTACAATGATTCTCTGAATACATTCCAACAACTTGTATTTGAGCCATTATGGGAAACCAGAACCAGGGAAGTTAATGAGCAATTCCTCAGGAATATCATATCAAAGGGTAAAATTTTAATTCAATATTTTATATAATGTATTGAGATTCAAGGAGATTATGTAGAAAACTGGTTACCAAATGTAGCTTTCAAAATATGTCTTTTAACACATTTAAACATTTTGCTATTTTTTTAAAAAATAATGTAACTTACTTTTATATTTAATATATCCTAAGATATACTCATATCCCCACCCTGCGTAAAACGGGGATTCTAAAGATTCTTATTTATAACATTCTACTGAAATAGATTGCAAGCATTTCACTTATGTATTTCAAACGGGCATATCTTCTAATTATTATTTATTTATGCCAACAAACTTACTGTTGGTGTTTTTTAAACACACAAGCTGTGTGTGGGCAAAGTTTAAGAGGTAGAACTGGAACTTAAAAATTCAATGCCACAACTGGGATTTGAACCACAGACCTTCCGCTTGCCGGGCGGACGCTCTAACCACTGTTGTGGCATTGAATTTTTAAGTTCCAGTTCTACCTCTTATATCTTCTAATGCCCAATATAGCTCCTAACATTTAAATTAATACGATTTGGGCTATCAAAATTGTTTATTGAACCTTTAATTGAATATAATCATCCGTCTATAGCTGAATGCTTCCGACTTAAGGATAAGAACAAATACTTTAAATTGTTGCTAACTAAAAGGAAACAGTGAAATCTGATTTTAATTTGCATATACGTAGTATACAACAAATATATTTCAAATCCATTTTAATTACACGTTGTTAAAATATTTAAACCCATGAATATATTGCAAAATATCGGAACTAGAATTTTAAACATCGGGACTGACGTAGTGGATACAGTGTGCTTTCAGATTACCTGCCCTATTGACGGAATGTGTGTGTGTGTGTTCGTGTATGTGTGTGTGTGTGTGTGTGTGTGTGTGTGTGTGTGTGTGTGTGTGTGTGTGTGTGTGTGTGTGTGTGTGTGTGTGTGTGTGTGTGTGTGTGTGTGTGTGCGTGCGTGTGTGAGCGTGCGTGCGTGGGTGAGTGTGTAGCTCAGTAGCCAGTGGTCCACTGATTAGTCGTACTGTTGGTTTCCAAGAACAAAAGTTGATTTTGTCTTATCATAACCATGTAAACAGGATGCGATGGCTCACTAAAGGACTGAGTTATCCTACAGCATCATTCAATAAGGCTGTTTTAAAACATAGTACATGCAGGTTAGATTAACAATTTGTCCAAACTGTATTTTCATATAGATTTATCTACCAGAATTATTCATTTCATTAAGTCATTCCTTGCCTGATATTAACTGTCCGGTCTAAAGCTACTATAATTGTTAACCATCTGCCAGTCAGTAAACTAAACAACACATCTAATTCTAGAATAAATAATTTCATTACAAAATATGTATATCCACATTTTAATTAATTTACCCAGGGGTCTCCGTCTAGGGGATATGTGAATGGCGACCACAAGGTACCCAAGCTGAGCAGAACATTACTTCCACTTACTGGTGTTTTGCTCCTCACTGTAACTTTTCTATCTGACCTTGGTCATCTCTTGTTCTCTTCCGACCCTGATGCTATTAAGGTTCCTGAGCGCTAGGGAGTCTTTATTTTTCCAACCTCTCCATTTCTCTAATTTCTCTATAAAACCTTAACCCCTAACATGCTGACCTGTCATGGCATGTAATATGTCCTCTGATTGGTAATCAGAGGATATGGTCGGTGAATTTATTTTGATGATTCTCCCGGTCAGGTCGGTGAGACCTGTAAACCAATGACAGGTGTGGTCCTCCAGACATTCTGGGGGTTGTGAGAGAGCGATGTGACCGCCAAAACATAAAAATATGGTGCTCTCTAAAAAACAGTTACTATTACTGCTATTGCTCTCTTAATTTGCAAAATATTACTATGAAAAATCAAAGAATAAAAGATGGGAACTACCAAACATTCAAACAGTAATTCCTGAGTATCCTTGAAAAACAGCAGTTGCAACCTTCAGGTTGATTACAGGACATGATTGTCTGGCAAAACATTTAAACAGAATTGGGATATATTCTTCACCACTCTGTCCTCTATGTGATCTGCAAGAGGAAATGGATCGAGACCACCTTCAAATATGCCCGGCCACTTCTAGTGCCCCATCCATCAGTGAAAAATATTGGAGAGCAAGAGGATTAATGACTTCATTGTCAGAAATCCAGCATTAGCTAACAACATATTTGAAGGTGGTCTTCGATCCATTTCCTCTTGCAGATCACATAGAGGACAGAGTGGTGAAGAATATATCCCAATTCTGTTTAAATGTTTTGCCAGACAATCATGTCCTGTAATCAACCTGAAGGTTGCAACTGCTGTTTTTGTAGGATACTCAAGAATTACTGTTTGAATGTTTGGTAATTCCCATCTTTTATTCTTTGATTTTTCATAGTAATACTTTGCAATAATTTTTTTGAATTCAGAGTTGACTAATCTTTTAGCTGCATAAAATGGTAGATTAACTATAGATTTTTGTACACCACTGGTAACCTTTTTTGCAAGAAAATCAGCTTTCTCATTACCACTCGGTCCACAGTGAGCTGGTATCCATTGGAAGACTAGGTGTCTTTGAAGTGCTGTTAGACGGGTAAGGATTTTCCAACATTCTATAACTGTTTGGTTTTTTGGTGACAACTTGGAAGTAATTGCTATAATTGCCGCCGTGGAATCTGAGAGAATAACTGCCTGATGAACATGTGAGATTTTATACAAAAGATTTTGTAGGTCCATTCGAATTGCTTCAATTTCTCCATCAAAGTTATTAGTTCCATAACTTAAAGATTTGTAATAAGAAAAGAGGTGACATGTGGCTCCAGCACCTGCTCCATCTTGGTTTGATATCAATGATCCATCAGTATAAATATGGAGCCATTCGTGTTCTGGAAATCTAGTATGGATTGTCTCTAATGCCCATAAGTTTAGAACACTAGTTGGAGTATCACTTTTCTTAACTTCTTCTGTCAGGTGTAAATAATATGTGATGTCTAGTGTTTGTGTCGGATTGACTTTAGATATGAAGTTTTCCTTTGAATTAGGAAGGTATACATTCTTCTTGATGTCTTGAATTTTGGAAAGAAAGCTCTCCTGAGTCTTTAGTGTATGTGTAAAATTATAAGAACTTCGCTGCAGTAAGTAAATAATGACTTCATATATACATTGTATGTTGTGTTAAGAGTTGCTCTGGAACAACCCCACTTCATTCCTGTTAGACATTTTAATAGTTAAAGGCGCCTCTCTGCTCTTTGTATTACATTTTCTATTTGTTTGGTCCATGTAAGTTTGGTATCAAATGTAACTCCTATATGGGATAGTGTGAACACACACATTAAGAAAAATGCATTTATAGGACAATGTAAACAGACATATTAGGAAAAATGCATTTATTTGACAGTGTAAACAGACATATTAGGAAAATTGTACTTATGGGACAGTGTAACAAGGCACATTATGTAAAATGCATTTATGGGATGGAATAATCAGACACATTAGGAAAAAGACATTTGAGGTGTCTAGTATCAAAGACGGACATAATCCCAGCCAGTCGACATGGGGAATTCAAGTGTTCCTGTCAATCTTCTTGCATTAAATTTAATGGCGAATGTTGTTGTTGTTGTTGTTTTCTAGTGCCTTGCATCTGGCAATGAAGCCATTAGAATTCGTGCTTTCCAATACTTTTGAACTGTAGTTTCTTCTGATCTTAATGCTTCACAGGTCTTCAAGTGGTCTTCGTTCATTTCTGCTGGATCGTTACACAGGACACATATTGGTGAGGATGAGATACCTATTCTGTAGAGATGACTTGCTAAGCAGTCGTGATTTGTCAATAGTCGGAAGGCTGCAACTGCTGTTTTCCTTGGTCTCTGGGGGATTATATCTGGGTTGGAAAGCAGTGTAATCCATTTTTTATCTTTGGCATTTGTTTCTATTTCTTGTAGGTATGAATGAGAAAAATTTTTAATGATCAAGCGTTTTATTGAGGAATATGAGAAATTGAATTTAGATTTTTGTTTTATTGTTGTGCCTTTCTTTGCAAGTGAGTCTGCAGCTTCTTTCCCCATGACTCCACAGTGTGCTGGAATCCATTGGAGATGAACAGTCTTATTAACTTTTTGGAGTTGTGTTAACATTTTGTAGCATTCTCTAATTTTTGTTGACTTCTTTGTAGTATTTGAACATATTCCCTGAATTGCAGCTTTAGAATCTGAAAGAATTACTGCCTTGTTAAATTTATTTAAGGGAACATTTGGGTGCACAACATGGCATTTAAGGATCAAGAATCTGGAGATCCAAAGGTCCATCGAAATGGGCGTCCTGAGCAAATCTGCCATTGCGCTCTGCACACAAAGTCCAAATACAGCTCGGCTTCAAGATCTCCAGGGAAATTCCAAAGGATGTAGGCAATACTGAAGCCAATGATCCATATTAGGCTATTGTGCTGCTTACACAGGAATCAAAGTCCGGACGAAGAAAGCATCCCGGAGTACAGCCGTGGAAATCCAACTTGTGTAAGAAGCCCACAGTAAGGCTATATATCAGGGATACCATGGAGCAGCTGGAGATCCGATGTAGTCAAGTATCTGACTGATTACAGTAGAGGCACACAGAGGAGTCACATAATTGTATGTTGGTGAGCTGTTGACGTGTTGGTATCAAGTCATTAACTGCCTGGTACCAAATGGAGTGAACACTGTAAGGAAGTAGAGGGCTAGTGATATTCTTCCAGTTAGTAGTTGGTAGTTAAGGTCAGCAGGTGCAATATGTTCCACATGCATCGACGGCAGGTCACACATTTGAAGGAGCTTGTCATAAATTCTGCCTGCCATACAGTTGCCACTCTGTTGACAGTTCATACCTACACAACTCCATTCCATGAAATAAATCCTCAAATACCCCAATGAGGCCAGAATTTGTCGAACATCCACAGGATTTTGGAGATCCAAATGAACTGACCAAGAAGTCATCCAAGAGGTAGAAAATGTGGAGTTTAGATACTGCATCTTTTTCCATTGACACAGGAATAGTGCCAAACACTTGAAGACAACATTCAGCAGTCCAATACCTCCTTGAAGGGGAGATAAGTGCAAGGTGGATAGAGGAACTTTAAAAATGCAGCCCTGCAAGAGGAACCAAGAAATCACACAGGTTATTTGCACGGGAATAAATTTTCGGCAAGGGCAAAACTTGGGCCACAAACCAACTGCAAGAGGAGGTACACGTGCATCACCCAACTACATTGATACAGGCACAGATCACGGCGATATAAGTGCTTTGCAGTGTTCTCAATGTGGCCAACAATGGGCTTCCAGTTGAGATGTTGCATTTCACCCAAGGAGATAGTAAAGATAATGCCCAAAATCTTGATTTTAGGAACTATCTGAAGTGGCGGCAACAATGGGAGTGGGGCCCAGGGCCCAACAATCCGAGCTTTGGACTTCTGATTGATTACATGGCCAGAAATAATGCTAAATTGGTGCAAGATTTCCCCACAACGATTGGAGTTCAGTAGCATCAGTAAGTATAACAGTGATGTCATCAGCATAAGCAAGTACACATAGATGGTGCAGGAGACAGGCCAGAAATGGTGAATCTGACAAAGCAAGGGATTCAAGGCTACAATGAACAATATCATCAAGGCAGGGCAGCCTTGGTAGACCAATCTGCCAATAGGAAACTTTTGCAATAGGAACCCATTAAGTTGTACACCAGTCGAGATGCTGGCATATAAACATTGGATGTAAGAGATAAAGGTATCACTTTAGCCTAGTCCAAGCCAAACAGGTGTGGCGGGGTTTTATTATAAATGATGTTCATACATTAGCGTGAATATAGCAGCGGGAATATTGTTTTTGCTAGAAGGTGGAAAGTTTGTTAGAGCAGACGCCACTCTTTTCTGCAGGGGATGTGGTCGTAGAATGGAATGCATAAACCAACGTACTTTTATTAGAAACACATTTATTCGATATATATACTTTTTATCACTATTACAGTTAGTTAACGACTTTTAAAATTGGATAGCGTCCATGCTGTTTAAAAGTTTTGGTGTAATTCACATATTCACACGCCATCAACAATTATACGTCCTTACACTTTGAAGTCACAGACGCTAATGAAAGTAGTTTCTGAGCGTCCTATGACGCAACACCGCCATTCTTATGTATCCATCCGCGCAACAGTTCTCATTGGTCGAACTCAAACAGTTGAGAAGACATTGTCTATTTTGAGTATTATCAAAAGAAATAAGTCCCTGATACACCCAAATTAAAAGAATTAAAAATTTACACACTCTTACAAAAATATTTACATGGACAATTTTCTATTAGTCAATATTCTGTCTCATATGCCCCTTGTTTTGTTTTTCAAGTTGTCACCTTATTCACAATCTTGAAACACAATACAATACTTCTCCCTACTCTTATGATTCAACCACTTTGTACAATATATTTTTTTTTTCTTTACAGTCTTCTTCACTGTTTGTCTTTGTCCTTTGTTTTGACATAATACAACATGTCTTTATAAGTTTCACATATTCGGTTACTACACAATGTATTCGGTTATTATACAATACATATCCAGTTATTGTACAACACATTTAGTTATTACACAATATGTCTAATTATTATGCAATGCATATTCAGTCATTGTACAATATATCCTGCTATCATACCATATATGTTGTTATACAACACACCTTCTGTCATTATACAATACATATTCAGTTATTGTACAACACATTTGATTATTACTCAACATATTCAGTTATTACACAATATATCCAGTTATCATACAATACATATTCAGTTATTGCACAATATATCCTGCTATCACATCACATATGTTCTGTTATTATGCAATACATATTCAGTTATTACACAATACACATTCAGTTTTTGCATAACACATTTAGTTATTACTCAACATATTCAGTTATCACACAATATATCCAGTTATCATACAATACATATTCAGTTATTGTACAACACATATTCAGTTCTTATACAACACATACTCAGTTATTGTACATTTGACATTGACACAAATATAATTTAAGTGTTTCATGTGGTTTTTTTGACTTGTATTCATTGCTATGAGGAGAGAAAAACAGGATACAAATTTTGAGCTAATGATTATGATCTTATTTATGGCAATATTTTATTCAGTTCTTTGCCTTCTTTGTCTTATAAGCTCATGTATAGGCAGGTTGTTGAGTCAGTTCTTAAACTCTGATGTTACTAATGGTACTAATTTTCTTGATTGGGTTATTATTCATTGTTGTTTGGTTCAACATTTCTTCGAGCTTATCATTGGCTATATTCATCTCAATTCGTGGGCATTGTTTTTCTGGTTATGGTTTTCCTCACTTCACTAATTGTCATTTCTTTGTCTCTTATTTTTATAAGAGAAAACTTCTATACTTACAATTATTCTGTAATTGTATTATTTTTCTTCTCCATTTACCCTCGACATCTTTGTGTCGAAATGTTATATCTTTTTCATCATAATTAATTCATTTTTATTTTTGTCCCTGACATCCTTATGTCAAAAACATATTATCTTCCGTCGCTATGATTCATTTATTTAATGACAATCAGTGTTCTCATCTGTCTTTGTTGACAATGCTCTTTGTGGTCGATATAGCCAATGACTATGTTGATTTTCTTCCCTGTTGTAATTCCTAATCTGAACATAATTTTCTATGAGTAACCCCTTAAAAATTGTTATCTTCTTTCATCTCTACTACTCCTGCCTTACACATTTGTTGACAAAGGCTATTTGGTCCTTTCTTTGTATGGCTTCAATTTATTTTTATGGTATCTTCCTACCAACTTGCCATTTGTATTCTGTAGCTCATACGTGTGGTCACCCAGCTGTTTTGTTATGACCAGTGGTCCAGTATACAATAGTTCCATCTTTCCAGATCTCTTCTCAGATGCCTTGGATGCTTTGTGGCTTTTTAAGAGCACCTTTTCTCCAATTTGTGGGGACCATTTCCTGACGAATCTTTTCACCTTGTTCCTCCCTTTTTCAGCCTTCTGTTGTAATCTTCTGAATACCAATTGACATTTTTCTTTCTCTGATAATTCTCTTTGGGCAGCCATGGTAGTGTCAATGTCAATTGCTAATTTTCTTGGTTTCGTGTTGGTCATTAGCTCGATAGGTGCGAACTTGGTCGTGGGGTTCACCGAATGGTTAATCACCTCCTCTATATATCCGCATTTTTCCGTCCAGGAAGTGTGGTCTCTGTGGCAGAGCAAACGAAAATAAATACTAATATCCCTCATGATTCTCTCAGTCGGGTTTCCCTGGGGGTAATATGCTGAGGAATAGTACAATTTTACTCCTAATGTTTCTAAGGTGTTCTGAAACAATTTGCTCTTATGCATGGTCGCATTGTCCGATAAAATACATTTTATTCTCCCATATTTTGGGATGTAGTCCTTGACGATTTTATCTAGGCATGTTCTGCTTTTGATGTTCTTAATGGGGTATATTTTGGTGAATTTTGTAAAAACATCAAACATGACAAATATGTATCTGTTTCCATCTTTACCCCTTGGCAATTCTCCATGCTCGTCAATACACACCAACGCATTTTTCTCGTTCCTCACAATGGATTGTGGGATGACATCGTACTTTACATTAATTGGCTTGGCCTTTTGGCATAGGTCGCATGAGGAAATTAACTTCCTGACCTTCTTGCCAAGATGTTTAATGTACAATACCTCCTCGATGGCAAGCATTGTCCTCTCAGTACCGGAGTGAAGCATCGAGTGGTGGAATGCTAAAATGACCCTGTCCTGTAAGGAATTTGGTACCATCATTTTCCATTTCTTTACGTCGCGACCATGCAGTTTAAATAGGATGTTCCTAAACTTGCCTATCTTGGCATCCAATCTTGGTATTATGTCTGGAGCCTTGTCGAATAGCCTCTTCAATTCAGGGTCTTCTTGTTGTAGCTTTGCTATGTTCTTGAAGTCTTGCAAGATCTCGTTGCTTTCTTTGCTACTCATCTGCATAATTTTGATCTCATGGTGCGGACTGTATATCGTCTCGGGTATGTGACTCTCCGACCTCAATCTTGACAATAAGTCACTGAAGATGTTCTCCTTCCCCGGGATATGTTTGACCTCTATGTCGTATGACATGATCTCATGTATGTACCTTGAGATTTTGGAGTTGGTCAGCTTGCATTTTTGAATGAAGGACAGGCTTACGTGATCTGTATATATAATTATTTTATAAAGATATATATATTGTCTGAACTTTCGCAACGCAAAATGGATTGCACCTATTTCCAGTTCGGTTATGCAGGCATTGGCTTCTATTTTGTTTAAAAATCTAGAAGCTGTGGCAATCACATGTTTGTTGCCATCTGCATCTTCTTGTGCTAATATTGCACCATATGAGTGCGCACTAGCATCAGTGTATACTAGAAAAGGTGAATTTGGATCCGGTCGTTCCAGGAGAATACTGTGCTTGAAAAGTTCTTTGATATTCTCAAAGGCCACCTGGTGTTCAGCATTCCATTCCCACTTAGTATCTTTTTTTAACAGTGCTCTAAGGGGTACCAATTCCTTAGCGTAGTTGACCACGAATTTCGACTGGTACTGTAAAATGCCCAGAAACCTCCTCAACTGTTTTAAGTTACGTGGGGGTGGTATATGCTCTATGGCCTTGACCCTCTCCGGATTAGGTTGTATACCATCAGGTGTTATGATGTGGCCCAGAAATTCAGCCTCTTTGACGAAAAATTCACACTTTTCTAAATTTAGGGTCATGTTGCTTTCCTGGAACCTGGATAATACATAATCTATGTGATGTAAGTGCGACTCGGGATTCTCACTGTATATTAAAAAGTCGTCTACATATTGCGTCACAAAAGTCTCGATGGTATCTCCAAAAACTTTGTCCAGAGCCCTCAGTAGTGCACTGCTACTGGTCGATAGTCCAAAGGCACATTTTGAAAAATGGTATACCTTTCCTTTGTGCAAGAAACAGGTATATTTCCTGACATCTGGATGAAGAGGAATTTGCCAGAATGATGCTGTCAAGTCAAGACTAGTGAAATGTTGACCTCCCTTCAATTTCGATATTAGTTGGTCTACCCCCTCAGGCCTGTAATGATCCGGCAAGGTATGTGTATTTATTTTCCTCGCGTCGATGGTCATCCTCAATTTTCCCCCTTTCTTATGGACCCATACTACTGGATTCACATAACATGAGTCCGACGGCTCTATTATTCCGTCCGCTAACATTTTCTGGATTACTCTGTCAGCTTCCTCCCTAATGGAGTTGGGGATGGGCCTGGATTTGTGTGAATAGGGGGTTATATCTGTTACTGTAAAAGTATGTACGTACTTGTTACACGTACCTGGCTTTTTATCGAAAACTTTCCTGTTTTTAACCAATATTTTCCTAAGTTGGCTTCTTTCCTCTTCAGAGATGCCATGTGCCCCCCAGACCTTCTCATCGATTAGCTGTAACATCGATTCTTCTCCATCTATTGGTAGTGGTTCAGGTTGGTAGTTGTCCCAGGCAACATACTCGTCTTCCGTGCAGATCCAATGGCTGCAAACGTTAGTTTCTTCATCGCTCGTCCAACCTGTTTTCTTCTTATTTACCCTTAGGTCTACCAACCTATTCTCGTGGACATTGATGTTCTCCACAAAGAATTGTTCATCCGGATGGATCCCTGTCTGGTCTGGTTCCTCCTGGCATGTTTCTTCCTCCAGGAACTTCGCAGTGCATTCTGAGGCTCCTTCCTTAATGATAAATTCATGTAGATCATAGTTAATTACCGATCTCCAAAGGTTAAGCAAATCACTGCCAATGATTAGGGTAGCTGTCAGTCTAGGTATTACTAGGGCAATGAAATCGAACTTCCAACTTCCGATTTCAATTGCCAGCCTTACCTGGTATTTAACATGTTCCTTCTTCTTGCCAATTGCTGTGCTGCAATATACTCCACACACAGGCAAGAATTCAGCATTCCTTTTAGTTATCAGTTCCTGGAACAGCTGTTCGTCACATACTGATGTGCTGGCTCCTGTATCTATCATTGCTGGCAATTCGATACCCCATACCTTCAGCCTAATCATTGGTGGATTGGTTATCTCCTTTCTTTCACTCGCCTGTCTTCTCAAGGTACCTACATTACATTGGTCAATATCGCCCCTACTGCCACACAGGTCAACTTCCGGGACACAAAGTTGACTTGTACTTAGTTTTCCTGGACGTTGGAGGTGATCGTAGTTTCTGTATTCTGTGCAGTATCGGTCCTATCCGGCACATTTTCATTCTGTTCCTGTTGTCTTATGTTGTCGATGTTCCCTTGGTTTCTGCCCCTTTGACGTGAACCCCTATTGTACGACGGCCTATGGCTGTTCATGTATTCCCTACAGAATCGTATATGATTCACTTGATGGGTACGGTCTCCTGGTCTTCCACGATCATATCTGTGCGTTCTGTACCTCGATTCACCCCTCGGTATCGTGTCGTGGTATCGCTGTCTTGTGTTCTCCATCCTCTCGCCATGATTATGCGGTTGTGGGAAATGGTGTGCCCCTCTCCCCCTTTCATGGGTACTCCTAGTATTTCTATGTTCTCCCTCACTCTGGTTGTTCGTAGTCGTGTTTCGGTTTAGGATGGGTGAGTTTGGGTGACCGTTCCTATGTCTATGCTCATTAGGCCGACCATTTTGTGTTTCGAAGGCTGTCAGCAGTTCTATCATATCTGCGAAATCCACTGGCCTCGCAACAATTAATCCTGTTCTCACCGTGTCTGGGAAATGTCTTGTTATGCTGGCAATTAGTTCTGCCTCCGACAAGTTGGGGTCTAATAGCTTTCCTTTGTTGGCTACTTTCATAAAATAGTCGACTAATGACAACCCTTTGGCTGGATCGTATCTACCTGTCGCTAGCTCTACCCTAGTTTGGTTTTGTTTAGCTGGGCCCCAATACCTTGATAGGAATAAATTTCTGAATGAGTTATACGACTCATGACCAGCTAGTGTTAACCTGAGCCATTCTAATGCCTTGTTTTTTAAGCTTTTCTTAACTATCATCATCCTAAGCTCGTTTGGTATCCTTTTCACTTTAAAGTATTCTTCCATCTCTTTAACAAAGAGTTTTGGATCGTCTCCCTTCTCCTCGTCAAATGTAGGTGGTGTGATTTCATGTAATATGCTGTTGGTGTAACATGTGTTATGTGTTGTGTCATTGTTTGGTTGTGAACCTCTTTCTCTGTATGGTGAGTCAACATTTTGTACATTACTCAAATAACTCTCATCTTGTACATTACTTACATCTAAATCATCTTGTCTTTGTAATGCCTTCACAACATCATTTACATTAGCCAAATTTTCTTTCCCTTTTTTCATTTCTTCACAAATTGATTTTAAATCATTCTTTATTTCTAAGTGGCTTTGTTTCATATCATTTATAGCATCCTGTTGTGAAAGCATCACATCATTCATTGTCTTAATTTTAGGAATTACAATTTGTTCTACAGTTTCATTAATAACATCTTTCTTTACTACCTCAATCTCTTTCCTTAATTCCTCAGTTATTTCTGCTTTTACATTTGTTATCTTACAGTCTACATTTGTATTACATTCTGTTATTTCATCCCTACATCTAGCAATTTCTCCTTCTAACACAATTTTATTCTCTTTCATCTCTGATTCTATCTTTCCCATCCTATCTCCTACAATTTCTATCCTAGCTTCTAAGGCTTCCTTTGTTTCATTTAAGTTTTTATGAACTAATTTTAAATTAGTTTCCATTACTTTCATATTTTCTTTACACTCCTGTCTTCCTAATTCTATTTTCTGTTCTAGGTTCTGTCTACCTAATTCCATTTGCTGTTCTAAGTTCTGTCTACCTAATTCCATTTGCTGTTCTAAGTTCTGTCTACCTAATTCCATTTTCTGTTCTAAGTTCTGTCTACCTAATTCCATTTTCTGTTCTAAGTCTTTTCTCACTTCCTCCATTTTCCGTTCTATTTCTTTTTTATTATTTTCCAAGTCCTCTCTCACTCCCTCTATTTTTTGACCTATACTCTGACCTAAACTTTGTTCTATATCCTGTTTCAATTCTATGTTATTTTGTTTCATTTTCTGACCTAAACTTTGTTCTATATCCTGTTTCAATTCTGCATTATTTCGCTCCATTTTCTGACCTAATTCTACCTTGTTTTGTTCCAGTTTCTGTTCTAGTCTTTCAAACATCATCATCATTAACCTTTGATCTTTGCTTATTTCCGCCTGTTCCTCACTCTCTAATCCTATCTGGTAACTAGGCCTATCTGCCCCTTCCCCCACTCCTGTTTCTATCTCTTTTCGCGACATTTCAATTCCTTTATCTAATTCACTTAATGTTGAAAGTCCTGTTACTTTTCCACTTCTAAGCAGCATGCACAATGGAAATAAACTAAAGACAACAATTTTGGATCCTACTTTTTTTTCTGCTGGTTCTTCGTCCAGTTATTTACGTCTCCTGGGTAGTTGACTTCGCCAGATGATCTCCGGTATTTTTCCCACGTTGATTCTCCGTGTATCGATGTTTTGACGGATCGTTGATATCAAACGATGTTCAATGGCGTCTTTTTCCTGCACGATGAGATAGCGTCCTTTTTGATGTTTATCGCACTCGTAATTTTGCATTCCATTCTAAATTCGCGCTCCACGTTGGGCAAGCCATTTGTGGCGGGGTTTTATTATAAATGATGTTCATACATTAGCGTGAATATAGCAGCGGGAATATTGTTTTTGCTAGAAGGTGGAAAGTTTGTTAGAGCAGACGCCACTCTTTTCTGCAGGGGATGTGGTCGTAGAATGGAATGCATAAACCAACGTACTTTTATTAGAAACACATTTATTCGATATATATACTTTTTATCACTATTACAGTTAGTTAACGACTTTTAAAATTGGATAGCGTCCATGCTGTTTAAAAGTTTTGGTGTAATTCACATATTCACACGCCATCAACAATTATACGTCCTTACACTTTGAAGTCACAGACGCTAATGAAAGTAGTTTCTGAGCGTCCTATGACGCAACACCGCCATTCTTATGTATCCATCCGCGCAACAGTTCTCATTGGTCGAACTCAAACAGTTGAGAAGACATTGTCTATTTTGAGTATTATCAAAAGAAATAAGTCCCTGATACACCCAAATTAAAAGAATTAAAAATTTACACACTCTTACAAAAATATTTACATGGACAATTTTCTATTAGTCAATATTCTGTCTCACAGGCATGCAAATAATCATGATGAACATTGTTAATGATGGCGTGTATGAAGTCCAAAGACAGTTGCGAAGAGGAATATGCAATGGAGTCATGTAAAGAGCACACATAAAAAATGCTGCAATGCAGGACACCACAGCTCTTCTTTAGATTAGGTGACTTACCACTTGCCGGCCAGATTCTAAGTCCAAAGTTACTTACTGCACATGCGCCGACAGTGGTTATCAGAATCACCACTAGATTTCGCTGCATGCGCTAGCTGTCACTAGCAGACGATTTTCACATCTGCCAACATTGCTTTTTCAACTACACTACTTTTGGTTGCCAACACATTAAACACAAATGCACTTGTGCGTCTCCAGATATTGTGTACATTATTTTGCTCACACAGATATATCGCTTGTGCGACTCCATACTATTGTTGTGGATATTATTGTGTACATTATTGTTATCGCCTTGTTATGGGTCCACGAAACGCTGGTTTGTTCTTTTTTTATTTATTTATTTTATTTTTATTTTATATTATTTTATTATATTATTATTTAATATTATTATATTTACATTATATATATTATTTATATATATTATTTATATATATTATATTCTATTTATTATATTATTATATTTATATTATTTTTATTGCGTCACTGATAGTGCTATCCCCGAGTGAACACTGCACCACAGTTTGCTCGTAGGATAGCTGACTCGCAAAACTGTAGGTAAGCAGAAGTACTTGGGCTGGTGGTATTCTGGAGTTTGAGAACCAGATACCTTTGCCCACGGACTCCAAAAACTGCCCAGGGTGACCCCTCCTGCAGGAAAAAAACTGGAATTTTTTACCCCTTCTACTCATGGGGTGTAGTACGGCATCATATTCCCTGCATAGCATTCGAGTTCTCAGCAGGCCCTCGTCGTAAAGAAATTGCATGCATTCCTCCTCATTATAGCACAGAGGCGCTAAATCTACTATGCTAATGAAGCGATTCATTGCACTCTCACAACTTGCTTCTAACAAGGTCACTAACATACTGCCGGGTCCCGCTAAAACATTCAAACTTATTATTGGCAACAAATTCCTGGGGAAATAGTGCTGTTGGCAGCACTGAATTAACACTGCAATAACACAGCAACTTCGACAACTTTCGTTAGAATTTATACACACTGCCGAGTTGGACTTTGCCGAAATTCTGACCAAGTGCTCACGTCACCTAATCTAAAGAGTATCCCAACACCACTATGTTGTGAAAGGTGAAGAAGCTTGCTAAGTATAGGTCAAAGTCTGTTGGTTAATATATGGGCTAGAAGTTTATAATCATAATTGGGAAAGTAATGGCATAGAAGTCAGCAACCAAGGAAGAGAGAGGGTTCTTCCTAATGAGAACACTGATGCCCGACTTCTGTGAGGCACAGAGTTGTCCACATTGCAAACTGACACTGAAGATCACCGTTAAGTCATCACCAACCACATTCCAGAGGGAACGGTAGAATTCCATGGGCAGACTGTCACTGCTAGAAGTTTTGGAGGTCTTTCCCTGAAGAAGAGCAGCAAAGACTTTGGACTTACTAATGGGTCAGTCAAGGCATAGAAGTTCATGCTCAGAGGGAGGTGGTGGTCTGTAGCAGTCTAGGTAATGAAGAGAAGGATGAGGGATGTTCAAGCTAAAAAGACCGGCAAAGTAGGATTGAAAGGTACGGCAGATGGAAGATTGTGAAGTATGTAAACCCCGATTCGTCTTGCAGCTTCAGAATCAAATTAGCTCAAAAGACTGCATGAGGTGGTAAAGATTGATTTGTTCTTCCTCAACAGCCATTAGCAGATGACTGCGAACCTTGAGACCTTCCATCCATCTCCAATAGATGAAATTTTTGCCTGGTAGTAACTGCTCTTCATGTGATGATTAACCCAGGCAGTGGGGTTCTCCTGAAGATCCCAAAGGCAATGAAAGTAAAATTGCAGTGTGTGCTCTTCATCCTGAAGGCGTGCTCGGGATGCAATATTGAAAAAACTGTTGCAGTTACGGTTTGACATACAAGTCCCACCAATTGGTGATGTCAGTGTAGCGAGATTTCTTGGCCAACCACTGTATCCACAAGTTCGATAGTTCAGCAACAATGGACCCATGATGAAGACAGGCAGTGTTGAGTTTCCAATAAGAGCGTCCAATTGGCAGAAAGGAGAGGCAGAGATCAAGGTAAATAATAACGGCTAAATGGTCAGAAAAGGAGAGTGGGGCATGTTTAGTGGAGCGAATATTCTGTCCAAGGTTCTGTGGAAGACAGAAACAATCCAGTTGGGAAGCAGAGTGACAGGAAACATGGGTGTAGCCCACAGTCCGTCGGTTCACCAACCATGCATCCACCATGTGCAGATTGGAAGTCAATTGTTTCAATTGTTATAGGCATCCACTAGGTCGATAGGAACCTGTACAGTCAGCTGGACAAAGGACACAGTTGAAGTCACCACCCAAGATATACGCACTAGGCAAGGTGCAAAGTAGATATGGCAGGTCTGTGCAAAAGAATTCCTCTCACTCCTTACATTTGTTACTCCCTAAGGGGGCATAGATGTTGACAAACTGACAGTCTTGGTAAACACCAGATATTCCATGTCTAGAGGGGAAACATTCAACGGAGTGGAGTGCAATACCAGGTTTGGTGAGAAGTGCCTGTGGTCGGTCTCTAAGCTCACATGCGCTGTGTAGTTGTGAAGAGCGGAAAAATCAGAGAAGGTGACTTCTTGTAAGAACAATACATCAACATCAAAGTCATACAAAAAATGCTGTAGGGCATACAATTTGGTTAGAGAGGAACTGCCATTGTAATTAACTGTAGCTACACAAAAGGTGCGGGTCATACTGGAAAGAAAAGGAAGGACACAGAAGCAGCAGATGAGTGAGAAGGCAAACTGGCCAGCATGGCGGTCAAGGAAATCCCAGAATACTTCCCTCTGCCTTTTTATGGCACTTATTGGCAGAACCAATTGTCAAGTCCCGGCTTGACGATTCTTGTGGCAAGGTTGTCTGAAGGTTTTCTGCTTCCGTTACAGAAGTCCAACTATCATCATCCAAGGTCATAGCAGTTGGTGAGTAATTGGTAGGTTGGGAGCAGCTAACGTCAACTGAGGCAATGCTGCCGCCTGTAGGAGCTGACGGTAGACCAACTCCAGCAGTCACAGGGATGGGAACATCACTCACAAGCAGTCCGGGTGGACCACGTGAATCAGAAATCGCTTCGGAAAATTCATCAACAGTGTCTGTGGTGGATTCCGAGCGAGGAGCACTCTGTTCTGAAGAAATGCAAGGGAGTACTACACTTGGTGCATCTGACTGCCCAGAAGCATAAGGCTGCTGCTGGTCCAAGGACACACTGGGTGGCAGTAGTTTGGTGGCAGGACCTACAGCTCAGTTTCCATTACAACCGCAGCAATGTTTGACACTACTGTACAATCCGTGGTAGCCACAGAAGTAGTTGGGTCCAAAGAAGCATCACCAGAAGGCACAGCAGAGGAGGAGTCTTGTACTGGATTGAACACTGACTGGCTGGCAATAACCCCTGTTTGGACATGCATGTCGTAGGTGTGAGATACTGCCACACGAAAAACAAACTTGTGCCTGTACAGGATAGGTGACGTAGGCTTCATGCCCAACAACAAATATGTTGGAGGGAATTGATTTACTAAGCTGCATTGTAGCTATCCTAATTCCAGTCTCAACTTTAAAGCAGTACTGATGAGCCCAGTTTTCCCGTTCAATTGACCGAACCTCACCGTAGTTGACCAACAAGCTTCGTACACAGTCTTTAGGAGTTTCAAGTGGTGTGTTCAGGATATGTATAGTAAACAATTCCTCCTCTGCCAGAGTGATGTTTACCAATGCAGCTGCCCCATTTAACAGTTCGATGGAAGACTCACCTCTGTGACGTAAATAGCAGTGATAAATCAATGTATTACTAAATTTAACATAAGCAGCATTCTGATTGCCTAACAATTAAATTTCAAGTAGTTATTCTTCCTTAACATTTTACACTTCATCAAGCCAACAATGTATATCCATAGCTGATGGTTGTGGATCTTCTTTTTTGAAGGTAGCCTACAAAGTCTTTTGACATACGTATCTTGTTGCCATCGTATCCAAATACGACACTCTCTAAATGAAGAAATTAAACACAGAAAGTAATGGAGGACACAATACCCCAGAAGCCAGAACTCACTCCCACATAATGTGTACATTGCAGCTGCCGTCACTCGACTGTGATACACCAGGAAAAAAGGCAGTTATGCGACAGTGTAAACAGACACATTAGGCAAATGCATCAATAGGACAGCCTAAACCGACAGATTAGGAAAAATGCATTTATGGAACACTGTAAACACAGTAGGAAAAATGCACTTATGGGACTGTATAAACAGACACATTGGGAAAAATGAATTTATAGGACAGTGTAAACGGACACATTGGGAAAAATGCACTTATGGGACTGTATAAACAGACACATTGGGAAAAATGCATTTATGGGACAGTGTAAACAGATACACTACGAAAAATGCACCTCAGGGACTGTATAAACCGACACATTGGGAAAAATGAATTTATAGGACAGTGTAAACGGACACATTGGGAAAAATGCACTTAAGGGACTGTATAAACAGACACATTGGGAAAAATGAATTTATAGGACAGTGTAAACGGACACAGTAGGAAAAATGCATTTTTGCGATAGTGTGAACAGACACATTAGCAAAAATGTATTTATGATGCAGTGTAAACAGAAACATTGGGAAAAATGCATTTATGGGACAGTGTAAACAGACACACTAGGAAAAACGAGTTTATGGGTCAGTATAGACAGACTCACTAGGAAAAATGTATTTATGTGATAGTGTAAACAGACAGATTATGAAAAATGCATTTATGGGTGAGTGTAAGCAGACACCTTAGGAAAAATGCATTTATGGGCAGTGTAAACAGACACATTGAGAAAAATGTATCTATGGGACAGTGTAAACAGTCTCAAAATGTGGGAGGGTCCTGAAAAATTCAGGGCAGATAATCATACTAGTTCTACCACTAAATGTTACTAAATATGGGTGTGTCTAATATGTTTGTTGTATTTGGTTCATTCTTTGCTTGTTTTTACTTTTTTTAAACTTTAGCTGTTTAATGATATCAACACAATACGCACACACAAATATGCTTAATCCTGAAGCTTTCCCTTCCTCTGCAATGATGGTTTAAAATATGCTTAACTTTGAGGCTAATAAATTTCAGGAATATTTACACTATAATTTCTTATGTTCTTGAATAACCTATATTGATTGGCAGTAATATATTTATATAATTTAGCTATTTGAAAGACAAAAGTTAAAACTTACATGAATAAGCTGCTGTAACTTTTTGCTTTTAAGTTTTCCTTTAAGTTTCACCAGCTCTTGTACAGAATCTAAATATCTGACTAGCTGCTTCTCTTTTACTTGTGGGGCCTCCCATGTAGGGTCCAATGCCTGTGCTCGTGAAAATGATGCCAGGGCAAACTCATAATCCTCTTCATATTTCAGGGCCTTTAAATAAAACCACATTCATAAACTACAGAAAACCACTCTAAATCACTCAGCAAATTGGGATCTAAGCAGTGTTTGCATAAAAGGCTGTCAAATGCACTATGCTGTATGATTACTACTTTATTAAATCTTAAGTTTACTTGGGAAGATTTAGAAAAATGGCACTTGCATTCTCTGTGGTAATGCTTCTTGGGCTTCAAAATTTGCAGCAAACTATGCTTTGTGACCTGTGTTAATGCTGCAGTTTCTTTTCCCTCCCACACTCCCCCTGATAGCCCCCTTTAACTTCTATGAACATATCAGGGACTATGACTTGCAAAAAGCTAATGCTGTTATAACCTGTTGAATGGAGGTTTTTGTCACTGGTTTTGCAGTACATTTATCATGAAGAGTTCTATATGAGGGGTCTTAACACTTTGTGAAATGGGGCTTTATATCTGCTGAATGAGAACTCAAAATAAAAACACAACTCTTGATTTATTTATAATAAATCAGTTATAACAATTCTTCATGCCCACTTTTATGATAATTTTTAAGTTACATGTTTCCTAAATCACATTTTACATTCCCTTCACATGAGTTACATTAAACAGATTTGTAACTCCTGCTAGAACTAGAGAAAATTTTTCTCTGGATTGTTAAACTTATACATAGTTAAGAACAAATTCATCTCTCCAAAGTAGGTCCTGAATATTTACATGCCTTTGTCTTTACTTCTATATCTTCACCCTAGGTCACAAAATAAACTTTGCTATAAATATGCAAATAAATACAGCACTTTACACTAACCCTAACACAAAAATGACCATAAAGCACACTTGAAACATTTTTTTAACTGTTTTAACATATATATCAATTCTTCAAACATGAAGTCATCCAAACATATTGTTACAAATCACCTTATTGTGCTTATGCTCTGTGTCATAGCTTGCATAACAAAGAAAACATGAATTGGATCTCAACAAGAAAACATTTTAAAAATGACCAAACATAACCACAATGATTCTCCTTGTTTGACATGTCATCTAAGTTACTCTATATGCATTTCTTTTTATTAGTTATACAAAATTTCTTTTCCTTCACAATTAAGTATTTTGTAGATGGTTATGTATGTGCAACTATGATTGGATAAAATATGTTTGTGTCTTATATTTGCTCTGTGATATCTCTGTATGAATTTTGTTGACAGCTTATGAATAATGAGGAATTTCTTTCTTCCATGAACTACACTTTATGGTAAGTATTTTTGCTGTTAGTTTTTTATTCTTATCCACCTCCATGGTGTAATAATATATGTAGAGCCTCCCTTTTCTTCTAATGATCTGACATGACTCTATGATAGCATTCTCGAGTATGTGGCCTTACATTCTTTTTGTTGCATATACTTTATCCTGTTAGAATAATATTTCTATATTAAATATTGTGGCTTAATCCATCCATATTGTTGAAGTCTTTTTATTCATCTAGAACATCAAATAGTTTTACTCATTTGTATCATTGAAGCTGTTTTATTCATCCATGTCACTTAAGTTCTTCTATTTCCTTAGTGAAAAATTACTCTATCTTCCCTTTCACATAGCACATAAATCTTTCATTTTATCCTATGTATAAATAAAATAAATGAATAAACGAATAAATAGATAGAGATGGATGGACCGAATGACAGACAGACAGACAGACAAATAAATAATTATCCATGTTTATTTATCAGGGATTATTCATATTCTTGTTCCATTATTACCTTAAGACCTTTTCACTTTATAATTATAACTATCGGTTTTATACTAAACAAAGGAATTTCATGCCTTCGTAGCTCAGTTGCCATGGATATGTATAAAAAAATTTTCAAGCATTTAGCCCGAATCTTGAATTTCTTAATTTTTAATTCATATTTTCCTAAAATGGTTTTATACTCTGTGTCACATGAATATGTTTTTACACATTTTAATGCTTTTAACCCTGAATTAAACAAATAAATTAACTCTTCAAAATGTATTAAACACTATTTACAAATTGTATGGGATTAAATTGTTTGGGACTAAGTATGAGGTGTGGCAATTAAATACAAGACTGCGCATCTCCCATTGCACAGCCGCATGGTGGGAGGTTGGTATTGGAATGCAGTTGACCTTGAACCTCCAAAACTAACCACTGTTTGTTTTGTCTTTCTGTCTGCTTTAGTTTGCCTTTGAGCCTTGGTTGTAAAGGACGTTGCTTTGCAGCAGCACCGTGAGCATGGTGAACTTAAAAATCGGGCAGCACATTAACTCAAAGTTCTTGTGAAATTAAAAAAGTCACCAACGGAGTGTTTTTATCCCTTATAGGAGGCCTTTGATGATAATGGTATGTCATGTACGCGAGTGTTTGAATGACACATGGTTTTTAGAGGGTCAGTAAGACGACGATGATGAAGAATGTGCTAAGTCCAAATTGAAGACAATGCTGATCATTTCTTTTGATATCAGGAGTGTTATCATGACTAAATGGGTGCCTGAGGTTCAAACTGTTAATCACAAATAAGTCCTAATTAAGTTGAGGGAAAGAATAAGGAAGAAAATATCGAATTTTGGAAGAGTGATGCATGGATTCTGCATCAGGACATAATGCCATTGTGAAAGGTTTTAGCAGACAAGTGCATTCTTGCACTGGAAAAATCCTCCATATTCTGGCTCCCAAAAGTGAAAAGTGCATTGAAGGGAACACATTTTGTGAGTGTATAGGTAAAAGCAAAAATGGCAGAGTGTAAGAGGTAGAACTGGAACTTAAAAATTCAATGCCACAACTGGGATTTGAACCACAGACCTTCCGCTTGCCGGGCAGACGCTCTAACCACTGAGCTATTGTGACAAACTGCCAGAATGGCATTAAATTCTCAAGCCAGTTCGTATTTCTCCTGGTAAACCACAAAGGCAGTCTCACATCAGAAACAATTACCCCAATGGTGACTTACTATTGTAAGTACTTTATATCCCAGGATTAAATAACCTTCTTGTTGGCATAAATAAATAATGGCAGAGTTGTTGAAGGGAGTGACAATGGATGACCTACACCACTGCTTTGAACAATGGAAGACACGTATGCAGCAATGTATAGATAGGGGAGAGGAGTATGTTGAAGGGGATAAACGTTACTTATAACTTTGTTTGCGATGAATCACATTTCTGACACCAGTCTCGTTATTTAATTGCCACACCTCATATTCTGGTATTTCTGTTTGTGGGACATTTTCATTTTCTGTATCTTTTCTTGTGGTCTCTGAATTGATGTGAGGATGTATTCTAAAATTCCTTTGTGTGTGTGAGTTTTCATCCCTCATGTTTGAATGTTCTCCTTGAATCCTTCCATATTTCGTTGTGTGCATCAGATGACCATGACCTTGATTTTTGCCATGTTTGTATTGCATGATGTGTATGAATCTTGTTTGCATAACATGTGTGTTTTGCAAATATGTGCGTGTAGGAGCTTATACATATCAGTTTTCTTTTTTACTATCTTTATTGCCATGCACATAGCTTTGTTAATTTCTGAATTCTTTTTTATTATCGTAACATATTTCGTTTTCACACAACTTACTTTCTTTATCAGCTCTGTGCATAAATTACTTTCTAGTTTATCCCTACATATTATAATTTAATGTCTGGATTTTTCTAATTCTTCTCTTGTTATTTATCTATTTTCCACTATTTTAGTCTGCGCTATATTCAATTCTATTCCTACGTAATCTACTTTATCTCTTTAACGTACATTTAATTTCTCTTGTTTCACCTTGTACACTTTTCAAATTATTGTCTTTGAATTCTTCTAATTCTTCCTTTACTACATCCCTATTTGGTATTAATTAAATCTGTGCCACATTTATTTCTACTCCTACATTTTCAGAGTATTTCTTATTTTCACCTATTTTCTGTGCTATGAATTTTGTTTTCTAAGCTAACCCTGCATCCTGTAATTTCATTTCTGCATTTATTTATTTCTCCTTCTAACATGGCTTTGTTTTCCTTCATTTCCACTTCCAAACTGTTCAATTTTATTTCCAATGTTTTCTATCTTACTTTCTAGGGAACTTTCATGTTTCATTTACATTCCTCTCTACCTTCTTCTATTTCTTGTTTTAAATCATTTTTGACTTTCTCTAAATCTTCCCTATTCTATTTAATTTTATGTTTAATTTTCAATCCTAAACTTTCTTCTAAACTTCCATATATCATCAATAATCAATAATAATTGATTATTCTAACACACACTTGAAAGATAGAATCAGAACTGAAAAATTCAATGAACCATGGATCTTCCGCTCTATGTGCAGTTGCATTGTTAATCTTATACATAGATGCTTACTAAGTACAAATTCACCTACTTCTCCAAGGTAGGTAATTAGGACCTCATACAGACATAAATGAGAACTATATAAGCAAGTAGAGCACTACGCTAGCAGTGAGAGAGTGCAGACCTGCGCCAAGAACACGCCCGTGAGTAAGAGGAAAAAGGATGCAAAGGACATGGCTGGCAAAGTTACTACAGACAAAGCAATAGCAGAGCTGGGGGAAATAGGAAAAATACTACCAATGGAAAAGATAATAGAGGGAAATAAAAGAAGAGAACTATAAGCCGTACAGAATAAGAAGGCACATGAGGCGGAGCTAGAAGAAGGTGTGTGAGAGCAAGTAGCCAATCCTAGAGACGTGACGTTGCCCAGTTCGGTAACGCGCTGTATAGCGCAATATATGCTTTTCACTTTTCTCTTTGCGCTCATCAAATCCAGCAATGGCTCATTATTACAAAGAATTCCATTGCAAAGAGCTAGAAATGTTGAAGCTGACTGTCCAAGAAGCAAAATTTTAGGTGGCCTGTAGCCCAAGATATGAGTGATTGAAGAAATGCTGTGCTCAGCGATAGCAAACGACACTTGTATTGCATAATGATTGTTTATTTATCGTCTCAACTATATTTCTTCTCAAGGAGTGAGATGTCTGCAGGAAAGCAAAAGGAATCTAGTTTATTCGTATGCGTGTTCCATGTCTGACATAGTGTCACAGTGTTATCTGTGTCTTATAATTACTGTAACTCGTTTTGTTGCTAAGAAATATGGCATTAACAAAATCTGGTACAAGCGGCTTACAGACAAGTAAATCGAAAGGGAAAGTATTGCATTCAGATGCGCGGGCTATTATTTTCAGCGTTTACACTTTTTTTAAAAGAATTGTCCTCAGCAGAAGTGCGTGTGAACATTGTATTTAAACAGAGCCGGGCGCTAACAGCTAAAGCATACAATGTAAGTGAACATTCATTGTCGCGCGTAGTGCAACAAGGTAAAATAACCACTTCTGAATCTGGGTGGCCCTTGTTTATATCCCCCAGAAAACACCATAAGACAGAAAACACCATAAGACAGAAAAACGGATTTCGAATCTGGACGACTTTCAGAAAGATGTAGTGCTGATCTGTATAAAGAAGTGGGCTTCAAAGCTTGGTGCATATACCGTATTTTATCGCGTAATTCCGCCCCCCCCTTTTTTTTCTCGAATAGTTTGCTTGAAAACACTGGGGAAGGAATTATGCGAGTGGTGTTTCTAGGAATTCAGAAAGGAAGGGAAACCATGTAGTATTATGTAAAAGTTATATAGGTATACAGTAATTTGTGAATGAACTGCATATATACCACGGTTTCATTGGGCCTACAATGTATTGTTTCATTGTTTCTTTTCTCTGACTATTCTGCAGTCTCACTTCCGTCCTATCATCACTTTTTTCATTTATATCTGTCTCAGATAACACATCTTCATTTTCACTATTCCACAACATGTCCACAACAAATACCAGTTTTTTTTAAAACTCTCTTTAACAATATGGCGACTTGTAAGAAATTGATTTAGAAACAAACACGTGTGTAACTTCACATTTGAATTTTACGATATGTTATGACAATGGCTATACTAGTATTTTTGTGGCAAGCGCTGCGTCGATTGTTGTCCATTATCAAGTCATTTGAAGGTCGCTCCAATAAGAATGAACCAGGAGAGGGAATTATGCGATGTTTAATAGGTAAATATTTGATAGTGATGAAAAATCACAGGGGAGGGAAATATGTGAGAAGGGGGGGGGGGGTGCTTATGCGATAAAATACGGTATGTTTAGTCATTCCTGGATTACATATTTTAAACCAAAAATGTAAGCTATTTTATGGCAAATTCTCTTTGCGATGCAATGTTCACAATTTTTAATCAACACTGCATAGTGATGTTTCTTACTGAGCTATAAAATAAGTTTGCTAAAAATAGTCTTCACACAGCTGGTTTAAAAAAATATTTTGTTTAATGGCGAGTTTCCGCTTTTGCTATATGTAATATAATATAAACTTTGATGAGATGTTAGCCTAACATACTTGCCTTATATTAATAACCGCATGGCAAATTCTGGTTGGCAGATATTGGGGAAACTATTTCCGAAGCTTCGCTCTGTTAACTTACAAATTGCATCGTAAGGAACATTTAAAGTGCTGAAATGTCTAAAATATACAACCGAGAAGGCCACATTGGAATATTACTCATAAAATGTGGCTTGAAATTGTGCTTAGGCATTTGTTGCTTAATTATGTAGATTTTCACTTACAATACCTAATATAGAAACTGATTAACATATGTGCGGAAACTGTATAGACACTGAGACAGAATATTAGAAGACCCCAAAAGAAAATCGTTCATGTAAATGTTTGTTAAAAGTGTAATTCGTTTTTTGATGTTGGTATGAGATAATTACATGTTGATAAGGTTCATTGTTACGAACAACTAAGTTTGCACAAAGACGTCATAAATCTTTCCATATTTGATTTTAATATATGTGTATAAATATTAGAATTGTTTGTGTTCCATAATAAAAGTAGGGGAGGATGATTAGAGATTGCTTCCCTAACGAGAAAGAACTATTTGATGAATAGCGCGGATGAATATGAAAAAGGCGGTGTCGTGTCAAAACGACACCAAAAAACTGTACACTAGCGTCTCCGTATTCGGCATGGATGGACGCATTTTTATGTGTACGCGTCATGAAATAGTAAAAGTGAATTTACTAAGTGTTTAGAGACCTTTAATTAAATTTCGGCGATGCTAGGGAAGTTGATCCGCTAAAATAAGACTTTCTACTGTGATACGATTTAAAAATTGTGAACAAGAAGGTGCAAATAAAATATTCGACTAAAGTTAAACCCGAGTGTATGTTCATTCCATCCGTTACCACGCCCTGAGGGAAATAAGAGCCACATCGCTCAAACAAGAAGCCACCCTCAAATAAAAGCAGCACCAACACTTAGAAAAATTGAGAAAAATATGAGAAATACCCATCAGAAAATGCCTCAAATTGCGCAACTACGACATCCGTTTAGATTGATTTAAATCGTCACATAACTCTCTCATTTTCACTCCGATAACACAAATATTTACACGAAAACGTTCCTAGAGAATCGGATATAATAAAAAATTTAAAAACTCAACATTGTAATGTTTTATCACCTATTTATTGAAAGATATGAACTCTGTTGAAACATTAGATTGCAAATGAAAATTATCTGCTTAGGTGAGGAATTTATATTTGAAGCAAATTACACAATTAGAGCCTATTGTCTCATTTTAAAGAGATTGAAATTGTTATGACAGGTTTTAAATGTGCACCTTGCAATCTTTCACCATCCTCGCTGCTGTCTACCGGTAATGCTCATATGCATATCTCCCCTCTCTTTCTTTTGTATAGCGATATGAGCCGGCAACAGCGCTCCATAGCTGAGTAGGGGTTGGAGCTACTCATGTGCCTTCTTATTTCGTGCTCCCTATAGTTGAGAAAGAAGAGGAAATACTTAAAAATATAGAAACAACAAAAGAAGAACTATAAAGCATCAAAGAGAAAATGGAAAAATGGGAGGATAAAAATAGGAAATATAAATTGGTATATTTCGGAATAGAAGAAAGGACAAGCCTCAAATCAAGGAAAGAGGTAAAGGAAGTTTCGGAGAAGAAGCTACTGTTGACCACTAGTAACTATGAAATACGTGAAACATTTAGATTTGGAAGAAGAAATATTCCAGAAAAATTTACATGTACATATATAACTTACAACATACTCAAACAGAAAAAAAACTGAAAGGAACAAACATCTTTATCAACAAAGACTTATCACATGACCAAAGGCAGCAAATGAAGAAATAGAAACAGAGAAGACAAGGAAAAAGAGAGGGGAAACACACACACATAAAAGGTTTAAAATTATGGGCAGATGGACAAATTGCAGAGGAAAAGAATGAACTGACAAAGTAGCGGAAATTCCACAAGTCAGGAAACACAAAAAAATTAATAAACCAGCCATATCGCATTTCCAAGAATTGCTGAGAGGGGAAAGACACATCATCTCAAGGACAGATGCGAGAGAAAAAAGAGGGGAAATCAGCAAGCGACAAGGTGACAGAAGGAGAAGATAGAAGTTATGATTGGTGACAATAATTTGACGGAGAAAAAGGATGGCAGTGGGGAATTGAAAATGTTATGAGCAGTCCAAGCTACAGTGAGTGGAGATGAAAATGCTTGTGCAAGTTACTCAAACAGCAATGGGGCACTTCCAAAGTCGAGTAGAAATAAACTGGATAAACAAGAAAAGGTGGGGTATGACCAGGTGGAATGGGAGGACAAGAGAGACAGGCATTACGTACGTGGGTAGATTGAAACAGGAGAAGGGCAAGCAGGAAAGTCCAGTTCATATTTGGAAAGATATTAAATAAAAAAAGTGGATATCAGATAATGAACATGTATTAATATATAGGAAGCCGAAGACAAAAAGGGAGGAAGATGCTGCTCCACGCCGTGTGACAAGGAAGAATAAGTGATTAAGTGAATAATGTTCAGGGGTGGTAGGAGGGATGGAAATAAGAGTTTAAGGTTAACGTTAAGTAAACACTTTAAAAAAAGCGAAAGTTAAGTGAGGAAAGGAAGTGGAAGTGATATAGAGCTAAGAAGAAAGAGAATAAGTGAGGTATAGGAAATTAATCAGGAAACATAAGAAAACTGAGGGGGAAAGTAAATTTTAGAATGGAGTGGGCAATCTAAAATAGTAGTGATTTTAGGGAAAAGAAAGTATAAGGGAATTCGGTGAAAATAAGCAAATTAAAAAACGAAAGTTAAAAAGACAGGTTTGAACAAGGTTAATCAATTGTAGTCAAAGAATTAACAGCACACATTAAAAATTATATCTAGAGAATCACAAAGGGCCTGAAGCCCAACATGTATACGCTTTGGTATTCAATAAATTCATATTCATATTCACTGTTAGTGAATTGGATGGACTGAAGAACATCTGTTTGTTTGTGATAAAGTATATGCAAAATGGTGGTTTATGAGTTCATTAGTAATTGGTGCACATTGCAATGAGTTGTTGCTTTTTGAAAGAATTAAAACTGTACGGAAAAGTAAATGCAAGGGTTTGTTCAAGTGCTCTAAAGAAGTTTTGTCAGCATTTATGGTACTTAAATGAAGAGATTTGTATGTCATCATTAGGATTTGGATTTTTAGGTAAATATATATTTTGTTTGCGTCCTAGTATGAACTTGAAACTGAGTTTAATGTTCTGAATATTTATACAGGTGCAAATATTTTAAGTTTTATTGAACATAAAAATGCATATTTTCTGATTTTTTTATGTAAATACTTTTGGATATTCACATAAATTACACAGAAATTGCACAAAGAAAACATTTTTAAAATAATTTTCACATAAATCACGTAAAAGCAGCTGCAGAATTATTTTTAACAAGTCTCCATCCACTTCTTTAATGCTCAATTACACAGGCTAGATGTCGCAATTTGCTTCATTATTGGAAGAACCGATATCAGATATAGTATCCCTTCAGTTGGAAGAAAATATAAACATCTTGCTTTCTTTAGCTACATGAGCCTGCAAGATAAGAACAGGGATTCCTCCACTGCCATAAGCTTGAAATAAATAAACATCTGTTATTACTTCACAGCCCTGCTAGCATATACACTGATACTTGTTAAACTGTATAGCAGAGTTGTCAACCCGTACGATAATTATGGGGGCATACGATAATTTGAATGTTTGTACTCATGGCTGCCAACCCGTACAACAATTATGGGGGCATACAATAATTTCAATGATGTAGTTTGATATTGGCAAAATATCATTTTCACTGGTTTGTCACACCAGTGAAATGAAATTAATTACAAATAGCGACACCACTTTTGCCCTCATGGCCTGTCCCCACCCCTCTAAGGCAATCATTTCATATCCTACTAATCCTTCTACCCTTTATCCTCTTGTTGCCAGTGTGCCCAGATCCGGTAATCTCAATAAAGAAGGCACTGTTCAGAAAATTGATGATCAATGGAGAAAACTCAGAGTAAGTAATATTCCGTGTGAAATAAAGAACATGCCTGAGCCTGACAGTTTCTAGCGTGCTGTTAAACACATGTCACCTTGGTGGAAATACTGATTTCAAAGAATGGAGTTTGCATTATAAGTGAATTTGTTGCCCCACAGAAACGCTTCTTGTGAAAGTATTTTTCTAAATTGGGTTTAATAAAAACCAAAACTAGAAACAGATTGGCGCTAGAATTGGTAAATGTACTTTTTCAGTCGTCTCAGCTTATGAAAGAATGTGGTAGGTCCAAAAATCTGCAAGTCACCGAGAAGATGTTAAGGTTTATCTCAACAACAAATTTGTATAACGGTGCAACAGTTGAGGAAGATGATGAAGTTTCAGATGAAGAGTGTGAGAAACCTAAATGCTAAAGTTGTAATGCTGGTTGAGGTCATCAATCTTGCAAGTGGATACCATAAACATCAATACTACTACATTTTCATAAGTGTTATGCTGATATTTTTATTGTGTAGCATTTGGTTTATTATTTACGATAATTCTGAATCCAAATCTATAATTTTGAGTGGCTGGTACCATAATTTTACTTTTAAAGATTGGCAAACCTGCTGTATAGTCAATTGTCATATATGAATCCATGAAGATACAACATTCTAATTGTTGTTATGTTGGGAAATTACATATTGACAATTTTGAGTTCACAGTGGATTAAACATGTCTAGAACGAAAATTACTGTAAGTGCAACAATATACTGTGAAATTTAAAAGACGCTGTGTTAAAAGATGACTTTGCATGCTTTCCTCTGAGATATCATAAAGAAAATAAAGCAGAGTAGTTCAGGATTTGGGATTAAAAAAAAAGAAAACTTAAGGTTCCTTTTTGTCCTGCAGCACAAAACTTAAAAAGAAAATGCAAAGAAGTGTTCGAAAATAATAGCAAATTTAACCTAGTCTAAAATTTCAAACGTGTTGGATGGGTAACATGAATTTACTGATGTGAGTGTGACATAACATGTTATAATTATGCTCGACTCACTTCTTGTGACTGGAACTATCATTTTTGAAATTCAAGACAATTCCTTGAGACAATTGTGAATCTTTCTGGATGGAAAATTTGAGGAATCATGTGGTTGTATCAGGGTTGCCAACTCGTACGATAATTATGGGGGCATACGATAATTTTAATGTTTGTACGATGGTTGTCAACCCGTACGATAATTATGGGGTGTATGATAATTTGAATGTATGATAGTTCGATATCGGCGAAATATCATTTTCACTGGTTTGTCACTCCAGCGAAGTGAAACTAATTACAAATAACACCACTTTTGTCCTCATTGTCTGTCTCCACCCCATAGCTAGTAAGCCTGCTACCCTTTATCCTCTTATTGCCACTGTGCCCAGGTCTGATAATTTCAATGAAGAAGGCACTGTTCAGAAAATTGACGATCAATGGAGAAAACTCGGAATACTTGATATTCCGTGTGAAATAAACAACATGCCTGAACCTGACAGTTTCTGCAATGCTATTAAACATGTCACCTTGATGGAAATACTGATTTCAAAGAATAAACGGCCTTTGCATTATCAGAGGTTTCCTTGCCCTACAGAAGCTCTTCTTGTGTGAAAGAGTTTTTTTTCTAAACTGGGTTTAATAAAAACCAAAGTTAGAAACAGATTGGCACTAGATACGGTAAATGAACTCATTTTGCCGTCTCAACTTATGAAAGAACGTGGTAAATCTTAAAATCTGCAAGTCACCTACAAGATGTTAAGGTTTATCTTAACAACAAATTTGTGCAATGCTGCAACGGTTGAGGAACCTGAACCTTCAGATGAATAGTGCGAGAAACATAAGTGCTAAAGTTGTAATATTTGTTGAGGTCATCAATCTTGTAAGTGGATATAATAAACATCATTACTCTTATATTTTCATAAGTATTATACTGATATTTTTATTGTTGTAGCGTTTGCTTTATGATGTACGATAATTTTGAATCCAAATCTATAATTTTGAGTGGCTGGTACGATAATTTTACTTTTAAATGTTGGCAACCCTGGGTTGTATACTGTAATTCTACACTACTTGAATGATCCCTTCCAGGAATAATGTCTCACAAGTGCCACATGCATTTATATTAGTTCAGCCTTCAGATCTTAAAAATGTTTTATTTGTTTTAGTACTTATTTTTTACTTTGTAGCACATATTTTTGACATTTTTAGCACATAAAAATAAATCCAAGCCCTGTTGAGACCCCAAGTCATTGTTTGATGACCCCTTTAACAATGACAAAAAACAGGTATGGTTATAAATCGAAACCTTGGGGACCGAAACGAGGTACACTGTTTTACCTATTGCAGTTACAAAGCTATTGGGTAAATTTTCTTTTTGGACTATTATAGTTCCATAAACTTAAACTTTTTCATATTTGCATAGGCTATTCAGAACATATGAACATATTTACTAGCAGAATAAGCTTTGAATCTTTCTATTATTTCGGACAAGGAAACTGACGAGTTCATTTCAGTTAAGAGTTTGGACATGTTGAAGTTGGGCACAGATTTAGATTTTTTAAATACGGATCCAATTTCTTGGGATTCAAATTCCTTCCTACCTTAGTGCCCAAGAGACTATGAAAAATTAAGGTGGTAAATGATACGACAGAAAGAGAAGTGAAGTTAATACAATAATTCAAGGAACTAATAACAGCCAATGAAGAACAAAAACAATTAATTTTGCGATGTGTGCAAGATTAGCAAAGACAATACCCAGGCTGTAAAAAAGAAACATGAAAAAGAAAATCATGTTAACACTAGTATTGATTTGAGCTGCATTCCCACATTTTGTATGTTCTATTACACATTAATACTTAAATTTCTTTCACTTAAATATATTAAGCATATTTGCAAAACAGTATAGGTTGATTTCAATTGTTTATGGCATTAGAAAAATACAAGCACTCTTTCAGTAGTTAAGTTTATTTAGATATTTAAGTCCATTGCAGCGAGGGTTAATATTAATTAATTTTAATGAAACATGGACATTATCAAAACATGTCATAAGTAAAAAACTAGGAGGGTTGCACTCAAAACACTTGATATTTTTATATAATCCCCCAAAATCGATACTGTGTCGAGAATCAAGTACGTATAATTAATGGTATCGTTACATCTCTAGTAATAACCAAAAGAAAAATGTTGTCCTAGTATTTGCAGATAACTGGGTGAGAAGTATCTTGGATTTTCTTCCTTTAAGTGCTATTTTGATTCACCTTGTAAATATTATATGCAAGTCATAATTTTTAGCTGCATTCAACATAAGTAAAGAAAACCATGTGAATGTAATACACATTTCTGTTTCAATAATAGAAAACTATAAATTGTATGTTGAAGAGCGAGTAGAGAAGGGTATGTGAATGTATTATGTAAAAGAAAACCAAGTAGAGAAAACCACATGAATGTAGTATGCTGCATAGTAAAATGGATAGCATAAAAATCTTCTCAGTGAAAAAAAATACATATATTTGCCGAATTTCACAGTGATTGGTCAAGTGGTTTTAGAGATTAGCAGTCACATATATACAAACATCCAGTTTTGTATATACAGATTGTATGTTGAAGAGCAAGTAGATAAGGACATGTGAATGTGTTACGTAAATGTGAGTAGAGAAAACCGTGTGAATGTAATATGTTGCATTTCTATTTCAAACATACAGGAAACTGTATGACATTTGTAGAAGAGGGAACAGGAAAAGAAATGTGATTGTGTTTCATAAAAGAACAGTGAGTAGAGAAAATCATGTGAATATAATACAAAGTATTCTATTTCAAACATAAAGAAAACTGTATGAATTATTTGTAGAAGAGAAACAGGGAGAGAAATGTGATTGTGTTTTGTAAAAGAAAAGTGAGTAGAGAAAGCTGTGTGAATGTAATGCACTGCATTTGTATTTCAGTCATATAGAAAACTGTATGAATTGTTTGTAGAAGAGGGAATAGGGAAAGAATATTGATTAGGAAAATCATGTGAATGTACAAGGTGCATCTAGAGATGGCACCACCAGTCGGATAGGAATGCACATGTGCAGGAGAAGAGAGGAAGTATATGGTAGCATTGCAGTAAAGTTTCAGTCTTGTAACGGCAGTAGTTACTGCTCTGTGCTAGGAGAAAATGACTGTTCCGATATTGTCTCTCACCAAATGCGAGGTTTGTGTAGTCATCCAATTTTTGCATGCTCAAAAGCAATCTCCAGCAGAGATCCATCATCAATTGTGTCATGTGTATGGACAGGACATTATGTGTGACAGTACAATTTCAGAACTCTCTTGTCAGTTTCCCCAGATGTTTTGCTCGCTTTTGCACGAAATTGTCTCTCGGTGGTTTGGTTTTCACAAAGTGTGTGCAAGATGGGTGCCTAGACAACTGACAATGAATACAAAACCAAACATCTGGCCGCAGCATTGACATTTCTACAGTGATACGCAGCAGAAGGTGATCAGTTTCTCGACAATATTGTCACTGGGGATGAAACATTGGTGGCACATGCCACACCCAAGACAAAACAATAATTAATGCATTGGTGGCATAGTGGTTCACCTGTGAAGATAAAATTCAAACAGACAATCTCTGTCAAAAAATCATGTGCGCTGTCTTCTGGGATCGACGTGGTGTCCTCTTGTGCAAATTTTTACAGCAAGGAGAGACCATAAATGCTGATCGATATTACCAGACATTGCACAAACTCAGGCGGGCAATCCAGCACAAGAGATGTGGAATGTTGACAAGAGGCATTACACTTGCGCATGACAATGCAAGACCTCAGACAGCCAACGCCACACAAAATATGTTGAATAAGTTTGGATGGGAGGTCTTCGAACATCCACCCTAAAGCCCCGACCTTACTCCAAGTGACTCATCTCTTCCGTTTCATGTAGCGTTTTCTGGTAGGAAAACGTTTTCACAGTGACGCTGAGGTACAGAATGAAGTGACTTCGTGGCTGCAGACATTGGCGGCAGAATCCTATGACTTGGGCATACAATTAATGGTGCACCATTACGATAAATGCCTCAACAATGGTGGTGACTATGTTGAAAAGTAGCCAGTGAGTCTATGTAATTATTCCAATAAATATTTCTTACATAGTGATGTTTTTGTTCTCTTTATCGGTCATCGGGACTTACTTTCTGGATGCATCTCGTAATACCTTGCACAGCAAAATGGATACCATAAAAACCTCCATGAAAAAATCATTAGACATGCCAATTTTCATAGTGATTGGACAACTGGTGTTGGGAGTTTATCAACTTCATAATACCAACATACATTTATAATATTATGTTGAAGAGTCAGTAAAGGACATGTGAATGCATTACATAAGAGAAGTTAGTAGAGAAAACTATGTGAATGTAATATGTTGCATTTGAATTTTAATCACATAGAAAATTGTATAAATTGTATGTTGAAGAGCGAGTAGGAAAGAACATGCGAATGTGTTGCATAAAACAAAAGTGAGTAGAGAAACCCATGAAAATGTAATACGCTGCATTCTTATTTCAAACATATACAAAATTATATGAATTGCTTGTAGAAGGAGTAGAGAAAGAAATCTGTGTCTCCTAAATGAAAAAGTTACTATAGAAAACCAATTGAATGTAATATGTTGAATTTTTATTTCAAATATACAGAAAATTGTATGAATTGTTTGTAGAAGAGGTAGTACGGAAAGAGGTGTAATGTGTTTCATAAAAGAACACTGAGTAGAGAAAACCATGTGAATCTAATATGTTGCATAGTATAATGGATAGCATAAAAACCTCCATGAAAAAACACTTTGATATGCCAATTTTCAAAGTGATTAGTCAATAGGTGTTGGAGTATAAATTGTATGTTGAAGAGTGCGTACAGAAGGAAATGTAAATGTAATACATTGCATTTGTATTTCAATCATATAGAAAATAGTATGAATTGTACATTGAAGGGCAAGTAGAGAAGAACATGTGAATGTATTATATAAAAGAAAAGCAAGTAGTGGAGTGTTAAATTTAAGGGCCTGTCGACAGCTAGGTCATTAGGGTTCCTGTGTGAATGTAATATGTTGCATTTCTATTTCAACCACAGAAAATTGTATGAATTGTGTGTTGAAGGGCGAGAAGAGGGCATCTCTATGTGTTATGTAAAAGAAACGCAAGTAGAGAAAACAGTGTGAATGTAATACTGTGTATGGTAAAATGGATAGCACAGAAACCTTCTCCATGGATAAATGCATATACATACTGAATTTTGTGGTGATTAGTCAAGTGGTTTAGGAACACATAGAGGACAAACATTCATTTTTACTGTCTCTACTGGTATGTAGAAGAAGCATTGTATTCCACCCAAAAATTTCCTGTCGATATTTCACCGCAAATATATGTTTTGAGACCCCATGAATCATGAAAAGGCATTTTTAGAAAAAGGTCCGTGTGTGTGTCTGTCGTTCTGTGGACAGCATAACTCAAAAATGAAAAGTCACTTAAAAACCAAAGTTGGTGTTTAAGTTTAATGTCTTTCAAGGATGTGACACGAAGATTTTGAAGAAAATAGCCCCACTCTAAACTACCCTTTACATGGAAAATTTTTGTTTTCTTGAAACAAAATGGCTCTAACGATTTTGATTAAAATACCACATGTTTAAGATATTTGTATGGCAAATGAAATGTATATTTTGAATTTTCTGGCTATAGCCCATGTAGTTGGATTTACTCTAGATGACTTTTGCATAACTGGTAAACCGTAAGAGACAGACAACATCTTGCTGCACAAAAAATGTAGACCTTGCTAAAACACAATTTATGTCTAAACAAATTTTTTTGTAGAGTGAGCCATTTTGGAGATATTCCTTGTTATTTGTGTCAATTTCAGAAAACTTAAACTTTCATAAAATGGAACATCGTTAATTTTTTTAATGTTAAGCGTGCAAAGAGAACAGGATCTCAAAGCTTTAAAAGATTCGACTATCACTCAAAGCCTACTGTATTCTAATATTCCCCTTGAACCTACAAGGAAATGAGCAATAAGATAATTTGTACAAATGTTTATCCCAACTAACACGAAGAAGATAAAGGAATAAGAGTTTGTAAGAATGGTTAGTACAAGAGTAGAGAAAGTCATGTGAGTGCAACATATCAGATTTTTATATAATCAACTGAGCAGTTTCAAAGTCGTTTTTAATGGACATCACTTTTTTCTGATTTGGCGACTGTATCATACGTCTAGAAAATCCCTCTGTAATTCCGGAATTGCCACGTAACTCTGCTGTTGCCATGATGAGGCTTACTAGAGGACATGATTGCCTGGGAAAACAGCTCCATAGAATTGGCATATCACTTCTCCAAATTGTGTATTGTGCTCTCAAGATATAGAAATGGACAGAGAACAATTACAAAACTGTGCAGCTTTACAAAATTATCAAGATATAAAATCCACATATCCACCCACCCACCCACCCACCTACCTACATACATACATCTTATACAGAGTGTCCCAAAAAAACACTGACAGTGCTTAGTATGTTGTACAGGATGGCAAACTGATCGTTTTTCAGATAGTAACTCCTGTCTGGAAATTCACTGTTTGGAGGCTATAGCGCATTGAAGTATGAGATGGGCGTACATTCACATTCTGTCAATAAAGCCAACATCGAGCTGCCTACAGTAGAAACGGGCTTCGAACTGTGTACTTATTACATCATTGCAGAGCCTACATCAGTGGTGGTGAGCCTCATGCGCAGAACCCAATTAGTGCAATAGTCTGATGATTTTCAATCGCTCCGTGGACTCGAGCCATATGGTCCTCCGTTGACGTTGCAGGAGTGCCATACACCATACTTTTCATACAACTCCACAGAAAATAGTCGAGAGGTGTCAGATCTGGCGACCGTGCTGTCAGGAACTGGTCCACCTCTACCAACCCCTCGATTTGCATATGCGAGGTTGAGGTGCTTCCGCAGATTTACATCAAAATGTACTCAAATTGGCCATTTCAGCAGCTGTGTACTAGTATGTGTCACACTGCTGTTAAAACACATTACTGTACTGGAAACTACACCAGTAACGCAGTAGTTGTGCACCAACAACTCTATGGAGGAATTTAGTGCATGCACAGGAATGTTATTGTGCTCAGGTTGTTCATCCCAGGACATAGATGGCTAAAGGGTAGCATACCTTCCATATTAAGGTACCAAACCAAATGTTAACGAATTGTCACAACCGTTTATTCTCAAACTTCAACGCTCTCCAGCGTCCAAATCAGGCATTTTTGGACAGGAGTTCCTATCTGAAAATCAATCAGTTTGCCATCCTGCGCAACATATTAAGCATTGTCTGTGATTTTTTGTGACACCCAGAATATACAGGGTATCCCAAAAAAACACTGACAATGCTTAGTATGTTGTGTGGGATGGCAAACTGACTGGTTTTCAAACAGGAACCCATGTCCGAAAATGCTCAGTTTGGATGCTGTAGTGTAGCACATCGAAGTGTGAGATGGGTGTGCGTTTAGATTTCATCACTAAACCCAACATTGAGCTGTCTACATTAGAAACTGGCTTCAAACTGTGTACCTCGTACATCATTGCAGAGCCTATATCAGTGGTGGTAACCCTGATGCACATGACCCAATGCGTGCAATTGGAGATTTTCAATCGCTTCATGGACTCGAGCCATAAGTTCCTCTGTTGATGTCACAGGAGTACCATAAACCATACTCTTCATACAACTCCAAAGAAAATAGCCAAGAGGTGTCAGGTGGCGACCGTGCTGGTCATGGAACTGGTCCACCTTTACCAATCAATCGATTTGAATATATGACGAGGTGATTCCGCACAATTACATAAAAGTTTGCTGGAGCTCATGTCGGCCATTTCCATAGCTGTGTACTGGTACGTGTCGCACTGCTGTTAAGAACATTACTGTACTGGAAACTACACAAGTAATGCAGTAGAATATGCACCAAGAACTCTTATGGAGGAATTTAGTGTAGGCATGTTATTATGATCAGATCGTTCATCCCAGTACACAGGTGGCTAAAGGGTAGCATACCTTCCATATTAAGATACCAAACTGAATGTTAACAAACAGGTACAACCGTTCATTCTCAAACTTCGACAATCTCCAGCGTCCAAACCATGCATTTCCGGACAGGGGTTCCTGTCTGAAAATATATCAGTTTGCCATCCCGCACAACATACTAAGCGTTGTCTGCATTTTTTTATATATATGGATTCATCATCATCACCATCGTCATCATCTAATTATGTTATATTTATCATTCTTCACAGCCTTGTGGTATATACATTTAGGTAGGTGCACACATGATTTTAATAATTTGATTCATGTATTTCACTTTTGCAGAAGTGTTAGCTCCTAAACTTTCTGAAATGGAACTGTGGCTTAGGATGGGCTCCAATAAAACCTGAGTCATTCATCAACCAGTAGTATTGAATCAAAGGAGGATAACAAAAGCTGTAAGTTTACTTTCAAAGAAGAGAGTGTAAATTCCTTCAGCTTGAGTTTGGAATATCCTGCACATGATCCTGTTTTGGCATCTATGATGCTTAGTGACAAGATATTAATACCAAAAGTAAAAAACTAAAACATTGTTATTCACATTTGGATGTGGGATTCATTGAGTTTACTTATGGACGTCCACATCATTTTGCCTAATACTTCTATGTTCCCTGCCAAGCTTAGATGGCATTTTGAAACTCATCCTGACCACAAATAAGGCTGCAGACTATTTCAAAAGAAAATGTAATGAACTCCATGCAGTTCAGACACAACATGTATTTCATATAAAGACAAATAATGAGAACAAACTGAAAGCATTGTACTTGGTTAGTCATTATCTGACTCTTGGTGAAACTCTCATAAAACCACTATTAGCAAAGTTAGTGAAGTACATGATCAACAAAAAAGCTGCAAACTTGATCTACAGCATGCTCTTACCATGCAATACTGTGTATAATAGAATCCAGGATCTATCAAACGAAATTAAATATACCATAATTTCACCCTATCAAACAAAATTTTCACTACAACTAGATGAACCCACGGGCGTTACCAGATTAGCTGTGTTAATGACATTTGTGCTGTACAAATTTTCATGTTCTTTTTGTGAAGACATTCTGTTCTGCAAGTCAACTGGAAAATTGCACTGACATGTGCACAACATGGTACAAAGGGCATGGTAGATCATGTTGCTGGCATTGTTATAAGAATCATGGAAGTTTCAAACCACTGCGCAAGTAGTCATTGCGTACACCAACTCTCTCTTTCAACAAAAAAGAAACTGCCAGGATTAAAGCAAGTACTAGACAATGCTGTTAAAATTGTCAACTTTGTTAAGATACAACCTTTGCAGTGTAGGTTGCAAAGTGTTTGGACACATGAGAAGTGCACACAAGTCATTGCTATTATGCATGGAAATACGATGGTTGTCATGTGGTAAAGGTTTGTCTCATTTACTTGAACTTTGAGTTTTTTCTAAAAAAAAAAAAAAAATATCAACAAAATTTATCATCACCTGGCTGAACTATTATTGACAGAAGGTTCTTGATTTATGGCTATATTCATAGAAAATTGAATAAACAACAACTTTTTCCTTTGGCGTATTTCAATAGATTCAACGGTTTTTGTGTAAATTAAATTTAAAAGAACCCACAATTTGTTGCCTTTTTGTTGCAATAAATTGTGGGTTTATTAAATTTAATTAACACAAAAACCGTTGAATCTATTGAAATACATCAAAGGAAAAAGTTGTTGTTTATTAAATTTTCTATGAATATAGCCATAAATCAAGAACCTTCAATGAATAATTTTTCAGCCAGGTGATGATAAATTTTTTTGATAAAAATATTTTTTTATAAAAAACTATACTTTTCAACGTTTTGGTATTAGACTTTCCTGTTATTCACAAAATGAGAAATTCGCTGTTAAAGTCTGGCAGATCATTTCACTTCCATCCTGTATATGCAAGTAAACTCCACATTTTGTAGCAATTAATATTTCTTACTATCCCTTGTTGGTGTTGTAATATTATGCTATTGTATTCCCTGGCCTAGCTGCAATCGGTGAGTGTTAGAATCTTTTTAAATTCTATCTATCCTGGGTGCAGTACGGATGAACTACTTTTATATAAAGTTAGCAGTTGCTTTGATTACTAATATTTTATTTTATTCAGTTCAATACAGTGGAATACACAATTGAACCATATCATGAGTCAATACATAAGATGATATAAAAAGGTACCCTATAAGGGCCCATGTCTTTATTGATATTAATAAACACTTTTCAAACAGTAATCTTCACACTTTTCATGTTGTTAAATAATCTGCTAAATTATGGCAGCTTAGTCATTATACAAATCAATTTACATCTGATCAATGCCCGGTTAATATTGCATCTAGTACTTCTGATTAATGTTCAAATACTATGCAGAACGTTCATTGTGCAGTTCAAACTTCACGAATATCACTTAATTCATTGATAATCACAGTAGCTTAATGGTTAGAGCACTTGCCTGGTAGGCAGAGGGTCTGTGGTTCAAATCCCAGCTGTGGCACTGAATTTTTAAGTTCCAGTTCTACCTCTCAAACAATGCCCACACACAGCTTGTGTGTTTAAAAACACCAACAGTAAGTTTGTTGGCATAAATAAATAATACTTGTACGTATTTAAAGACAAAAGTAAATTTCAAACACTTCTTTCCTCCATTAATAAATTGTAAGAAGAAAAATAGAAAGTCTACATAGGCCAGCCATATAACAAATTATTACAGGAGGCTGCCTATGCTTCCTATATTATATATTCTAGATAGAGAGGACTTATAAAGAAATAAATTATTGTAGAGGGCTTACTGATAAACACTGCCTCAATTTCCTTCACCTGTTCAATGCTCACAGGCCTTTATAGCTACTAGTGAACTCACTGAATGCAATCCAATTCAATCCCATCCTAGAAAAACACTTTATCCAAGTAGCTCCCTCTAATCGAGATTATAACTTGGCACCTCTCGAACATGAGCGAAGCAATATCTGTTGTTGTTGTTTTCTAGTGCCTTGCATCTGGCAATGAAGCCATTAGCATTCGTGCTTTCCAATACTTTTGAACTGTAGTTTCTTCTGATCTTAATGCTTCACAGGTCTTCAAGTGTTCTTCATTCATTTCTGCTGGATCGTTACACAGGACACATATTGGTGAGGCTGAGATACCTATTCTGTAGAGATGACTTGCCAAGCAGTCATGATTTGTCAATAGTCGGAAGGCTGCAACAGCTGTTTTCCTTGGTCTCTGGGGGATTATATCTGGATTGGAAAGCAGTGTAATCCATTTTTTATCTTTGGCATTTGTTTCTATTTCTTGTAGGTATGAATGAGAAAAATTTTTAATGATCAAGCGTTTTATTGAGGAATATGAGAAATTGAATTTAGAATTTTGTTTTATTGTTGTGCCTTTCTTTGCAAGTGAGTCTGCAGCTTCATTCCCCATGGCTCCACAGTGTGCTGGAATCCATTGGAGATGAACAGTCTTATTAACTTTTTGGAGTTGTGTTAACATTTTGTAGCATTCTCTAATTTTTGTTGACTTCTTTGTAGTATTTGAACATATTCCCTGAATTGCAGCTTTAGAATCTGAAAGAATTACTGCCTTGTTAAATTTATTTAAGGGAAGATTTAATAATTGTCGGAGAGCAATGTATATAGCCTCTATTTCTCCATCATAATTTGTTGTGTCTCTGCCAACAGAATGATAAAAGGAAAAATGTGAACATGTAACTCCAGCTCCAGTAAGGTTTTCCTTCGAGGATCCATCAGTATATATGTGCAGCCATTCTTCTGTGGGATACCTAGTATTGATTGTTTCCAGAGCTAGAAGTTTTTGTATTTCTTTTGGTGTGTCTGATTTACTTATTTCCTCTATTAATTCCAAATTGAAGGTAGGTTGCAATAATTCCAATGGATTTTCTCTAATAAGTAGATTTTCTCTGGTGTTAGGAATGTTCAATTTGGATTTAATCTGTGTTACCTTTTCTAGGAAACTACTATGAGTTTTAAGGATTGAAGGGGGGAGGTTCTCTTCTGTCCATTTAGAGTTTGGCAGTCGTAACATTTTCTCGTGTTGGAGCAATGCTTGTTCTTCTATTTTTGTTGTTATTGATGGGGTCCGTGTTAAGGCAAGCATGGCATCAATAGGTGTGGATTTAACTGCTCCAGTGATTAGGCGAAGAGCCTGATTTTGTATTTGTTCAAGTTTATTGATGTTAGCATTTGCTGCTGTTATTAAAGCTTCAGAACAGTACAAGAGGTTTGGTTTAATATACATTTTGTATGTTGTGTTAAGGACTCTCCTTGAGCAGCCCCATTTAGCACCAGCTAACCTTTTCAGGATTTGCAATTTCTTTTCAACCTTTTCTGAGATGTTTGTTATATGTTTTTTCCAACTTAGCTTTCTGTCGAAAGTGATGCCTAAGTATTTGGCATCATCAACTGCTTTGAGTGGTTTACCATTATAATTTATGCTAATATTAACTGGTTTGTATTTTAGTGTAAATAATTCATAATTTGTTTTTTCTACATTGATAGTCATGAGGTTTTTGGAGCTCCATTCATGTACTTTGTTTAGGGCTGTTTCTATTCTGTTTTTAATTAATTCAGGTTTTTTTGAAGAGCCTGAAGTCCAAATGACTACATCGTCAGCAAATAAAGCAATTTTGGTTTCTAAAGTTTTTATTATTGATGGAAGGTCATTTATATATATGTTAAAGAGTGTTGTGCTCAGAACAGCACCTTGTGGAAGTCCTCGGTGTGTTTGTTTATATTTGGAAATGTATGTATTATATTTTGTGGCACAAAATCTTTGTGAAATAAACTGAGTTATCCACTTAAGCATGTTACTTTTCACACCTATTGATTGCAACTTCTCAACTAATTTATTTCTCCAGACTGAGTCATATGCTGATTTAAAATCAATGAATACTGCCAAGGTATCCTCCTTTCTATTGAAAGCTTCCTTGATGCCTTGGCTTAGTAGGAGTACATTTTCACTTGTACTATGATTCTGTCTGAAGCCGGTCTGTGAACTATTAATTAAGTTGTAATATTCTAGGAACCAGTTAAGTCTAGATGCCACCATTCTTTCCATCACTTTTGCAATAACACTGGTCAAAGATATTGGTCTGAAACTATTAATATTGTTTGAGGGTTTGTTTTTCTTTAAAATCGGGATGATAATGGCTTTTTTCCAGTCGGAAGGTACAGTCATTCTCCAACACGTGTTATACAGTTTAAGTAGGATTTCTTTTCCTTTCCTGCCAAGGTGTTTAATAAACTCTGGATGGATCTTGTCAGGTCCAGGAGATTTTTTGTTCTGTAATTGTTCTATTGCTAAATCCAGTTCTGTTTCATTAAAATCCTGAATAAAAATATCATTTCGTATACCTTTTGGCTTACTAGTTTCTCTGATAGTTTTTTGGATAGCCTTATCTTGTTTTTTATACGCTTGGGGTATTCTTTGTGACTGAGCATAAAACTTGTTAAGGGATTCTGCTATTTCCTTATCTGTAGTTAAGCTTTTGTTATTATATTTTAATGGTTCAGTTGTATTTTTTGATAATTTTGTTTTATTAAGGAATTTGTATATTTTATTTCCATCTTTCCTATAGTCCATATGCTCTACAAAATTTGTGAAACTGGCCCTTTTTGCTGTAATTAATTCTTTCTTAAAAATGGCTGCTTTTCTTCTCCAGTTTTGTACATCTTCTGGACACTTGGTTCTTTCGGCTTTGACTCTTGCTATATTTCTTTCGTGTTTTAACTTAGATAAAGATGGAGACCAAAAGTAGCTATATTTCTTTAACTTTCCTTTGGGGATATGTGTTTTGGCTGCTGTCAATAATATTTCACAAATTTTTTTATTCATTTCATCTGTTGACTTGAACTCTGATTCTAACAGTATATTACACTTCCCTTCTATCTCATTTTGGAAACTGGACCAATCTGCTTTTTTTAAAATTCCAAGAAGTTTTAACTTTTGGTTTGTTACTTTTATTTATTAGACCTCTTATGGAGTTTATGGTGATTCTGTGGCCTGAACCTGGGTCTTCTATTATTTCTCTTTTTGTATTGTCAATTATGTCAGATGACACCATCAGAAGGTCAGGATTTGTACCCGAACCATTATAATGAAGGTAAGAGGGTGGATCATTTGGATTAAATATTAATTCCATTGTTGACGAGTTTAATAGGTCTTCTATGACTCTTCCTGCTGAATTTATATCTCTGTAGCCCCACCTAGGGGAGTGTGCATTAAAATCACCTATTAAAATACTTTTGGGTTCTATGGGAATAGAATTTAGATCTAGTGTATTGTCTGGAGGATTGTAGATACTGTAAATTCTATAGTGGTAGTTACTTTTCCATACTTCAATTTTAACTATTTCTGATTTATCTTGTTCTTCCATTGTTTTTTGGATTTGGATAGTAGCTTTCATATTTCTTTTAATTCCTGTAAGAATACCACTTGCTATTTGACGAGCCTTTGGAAGTATATGTGTAGTGTACTGATCCATTTCAAAGTATATTTCCTGTTCTTGTGATATATTGGCTTCTTGTACTGTGAAGACATCTATATCTTGGTCTTTTAATATTTTCATTAGCTCTTGTTTTTTAGGCTGGGACATGCCTCCTGCATTCCATTGTAAAATTCTTAAAGTATTGGAATTGTTGTGGTGAAATTTGCCTAAAGATGTCCCCACCCGGAGATCCGATTGGGGGACAGTTTTAACTCCGGAATGTTTATCTTTAGGACTCATATTCATGTATGTGGCTTTCATGTAACTGTTTTCTTAACGGGCACCAGTTTTACAATGTGGCAGTTACATCACCCGACTTAAACCCCCATTTTGCAAGGGGGGCCACACCTATCGTTGGTCAACGGGTCCATCGGACCTAGCCGGGAGGACTAAATAGATGATATTTAGATCCACCGACCTTCCCCTCATGTGCCTCTGAGGGACGCTGTTGTGCTGTGATAGGCCAGCACATATGTAAATGACATTTCCTCCATTTTAGATGAAACAGTTATACCGCTGTGATTCGGTCGCGAAGCAATATCTAGAAGTTCAACAATGCCTGACATCTCTGAGGTTATTTTCACAAATATGTAAGAATCAATTGCACATGCAATTAAATGAAAGCAGTTTGAACAATGTCTCTAAACAACCTGTATGCATTCAAGTATTAGGAGTCCTAAACAAACTAATAATGAATTTAGAAACATGAAAGCATCTAATTGAAAAGGGTGGGAAAATTTTGTCACAAACAAAATGTTTTTTACTTCCACTACCACCCTTGAAATGTCATGAACAAACTTGATGAGCAAATTGAACCAGTCAACCTCCATAGTGTGGGTCTAGCTTGTCTGCCTCATATTAAAGGGATCCTGAGTTCAAATCTCAAGACAGGTGAGTTACCCAGATAAGGTTTATTTTGTTGTTTTTCCCCAGGGCTTTCCCTTATCCTGAAAAGATTAATGTCCAGTAATCCTAATTTCTATTGAACCTGGTCTCATTAGAGCATCATTTCAACCATTTTGTTCATTACCTGCTATGACCTACTGGGTTACAGACCAATTTTTAACACCTTGTATATGTGTATGGGTGATCTATGATACAGCATCCTACCTTTACAATGAATGGATCCCAAAACGATTATGACAAAAATGAACAGCATGAGTTTATATATTCAGAGGTACATCTGGAGCAAAATGATGACTATATGAATAATTTGATAAACAGAAGTAGATATCAGCAACATACCACAGAATAAAAATGCTCAGGTATATTAATGACCAAGATGTTGTGGGAAAACCAACACTTAAATAACTAGGTGCAGCAGCTAACTAATCTGGAAATAAAAATGAAATGGATGATGTAGACAAGGAACAAACAGATAAAAAGCAAGCAAGATTGAAAAGACTTGAGTTTACAGAAATATTTTGGAGCAGTTCTGACCGTCAGCAACACAGAATGGATTGGGATATGGTCATGGACTACAGCTCCAAATAATACATGTTTTGCTCTAATAAGGGTAAGTACCTATTAACTTTTAGAGGTAGAACTGGAACTTAAAAATTCAATGCCACAACTGGGATTTGAACCACAGACCTTCCGCTTACCGGGCGGATGCTCTACCACTGAGCTATTGTAACAAACTGCCAGAATGGCATTAAATTCTCAAACCAGTTCGTATTTCTCCTGGTAAACCACAAAGGCAGTCTCACATCAGAGACAAATTACCCCAATGGTGACTTACTATTGTAAGTACTTTATATCCCAGGATTAAATAACCTTCAGATGGTAAAATAAATAATAATTACCTATTAACTTACTTATTTACATTGCCCTCCCCACTATGTAGGGCCAACAACCCCTAGGACTTAAAATGTTAGCTAAATATAAATTTTCCTCATAATTGATAGAGCCATTTCCAAGATACAAGAGATATAGAGATACATATAAATATTTCATAAGCATCACCACCGCCACCATCATCATTTCAGCCTAAGACATCCACCGGTGAACATAGACCTCCCTCATAGATATTCACCTTGTTTGAGTTTTTCGACAAGCATTTGTTCCACTATGGAGTACAGTTCTTTGGTGTTGCTGTTGACTAACTTCCAAGATGTTAACACACTGGCCAAGGTCTTTCATCTTTCTGCCGAGTTTTTACATTTCTTCCTTCACCCTGGCCAGTTGCGCATCTCCAATAGCTCTATCTTCATATTAGACATTCCCAGTTTCATCTTTTCCATTCTGGAGTTTACATTTTTCAATTCCACTTCCAGTTTTGTTTCCATTTTCTCCATTTTTGTTTTAATTTTTTCATTCTGGAGTTTACATTTTTCAATTCGGCTTCCATCTTTGTTTCCATCTGTCACATTCTGGAATTAATTTCATTTCCCATTATGTCCATCTTGGCTAACATTTGTTTCAGCAACTGCTCCATACTGTTGTTTTTCGTCGCATTCCTGACACTAATTGTGATAATTTTACTCTTTTAACTATTTCTTTAGTTTTTATAAAAACACTGGAAATACTTTATGCAAAAGTGCCGTTGAACAATAACAAATACTACAGGAAGAAAAGCCATTACACAAAGCCATGTGAATGTAATACACATTTCTATTTCAATCATATAGAAAATTGTATGAATTGTTCGTTGAAGAGGGAGTAGAGAAAGAAATGCGATTGTCTTTAGTAAAAGAAAACTGAGTCAAGAAAATTGTGTGAATGTAGTATGTTGTGTTTCTATTTCAAACATGTAGGAAATTGTATGAATTGTATGCCGAAGGGCAAGTAGAGAAAGAAGTGTGATTGTGTCTTGTAAAAGAACAGTGAGTAGAGAAAACCACGTGAATGTAATATGTTGCATTTCTATTTCAATCATAGAAAATCGTATAAACTGTATGTTGAAGGGCAAGTAGAAAAGGATATATGAATGTGTTACATAAAAGAAAAGAGTAGAGAAAACGATGTGAAAGTAATATATTGTATAGTAAAATGGATAGCATAAAAACCTCCATGGAAATCTAATATACATGCCAAATTCTGCAGTGATGGCTCAAGTGATTTTCAAGACTAATGGTTACATATATACAACCACCATTTTGTGTGTATAGATGACATGAATTGTTTGTAGAAGAGTGAGTAGAAAAAGAGATGTGAATATGTTGCCTAAAAGTGAGTAGAGAAAACAGTGTGAATGTAATACATGGCATTTCAATTTCAAAGATACACAAAGTTGTGTGACTTATTTGTAGAAGAGGGAAAATTTTTTTTTTTGATGTAGAATCACATTTTTTAAAAAAAGACAACTATAAAGATAAACTTAAAAAGCAAAACCTTATCTGAAGACATAATTTGATCCAAATTGTTACAGGCATTTCCGAGATACACAAAATATATATACAAGAATTGTGCGTTTAAAGATATGATAAAATAAGTGTATACAAGATGGCAAAGAAATCAATATATAAAACAATAACCAGGTCAGTAATTCTTTGATGCACATGTGAGACCTAGATAATAAATACAAAGATGGAAATGGTCATGGGAACATTTGAAAGACAGAATAAGGTGGATTTCTGAACCTGTCAAAGAAAATGGTTGGCGGAGATTATGATATAGCTACCTATACGAAGACACTGATATAACTGTTATTCAATTAAATTATGAAGATTGGAAAGGGCAGGGCATGTGTGAGTCAATCCATGTCAAATCGCACACCCGTAAAACACAACTTTTTCATAGGAGGTTCAAATTTTTTTTATAAATAATAGGCATCAAATAAGGAGATCCATATTTTTTTATTTCCATATTTTTAAATTACTTGCTTAGTTATGACTATCAGAAATTTAGCAATTTCTGCGTGCACCGTAATATAAAATCACTTGTTACTCCAAGGCCATATAGAGTTAAGAGTTGGGGTTTGGCGCACTGGAAAGATTAAATACAACACTTTTAACAACTTTCGACCAATCATTATTACACACAAATTTTGAACTGTTTTTTGATGGTATATTTTCTAACACCAAAAATAGAATTTAAATCAATGTGTTAAAAATCTAAAAAAAATACACATGTATTCCCTGACATTTTATCTATAAAATAAGATGTTAAAAACTATGGAGCGTGCATTAGTGCATTTGCTAGAATTTTTTTTTCTGGAGGCCTGCAAGCGCTCATGGACACCATGAAGTAGAGATCCGTTTGTAAAGCTGCATTTGCCATTCTTGGCCCCTGGAGGAAGTAAATGTAAAGCTTGAAAGAAAGTACCAAGCCAGGTGACTGCAGAGAGCATGCGAATTGGTGCGTCAGCTTCATATGCTACTCACATAACTTCTTACTAAGGCAGTACAGTCCATGCACAAAAATGTCTCCACAATGTACCTTCTTTCTCATACTCCTGTGGCATCTGATACACACTTTTGAACTTTCTGAATTTTTTTGGAAAAATCTTCCAAGTAGTTGTATGTAAGATTTGAAGCTTTCACGGCAAACGTTGTGGATCAAGGCTTCACACGTGATCAGCCGTGTCAGATTTATAAAGGTCGAGCTTTCAGCCATTGTAGACTCCATGGCCATCTTCCATCTTCCTGAAGATGGCCATGGAGTCTACAATGGCCAAAAGCTCGACCTTTATAAATTTGACATGGCTGATCACCCGTGAAGCCTTGATTCTAAGCAGTTCTTTGTGTTAAACTTCTTTCTTCATGTACGCCCATAGATTTGAAACAATTTCTCTACTCTGACTGTGTAATGTTTCGGTCCCTAATTTAGAACGTACAGGTGGCATAATTGATTTACCTATGATCAATGTCTCACAAAAATGTACTATATTCACTCCTTATCGCAAAGATCTATGTCTTCAACTGCATGCTGCAGTAAAAAGCACCTGTCAATTAGCAAGGACTGTCTCAGATCATGCAGACATCATTGCCTTCCCCCTCCCTCCCCATGTAGTGCAAGGTTTCATTCGCAGAATTATACAATATGAGCTGACGAAAGAGACAAAAGATATGAGTTCGCCTACAGGACTTGCAGTCAAGGTCAGGGGCCAAAAACGATGGGTCCAGCTATGCTTTAAAATGACACTCCTTCATTCCTTTGTCAAAAACTGAAGCTTTAGTGAAACAATTTTCTTTCGAACAAGGAGGTAGAGTAGAAATTTAAAGTTGTGTGTTCATTGAAACAGCTTAAAATGCATATTTTAAAAACATTTTGAAGATACTAATAGTGTACATATAATAGTGTCAGCTAGCGGTGTTCTCCTTACTGTAGTGTTGTAACGTTCATGGAACCTCAAGCAGTGAACAGTTGCTGTAATGGAAGGTGGCAATCGTGCGAGGTTACGGTAGCCGTCATCGCTGCCGCACGAGTCCGCTGCACTGATTTGTAAAGTTAATTACAACTGAACTATTAGAGACTCCATTCTGATTTTTTCTGAGAATAATGAATAAACTTCAGTGTATTTCTAGTTTTTCCCAGATTTTTAAATGGTCGAGTTTGTTTTATTATCTAACTTTTAAAACTTAATCGTGTAAAATATAATATTAATAATAATTAATAAAATTTTGTAATAAATACCTCACAAAATACTGTGATTTATCTTTAATTTGAGCCAACGATCAAGTAATTTGCTTGATTACAATCAGAGGTATGATTGCTCGAAGGGTGAGGAGCGCGCCATTTTTGGGACACTTCAAAAATTAATTTCAGCCAAAATAATTTTTTTTTTACAAAACAAAGAAACACAGGTCAAATGTATTTTGTTTCAAATCACCAAAAAAATGTTCAAGCAAATCTGAAAGATTAAGGTCAATTTTTACCATATTTTGTGCGATTTGAAGTGGAATGACTTGTGTACAGAAAGGTAGACCAGAGTACTGAAGAAAATATTGACTGGAAAACTGTACTGTAAGACTATTAGGGAAGCTAAAACATAGATGGATAGATGCAGCAACACAGGACATTTAGGAATTATTGAGAATCAAAGCTTACTTAGAGCAGGATGAGACCACTGGAAGCGGTCCTTAAGAATGATTAAGGCCAAAATTTGGAACATAAAACCACAGAAGAAAGAAGACTTATGGAGTAAAATAAAAGTTTTTCATCACAACATTATGTCAAATAGATTTTTATGAGGCATTAATCATTTCTGAGACATGTTTTATTATTGGTTTGAAATATTGGCCCCAGGAATCCAGCAACTTAGGGAAGTTTTATTAAAAGTATAGGTATGAGTTGAATGCACGGGTGTATTATTAGCAGCACCAAATTGTATATATATATATATATACAGGATGTAAATGAATAACACCGCCCAAATTTTACTGGTATAGATGGTTCATAGGCAATCAATTTGAGATAGGAAACCTCTGGTCTAGGATTATAAATTACAGAACTTAATTGTTTGAGGGTACGCACGCCACTGATCATTTCCTCTGCAGCTATAATGCATAATGAGAAAACATGTGGACGAATTTCGTAGCCTGGCTATTTAGCGCAATGGTCACGGTGCCTGGGCGGGAAGGTACACATGTACTAAAAGCGCAGGTCACAATACTCATAACCCCACATCTTTTAATGTTCTTTTTTCTTTCCTTCTTCAAAAGTGCATGCTTAATCTAATTTGATTTACACGAAACATTTGTACCGTAGTTTTTCGTTTAACTAATGTTTAAACTTTTTGTTTCAAGTTTAACTATTATTTACACTTGCATGACCAACATTCAAACAGTAATTCCTGAGTATCCTCGAAAAACGGCAGTTGCAACCTTCAGGTTGATTACAGGACATGATTGTCTGGCAAAACATTTGAACAGAATTGGGATATATTCTTCTCCACTCTGTCCTCTATGTGATCTGCAAGAGGAAATGGACCGAGACCACCTTCAAACATGCCCAGCCACTTCTAGCACCCCATCCATCAATGAAAAATATTGGAGAGCAAGAGGATTAATGACTTCATTGTCAGAAATCCAGCATTAGCTAACAACAACACTTGCATGACCCAAATAGTAGGTACACACTGAGAATTTTGTTTTCACTTGAATGAGATGGTTCAAGCCTAACACAATGTTATTGTGTGCTGAAGGAAATAGGAAATGAGACATGGGTGACTTGAGTAGGAAACAGTCACCTCCAGGGTTATTAAGATCACCTATTGGTAGTATTAGACATTTGTCATGCTAACAAATAGGTATTCAGCGTCTCTTTGGGGGGTTGTAGTACTTTGTGCTATTACTTGGTTCAACGTTTTGTGAACTGTTCACAGCAGGTCAACTGTTGAAAGGAAAATTTCTCTTATTGACATGGACAAAGCCTAGTCAGCTTCAGACAAATGGCAATACATAACCTGCCAGCCTAAGTCATCAGATGTGAGAAGAAGCAAAAGTGAACAATACTCTGTGCATTACATATGATGGTCGTAATTTGCTATTTTAAACCAAACACACAACATTTCTCTCAAAATGGAAAAGGAGATATAGAGAAACTTATCCCCCCTTCGGGTTTGAACTCGATTTCTCAGTTTCGTTAGGTTCACAGTCAGTCAGCATAAGTGCGCGGCCAAAGCACACGCTTTAGAACTGCCCTATATTTTTTAAGCCACTCGCCACAACCTGTTATCCATTGCAGTGGCGTGCAGCCACATGTTAAGTCTCCAATTTAAGCACTCTTCGTAGCGCTACAATTTAGAAATGCTTCTTCAGAGAGTCAGCAAACAGGCTTCACTAAGTTCCTAATAAGCACTATTTCAATTCCAGTGGATAATGTTGATATATTTCTCTCTGATTATGATTTATTGGTCACAATCTCAAATTACTTTGAATACGTATAACTTATTAACTTGATGTCGTAGACCATTGATTTCCTATTTCAAATTGATTGTGTATGAACCCTCTATTACCAGAAAAATGTTTGCGGTGTTATTCATTTACATCCTGTATATTATATATTAATAGTATACATAATAGTAATAGTATATATATGTTAATCTGTAAACTATGAAGTTAATAAAGATCTATCTATTGGTTTGGATTGTCAAATACTTCATACCTTTTTAAACTGCTAAGTCACTATTAGTTTTTTCCTCATAGTCTTACAAAGATGATGGAATTTCAGTGCCATGGATTTGATTACACTTAAACCTACAGTACTCCCCTTGTACTTGCAACAAAATGTGTAATAAATCCATTTCTGCAAATGCTTATCTGTATTAACATGAAGCACATGGAAGAATTAGCTTTCTAAGAACAATTTATACCAGAGTGGGTAAAGAAAGTAAGATGAATGTAGCGAAAACACACACACACACACACACACACACACACACACACACACACACACACACACGCACGCGCACGCACACACACACACACACACACACACACACACACACACACACACGTTAGTTTGTTGCAAGTGTCATTATTTAGTAATCCACTTTTTAAAGTACGAGGGAATCCAGACAGTAAGGAACAATTGAACATGGTTGAGTCAAGACAAAAGATATCAGCACCAAACTTTATTTTTAAACTTACAGGACTTTACACAACTTTTCTGTGTAATCACTATACTTGTCAAGACATTTGTTGTAACGTGGGACCAATTTTTCATTACGGTTGTACTCATTTGCTGCCAAAGATTTAAGACAGGCTGTCACTGCTTGCTTCAGTTCCTCATCGCTTGCAGTCTTCCACTCAAAATTTCTTTAAGTTTTGGGAATAAGTAATAATCACTTGGTGCCAAGTCAGGGCTGTAAGTGGGATGACCAAAGATTTCCCATTTTAGGCCTTGAAGTTCCTGCTGTGTTCATGCTGATGCATGAGGCCGAGCATTGTCATGGATCAAGAACACTTTTGCCAACAGAATTCCACATTTCTTGTTCTGAATTGCATGTTGAAGCCACTGAAGAGAGGCTTCTGAGTTTATTCTAACTCCTTTTGGCATGAACTCGACATGGATTAAACCCTTTTGATCCCAAAAAACCATTGCCATGACTTTCCAGGTGTTCAAATTTGGCTTTTCCTTATTGGGTTTTGTGTGCCATTCCATTGTCTGCCACTTGTTTGCTGGAGTCTTGTAAAAAATCCAAGTTTCATCTCCAGTAACAATGCGGTCAAGCAAATCATAACCCTTTGTCATATTGTGTCAAAAATTCAAGGGCTGCTCCCATGCGATTTGCCTTGTGGCCATCATTCAAGATTTCTGGCACCCACCAAGCACAATTTCCTTGTAACCAAGGTGTGTTTCATGCAGAAGCAAACATGAAATTTGTGGAAAAGATTTGTGTAACGTGTTCAAAGTGAAATGTTGTTGTTTTCTAGTGCCTTGCATCTGGCAATGAAGCCAGAATTATATCTTCAACTTTTTTCTTCTATAACAAGTGATGACCTCCCACTCCAATCTTCATCATGCATGCTGGTCCTTCCTTCATTGAACATAATGCACATTTCTTCACTGATGACTCGTTGATTGTGCTTTCACCATAAATATTCTTTATTTGGCTATAAATGTTAATAGGCTTAACATTTTGAGCTTTCAGGAAACGAATGACACTTCATATTTCACATTTAGTGAGATTTTCGATTGGCAACACCATTTCAAATCATTGCAAAAACAATTAGCGTGACCACACAGCAATGACACTCGGCTCACACTGAAGACAAGGAATAAGCTACCTACCACTAACGCAATCACAGTGGTCGGGGTCTGCGCGGAGCACAATTTGCAATCATTCTTTATTTTCTGGACAACCCTCATATTTTAACTACTGCTTTAGCCTACTTCTTATACCTACAACAAAATGTCTAAATATGCAATGAAAGTTTATATCTACTTACAAGAGATAGAAGAATAAGCTTTTGTAAGAAAAGCTTGTACTTATTACTACTGATAATCTTCAAGAGAGGGAGAGACTAAATCTCTTGAAGTTGGAACAGGCCAGAGGGCCTAAGCCTTGATGTTGATGAATAGTTTATAGAAAAGTGAGTAGAGAAAGTCATGTGAATGCAACACATCAGATTGTTAATAATGTCTTTATAAATTTGGAAAGCTGAGAAGATGTACTAAAATGCTTAAAGATATACCATTATACTGAATTGTTAAATGTATTCTACAACATGGGAAGGTTTAATAACCTGTAACCAATAGATCAGTCAATAGTCCAAAAATCACAGTATGGATACAACTTCACTATTTGCATGTTAAAATCTGTCTCATTTGTTAATTAACTGCTTCACTGTAACTTCACAAGAACATATAAACCAGAGTGAGAATTGTGAGTGAGTGAGTGGTGTTTAAGGGCCCGTCGACAGCTAGGTCATTTGGGCCCAGAGTGAGAATGTTTCAAAACTTGTATATATAATAATTATAGCAACAATTCTATCCAAAGTGATCAGAGTTAAAGGTGTGTTAATAACTGAGGAGCATTTTTTTTCAAAACTTCATAGATGGAAAACTTTATTGAATTGAGTTATATATAGTACAGCATATTGCACATCTCGATACACACCCTGTGTAGAAGGTAAGAAATATTAGCAGTTTTTTTTTGGTTTTTTTTTTTTGCAGAACTTGATACATGCACTTGCTCAGTTAAAGCAAATGTCAATAGACACAATTTTATTACATTCTGACAGTATGTAGTAACCTTAATTTTATGAAATGTAATGTTGGCATGCACTGCTATCTAACGGTTGTAGTTCTTGGAATTCTGGCTCATTTCTGCAAGTTTTGTTACACTGCTGCATCTTGGCATTAACTTCTAACTCACTATTGAGGTTCTTGGATTTCACATTCATTTCTCAAAACTTTGTTATATGCAACATATCTATTTTTAGTTGAGACACCACACTGTGCACATGCCATGGACAATGGACAGCAGCTCTGACTGTAATAAACATTGTTTATTTTTCGTTATTGATTGTAACTTGAGACAGAATATTAGACCCCAATAGAAAATCGTTCATATAAATGTTTGTTAAAAGTGTATAAATTTCTAGTTCTTGTTTGGGTGTATCAGGAACTTATCTTTAATATTCAGGATAGCCAATGTTTTGTTGTTACTAGCTAGTCTGCTGTGTTCAATAATAAAAACTATTTGCGCGGATGAATACAAAAATGGCGGTGTTGCGTCAGAAGGACGCCGAGAAATAGTTCATTAGCGTCTATATGCTCAAGGTGATAAGACGTGTTTTGGTAGCGTGTGAACATGGAACTTTCACCAAACTTTTATCCAGTGTAAATTCTAACAAATTACGAAAACGTAAAGTTGTTTAAGTATTTAATATGGTGCTGAGAGTGTAAAATAATGAAGTGTTAATGAATAAATATGTTGTGATAAAGAAACATTGATGTATGCATTCCATCCGTTACCTCGACCCTGTAGATAGGAATCGCGTCTGCTATCACAGTATTCCATCTTTCTGAGAAGAACATTATTCTTGCTGCTATGTGTTACCAGTTATCGTTAAAAACTGCACCAAAATGGCTTGCCCAACGTGGAACTCGAATTTAGGATGGAATGCAAATTACGAGAATTGAAATCACGATAAACCAAGTGACGCCGCGTCAAATGGAAAGAAGACGCCATTAGACCATTGTTTGATATCGCCATCAGGACACCGATGCACGGATAATCAACGTGGGAAAAACACCGGAGATCATCTAGCAAAGCCAACTGCCCAGGAGACGTAAATAACTGGACAAAGCAGCGGAAAAGAAAGTAGGATCAAAAATTTTTTTTTGTTTTCACATACAGTTTATTTCCATTTTTATGTTACTGAGAAGCGGCAAAGTAGTGGGACTTTTAACCCTAAGTGAATTGAATAAAGAAATTAAAATGTCGCGAAAAGAGATAGAAACAGGAGTGGGGGAAGGGGCAGATAGGCCTAGTTATCAGGTAGAATTAGAAAGTGAGGAACAGGTTGAAATAGGGAAAGACCAAAGGTTATTAATGATCATGTTTGAAAGACTAGAACAGAAAATGGAACAAAACAAGGTAGAATTAGGTCAGAAAATGGAACAAAATAATGCAGAATTAAGACAGAACATAGAACAAAGTTTAGGTCAAAGTATAGGTCAGAAACTGGAGGAAGTGAGACAGAACTTAGAACAGAAAATGGAATTAGGAAGACAGAACTTAGAACAGAAAATAGAATTAGGAAGACAGGAGTGTAAAGAAAATATGAAAGTAATGGAAACTAATTTAAAATTAGTACATAAAAACTTAAATGAGACAAAGGAAGCCTTAGAAGCTAGGATAGAAATCATAGGAGATAGGATGGGAAAGATAGAATCAGAAATGAGAGAGAATAAGATTGTGTTAGAAGGAGAAATTGCTAGATGTAGAGATGAAATAACAGAATGCAATACAAGTGTAGACTGTAAGATTACAAATGTGTTGTTGTTGTTGTTGTTGTTTTCTAGTGCCTTGCATCTGGCAATGAAGCCATTAGCATTCGTGCTTTCTAATACTAGATTACAAATGTAAAAGCAGAAATAACTGGGGAATTAAGGAAAGAGATTGAGGTAGTAAAGAAAGACATTAATGAAACTGTAGAACAAATTGTAATTCCTAAAATTAAGACGATGAATGATGTGGTGCATTTACAACAAGATGCTATAAATGATATGAAACAGAGTCACTTAGAAATAAAGAATGATTTAAAATCAATTTGTGAAGAAATGAAAAAAGGGAAAGAAAGTTTGGCTAATGTAAATGATGTTGTGAATGCACTACAAAGGCAAGATGATTTAGATGTAAGTAATGTACAAGATGAGAGTTACTTGAATAATGTACAAAATGTTGACTCACCATACAGAGAAAGAGGTTCACAACCAAACAATGACACGACACACAACACATGTTACACCAACAGCATATTACATGAAATCACACCACCTACATTTGACGAGGAGAAGGGAGACGATCCAAAACTCTTTGTTAAAGAGATGGAAGAATATTTTAAAGTGAAAAGGATACCAAATGAGCTTAGGATGATGATAGTTAAGAAAAGCTTAAAAAACAAGGCATTAGAATGGCTCAGGTTAACACTAGCTGGTCATGAGTCGTATAGTTCATTCAGAAATTTATTCCTATCAAGGTATTGGGGCCCAGCTAAGCAAAACCAAACTAGGGTAGAGCTAGCGACAGGTAGATACGATCCAACCAAAGGGTTATCGCTAGTCGATTATTTTATGAAAGTAGCCAACAAAGGAAAGCTTTTAGACCCCAACTTGTCGGAAGCAGAACTAATTACCAGCATAACAAGACATTTCCCAGACACAGTGAGAACAGGATTAATTGTTGCGAGGCCAGTAGATTTTGCAGATATGATAGAATTGCTGACAGCCTTCGAAACACAAAATGGTCGGCCTAATGAGCATAGACATAGGAACGGTCACCCAAACTCACCCATCTTAAACCGGAGCACGGCTACGAACAACCAGAGTGAGGGAGAACATAGAAATACTTGGAGCACCCATGAAAGAGGGAGAGGGGCACACCATTTCCCACAACCACATAATCATGGCGAGAGGATGGAGAACACAAGACAGCGGTACCACGACACAATACCGAGGGGTGAATCGAGATACAGAACGCATAGATATGATCGTGGAAGACCAGGAGACCGTACCCATCAAGTGAATCACATACGATTCTGTAGGGAATACTTCGGCAACCACAGACCGTCATACAACAGAGGTTCACGCCAAAGGGGTAGAGACCAATGGTACACTGGCAACATAAGACAGCAGGAAGCAGATGAAAATGTGCCAAATAGGGCAGATGCTGCACAGAATACAGAAACAACAACCACCACCAACACTCAGGGAAATTACAACAACTAAGTTCGTCCCAACCGAGTGGATGACAAACAACAAAATCTCAGCAACTTACAATTGACATCGACACAGAGGGAAAGATGGAGCTATTGTACACTGGCCCACTGGTCATAACAAAACAGCTGGGTGACCACACGTATGAGCTACAGAATACAAATGGCAAGTTGGTAGGAAGATACCATAAAAATAAATTAAAGCCATACAAAGAAAGGACCAAATAGTCTTTGCCAACAAATATGTAAGGCAGGAATAGTAGAGATGATGGAAAATAACAATTTTTTAATGGGTTACTTATAGAAAATTATGTTCAGATTAGGAATTACAACAAGGAAGAAAACCAACATAGTCATTGGCTATATTGACCACAAAGAGCATTGTCAACAAAGACAGATGAGGACACTAATTGTCATTAAAGAAATGAATTATAGCGACGGAAGATAATATGTTTTTGACATAAGGATGTCAGGGACAAAAATAAAAAGGAATCAATTATGATGATAAAGATATAATATTTCGACACAAAGATGTCGAGGGTAAATTGAGAAGAAAAATAATACAATTGCAGAATAATTATAAGTATAGAAGTTTTCTCTCATAGAAATAAGAGACAAAGAAGTGACAATTAGTGAAGTAAGGAAAACCATAATCAGAAAAACAATGCCCATGAATTAAGATGGATATAGCCAATGCTAAGCTCGAAGAAATGTTGAACCAAACAACAATGAATAATAATCCAATTAAGAAAAATGGTACCATTAGTAACATCAGAGTTTAAGAACCGACTCAATGACCTGCCTATACATAATAAGCTTACAAGGCAAACAAGGCAAAGAAATGAATAAAATATTGCCATAAACATGATCATAATCATTAGCTCAAAATTTGTATCCTGTTTTTCTCTCCTCATAGCAAAGAATACAAGTCAAAAACCACATAATAAGCCATGATACACTTGAATTATATTTGTGTCAATGTCAAATGTACAATAACTGAGTATGTGTTATATAAGAACTGAATATGTGTTGTACAATAACTGAATATGTATTGCATGATAACTGGATATATTGTATAATAACTGGATATGTTGTGTAATAACTAAATGTGTTGTGCAATAACTGAATATGTATTGTATAATAACTGAATATGTATTGTATAATAACAGAACATATGTGGTATGATAACTGGATATATTGTACAATAACTGAATATGTATTGTATAATGACTGGATATGTTGTGTAAGAACTAAATGTGTTGTACAACAACTGAACATATATTGTGTAGTAATTGAATATGTGAAATTTATAAAGACATGCTGTATCATGCCAAAACAAAAGACAAAGACAAACAGCGAAGAAGACTGTAAAGAAAAGAAAAAAAAAAAATATTGTACAAAGTGATTGAATCAGAGGAGTAGGGAGAAGTATTGTATTGTGTTTCAAGATTGTAAAGATAGGTGACAACTTGAAAAACAAAACAAGGGGCATATGAGACAGAATATTAGACCCCAATAGAAAATCGTTCATATAAATGTTTGTTAAAAGTGTATAAATTTCTAGTTCTTGTTTGGGTGTATCAGGAACTTATCTTTAATATTCAGGATAGCCAATGTTTTGTTGTTACTAGCTAGTCTGCTGTGTTCAATAATAAAAACTATTTGCACGGATGAATACAAAAATGGCGGTGTTGCGTCAGAAGGACGCCGAGAAATAGTTCATTAGCGTCTATATGCTCAAGGTGATAAGACGTGTTTTGGTAGCGTGTGAACATGGAACTTTCACCAAACTTTTATCCAGTGTAAATTCTAACAAATTACGAAAACGTAAAGTTGTTTAAGTATTTAATATGGTGCTGAGAGTGTAAAATAACGAAGTGTTAATGAATAAATATGTTGTGATAAAGAAACATTGATGTATGCATTCCATCCGTTACCTCGACCCTGTAGATAGGAATCGCGTCTGCTATCACAGTATTCCATCTTTCTGAGAAGAACATTATTCTTGCTGCTATGTGATACCAGTAAACTTTTAAAAACTGCACCAAACTTTTTCTTACAATCGACGTCGGTCATGTTTCCTTTCATTGAATAGCTTTGGATCTGATACTCGCATTTACAAAATAGATTCAATATTCATATAGCAAGGAATTTACACATATTAAATGGATATAACTTAACTTGTGAAATATTAGTGTGAATTTACTCAACAGTTCACTCATATACACAATTCCTGCTGCAGCATCTATCATTTTTTGAAAAAATTCTTGAGTTTTCAAACCTCAAAGTTTTACTAGTTAAACTATGGTGTTTGTTTTCCCATGTACTGAGACAGTTTTAGGAAGGAGAATGAATTATTAAAAAATTTGCAGTGCTAACCAATATGTAATGCTAATATGTGGAAAAAAATGTTTCTCTGACACGCATTTTGTGCATCTATAGAGTTTTGAAAAAAAAGAAAACACTCCTCAATTCTATTACACAAAAACTTAATCATGTGCAATTTTTTAAACAGCATTACTTACAACTGCCTTGTTGTAGTATAGATCAGGGTTACTTCGGCCAACAATATCCTTTTCCTGCACATGTAACAAACATAATTCAGCATTATGTTAAGATAGCATTTTACTTCAACTGAAATACAAATAGCATTTTAAAAGATGTGAAAATAAACAATATTCATGATACACTCACACAAGAAAGTAAAGATGGAAAATTGGAGCCATTTGTAATTAGGCTTATACCTGTTTTGTAATTCTGTCCATTGAAGGACTGTTTCTAATAATGACTCTAGCTTCTGTTCTGGCACAAATGACATGAACCTGCCGACCCTTTGTGCAATACAGGTATAAGTCTAAATGCAATAATCAGCAAACAAGAAAACCACTGTCATTTCTGTATATAAAACAGACATTAATGGATTACAAAAAGGTCACAAAATGAAAAGAAAGAGAAAACTTACTGCTTGTTGATATGCAGATTTGCAAGCTTTTAATACACGAGGATTTTGTGAGAGTGTAAAAAATGATGATAAATATGCATTTCCCAAAATTGTCCATGACATCCCATCATTTGGGTCCAACTGTATTGCTTCTTTTGCATATTCCACACCTTTACTAATGTTCTCCACACGCTGCTGTGGAGTAGCTGTCTTTTCTTGACGCAGCACCATGGATAAGTTACGCAGAGAAACTTTATTCCGTTCCTACAAAGAGAACTGGATATAAATATGCAATTGTTAGGACTAATGTTTACAACTTTAAAATTAAAACAACCACTACACCTTTGTAATGTGTATTACCTATATACGAGAATCGGCTGATAAGTTCCGGGCCTCACAATTAAAAGAACATTAAAAAAAATGTTTTTCTTTATTTCTCAACATAATCTCCAGAAAGGCTAATACATGTCATATCAGTGTTCTAATTTAATTAAACCATCTTTGTAGTGCGATTTATCATGGTCCTCAAAATAGCTGTTTACCACATCAATGACCTCCTCGTTGCTGTGAAACCTTCGTCATACAAGAACTTTTTTGAGGTTTGGGAACAGGTAGTAGTCACTGGGTGCTAGATCTGGTGAATAGGGTGGATGTTCAAGCAATTTGAAGTTTAATTCACACATTTTTCCCATTGCAATGACAGAACGATGGGCCGGAGCATTGTCGTGAAGAAAGAAGATTTTTTTCTTTGCCAAATGAGGTCTTTTTCTTTTCACCTCATCACTCAAACGTTGCAGTAAGCTTGCGTAGTAGTCACCAGTGATACTTTTACCCTTTTCCAAGTAATCAATAAAAATAATTCCTTGTACATCCCAGAAAATACTCACCATGACCTTGTTAGCAGACAAATTGACTTTGTCTTTTTTGGAGTTGACTCACCTGGTGCAATCCACTGTTTTGACTGTGATTTACTTTTGGGGTGCAGTGATGTATCCAAGTTTCATCCACAGTAATAAGTCATCTAAAAAATTCACTGGGATTTTTACGGTAGAGCTCCAAATTCTTAACAGAAACAGTTTTTCTTTGCAACTTTTGATAAGGTGTTAACAAATGCAGTACCCATTTTGCACAGATCATGCGAAAGCTCAAAACATTACTTAAAATATTACCTGAACGTTCTTTTGATATGTTTACAGCCTCTGTTATCTCAAAGAACTTTAATCTACAGTCTTCCAGTACTCAACAATGAATTTTTTCAATGATCTCTGGAGTTGTGACTTCCACAGGGTGTCCAGAGTGAGGCTCACCACTGGTGCTTGTACGTCCTATTTTAAACTCTGCAACTCACCTTTTAATCATTGTATATGAAGGGGCAGAGTCTTTCAATGTACTGTCCATTTCCCCCTTGATTTCTTTAGGTGTTAAGCCTTTCAAATGGAAGTATTTAATCACTGCTCGTTTTTCTAAATCCTCCATTTTCGTGAAACCTCTACACTTGTCTTGTTTAAAATGCTGTAATTCAAAAACTAAACAAGCTATTGACCTGTAACTATCGATACAAGCTAGTCTAGAGTTAAACTATATGATGCTATCCGTCAAACTGGCCCAATGGCGGCATCTCTATGTGAGGCCCAGGACTTATCAGCTGACCCTTGTATTAACATAAATGCATTTATATACCTGGTCCTATGAAGTTTTGGTTGATGATTCTAACTAGCATACAACAGTGCAATTACTGGGCAGGGGATTTTTAGTGGTGAAAATCACTCATTCTGTGTTCAAGACTGGCTATATGTGAAGTTTTATCTCATTCTGATAAAGTTAATATCAAACTACTGCAGAATCACTCAGCATATCATGCCATTGAACATGGTTTAGAACAATGATATTCAACTTGGGGCACACAAAGACTTCTTAGGGGGTACAAAACATTTAAAATATGCATACAGCCAGTATTATATGTTTCCCAAATGATCACAAATAATGAAAAATATTACCGCTAGAGAAATTTGAATTGCCCTCTGTCCAAGAATCTATTTTGCTTACTCTACCGGTTCGTTAGTATTGGTGATAGACTTTTGGAAGTAATCAAATTGCGCCTACAAAATCTCAGGTTACAATTTTTAAAATACTTTCCAGAAATTAAGAAATACTTAATACTTAATGCTAAAATGGATTACAAATCTGTTTTTCACCACTGCCATCAATTCCTTTGATATTCCCATAAAATTAAAATAAAGTCTTTCAGAAAAAAAAATAAAAATCGAAAACGTCAATTTGTGATTTCTGGTGTTACGCATGCAAAGAGTACACTGAACCTAATGACACTGTGTTCTTCCATTACCCTTTACTTATTTGTGTGAGCAGATTTTCTCTGTATTGACAGTAATCAAAATAAAACAAAGAAATAGCTTAAATCCAAAAATTCCATTGATACTCGCACTAATGAAGATTCAGCCACAAACAGAGGAGCTGGTGTCCAGAAAATAATCTCATTCATCTCTTTAACAGGTCAAAAACATATATGTTGTTGTTAGCTAATGCTGGATTTCTGACAATGAAGTCATTAATCCTCTTGCTCTCCAATATTTTTCACTGATGGATGGGGCATTAGAAGTGGCCGGGCATGTTTGAAGGTGGTCTCGATCCATTTCCTCTTGCAGATCACATAGACGACAGAGTGGTGAAGAATATATCCCAATTCTGTTTAAATGTTTTGCCAGACAATCATGTCCTGTAATCAACCTGAAGGTTGCAACTGCCGTTTTTCGAGGATATTCAGGAATTACTGTTTGAATTATTATTTATTTATGCCAACAAACTTACTGTTGGTGTTTTTAAACACACAAGCCGTGTGTGGGCAAAGTTTGAGAGGTAGAACTGGAACTTAAAAATTCAATGCCACAACTGGGATTTGAACCACAGACCTTCCGCTTACTGGGCGGACGCTCTAACCACTGAGTTATTGTGACAAACTGCCAGAATGGCATTAAATTCTCAAACCAGTTCGTATTTCTCCTGGTAAAACACAAAGGTAGTCTCACATCAGAGACAAATTATCCCATGGTGACTTACTATTGTAAGTACTTTATATCCCAGGATATATATATATATATAAAACCATTGGGGTAATTTGTCTCTGATTGGTGACTTACTATTGTAAGTACTTTATATCCCAGGATATATATATATATATATATATATATATATATATAAAACCATTGGGGTAATTTGTCTCTGATTTGAGACTACCTTTGTGGTTTACCAGGAGAAATACGAACTGGTTTGAGAATTTAATGCCATTCTGGCAGTTTGTCACAATAACTCAGTGGTTAGAGCGTCCGCCCAGTAAGCGGAAGGTCTGTGGTTCAAATCCCAGTTGTGGCATTGAATTTTTAAGTTCCAGTTCTACCTCTCATACTGTTTGAATGTTTGGTAGTTCCCATCTTTTATTTTTTTGATTTTTCATAGTAATATTTTTCAATAATTTTTTTGAATTCAGAGTTGACTAATCTTTTAGCTGCATAAAATGGTAGATTAACTATTGATTTCTACATATTGCCGGTACCCTTTTTTGCAAGAAAATCAGCTTTCTAATTACCGCTCAGTCCACAGTGAGCTGGTATCCATTGGAAGACTATGTGTTTTTGAAGTGCTGTTAGATGGGTAAGGATTTTCCAACATTCTATAATTGCTTGGTTTTTTGGTGACAACTTGGAAGTAACTGCTATAATTGCTGCCCTGGAATCTGAGAGAATAACTGCTTGCTGAAAATGTGAAATTCTGTACAAAAGATTTTGTAGCACCATTCGAATTGCTTCAATTTCTCCATCAGTTTGTAGTTCCATAACTTAAAGATTTGTAATAGGAAAAGAGGTGACATGTGACTCCAGCACCTGCTCCATCTTGGTTTGATATCAATGATCCATCAGTATAAACATGGAGCCATTCGTGTTCTGGAAATCTAGTATGGATTGTCTCTAATGACAATAATTTTAGAACACTAGTTGGAGTATCACTTTTCTTAACTTCTTCTGTCAGGTGTAAATAATATGTGATGTCTAATGTTTGTGTCAGATTGACTTTAGATATGAAGTTTTCCTTTGAATTAGGAAGGTATACATTCTTCTTGATGTCTTGAATTTTGGAAAGAAAGCTCTCCGGAGTCTTTAGTGTATGTGTAAAATTTCTCTTGTGCCATGTATTGAATGGGAGTCTGATCAACTTTTCGTGTTAAATAAGAGCCGCTTTTTCTATTTCATATTCAATGGGGCATTGGTTGGTTAGTGTTTCCATAGCTGCTATTGGTGTGGTTTTGATAGCACCTGTAATTAATCTCAGACTTTGGTTTTGAAAGATTTGAATCTTTTTTGTGTTTGCTGTTACAAGAACTTCGCTGCACTAAGTAAATAATGGCTTTATATATACATTGTATGTTGTGTTAAGAGTTGCTCTGGAACATCCCCACTTCATTCCTGTTAAGACGTTTTAACAGTGAAAGGTGCCTCTCTGCTCTTTGTATTACATTTTCTATTTGTTTGGTCCATGTAAGTTTAGTATCAAATGTAACTCCTAAATACTTTGCTTCCTTTGTTTCTGGTAATTGTTGACCCTCAAAATTTAGTTTTATTTTTAGTAGCTTTTTTCTTAGTGAAAAGATTTGGTAGTTTGATTTTGTTGTATTAACAGTCATTAAATTTTCTTTGGTCCACTTTTGTAATTTGGTTAAGGATTGTTGCATGATTTTTTCTAGTTCTGTACTTTTGCTTTTTGGTTTTGAAGTCCACATTACTAAGTCATCAGCAAATAGTGCACACTTCACACCTGATTCTTGTATTTGTTGTGGCAGATCGTTAATAAATATATTAAAAAGTGTTGTGCTGAGCACTGCGCCTTGTGGTAAGCCACGGTGTACTTGTTTGTATTTAGATATGTTTCTTCCATATCTGGTTGCAATAAAGCGTTGTGTTAGGAAATGACATAGCCATGAAAACATTGGACCTTGTATCCCTATTTTTTTTACTTTCTTTAGTAGTTTTGTTCTGCATATAGAATCATATGCACTTTGGAAATCAATAAAAACTGATAAATTATCTTCTTTTCTATTGAAGGAGTCTTTGATTTCTTGACTGAGAAGTAAGACTTGTTCATTTGTAGAGTGGAACTCTCTAAATCCAGCTTGACATGGGGAAATTAAATCTTTTGATTCTAGAAACCAATTTAACCTGTTTGACACCATTCTTTCCATCACTTTTGCTATTATGCTAGTAAGAGCTATTGGCCTATAATTTTTTATTTCTGATGCTGTTTTGTCTTTCTTCAAGAATGGGACAATTATTGCCTTTTGCCATTCAGCAGGTACAGTGGTTTTCCAGGATAGATTGTAGAGTTTTAGTAGTTGTTGTTTTACTGTTTTTCCAAGGTTTTTTATGAACTCTGGATGTATGTGATCAGGTCCAGGAGATTTTTTGTTTTTTAGATTATCTATTGCAATGTTCAGTTCTTGCATATTAAAATTTTGAAAAAAGATATTGCACTGAGTGTTAGGATCACATTCTCTTTCTTGTTTCAAATCTTTCTTAAATTCTTTACATTCCTTTTTATTATTTCTTGTTACTTTATGTGAATTAGCATAATATTTATTGAATGTTTCAGCTATGGCTGCATCATTTGTTAATATTTTATTGTTGTGTATGATAGGTGCGCTGTTGCTTTCTCTCCTGTCCTTCACATTTTTTATGAACTTATGGGCTTTGTTGCCATCTGTCCTATAGTCCATTTTTTCTAAAAAATTATTAAAGTGATTCTTTTTAGCTACATTAATTTCTTTTTTTAGTGAGGCACATTTCTTTCGCCATATTTGTGTATCTGATATGTTTTTTTGTTTGTTCAGCTGTATTTCTGTATTTCTGTATTGCTTTTTCAGTTCTTCTAACTGGGGGTTCCAAAAGGGTTTGAAATTTTTAATTCTTCCCCAAGGAATAAGTTTTTTTGCGGTTTCTAGGATGACTTTACAGAAATTTTTGTTCAAATGATCTGGTTGGTCATGTAGCTGTGAGTTTGTTTGTTCTTTAAATTTATGTTCCAGTTCAGTTTTATATTTGATCCAATCTGCTTTTTTGAAGTTCCAATACAGATTCGTGTGACATTGACTGTTATTTGTATTATCTAGTTTTATATCTTACCTCAGGGGTCTCCGTCTAGGGGATATGTGAATGGCAACCACAAGGTACCCAAGCTGAGCAGAACATTACTTCCACTTACTGGTGTTTTGCTCCTCACTGTAACTTTCCTATCTGACCTTACCTTGGTCATCTCTTGTTCTCTTCCGACCCCGATGCTATTAGGGTTCCTGAGGGCTAGGGAGTCCTTATTTTTCCAACCTCTCCATTTCTCTAATTTTTCTATAAAACCTTAACCCCTAACATGCTGACCTGTCATGGCATGTAATACGTCCTCTGATTGGTAATCAGAGGATATGGTCGGTGAATTTATTTTGATAATTCTCCCGGTCAGGTCGGTGAGACCCGTAAACCAACGACAGGTGTGGTCCCCCAGACATTCGTGGGGTTGAGAGAGAGCGATGTGACCGCCAAAACATAAAAATATGGTGCTCTCTAAAAAACGGTTACTATTACTGCTATTGCTCTCTTTTTTTATGAAATATGACTCGAGGGGTAAAATGTTCCGGAGTTAAAATAGTCCCCCATTCGGATCTCCGGGCGGGGACTACTTCTCGAGAACCAAAACATTATACTAATAGAAGATCTAACATCAGACTTCTACAATGGAATGCGGGTGGTCTCACACAAACAAAAAAAGTAGAACTGAATAAAATTGTATTTGATTTTAACATTGACATATTTGTAATACAAGAAGCAAATCTAACAAATGACCAACTTAAATACTTCAATTTTACTGGATTTTTACTGCACTTACTACCCAAAAATAGACAGATAAGTAGTGGAATATTAGTTGGAGTCAAAAAAGATATTAAAACCTCCTTTGAAATTGTTAAAGAAATGGATAACACAGATAAAAGTGAATTAATAAAGCTAAATTTTTGGGATAACAAAACACATCTACATTTATACAGTATTTACAATCCTCCCAGGAATGTACCGGATCTCTCACTTATTGACCAATTAAATAAAACAATCGTAATAGGGGATTTCAATGCCCATTCCAAAAGATGGGGTTATGAAAAAGTGGATTCTACAGGGAAGATAGTGGAAGAATTTTTGAATACCACAACTTTTGAACTGATTTATAGTAAAGAAGATCCCACAACCTTCATACATTATTCTGGAGCGGGCAGTAACCCAGACCTCTTGTTAGCTACAACAGATATTGTTTCAAAAATTAAAAAACAAGTTATAGAAGATCCAAGTTCTGGTCACAGAGCGGTAATTGCTGAGATAAAACTAGAGAATACAAATAACAGTCAAGGTCCTACGAATCTGTATTGGAACTTCAAAAAAGCAGATTGGAACAAATATAAAACTGAATTAGAACATAAATTTAAAGAACAAACAAACTCACAGCTGCATGACCAACCAGATCATATGAACAAAGAATTCTGTAAAGTCATCCTAGAAACTGCAAAAAAACATATTCCTCGTGGAAGAATTAAAAATTTCAAACCCTTTTGGAACCCCCAGTTAGAAGAACTGAAAAAGCAAAGGGATATAGCTAGAAATACAGCTGAACAAACAAAAAACATATCAGATACACAAATATGGAGGAAGAAATGTGCCTCATTAAAAAAAGAAATCAATACTGCTAAAAGGAATCACTTTAATAATTTCTTAGAAAAAATGGATTATAGGACAGATGGTAACAAAGCTCATAAGTTCATAAAAAATGTCAAGGACAGGAAAGAAAACAACAGCACACCTATCATACACAACAATAAAATGTTAGTAAATGATGCAGTCATAGCCGAAACATTCAATAAATATTATGCTAATGCACACAAAGTAACAAGAAATAATAAAAAGGAACGTAAAGAATTTAAGAAAGATTCGAAACAAGAAAGAGAATGTAATCCTAACACTCAGTGCAATATCTTTTTTCAAAATTTTAATATGCAAGAATTGAACATTGCAATAAATAATCTAAAAAACAAAAAGTCTCCTGGACCAGATCACATACATCCAGAGTTCATAAAAAACCTTGGAAAAACAGCAAAACAACAACTACTGAAACTCTACAATCTATCCTGGAAAACCACTGTACCTGCTGAATGGCGAAAAGCAATAATTGTCCCACTCTTGAAGAAAGACAAAACAGCATCAGAAATAAAAAATTATAGACCAATAGCTCTTACCAGCATAATAGCAAAAGTGATGGAAAGAATGGTGTCAAACAGGCTAAATTGGTTTCTAGAATCACAAAATTTAATATCCCCATGTCAAGCTGGATTCAGAGAGTTCCACTCTACAAATGAACAAGTCTTACTTCTCAGTCAAGAAATCAAAGACTCCTTCAATAGAAAAGAAGATAATTTATCAGTTTTTATTGATTTTCAAAGCGCATATGATTCTATATGCAGAACAAAACTACTAAAGAAAGTAAAAAAAATAGGGATACAAGGTCCAATGTTTTCATGGCTATGTCATTTCCTAACACAACGCTTTATTGCAACCAGATATGGAAGAAATATATCTAAATATAAACAAATACACCGTGGCTTGCCACAAGGTGCAGTGCTCAGCACTACACTTTTTAATATATTTATTAATGATCTACCACAACAAATACAAAAATCAGGCGTGAAGTGTGCACTATTTGCTGATGACTTGGTAATGTGGACTTCAAAACCAAAAAGCAAAAGTACAGAACTGGAAAAAACCATGCAACAATCCTTAACCAACATACAGAGGTGGACCAAAGAAAATTTAATGACTGTTAATACAACAAAATCAAACTACCAAATCTTTTAACTAAGAAAAAAACCACTAAAAATAAAACTAAATTTTGAGGGTCAACAATTACCAGAAACAAAGGAAGCAAAGTATTTAGGAGTTACATTTGATACCAAACTTACATGGACCAAACAAATAGAAAATGTAATACAAAGAGCAGAGAGGCGCCTTTCACTGTTAAAACGTCTAACAGGAATGAAGTGGGGATGTTCCAGAGCAACGCTTAACACAACATATAATATATATATAAAACCGTTGTTTACTTACTGCAGCGAAGTTCTTGTAACAGCAAACACAAAAAAAATTCAAATCTTTCAAAACCAAAGTCTGAGATTAATTACAGGTGCTATCAAAACCACACCAATAGCAGCTATGGAAATACTAACCAACCAATATCCCATTGAATATGAAATAGAAAAAGCGGCTCTTATTCAACATGAAAAGTTGATCAGACTCCCATTCAATACATGGCACAAGAGAAATTTTACACATACACTAAAGACTCAGGAGAGCTTTCTTTCCAAAATTCAAGATATCAAGAAGGATGTACACCTTCCAAATTCAAAGGAAAACTTCGTATCTAAAGTCAATCCAACACATACATTAGACATCACATATTATTTACACCTGACAGAAGAAGTTAAAAAAAGTGATACTCCAACTAGTGTTCTAAAATTATTGGCATTAGAAACAATCCATACTAGGTTTCCAGAACATGAGTGGCTCCATATTTATACTGATGGATCATTTATATCAAACCAAGATGGAGCAGGTGCTGGAGTCACATGTCACCTCTTTTCCTATTACAAATCTTTAAGTTATGGAACTACTAACTTTGATGGAGAAATTGAAGCAATTCGAATGGCCCTACAAAATCTTTTGTATAGAATTTCACATTTTCAGCAAGCAGTTATTCTCTCAGATTCCAGGGCAGCAATTATAGCAATTACTTCCAAGTTGTCACCAAAAAACCAAACTATTATAGAATGTTGGAAGATGCTTAGCCATCTAACAGCACTTCAAAAACACCTAGTCTTCCAATGGATACCGGCTCACTGTGGACTGAGTGGTAATGAGAAAGCTGATTTTCTTGCAAAAAAGGGTACCAGCGGTGTACAAAAATCTATAGTTAATTTACCATTTTATGCAGCTAAAAGATTAGTCAACTCTGAATTCAAAAAAATTATTGCAAAATATTACTATGAAAAATCAAAGAATAAAAGATGGGAACTACCAAACATTCAAACAGTGATTCCTGAGTATCCTCGAAAAACAGCAGTTGCAATCTTCAGGTTGATTACAGGACATGATTGTCTGGCAAAACATTTAAACAGAATTGGGATATATTCTTCACCACTCTGTCCTCTATGTGATCTGCAAGAGGAAATGGATCGAGACCACCTTCAAATATGCCCGGCCACTTCTAGTGCCCCATCCATCAGTGAAAAATATTGGAGAGCAAGAGGATTAATGACTTCATTGTCAGAAATCCAGCATTAGCTAACAACAACAGTTTTATATCAGCAATTACTGCTCTGTGACCAGAACTTGGATCTTCCATAACTTGTTTTTTAATTTTTGAAACAATATCTGTTGTAGCTAACAAGAGGTCTGGGTTACTGCCTGCTCCAGAGTAATGTATGAAGGTTGTGGGATCTTCTTTACTATAAATCAGTTCAAAAGTGGTGGTATTCAAAAATTCTTCCACTATCTTCCCTGTAGAATCCACTTTTTCATAACCCCATCTTTTGGAATGAGCATTGAAATCCCCAATTACGATTGTTTTATTTAATTGGTCAATAAGAGAGAGATCTGGTTCATTCCTGGGAGGATTGCAAATACTGTATAAATGTAGATGTGTTTTGTTATCCCAAAAATTTAGCTTTATTAATTCACTTTTATCTGTGTTATCCATTTCTTTAACAATTTCAAAGGAGGATTTAATATCCTTTTTGACTCTAACTAATATGCCACTACTTATCTGTCTATTTTTGGGTAGTAGGTGTAGTAGAAAACCAGTAAAATTGAAGTATTTAAGTTGGTCATTTGTTAGATTAGCTTCCTGTATGAAAAATATATTGATATTATAGTCAAATACAATTTTATAAAATATTGGAAAAATATTGGAGAGCAAGGGGATTAGTGACTTCAGTGTCAGAAATCCAGCATTAGCTAACAACAATTTTATTCAGTTCTACTCTTTTTGTTTGTGTGAGACCACCCGCATTCCATTGTAGAAGTCTGATGTTAGATCTTCTATTAATATAATGTCTTGGTTCTTGAGAAGTAGTCCCCGCCCGGAGATCCGAATGGGGGACTATTTTAACTCCGGAACATTTTACCCCTCGAGTCATATTGCATAAATATTGAAGAGCAATAAATGTAACCGCTTTTTAGAGAGCACCATATTTTTATGTTTTGGCGGTCACATCGCTCTCTCACAACCCCCAGAATGTCTGGAGGACCATACCTGTCGTTGGTTTATGGGTCTCACCGACCTGACCGGGAGAATTATCAAAATAAATTCACCGACCATATCCTCTGATTACCAACCAGAGGACATATTACATGCCATGACAGGTCAGCATGTTAGGGGTTAAGGTTTTATAAAGAAATTAGAGAAATGGAGAGGTTGGAAAAATAAAGACTCCCTAGCCCTCAGGAACCCTAATAGCATCGGGGTCGGAAGAGAACAAGAGTTGACCAAGGTAAGGTCAGATAGAAAAGTTACAGTGAGGAGCAAAACACCAGTAAGTGGAAGTAATGTTCTGCTCAGCTTGGGTGCCTTGTGGTCGCTATTCACATATCCCCTAGACGGAGACCCCTGAGTCTTTATTATTAAGTATAAAACCATCATTATCACAAGTTTTTCTCTTTTAAAATCACGTACCTAATGAAAATGATTTAATTCTAAAAAGTAGGTACTGCCTTAGTGCTATGGCTGAGCAGTTAAACTGCTTCACTCTCACCAAAGCGACCTGTGTTCGAACCCAGGCATCTACTTCTGGGATGGGCGATGGACACATCAGCACAGGGGTGGGTTTTCTCCGGGTTCTCCAGTTTCCCCAGCCATCATTCCACCAATTGTTCCATCATCACCTTTTGCCACCATTTTATATCATCCACTTCCTTGTTCTCACACCAGGCTTCGGGCTGATCACCCATCCTGGTTCCTCTGTATGATCAACTCCAGTTAAGAAGACTGCATATACTGGCTCAGGGCGCTGACCACTTCCCACTCTCCACCACATGACACCTGTAGTGGGCAGAGGTGGAGAATCCAGCAGCCAGGCAGTAGGCTGAGGCTACACTCAAAGGGCTTTGGTGTCACAGGACAGATGGATAAAAAAGTGATATTTAGCACATAATAGTGTTTCACTGTGCCAAATAGGTAACATGTTTTAGATTAAATTGTACTGCTGGCATGACAGTGTGATAAATAAAGCACAAAAGTAGATTTATTGCAAATGTGCAAGTTATTGCACTAAAGTTCCATCGATTCTATCATAGCTTTTAAGAAACTGAGTGAAAATGAAGAAGATACTTCATGAAAATCTCAGTGATTGACAGTACAACATTTCAAACTGAATCAGTGTTCACTGTGCACATGGTTTAAATATAGTACAGGGTAGATAATTTTTCCAATCTTTAGGGATACATTGTTCTTCCACTCAATTTTGAAAAGTGAAATATTTAGTAGTATAAGTATAGTATAAATAGTAATTTTTGTTTTGGTAGAGCAATAATAAACAATAGGGTAATCATTTCTTATTATTTAGGGAACTTGCCTCTCCCAAAATGTTACCATGGTTGGACGGTTCAGCCTGAGCTTTGCTGCAAAGATTTCATAGCAGAGCAATCTTTGGGTGTTACACAGAACCTGTTTCTAATCTGTTAATGCTAACTCCCACACACGTGTGTGTATGGTGCTATCCAGAAGCAAACATGCTATATAACTGTAACCATCTTAAGATGCAGACATTATGTATGTTTATGCTCCATTTACCTATATGCCACCTTTGGAACAATTGCTTAACAGCAATGATCTTCACTTGTTTATGGTTTGTTAATGTTTGGGTTTTTTATTACTTGTGGTTATTACAATCAATTCATACTTCCAGGCTCTAGGGGGGAAGTGGAATAATCCTGGCTAAAGAAAAATTCCCATCCTCTATCTGGGAATTGAGCCTGAGGCCTCTGGATTAATCATGCTTTGTCTTACCTACAGGGTGGGCAACAAGTCTCCTTACCCTTGTGACTGTATCAAATATTAATTATACAGGTAGGTAGTATTAAATGTTATATATGCAGGTTGGTAGTTATATTACTAATTGTTGGAATTCATGGTTAGTATTATACGAGGGTTGTTTGATAAGTTCTCGGAACGGAATAGAGAAAAGTACTTACGACACTGGGACTGTTTTTATTTTTCAATATAGTCTCCTTGTAGACCAATGCGCTTAGTCCAGTGATCTTCGAACGCCTTGATCCCATTTCGAACATATATAAATACATACACCTTTTATGTATGTGCTATCTATAACCTACTTCCTGTATTTATTTTATATATCTATACCACAATCCTCCTTTTTGTAATATTTAATGAATTATAAAATTTCAAATATATTTTAGATATGGTTATCTATAATTGGAATTAGGGATAATTCTAGGATTAGTCCTAGGACCTAAGCCTAGGGGTACAGGCTGTAATTAAAAATTGTCTTTGGGGGTATGCGGAGAAAAAAAGTTGAATATCACTGGTCTAGAAAAAGGGGTAGGACTTGCCTTTAGGCACAGCATCCCATCATCTAGTCATCATTATTACATAATACTGCAAGCATTAAAGAGTAATATAGCTTTTGTTTAAGTGAGAGGCACAGAACATTCACATTCGACAACCTTGTCAGGCACATTATTGTCCACTGGAATGAACAGACTATGTAGTATTCACTTTACATATACATAAAAGGTAGTGTTCTATAACAAAATTAAAATATTAACAGTCATCATGTACAGCATAATACGTACATTCTTAGAATACAACCTGTATGAGTGCAGTAGACATCTGTCCACACAGATGGACTAAGGCTGGAGACCCCACCCTAGAAGTTGCATGACCTTGGCGATGTTGGGTGGGCTAGTGTGAATCAATGATTCTGTGAGCTGTACTGGGGGTGTTTTGCACCGGTAAAGTCTCTCATGCCAGGGCGGTCACAGATGAGATTCAGGACTAAGAAGCAGCTTGCCATGTTTTACCATCTTAAAATCCATCCCAGAAGGGTCTCCCAGTTGGAGAACCTTGGTGGGGACTCCCAGTTGGAGGACCTAACACTCAGGAGGGGCTCTGGTTACCCAAGCCAGACCACTCCAACACAGGGTTTGAGGGCTAGGGCTCCCTGGCTCAGCCCAGAGCTCACCCAGGGCTTTGACCGCTACAGCTGTGATGACGTCAGGCCTTCTCTGACTCCCACCGGCATCCGGTTCGTTAATGCTCACTTTTCAAGGTGACTCCTCGTGCATTCATTCAGTGTTTGTGACCTTGTGTAACTATTGTATGCAAGAATGAAAAGAGGTGCTTCGACAGCTGTGTCAGGATTTAACCCATCTGGGGAGGGTCTGTATTTTGTTATTCAATCTGACGAGAACAATGTTCAATGTTTAATATGCCATACCTATGTACAGGCAAAAACGTATAACATTAAGCGTCACTTCGACGTTAAACATTCTCATACCCACGCTGATATTATAGGTGAAGATAGAAAGGAATTAATAACGAAACTAAAGGCCGAAAGGGCGTCTTATCAGGTTAGTATAATTTCAACAAATTAATCACTCTTAAAGGAATTTGAAATCATTTCATTGCTATTGTACGTTTTTTAATAATAATTGTCAACAATGAATAAGAATTAACTGTTTTGTTAAGGATACACATCTGTGTAAAATGGCTAAAAATCTCCAAAAGTGACAAAAATGGGTTTTTGTTTTATCAAATAATAATAAAACTTTTGCTTTATTTTGATATACTTTTTATAGCCTTACAGCCTTTATAACTGTCACGTAGCCGTTTAACTGATAGCCTGTAAGTGGTCATGTCCATTTAAATCAGTACAGTTTCATTATCCTTGCTACCACTCCAAACTCAGTTTTCTCATGTTTTTATTTTTAGCACTGTTTGCTCTTTACAATGCTCCACACGATGCAGTTTTCAGTGCCTACATATGCATAAAATTTGGTACATTTGTTTAGAAATAACATTAGAAGGAAATGACAAGATAATTTTTTCATAACATGAATAACTTCCGAGTAATTGAATATTAAAATTTACATTTCGAAATTTAAATGAAAAAAATAATGAATTCAAACTTTAACATTTATTTTTATCCAAACTAATAAGAAAATCAAGAAATTATCTATCAATTTACTAACATTCTATTAATGAACATAAATAAAAATTATGAAGTTTTTCAAATCAAAATTGCATCATGGGAAACCCTTTATAAAAAAATATTAAAAAATCATAATAAAATATTGATATCTTTGCAACCAATTTGACTAAATGTATGAAATTTGGCAGATTTACTCCTCATTATACAGTGATAGTTGTGTTAAAATTCCAAATCAATACAATAAAAACTATAGATTTTCAAAACTTCACAGATGGATATCCTTAAAGAATTGTTTTTACGATTATGTACTCGTATGTCCTGTTTGTACAGTGCAACCTTCTTTCATTAAATATTAACATTTTCCCCTTTCTTCAACAGAATATTGAACAGTGTTTAGAGAGAGCTGTCCAGGCAACCTATACTGTTGCGCTAAATATTGCCAAAATTAGCCAGTCGTTTACAGATGGACATTTTGTTAAGGAGTGCATGTTTTCACTGTCGGAGATCCTGTGTCCTTCCCTGGTGACTTTATTTGAATCTATAGGTCTCTCTCCACAAACAATCTCTCGCCGCGTGTTGGAACTAGGTGCAGATGTGAAGGAACAACTGTGGAAGAGATGCCAAGAGTTCATATGTTTCTTTTTAGCCCTAGACGAAAGCACCGACATTGGGGACACAGCTCAATTAGCAGTGTTTGTGAGGGGAATTGACAACAAATTGAATATGACTGAAGAATTACTTAAGATTGTTCCTTTACAAAATACCACTACAGGAAAAGATATATTTAGTGCTATAGAACAGATACTTGAGGAAATGCATTTGCCTTTAAGTAAACTTTGCTCTGTTACTACAGACGGGGCTGCTGCTATGCTCAGTGAGGGGCAAGGGTTTGCCAGTAGAATGAAGAGGGCAGTTTGTCACAATAGCTCAGTGGTTAGAGCGTCCGCCCGGCAAGCGGAAGGTCTGTGGTTCAAATCCCAGTTGTGGCATTGAATTTTTAAGTTCCAGTTCTACCTCTTAAACCTTGCCCACACACGGCTTGTGTGTTTAAAAACACCAACAGTAAGTTTGTTGGCATAAATAAATAATAATTACCATGTGAAGGTTATTTAATCCTGGGATATAAAGTACTTACAATAGTAAGTCACCATTGGGGTAATTGTCTCTGATGTGAGACTGCCTTTGTGGTTTACCAGGAGAAATACGAACTGGCTTGAGAATTTAATGCCATTCTGGCAGTTTGTCACAATAGCTCAGTGGTTAGAGCGTCCGCCCGGCAAGCGGAAGGACTGTGGTTCAAATCCCAGTTGTGGCATTGAATTTTTAAGTTCCAGTTCTACCTCTTAAACCTTGCCCACACACGGCTTGTGTGTTTAAAAACACCAACAGTAAGTTTGTTGGCATAAATAATGAAGAGGGCAGTTTCAGCTGCTGGATATCCACCAATCACAGTTGTGCATTGCATTTTGCATCAGGAGCAACTTTGTGCAAAAGCAATTCGTAACTTCAAGTCTGTGATGACTGTAGTCACGCGATGTGTGAACTTTTGCAGATGGCAAGGGCTTAACCATCGTCAATTTAAAGGGTTGTTACTTGATTGTGAGGCTGAGTATCATGACATACCGTTTTACTGTGATACTAAGTGGTTAAGTTCTGCTAAAGTGTTAAACATATTTTTTTCCATATTAAAGGAGATTGACCTGTTTATGGATATGAAGGGATCACCTGAACCTCTTTTGATTGATGTAAACTGGGTTGCTGACCTTGGATTTTTAACTAATATTATAACTCATTTGAGTTATTTAAATGTTTCTTTACAAGGCAAACATTTGTTGATCAGTGCTATGTGGGACAGAGTTTGTACTTTTAAGATGGAACTGTCATTGTTCGAAAAACAATTATTGGACAAAAATCTTGACGAATTTCCATCTCTAAAGACAAGTGACCTGTCCCATTGTAACATAGATAGTTGCTGTGAAGCTCTTAGAGATATACAGAAACAATTCAAAAATCGATTTGCAGGTTTCCAAGATATGACGCCTGAACTAAACATATTTATGATACCCTTTTCAGTTAATGTTGAGCAGTCTCCAACAAAATTCCAAAGATAATTGATAAGGTTTCAATGTGACACAATTTTGAAAAACAGGTATTACAACGTTCCAGGCAGCCTTCTTGTATTTTATCAGAACTTGGAACAACAACAGTTTCCATGTATTCACGCATTGGCATACAAGTTTATTTCTATGTTTGACTCTACATACTTATGTGAGCACATATTCTCAGTCATGAACCGGAATAAGAATAAAATTAGGTCATGTTTGTCAAATGTTGCGTTAGAAGCAGTGTTATGCATTCATTCTGCTCAGACAATTTTACCTGATATAACTAAGTTGGTGAAATCAAAAAAATGTCAGGCGTCATCCTAAGCATGGAATAAAGAACAAATTAATTGTGTTTTATTGTGAAATGCCTGATTGAATTGTTCCTCTGTCTTATGCAATATGCTGTGCTATCCCTATCTCTCTCTACCTTTCTAGAGTGCCGCGCTCTGAACGCCGTTAACTTAGGCAAAATGACAAATGGCACGGCCCAGTTAGCCCAGGAGGGCTGCCCACTTGGAATGGTCTGACCCAAGCTAAGGTGTAAGGAATCATGCTGAGAGCTGAATGGCACTGAGGTATGAAACAGTGTCAAGAACGATCCCTTCAGGGCACCAGGCGAAACCCTGATGTATGTAGCCTTGCATGCACAAATGGGGCTCTGTGCATGTTGACCTTTAATTCCCCAGTACTCGTGGGACTGAAATGAAATCAGAAAAAGAAAACAAAACAAATCAAAACAAAAAAGGACAGGGACCATAAAGGATACCTGTCAAACTGAAATACAGGGAGCAGCAATGAGGGGCTGCCTGCAGGGGGGACCACTATCACCACTGCTATGGAACCTTGTTGTAGATGACCTGATAAAGGATCTGAACGGCTATTTCACCGTGGGGTATGCAGATGATTTAGCCATACTCATTAGAGGGAAATTTCCAAGAACAGTTTCAGAGGTGCTGCAAGAAGCTCTAAGAAAAGTAGCTGGTGCAAGCTGCTATAAATCCCAGCAAAATGACTATTGTGCCATTCACATGAATTCAGGATCTCCATACTCTGAAGGAGCCCAGTGTTGGGGGTACAATAGTACAGTTTGCTGATGAGGTTAAATGTCTAGGACTAATTTTGGACAAAGGTTTAACCTGGAGGCAACAGGTTGAAAAATGCATAAATAAATGCTATAGGCCTTGTGGACATGTAGAAGCATGTATGGCAAAATGTGTGGACTTCAATCTGAGATCATTTACTGGATCTATAAAACCATTGTAGACCCATTATTTCCTATGCTGCCTGTTTATGGTGACCTAGAGTAAAACTATTGGCCTGCAGGACCCAGCTTTCTAAACTACAAAGAATGGCCTGCATAGGCATTAAAGGGGCTTTTAGGACTACTCCTACAGCCACTATGGAAGTTTTGTTAGATCTCCCTCCTTTGCATCTGTGGATTGATGCAGAAGCTAGGATGGGATACTACAGACTCAAATGTAATGGCATGGAAAACTTAGATTCAACAGGCATTGGACACCTAAACTTTCCTGAAGACAGACCTCTGGATCAAGTTTTGTCTTTGATTCCAGATCGGATGGCAACAAGGAAAGAAGGGAAACCAGCATTTGCTGTAGTCTGCCTGGATCGCAGTGAATGGGAGAAAGGGAAAAATATAAGGAGACAACATGGACCGGTATAGTAAGCAGATGGATCCAAAATGGACAAAGGAACAGAGGCAGACATTTATGGTTGTGGCAAGAAGTTGTTCTGGAGCCTTGGCCAATATGCCACAGCCTTTCAAGCAGAAGTATTTGTCATTATGGCAAGTGCATGGGAAAGTGTGAGTAAGGGTTATGAACAGGGAAAGTACCTTGGTTGGGAAATGAGGTACACAACATACATACCATTGCTGCACAGTGGAACCGGACTGTTCCTGCTGGCGGCGCATGGGTGTAACATGCAGTGCTACCTGTGCTCATTAACGATAGATACAAAACCAACAATACGACACTTATGTGATAGTAACTTTATTGTTACCATTACACTGCAGTACTATATACATTTTAAAGCTTTCAAAACAAAATCTTCTGTTGTCACGCAAGCATGATTTGTACATGGAAAAACTTCGTTCTACGTCACAGGATGTGACAGGTGCAAAACAAAAATACTGGACGTTATCTGCAGGAAATAAAAAAACAGTTGATGCAGCTGGTTTTCCTTCTAAGGCATGTTGAATATCTTTCATGACGGAATACCCAGTATTTTTCAGTAAAACAGAGTTTAACTTCTGTTTTATTTTTTTGGTGATCGACATAGATGGAGCTTTATTACGTCTTTCTGACAGTATCTGAATTAGCTCAAAAGCTTTGGGCATTTCTGTGTGACATGTCTGCAGATGTGTGATTGTATCAGAAATATGCCCAAAAGAGTTGTTTATAAACTGGAGCTTTTCACGTAAGTGATCAGAAAGCAGTGATTTTATCATTCATCATATTAACTATTTTAGCAATTGTAGTATAATGCATGACATAATATGACACTGCATTGAGCCAGGTTCCCCACCTTGTAATGACGGATTGTGGGGGTAAAGGTACCACTGGTGCCATTGCTTTAAACTTCATTATTCTTGCCGGACCCTTCCGGAATATTGCCTTCATATTTGAAACAAATTTATCTACGTCATCATAAGAAGACCGAATCTCCTTCGCCACCTTGTGGCAAGCATGCGCCAAGCACATTAAATGAATCATGTTTGTGTAAGTTTTCCAAAGCTTGTATCTTTATGTCTGTGCGTTGTTGACTCATACGCACCGCAGCTGAGTCACGTGGACATCATGTGCCGCCACATTGTGTGCATATGTCGGTTGCAGTTAACCTGTGTTCACCACAGGGCGCTACTATGCCAACCAAGGTACTTTCCCTGGTTATGAAGGTAAACATATTACTATACTTTCAGATAGTCAAGCAGCCCTTAAGGCTCTTGAGGCGGAGGAGGTCAGATCAAGATTGGTCTGAGAATGCCGAAATACTCTAATAGAACTGGCTAAGACCAATTCAGTACTACTGGTACGGGTGCCAGGACATAGATGGAATTTATGGCAATGAGAGGACAATGGATAAATTGAAACTTGGTTGGACAATAGGTCTGCTGACTGGACATTGTTGACTAAAGGCGCATCTTTATAAGATTGGAATAAATGTAGATCCTACATGTACGAGATGTGGCAAGGCAGATGAGACAGCTACACAATTGGTGTGTGAATATGTTTTTTTTTGTTGTTTTTTTTTTTTTTTTTTTTTTTTTTAAATTAACGTCCTCCAACATTGTGTCATATCGGACGAATGAATGAAATGAAATGGGTGAAATGATGCTCAAATGAGCCCGAGGTCCATGGAGCTTTAAGTTACCCGACATTCGTCTTCTCAGGGTAGGGAAAACCTCGGAAAAAAAACTTACCCTAAGCGAGATTCGAACTCACGACCTCTTGAACGTGAGGCAGACACGCTAACCATCACGCTACCGAGGCGGGCTGTGTGAATATGAAGCACTGGTGAGGAAAAGAGTCAAAATCATTGAGAAAGGGTTCATACAACTGCATGAGATTAAAGAAGCCTCCGTGAAAAGACTTGCTACCTTTATCGAGGATATAGGTATTCTAGGAGATTGAGAAACGAAGGAGAGCATAATAGATCAGCAAATGGTTGGGGTGCATATGGCATTAGATTGACACTCCTTAATTGAAAAAAAAAAGGCTGGAGACACCTTTGTTAATTTGTATTTAAGAGGGCTTCTTTCTTGTATTTGCTGAATCATCTTCACTAAACAGGTCTTCGTTACATCTAAATTTGTCTTTGTCTGTGGCAATTTCACATTTTCTTATTGCTGCTCTAGTTTCAAATCCCAAGTCAATTTGTTTTGCTGGTACAAGATTTGCATCAATAGTTATATTTATGTTCACTAGAGTGTTTCCAAGGTTTGCAATTACCATTTGACGAACTTCTCCACAAGGATCTGCTATAGCCATGTCAGACATTCATACAGAAAAGAGACAATTGGGTTGTCTGCTTGGAAAATGGTCAAAAAAGGCTCTAGCTCTAGAGAAAGGGCATGAAAAAATACTAGTTTTGCACCAATTAGTGGACTACTAACTGCCTTTTTAATCACATTGAATGTTTTGGTCTTAAGAGTAATTTCTTATGTGTATTTCTTAAGATGTAGAAGCATATTGACAGCTCACTCTGCCATGTCTTTATTTTCATGCCACTGAATACAGCAGAACTTTTTGTGGAAAAATAGTTGATCCTGTAACGTGTGTATAGCTGGTTCATCTAGCTGGCAGCCACTTTAGTAAGTAATTAAGATTTTGTAGGAAATCTATTAAAGACTAAATGATGCCATTCTTGAATGCCCCTTTGTTTACATGAAGTTTGCAAATTACAACATCCCTAATCTTTGGATCGTCATTGTTTCTTGCAACTTTCTTCAACTCTTTCAGTAGTTTGAAGTTAACTGATGGATCATCTATGCTAACCTGTAACATCTTTCTTGTTGTTATGCTAGAACCAGAAAGGCCATTCAGCAATGCCTTTAAGAGTTCACTTGCCGTTGTGTTAGAAAGAAAAGCAGAAGTTAGGTAATGACAAATCGCCTGGTTTCTTGACTTATCCCAGAATTGAATATGGACTCTTCTTTCTGTTAAACTTTATTCAGAGATTCATAAAATCCAATGACTATATGATCAACTTCATTAAGCTTCAAGGTAAGCTCCCTTTTCATATAAGGTGTAAGACCATGCATTGAGGTAACACACCTTATCCTTCTGTAGTGTAATCTGCTTTGTGATATTACTGTCGGAGCATATTTCAGGAGGACAGTGGACTACCTTTCCAACAACTCTTGCAGACATCCCAGTCATCACACAGAGCACTGCAAGTATTACTTTTCCCTTTGTCACACCATCTGTAGGCTTGAAATAACCTAAACTAAGTGCTTGTGGTGAACTCTTGGTTTCTAAGCATTGATGATATGGCAGTGCATTTGCTAATCAACCTGCTTGTGGATGCAACAGGTGCATGGTCTGTGACAGTCATCAAAACAGTTGATACATCACTAGTACACATCCCAAGAGACTTGATCGGTTCTTGAACACAGAGAGGGAGAGAAAGACACATTAAACACAAAACATATCAAAGGTAAAACCTCAGAATTTATTTTTTGAGTTGAATGCAATGTTTCAGTTATCTTAAGTACCTACGATAGAAACATACAATCTACTGATATCAACCAAACCAGTAACGTGAAACATATTTGAAAACACATTTTCCTCATTTTATTTCAGATGACAACTTTGTCCTGTTATTCTGAACAAAATATTCATGTATTTTTATTTCACAGCACCACTTTTAACATCTTCATAACATTGAAATTTTTCATTTGCATGTAACACATTTTCAAAATCAGTGCAATATAATGGCATTTGCATATGCGCAATTCGAAATTTTAATGGCTTTGATCAAAAAAGTAAACAAAATTTTGTTAACATAACCAAAAAGTTATTGAATATGAATTTTGGTGCCTAAACACAGATAAGTATTAATGAACATTGTTTCTGAAAAATTGAAACAAAAGTTATGCCAGTGACGTAAGGAGTAAAACTAAAGCACTGTATCACACAAGCAAGCCAACCTGCCATTTTAAATCCCAAATTCCATGGTACTTACTGGGCAGGAGATCTCGTGTTACTTTACTCTGCCTGTTAGCACCTCAATTTATGAAATGGTTGGTTGTGCTGCTCCTAATTGCACAAATAAAAGTAGAGATACATGCTATAAATTCTATCACTTTCCTGCTTACATCAAAAGAAGGAAGAAATGGGTTATAAATTCCAGGTGTAGGAATTGGACACCGACAACAAATAATTACAATTCTAATGTAAGTAGAAATGAATAACTATATTTCTGCAGAAAAATATCTCTATTGTGTTAATTAAATAACCATTGGGCTCAAGTACTTATCACTAGCATTCAAAAGTCAAAAGCAAAAAATGACTGATTCGTTTAAGCTGCTTCTGAAGCTTGCTTATTGGCACTTAGAAAGTTAGATAAGTCAGTATAACGTTGAGCTAGTAATAGGTTGTGTGTTCGAGTCTTGGTCTCTACATCACTTTTCTTTCTTTTCATTTCTGATATAAAATCACCTACAATTTGCTCTATAAATTATAAACTTTTTAAACTTAATGTTAATATACGAGTAACTTAGGTGTAACTCAAAAAAATTAATTTAAACAAATGTTTTCAAAGTACATTTCAAAGTAAAGCCTTTAAAAGCAGTTTTAAAAAATGTTGCATGGTTTCATCCGCACTTCTCTATGATAGCAGTAGATAGCGATAGGTGCTGAGGACACTGACAGGCAAAACACAGTGCAGCCAATTTTGGAATTTTTTGACTCTCTCAGTAGGTTTCCTGTTCACACACTGTTGTGCTGTCACAGCCTACAATGTGTTACACGACAGCAATTTCAAGCTTTTTTTTTTTAAATAAATATGCATGTGGTTTTGATAAAATGCACAAGGTTTATAAATAGGACTTCATGTTCATAAATTCATGCTTATGCATCGTACAAAAAGTTCTTAAGTCCTTGGAGGAAGCACGTGTTCACATTTGTTAACATATTACTTTCCAAATTCACAAAATCAAATTAAAATGTTAATAATCACAATTTTTTTGTCAATGAACACACATATGTTTATCCTCATGGTTGATGAACAACGTTAACAAGAACACGCTCGTGAAATAAGGGGAAAACATATATTGGAGGATGCATGTTTTCACATGATAACACTGCTTTCTAAATTCAGAACCCCAGAATAAGTATGAAAATAAAATCAGCTTAAGATATAGCTTGATTTCATGAGATATCAGGAACATATTTTTCAAAATTTAGGGATTACATTTGATTTTAAGAGTCATGTACATGCTACCTAATAACAGGAATTTCCTTTAAGTTTTGTATATTTGGCTATTGCATGTTGATTATACAACTATGGTGCTATATAAAAAGTTAAAACTTACCTTCATTGTGTATCACGCTGGAGGCAGATGACATAAAAGTAGAAGTGTTACAAGTAGTTGCATGGCTTTTCATGTAGCCTCTGGTGTTTTTTCCCTTTAGCATGGCTCCGGACAGCTCATATACTCATGGATTCCAAATTAATTAGACCAGATCTGCACCAAGCACACCGGTAATGGTTGGGATTCCCCATTACAGATAAAATCCAAAGCGTAAGGTCAGGGTACAACGCAGAATCTTCCCAAGCAACCGAATAGTGACACTCATAATTCTTGCTTCCATGCATGATGCCATTAGCATAAGGAAGAGAACCACACAGAACATAAAATATAAATAATTCCAGCTTGAACCACAAAATGTAGCTCTGTATATACACATACATGCATGAAGTAATGCTGATGTAAGGTGCTACTCGCAGAACTACCAACCTTACTATTGTCTGTCCACCAGTTCATAGCTTTAAGGGAATGAAGGGGAGAAGAGAAACTTTCCACTAATTGTAACCTAAGTTTTGTAAACTTCCTCGCAAACCTTGCTGTTGGTTACGTTACCAACTTACCTCCAATGTTATTCCTACTATATTTACTTACTGCTAATTTCTCTTAATTTCAGTTGTAAAATTGTATGAGTCATTAGCCTTAGTTCGGAAGTAAAGAAAACAGGAGTATAGAAGTAGGTAAACCCCACCAAAGAATTCTGTGAAATCTGCTTTGGTATGGGGTTGCAGAGCAAAGGGATTCAGAGTGACAGTTCTATGTGAGAAATACATATTTACAGCATGATTTAACAAACCTAAATAGGTATCCAAAGCAGACACATTTTTGGTTTCATTGGGCCACACTATCATTTGCTTGCCCCCATACATATGTGATCTCAATCCCATAGAACTAGCTTGGGCCAAAGTAAAATGAATATTTAAAGAAATATAATAGGTGACTTGTCCTTATAGGAATTGCACAATATAACACTTGAGAGTATATCACTTGTGACCCAAACAGACTGGCACGGTTTTTGAAAAATATACAAAAGGTAGAAAATGATAGTGGAAGAAAGACGGAGTAGTTGAAAACATTGTTTACATTTTATAAGCCAAATATACTTCATGGACTGAAAATAACATTTAAGTTCCGCTATTTTGGGTGACTTCTTTGCTTTAATCCAGTGTGAATACACATTCCAAGTTTGGCGCTATTATCGTGACTCCTCCTTCAGATATACCTGTGTACCTGGAATTGTTTAATGAAGTACTAACTAGGTGCATTTTTGCCAGGAATTGTGAGCTGTGTAGAACATATAAGTGAGCTGGTTAATGAACTGTAGTGCTACTGCGGGGTTAATTCTTTGTGTAGCCTCGACTTTGGTCGGAAAGAGCGCAGTGGAAGGCCAGCGTAAGTCACAAGGCAAGAGTGTCAACAATCCCACTATCGTACCCAGAGCAGTATTTCAAGTGTGCGAGTCTGACCTAAGAATATAACATAGAGGTGTTTTAGGAAAAATTCAAGGAGAATTTTTGAAAATCAAGGTGAATTCCAGGCGATTTCCAGGATATCCATGGTGCTAGACACCATGTTTATCCTAAATATGAATGTCCGGTAACTAAGCTCTATGAACCACAAGCTCACTTGAGTATAACTCCACCCATTTCATTCATCCTCCAATATGACCTAAGGACCCCCCCCCCCCTCCAAAAAGAAAAAAAATAGAGATTGAAAGTCAAGTATAAGGCACATACTAAACTTTCCTAATTCCAATTTATTTAGCTTTTCATTTGTTATAGCACCATATATCATATGAGGTGAAGACTTTATAGAAGAGTGACGTTCCTTCAACATTAAAATTACTTAATACAATTCATTTAACAGCATTAGTATCTACTACACTCACATGACTTAAAGCACCCGAAAAGCAGTTCTTGGCCTCTCCAATATCATCTTTCTTCCAATAGCATTCTCCCAGCTCATTCCAAGCACCAACTAGTTTAGGATCCAACTTAACAGATCGTGATAAGATTTCTTCAGCTTCCTTGGAATAATGTGGCATTACATTCAATGTCCTACCCTTCAAATATAGATACATTGCTCTATTGTCTTGCTCGCCATTTTCTGTAAAATAACAACTGAATTAAACTCTTTTTAATATAATCGTAAAACAGAAATAAAAAAGTGTGGCGTCGGCTCTGCAATACCTTTCATATCTTCAAAGAGTTGCAATGTATTCTTCATCTCACCCTCAACATCATCCTTTTTCTGTCCTGCACTATCCAGTGTACGATTCTCAAAATAATGATCTCTATAAATGTACAGATTATTTACCTTTTCCTGAAAAATGCACACATATTTCTGGTTAGAACATCACCTTAAACGCTATCAAATAAATAACACGTAAACAAACTGGTGCAACCTCAAATTGTGGATTCCCATAGAAGAGGCTAGAGAGCCCAATCTCGCATTCAGATTATGTCATAATAAGAATTTACCTCTTCCTCTAATTAAAAGAAAGCTGTAAATTCTATTGCTAACAGATATAGGTTATGTTGTGTTAGCTTCTTATCTTCTAACTTATTGAACATAACATAATATTCTTAAAATAACACATACTGTTAAAACACTAATTGCATTCTTTTCAGCACTAGATTTATTGTTAATCGTTACTTCTTGTGACATGCTGGCACGTATTTAATACCCAGTAACTGTCAAAACTCGCTGTCAACATGAAAATACGAGCAACATCAACACTATTGAATGCAGTTCTTAGGCTTGTTGGGTAATCTAAATAACATTTGATCCCGCACTATGAAAATTTGTACTGTACGAATACTAATTGTTAACCATTTCTGTACAATCCGTTGTTTCATGAATCTGTGGGTTCATGTTTTACTTATTTGGTAAAACAATTGAACGCGACTTTCTCTATTTTACATCTAAGTTGTCAGGCAGCTTTCGAAAACACTTGCTGGTAATCTGTGCTGGTAAACAAGGCTCTGGCAAATTACCCAAAATGCTTTGCTAGATCAGTAGGAGACAGAACGTCTCGCCATTTTAGTTGTGGGGTGACAGTGAGTTTCCTTTATCGGGGTTTTGAGTGATATTTAGTTAAATTTTTGTAAAATGATAACAATATTTACATGAATGTTATGGATAGATAACATTGTGCAATACAGAATGCGGTGCAGCGCTCAAAACTACGTCAAAATGGCGTAACGTAAAGTTATAGTGTTTAGTGTCGAATGTTGCTCAGATCCGTCTGCTGTCACCAGCTGCTTGGTGCTACAAAAACATATATCTTCCTGGATAACTTGCCATCCACTTCTACGCTTATAGTGTAAATAAATTCTATCTGACAACAATGAGTTCCAGAAACATACCAACAGACAAGGTAAGATATTTTATTTGCAGCCGCACCCAGTCAGTTACTGCGGCTATTGTGTTAATCATCCCGTAGAGTTTTCTTTTGAGGAGATGACACACTTAATGGTGTTTACACTGAAATACCTATATTTGCCATTTTTTTAAAGTTTCTAAGGCATAGCTCGTAATTAATGGGGTGTGAAGCTAATTGCAAATGGTTAAGTAATAAAGAAGGTTTGAAGTTTGGCGTTGCAAAAATACTTGCATTTCATATATTGAACCGTTTCTTCCACTCCTGTTTTCAATGAACAGCAGCGAAACTGACTTCATTACACGTACTGCAATTAAACAAGGATGTGCTGGGCTTGAATTACTTAGAAAGTTATCCAAGTATAAATTAATAAACGTACATAAACAATAACTACTGGTATTTAGTTCTCAATAGGAATCCTGCATAATGTTAGGTACAAATGCATCGTTTTGAAGGTTTACATATATTGTTTTGTTTTACTTTAGTAGAACAGTGGGTTGTTATGATTAACTATGTATGTGGCCGGATATTATGTTTAATTCTTCTAAATTTTTAATGTTAATGAAGTGACTCCTGATGAATATACTAATTACACTGCAGAACATATGACTGCCATTCTGAGACTGTAAAATATAATAAATGTGTGAAACGCTGTGCAAAGCAGGCTGTGCTTCTTGGAGTTAATCCTGCCATCACAAATTATACGTTTAATAACCCCTCCCTCACTTAATTGATCATTTGAATTGTAATTTTACTATATCTTATTTCGAATGGTAGGACAGTGACATTCATTGGCTTGAAATAAAATGAAAATACGCATTTCCAAAAGATTTTCCCCTGACGGTTCTGCCAACCATGTTGGGTAAGGCAAACAATTATGACACATTTTCTTGCAATATCTGCATTGGTAGCATTGTCTTTATAGATGTAATTTAATTGCAGATTATACTTTTTTAGAATTGCAGATATTGTCTAAACTATTATTCCTGTGTCACTTTGTAAAAGTGAATAAATGGGCCACCTTTTGATTCCAGAAGACCCTGTTAACTTATTCATATATTCACACTATCCTAACCTAACGTGGTGTAATTTCGATAACATAAGACCCTGTCATGCTGTTTATATACACACTAACCTAGGCGTTGTAGCCTATGTGATATGGTCATCTGGGAATTTGATGCAGGTATAATGGTTTACCCCAGATATCTTTAAATTTGGATTTTAAAGGAGTTTCTGCCTAAAGGGTGTAATCAGTAAAATTTTGACCATTTTGTATCAAATTTTGGAATTTTGATTTGTTGTATTACAAGCTTGACACTTCCAAGTACATGTCACATGCAAATATCTAGTGCTGAAAGTTTGACCAGATCATATATTTAAGGCTTGCATAGACATTTTAACCTAGTTTTGGTCAAACATTGTTACAATCAAAATTAAATGGAATGTATAAATTAGGCAAGAGAAGCTTGATATTTTTACTGCATGTCACATTATAGCAATAAAGATACAACATGGAATTAATTACTTAGGTTGATAATTTTTGGAATAAACATAAATGTGTACAGGGACAGTTAAAGGTTTTTAATGCTGAATCTGCAGTAAATGCCTATAACCTTAATTTCCTTTTGTAGTCTGGATAATCAAGCAATGCTGATTTCTTGGATCTTGAAAAGGTACAAACATAAACAATTTCTTAAAATTTATAGCAAACAAATTTCATTCTTCTCCCATCCCTTATTAGTAAGTTATAGAAGAATGTAGGTATTGGATTCTGGTTTATTGTTTGTTCATTTGGTCCCATCATAAGCATACCTCAGGAAAACTGAACACGTCACACAGTTATGGAACATTCATAGTGACTAGTAATATACCCACCACTAATAATACTCCTTTTTTTTCTTCCATCTTGCATTATGTAAGAAAAAAATTAAAATTTGTGAACCACCTCCATTTCAAGAGTAAACTTCATAACGCACATTACAGTTGGCCAACATTAATTAATAACAAATCACCACATGCAATCTGCCCAATGTAGTGAATATTTACCTGTTGATAAGGTATTGAATTCCTTCATAGTATATGGGGAGTAGTGTATAAGTATAGTTTCAAATCTTTCTTGAAGATTTTATGTTCATGAGGATTGCCTAATAGTGTTAGGTAACATGGAAAGTTATTATACATTTTATTGTAGAATAGTAACATTCTTTTTGGAACAATCTTAAGCTGTTTGCTGGTTGATGTGAATCATCTGCATGCCTCATAGTGTGGTAATGCATAGTAAGGTTTATTGTGAAGTTTTTATAATTATCTGTAAAATAGCTGAGCAGAGAATAGAAGTATTCAGCAGTAAGAGTAAGAATTTTCTTGGTTTTAAGTAATGGCCCATGGGAATGACTGGGTCCAATGCCACAAATAATCTGTAGTATGGTGTTTTTGTTTTGTAATATAAACACATGCTTGCTGTGTGCTGAATTACCACAGATAATTCCATATTGCAACAGGGAGTGAAAGCAAGCAGGGTGTGCTGTTCTTAAGGCAATTTGGTTGAGCAGGTTCTTTGAAGTTCTTTATGCACAGCAAGCAGAGCTAAATTTTGGTAGCATGATTTTTTATGTTGAGCATATATGCAGTTTTCCCGTTATTGTGAGAAAATATTCAGATAACACTCAGTTCTTTAGGCCCTGATTCCTTGGAGTTAATAAGTTATTTTGTTCATGGTTTTGGATACAGGGAAATCTGGGAAAAATGTAAGCTTGAGGGTAGTCCACTGGTTTGCCCAAATTTCAAGGAAATAATTGTTTTGATAGTCAAGGGATGAACTTAGAATGGGATATATCATTTTCAGGCTCCTGATTAACGAATGATTGTATTTTTTTACATGTGTTGTCTATTGGGATTTGGTCTCCTTTTTGCGCACTCTGCAGCAAATTAGAGTGGTTAGGCATTGGCCTATTGATCCAAATAGCTTTTAAATGTGTTTTAAACCAATTGTCCCACGTCAGTAGATTTACTGGCATATAAAAGAACTATGGTGACAAATATTCTGGCACACTGATGGCGCTGACATAATAGTGGAAATTCATAGCATTGTTAGCAAACAAAATAGGTATTTAAATTCAGAGTAGTGCTTGACCTTGACATTGATCAAGCTTACAAGTATGGCTCTGTAGTATCATAAAGGAAATCAAACGTGTTTGCTTAGAATACTGCATTTGTTTGAAATCTTAAGTTTTGCTCTCTGCATGAAAATTACTTTGTCACTTGAATAATAATTATTAATTTAATTTAGTTCATGCATTCTCTGGATTTATGGAATTTGATGTGTTCTGTCATTAAAATAACCCAATTTGCAAGCAAAGTTTGAAGATTGCAGTCTTGATATGCATTTGAAACCCCTAGTCTTCAGTTTTGCAGACTGCTGTAGAAACATTTCAAGGTTTCTATATTCCAGTCTTGTTTGAGATGTTATTAATGCAGAGTTTCAATTTAGTTGTTCCTTTCATTGCTATTAGCTATAAATGGCTGTTATTAAGTAATTTTTAGTAGCATTGTAGTGTTCATAAGCACAGAGTGGAATGAAACGAAGGAAAACGCACAAGATCCATAGAAAGAAGTCCTGTTTTGATGAGGACTGCTGATTCCTAAATGGTTGATCCTGGCCTGTCAGTTCCCTGGTAGCTTGAGCCATTTTTTAAGTGCATATCCTCCCCAGCTGAGTGTTATGCATAGCAACTTGCAGATGATGTGACACCACTCTCTGAAACCCAGTACATTGATATGACATCTGGTCTATAGTTTGCCAACACTTTTGTTGGAAATCAACTGTAACTTTCCTAAGGTTTTTGTTTTGCCAGAATTGAGTGGTTGGTCATTCACTTTTGTTGCACACTGGAAGGCAAACAAAAGATATTTCTTATGTTCACTTCAACACTAGTAGATCTTCAAGGTTATATCCTGTGCCACTGTTTTCTTTCAAGGGATCAGGCAACCCGTTTCCTTTCTGGTGTACATCAGATTTGCTGGGGTGATCAGTGAAGGTGGGACATAAACACTGCAGTGGTAACGCCGATAACAGTGGGGAAACAAATACCTGTATTCGAAGCACAAAACAACTATTCTTATTTCTTAACTGTTTATATGATGGAAGAGGGAATTGCCGTATGTTTTTATTTGTAGAACTCAGAGTTCTGACTGTGTTAAATATTGTCTACCATATGTCTCCCCCTCCCATCTCCTCCTTCTCCATATTTCTTTCCCTCTCTGTGTGCGAAGTCATCAGATGGTTTTGGCCATGGGTAATTAAATTCTGTGGTGTTAACAATATGTAAATAAAAGATTTAACAGTAAGTAAATGTAGTTGAAACTATTGTGTTTGTCTTGGTAATCAGTTCACATGGAATTATGTACATGAAAAATTAGTATAACTTGTTACACATTCTTTGTATTGAAATTGTGTAAACTGTAAGAAACAATGTGCTTATATTGTATTATGTAGCCTTAAAATAAGTGAATAATAAGCGAGGTATGTAGAATTTTTCGCCTTATTTGGACAACCTCCCATTTCCATTTTAGCACCAATAAGTATAGCGCTTGTGTTTTTAATTTTATGGGGTATGTTCCTTTCGAGGTTAGTTATTTACATAATTGTGTGCGTTGTATACCTACATAATATACACTAACTACTGGAGTTTAAATAAAAATCAGATATGTCAAGAAGGGAGTGTTACACCTCGCTAAGAGCCAATATACAAAGGCAATGTTTTTAATTTCTCTACCCGCTAGCTATGAACGGAGGCATGTGTTGAGCATAGGTGTCGGCAGACTTTTTCAGAGGAGGCCCATATGTTGGAACTTTCCGAACAAACCATATTAATTCATTCTGTTGTCAAAAACTGTAAAAGATGAGTTATAGTATTTACGACGGATAACCATAGTAAGTTGTGCTAAATAAAAGTTATTGATTTGATTACATAATTATATTACAGGTTTCGTGATTTCAATCTCCGTTGGTGAGAATTCTCATGGACTTCAACTGTAGAAATTTCTACAAAAATAGAAGCCTTATTACGATCATAGTTGCAAGGAACAAGTGAAACATTTATAACTCTGTACTGAATTATTGTTGACGGCTATAATTAGTAAAGGTAAGTTGCTACTAATTGAAAAAAAATGCACCCCTTATTTACATTAAAATTGAAAAAAAACATCACCGGCCAGTTCATTTGGAACACGGGCGCTATGAAACAGTCGAGTATCCTTAGGAAAAATTGTTCTTTGCGTCAAAATTAAAACAATGATCTGATAGTTATTGACTCCACGTTAAATTTATTAGTTTCCAAGGAAGGAAGGGCCGCAGACCCCCTCTTCGCGACATCCATGGTGTTTCCTAAACCCAAAAGCAGCACTTTTCGGGAAATCCAGTGTGTGGGCGCGCGTGTGTGAAATATCTGATGTGTTGCGCTCACATGACTTTCTCTACTCTTTTACTATTCTAAGAAACTTTTGTTCCTCTACCTTCATGTCAATGGAGATAAACATTTGCAGAAATTGTCTAATTTTCTTGTAGGTGCAAGGGGAATATGAGAACACAGTAGGCTTTGAGCGATAGTCAAATCTTTTAAAGCTTTGCGATTTCGTTCACTTTGCACGGCTAAGATATAAAAAATGAATAACCATATTTCATTTGAGGAAAGTTTGTGGTATAAAACTCACAAATAACAAGGAATATCTCAGAAATCGTTCTCTCCACCAAAAAAAAAAAAATAATAATAATAATAATTTGGACATTGTGTGTTTTAACGAGATCTACATTTATGGTATGGTAAGATTTGGTCTATCTCTTACGGTTTACCAGTTATGCAAAAGTGTGAAGTGTAAGCAGGACAATGGGGGATATAGCCAGAAAATTCAAGGTATACATTTCATTTGCCACAAAAATATCTTTAACATGTGGCATTTTAATCAAAATCGTTTGAGCCATTTTCCAGAAAATCAAAATTTTCGAAAAAATTTCCATGTATAGGTCAGTTACAAGTAGAGGAATTTTCTTCAAAATATTCCTCTGGCTTCCTTGAAAGATATTATACTTAAATACCAAATTTGGTTTTGAACCGACTTTTCGTTTTTGACTTATGCTGTTCACACACACCCGCGCGCGCCCGGACCTTTTTCTACAGTCTGAGTTTTAAAAGAATATACATGACAGGTGTCAGCTTCTCTACTTGGAGAGCTGCAGTGTTGTCCATAAGCAGATAGCAGATAAGTCATAACTAGGGCTCGGAAGTTCATGCCCTAAAAACACTCAAATATGCTCTTAAAAACTTGAAAATATGCCAAGAAATATGCACTGCTGAGTTAAAACAATGCCCCTTTGCAGTAGACAAGGCGAGTTAGTATAAATAATAAATAGGGCTCGGAAGTTCATGCCCTAAAAAACACTGAAATATGCATGCCAATATGCTCTTAAAACTTGAAAATATGCCAAGAAATTTGCACTATTTAACTAAATCAATTAATGTTCCTTTGCAGTAGACAAGACAAGTTAGTATAAATAATAAATAAAGTTACCTTATTCCTTAGAGGCTGAAGCAGAAGTGGTCCTGCTGCTAGTATTAACTGCTAAATTGCAGCTCACAACCAACACTTTGCACAAATTTTCAACTGTAAAACATCGTCTGTTGTCTCGCAAAACACTTTTGTAACGTGAAAAACTTCTCTCCACGTCACAAGATGTTATCGGGGCATATTTAAATGATAACTGTTTCACAGAGAGAGTTAAGTCTTTTGGTGTGGCAGAAGGTTTTCTTTCAAGGATGTCTCGAATATCGCACATCTGTTGGTAACCAGAATTTTTTGAAATTACATAATTCACTTTCTCTTTAATTTTTTGTCCTATGCTACCAGGAACCGAACTTTGATCACATATTGTTTTTTCAAAGACAGTAAGTGATTCATGCAAAGGAGATCCTACAGCTTCCAATGCCGTTATGGCTGTTGGTAAGAAAGAAAAATGGCAGATATGAAACTAAGATCCTCTTTTAAACCAGCACCAGATAGAATATTTTGCACAGTTTCTATTGATGAAGCATCTTTCGAGTCCAATGAATTAACAACCTCTCCGACTATTTCTATGTGCTCAGCATAATATAAAACTGCATCGACCCATGTTCCCCATCGAGTTAAAACTGGTGCAGGAGGAAGTCGGATATTAGGTGCTGTTGACCTAAACAACTTAACTCTTTTAGGGGATTTAACAAAAATTATCTTTGTACAGGACACAAATATATCTACCAATAGGAAAAAATCATGTATTGTCTGATAAATGCGATGAAAAGCGTGTGCCAAACAAGTTATATGAATTAAGTTTGGCAAAATACCTTTCAGAGTTTGTCCTGATTTTACCATATAAGGACCTGTATCAGTAACAAATAAAAGTAAGTGGTCGTATTTGATTCCACATGGCCATAGTAATTTCAGAGTCCATCACAAACTGGATCACAGTTACATTGTCAAAGGCCAACAATTCGCACACATTAAGAAGATGTAGTGTAGTCTTTTGTTCATTATTTAAATCACCCGCGATTATATTAACAATAGAGCGGCGCTCAGAATCAGGGGTTCCATCAACAAACCACACAAACTGATCCGCTAATTCATTTTGTATATTTGACAATACGTTATTGTAACAATGTCCTACATAAGTCTTACGCAGTGTATTTTCTTTAGGCACATGTTGTCGAGTGTACTTGGTAAGAAAGTTTTTAAATGTCGGATTATTAATTTTGAACAAGGAAATATCAGCAGCTAAAAATACTTGGCACAAGTCATAGGAAAATTCAGTAACCCTACTTCCTAAACACACTACTAGCTGTTTTTGAACAGATTCTTTGTTTGCGAGTTTTCTGATTAAATTCTCCTTATGTTTTGCTGTGTTTATGTGCTGAACTATTTGAAATCTTTTCTCACTCTCTACATTTTTCTCACACGCTCCACAATACAGTACCCTATTATCTGTAGGTATTAAATCACCCGAAAACTCTTTCTGTAATTTAATTAATCTAGCACTGGAAGTTGGTTTTGTTTTCGGCATTTGAAGAGCTCTTCAACCTTTATACGCCTAATTTAATTTGGTGGGAACCAGTTCACAACACTGTTACGTTTGAAGACCATGGCACAACTACTGGAGGCAGCGATGCCAACCTCTGAAGCTCAGAAGTCCCAAGCGAGGACTCAGAATGTCCCTTTTCTGCATAAAGTGTCCCACGTTAAGAAAAACATGTGACCTCTAGCTTTACAAAAAATGCAGGGAGATAAATTAGATTAGAAGTGGAGTTTAGGATGTACCATTACTGTATTTACTAGCACCTTTCCAGTACCCAGTTAGGTATTTTTTTTAAATTAACGTCCTCCAACGTAATGTCATATCGGACGGTGAATGAATGAGACTGGTGAAATGATGCTCAAATGAGCCCGAGGTCCATGGAGCTTTAAGTTACCCGATATTCGTCTTCTCAGGATAAGGGAAAACTTCGGAAGAAACCTTACCCGGATAAATTACCCTAAGCGAGATTCGAACTCGCGCCCTCTTGAACGTGAGGCAGACACGCTAACCATCACGCTACCGAGGCGGGCCCCAGTTAGGTATGTACTGTGGGTATGTATAATGTAAATAAGGACTTATGTTATTGAAGTGCTGGCTCCTATCAGTAGATGCAATTTTTCTTTTATGGAAACATTACTCCCAAAACACATACTGGAATCACAGCTATAGGTAATAGTGCGTGACTATTACTGTTGTGTAAGCAAACCTATTGTGCCCTTAGTGAGAGTGCTGATTGCTGGATGCACAAATGACTGCGTGTGTCTTGTGAAAAGTTTATCTTTGCTGTTGTGTATACTATAACCATTACCACACTGTCAGAGGCAGCAATTATTAAATGTTCCATATTCATCTCAGTTTTTAAAAAAAGTCCCTCTGTCCCTTCCTGAAAACTATTTGTCAAAATGTCCCACAATATGGGACAAATCCCACGGGTTGGCAACACTGACTGGAGGGTAGGTAAACGTTGCGATAATCGTGCTGCTCAAATGTTGACCTGCACTTTATCTTTGTTAATAAACCTCTCAGATAACGCACTGATTATTCTCTACGCACAAACATATAATGAAAGGATGGAAACGGGGTTCACTGCATGACAACGTGACTCACCTCGCGAGTTGCATCATCATGTGCAATACTACCAATATGAAAAATATTATCCAGATGGGAAAAAAACCATAAAAATCATTAAAATATGCAATATAGGGGCTATAATATTGAAATATTATGCATTTATCAAAATCAAGAAAATATGCAGTTATATGCACCTTAAAATCATGTCCAAATAACTGAACATTCTATAATTCGTGCACGTAATGTAAAAGCATACGTTTTTAACCCCTATGAAAAAACATGCAAATGCATGAACTTCCTAGCCCTAGTGATAACCCTCAATATTTACTCGAGACATAAACGTTCGGGTTTATCTCACGGCAGCGAAAGCATGCAGATGCAACCTATATTACTCTACTATCCAAACAAAAGTAGTTTGTTTTCAGTTAGAGAACAGAATCTGTAGCCTGGCTGTGCAATGGAACACCCCAACCGGAAGTTGATCTTTCTCTTTGGCCATGAATCCTACTTCGGTAGGTACGGGTTTGGCGCACCCGGGGTCCCGAGCTGCTCACCCTCATTTCACCCCTCTCATATTCATCAACTGCGCCACGTCGTAGCTCCTTTGGTTGCTACTCATCACCCTCTTCCCCTTCTAGGCTTATTATGATTATTAATTTGTAACGTCTTAGGTTTATAACTCTTGTCTCACCAGCAGGGATCTTTACTATCTCCGTGGTCCTGTCCCACAGTTTCAGCGCGGCCCCCGAATTGGAGGTCTCAGGCGCGAAGGTTGGGCGGACCCTTCACACTGCGCCCATGACATGTGGAGCCCTTCCACACCGTCATGTACACCCACGTGGCTCTCTGAGGGCCCAGCCTTAGTGTCACCGGCCGGACGTGTTACCACTGTAATCAACCGCAAGACCCCTGAATCCACGTTGACTCCGTTGAGGCAGCGTGGCCTAAAATGGGGAGACATAGCGGTTATTCCTGTGGTAGGGGCATAAAGCCGGGTGTGCGTGGTGAACGATTTGCCCATCTGGACAAGCAGTGGAGATTGGAGGGTAGTCCCTCTGACGTACGCTTTGAGATCAGTCATGGAGGGGTCTCCATGGGACCGTGGAGATTTTGTTTTTTCTTCTTTTACTCCCGGATGGCAGGCTGAATCATGCATTCGCGCAAACCCCTCTTTACTGATATTTTCTTAGTGATGACCTTAGCATGCGAACGGAAAACGATGAAGGACCTAAGCCCGTTCTGTATTAAACGCGAAGTCGACAGGCTCTGTGGCCCGGTGAAAAACGCAACGCGACTAAGAGACGCTACGCTTTTGCTCGCGATGTCCACTGCTGAAAATCCCAAAAGTTATTAAAAGCGAGTTTGTTGGGCTCCTGCCCGGTCCGGGTAGACCCACACAAATCATTAAACTCGTGTAGGGGAGTTGTTACTACCTGCAGATTGGGCGATATGTCAACGGAGGAGGTTGTCACCTGCCTCTCCGATCAAAGAGTAATTCAGGCGTACCGTCTTTCACGAAAGTAGGATGGGAAAGAAGTTCCCTTAAGAACGGTGTTTCTCACCTTCCGAATTTATCTGTGGGTACGAGTGCGATGTCCCGAATCTCATGCGCTGTTTTCAGTGCCAGAAGTTCTGGCATACTAGGAGTTCGTGCACGCAACCTGTGACCGCTGCGTCAACTGTGGAGGGAAACATCCATCTGGCTCGCGTCAGTGTCCGCAGTTTTGCAGGAGTTGCGCGTTAACATTTCTGGAAGCGCGGCGGCGCTTTGAGCAGCCTAAACCTGCTAACACCATAGGTTATGCGTCAGCTGTACGCCGCACTCCTGTAGCCAGTACAGACGCCAGCTCCCGAGCCGTCCACAAGTGCCACCACTCCTGTTGACCGCCCTCTCCCGCTCCGCGAGTCATAGGGGATTTTCGGACTCCCGGACATCCGAGGAGTCGCCTGAGAACGGCGAAAATCGGATCTTCGGTCCCAAGTGCGCCTAAGTAAAAATGAAGAGAAAAAGGTGGAGACTGGCCACTTATCTCTTTTTACTATGGAAGCAATCCGGTGGAATGTTAATGGGTTCCGAGCACGTGCTCCGGACATACAGCACTTCTCCATCAGTCGTCTGTCTACTAGAAACCCTTTTGCAGCCTAATCACTCATTACATCTTCGTGGTATTTCGGCATTTAGGTATGACTCTGGAAAGAGTTTTGTTGCAAATAGTTACATAGAGAAGCACAATTTATTCGTGCGTGACAGTACTTACCGATTGTTTCATATTAGTCACGTGATCTCCATAGTAGACGTAACGTGAAGTTTGGCAGTAGGGAGTTCTCGCACTCGTAATGTTAAACGTTATCTTGACCGAAGCAATAACGTAATTAAGGTTAATGTGACGAGTTTTCGCGTTACGTAAGCACGTTATTTCTTTTGGAAGTGTTCGGAGGTGTTCGTTTTCTAGCTTTCATTTGCAGGGTTGACAACCTGACAGATTTTCCGTCAAAATTTACGGATTTTCAAGTTGTATTACGGGAAAATTTTAGTTTTGACGGATGACAGCTTTTTTTCACGGATATTAAAAGTTATTAATGTTATATTGGTTATATATATACCTTTTAATTATACTTTAACACCTTGCTTCAACAAATGTTAATATATTTCATTTGTAGGTTTAGCTAAAACTAAGAGGATGCACGTTTATACATCATGAATACTCACCTCAATATTGCACCTTACAAATTTGCACAATGTATATTTGTTAATTACACTTTTAATTACTTGTGCTCAATAAGCGCGCACATTTAATGTAATATTAACGCTCAGCTGTGACAAAAACTTCCTACAATCCAGGCTTAGCATCAGATACCGAAAATTCTTAAATGCGATCGCAGCACTGTTGACGGATCCAATTTTGAACCTAAACCACCCAAAGATTATATGTTCTGTGAGCAACACATTAGTTAATTAAAAAGAACATGTTCGATCTGGTCATATTGTGAATACACGCAGCCGTTTAGGAACCTTATATTCAGATACACACGGACAGAAGAAATGTGTTTAAAGATATAAGAAATTATTAATTAATCTTATATGGGTTTTCTACACACACACACGCACACGCACGCACTCACTCACGCGCGCACACACACACACACACTGCGTTAAATACATAGGATATAAGCGAAAACTGAGTTGGAAAGAACGCCTTGGATTTGCTTCCTGTTAAGGAATGTACACAGCTATCTTCTATTTGCAGCTAATAGTAAGAAAGATCGGATGACTACGCAAACAAAGTGCCTCTACAAACTGAATTCTGCATGCAGTTGATGGACTTCTAATTCGGTGTTCCAGCATTGTGGTGTCTCGTCTCTTACAGTTACTTTATCGTGCTTTTTCTTCCTTTTTAATTGCCTGATAAGGCCAAGTGGTCTGTTCGACAGTTTAGAAAATAATGGTTAAGTAGTGCGCTGTGCAAATATTGCCAATGCCATGTTTTTGGTCTTGTCTTGGTAAAATGCTGAGGTCGAAAGAGCATTTAGTCTGTTAAATAATATGAAAACTTCCCTCAGGAATAGACCTATAATCTTTGCAAAAGTTAAAGGCATATGGAGGCGGGCCGTACTGCAGACTCCAGCGAATCCTAAGCTTGCCCCTCCTACCAGCGCTGCCGAATGTGGTACACGCATCTCTCACGCTCTTATGTACTTAACCACTGCCGGTACACGCACTACGCTTGGCAACAGCGCTCCGCTTGAGCATTGGCCAGCGTTCACATGCCTTTAACTTTTGCGAGCAGTTATAAAACCAATGGCCGGCCTTAAGCGTGTGAAGAAGTGCTGTCATAATTATATCCTGCCAGAAAATGTTTCGATGAAAATTGGCACGATGACTGCGTACCTAGATATATGGTTTAAGGGCGCTCAACTTCTAGGTCATCAGCGGGCGTACCTAGAAGTACGGAGAGACCCAAAAACATGAGAACTGGTGCGCGGTGTTTTTCCACTGCGCAAACGGAAACGCAATAACAGCAGCCGATTTACACAAGGTCACGAGCATGACTTTGTTTCTCTCTGCTCTGCTCACAATCAGTATTGAGTTGACGCGATATCGTGTGACTGCATATTACCAGTGTGCTTTATTATTTCGTGCTGTACTTAGTCACGAAGTGTATTATGGCTCAACATTTGTCTTCTACTGCACAGCGTGTATTTATTTATAGTTCGTGTGTGTTAACTCAGTCAGCTCGCCAAGGTGAAGTACGATTTGCAGAAAGATTTCCAGGTGATCTGCGATTTCTATCTCTGGGGAAGCATGAAGTGTACAAGACAAGCCCACACAACCTGCAAGAATTAAAACAAAATATGCGTCAGGAAATTGCCAGCATTTTTCAGTGTGAACTATGGCGAGTGATGGATTGAGGGGGGGGGGGGGGGGGCTGGAGTGGACGGACAAGATATTCTTCAGGCACTCCAGTTATAATGCGAGTAAAATTATACAGTAACGTTTTAAGTCCGACAGTATTTTACTTAAGCAGAAACAGATTATAAGAATCAGTTCCAAATGGCCATTTTGTTTATTTAGAACTGTTTCAGGCGCTAAAATTTTGAGTAAACTGCCTATTTTTAATACAAACATTGGGCGACTTTAGCTTGAATTTTGAGTTTTTTTAAGGGGACAAGGTAGTGATTCGTACACGATTTCAGTATTTCAAAACATAACTTTAGTTGAGGATATATAAGCTCCTGCTGCTCAGATCAAAATTTAATTTGGGATGAATATTTAGTGATTCATTGTGATTACATTGATATAGAGAACATCAAGACAATTATTTAAAATGGGCATGTAATAAGGCAAAAATGATAACATGTTTTTGAAAAAAAAAAAAATATATATATAGTACTAACGGTACAAATTTCTTCTGCAACATTCAAGCATATGTGTCGAAACTTTTGTAGTGCACTAGGCAATGTGTATTTATAACTGTTAACCTAAATTTACCTAAATATATCTGGCCATAATCAAAGAAAAAATATTTAACTTTTGTAAAAAAAAAAAAAAAAAAAAACCAAGTAAATTTTTTCTGCACAAATATTTTTTTTTAATCTTCTGTTTTGGATTTTTCCAATAACAATGGGTTACGTTTGTAGAGTACATGCTTCTGAAACTACTGTAAAATTTTCATTCAAATAGGTTCAGTGGTTTTGAAAAAAAAAATGTACCTGAGTTTGAAAAATGTCAAGTTACAGAAAACTACATTTAAAGAAAAGTGTCATCTCTGAAGCCCTCAAAACATAGCATGACCCAGCACTCCGCCATATTCAGATGGGCTAATTTAAAGCCTTAAATGTGCCGGTACCCTTACAATATATAATACTGTGATACTGTCATAATAATACTGTCATTTTGAAGAGGAAGGTTTCTACTTTTTTTTAAGATGAAAAACAAAAAATTGACTTTTTGAGCCCAAATCACTACCCTGTCCCCTTAATGAATCGGCGAAACTTTGTTAAACACTTTTGGCAACACTGGATCAGGGTGCGAAAACTCCCTATTGTCAAACTCTTGCATTACGTCACGTCACGTTGCGTTAAGCTGCTCTTACACACTGCTACGGCGCACATAATATGAGTTTATAATTAAAAACGAGGGTGAAGAAGTTCGTAGGACCGTTACTTTTTTTTTCTTTAATTAGCGTCCTCCAACGTAGGGTCATATCGGGCGATGAATGAAATGGGTGAAATTATGCTCAAATGAGCCCGAGGTCCATGGAGCTTTAAGTTACGTGATATTCGTCTTCTCAGGATAAGGGAAAACCTCAGAACTTACACTAAGCGAGATTTGAACTTGCGACCTCTTGAACGTAAGGCAGACACGCGAACCATCACGCTACCGAGGCAGGCTGAAGGAGCAATATCATAGTATTTTAAAGTATTATTACTGCGTCATATTTTCAACCTTCTCCGCATGACAACTAAGGTATACCAGGATAAATTGGGGAAGGACTCTGTGTGGCAGTGGACTGGTTTTGTTATAAACAATATGGAAAATTTTGATAAGTCACTTTATTAACAAGTAATAATATATAAAAGAATTAGTCATTAAATGGATTGCCACAAGAACGCAAAATGGTATTACGCGAGAAAGGGGGAAAAAAAAAACTGAACCACTCCTAAGTTGCATTAATGGCATTCAACGTGGTTGCACCATTACTATGAATAAAAGCAAGTCACATGAAACAAAGACAAAACAAGTCTTTCCCTCTGGCATATAAACTGGATAATAAATTCTAAATACTCTGGATACCGCCGTGTTCGTTTAAAAATCCAAAAGGCGATTCCAATCCAATTCACTATAATACCTACAATATTTATGCTTGCTTTCAAATAAGACTTCTGACTTGCCTTTAGCTCACAGATTATACAGAAGCAGGTATTACCCTAATGAAAATGTCACCTCTTTCATCTGGCTAAGTTTGCTGGGCTTGTTGACCTAGCGCAGGCATGGGGAACAGAGGTGACAGGAATGATTTTTTTTAAATTAACGTCCTCCAACGTAATGTCATATCGGACGATGAATGAATGAAACGGGTGAAATGATGCTCAAATGAGCCCGAGGTCCATGGGGCTTCAGTTACCCGACATTCGTCTTTTCAGGATAAGGGAAAACCTCGCAAAAAACCTTACCCGGATAACTTACCCTAAGCGAGATTCGAACTCGTGACCCCTTGAACGTGAGGGCACGCTAACCATTACGCTATCGATGCGAAAGAATGAAATTGAGTATATTTCACCTCCACATATCCCATTACCAAATGCAGGCCACCACACTTTCCCGGTTGTTTGTTTATGTATACACATGACTACAAACAAGGTACATAGGTTTCAAGGCGGAATCGAATAGAAACATGATGTATTAATTTTGTGATTATGTGATTATGGTTATTTTACATACATTTTCTTTTGGTATAGCAAACACAAAGCTTTATTTTTACTAGACACACAAAGTACTTATATTCCCATCCAAGTTTGAGGTATTTTTTTACCTTGTTATGCGATATGATTCCACCATTGACACAGTTTGAGGGACTGACCGGTTCTCTGAGGTAGATTAGATAATAGTGGGGAATGTGGCCTGGTAGCTAACGAGCGTTTAGAAGAGTGGACGGGGTTAAAACTACGATGTAGGGGAAGTGACCCAATGAGTCATTTTTCCCATCTATGATGTTGAGGCAGGTTCAGCATGTCGTTTTACATGCCAGTGAATTGACGAAGCACTCGTGAAATTCCTGGATTTGTTGAAAGTGTTATGGCTACGAATCCATCCATGACAACATAGGTATTATGCTGCCCGTGATGAGTGGCCAAGGAAACGGCGTGTGCACTCGCTAAGTATGCGCCGCTATCCTAACTATAATCTTCGCAAAAGTTAAAGGCACATGGAGGTGGGCCGCACTATAGACTCCAGCGAATCCTAATGTTGCTCCTCCTACCAGCGCTGCCGAATGTGGTACACGCATCTCACATGCTCTTGTGTACTTAACCACTGCCGGTACACGCACTATGCTTGGCAACAGCGCTCTGCTTGAGCATTGGCCAGCGTTCACATGCCTTTAACTTTTGCGAGCAGTATAGTAAACGTTTACAACCGGTGTGAAGTGCGGCAAAAAATTATCGACAACCGCCGCCGCGGTTCAAAGAATGTGGCACCAGTCCGCACAGGGGTGAGTTTCGCCGCCGCCCTTAGCGAGGCTGAAAAAATTATGCAGCAGGCTGAAGCTGCACAAACTGGACCAGCACAAGTTCAAACTGTGCACAGTGCACCAGCCACAAGCGTGGAGGAGAGAGTAGCTGCACCTCCATGCCCCTCTCGCGGAAAGCGAGAAAGAAAGGCTGAAAGACAGCGGCCAGCTCTAGTTGAGCAAGAGGCCGCGTCTGGTGCAAAGCCTCAAACTGCTGAGGTACCCACCCCGGCCCCAAGCCAAACCATACATGCCCAACCGGCACGCACCACCCCGAAGGCCCCATTGGTCCCACTCGGAGGTGTTATATCCTCGGCAGACCTCGAGGAATTCAGCACCCTGTCCAACTGGTTCGGCGATATGATTTGTCGGACACTTCCCATACTGCGGAGATGTATGCAGAAACTGACGCATGACAATGTTGACGTCCTTCAAAAACATCAAATCCTGCTGCAAACACTAGAGCAGCTGTTCCCAAAATCCTCCCTGTAATGGCCTACCGTGTTGTGCGTAGACCATTATGCGCCGGTTTCTGGAATGCTAATGGCGTAAGGGAACAACGCCCAGGCATACTAGAATTTGTATAATCCTACGGGATCGACATCCTCATGGTTACCGAAACACACCTGCATCCTGGTATAAACTTCTCGCTGCCAAGTTACGTCGCCCGTCGGTCTGATCGTGTCGGCCGACAGGGCTGTGGTACAGCTATCTTCATCAAACATAACATCACTCATACACCTTTTCCACTCCCTGCCCTTCAGCTCGTGGAGGTTACAGCCATTAGGCTTGCCATTGGCGGTGTGGACACGCTGTTGATTGCGGCTTACGAGCCACCCGATCATCGATTCTACGAAGCAGATTATACCACTCTCCTCAACCTTCACCCAGTAGTCTGCATCGCTGGAGATCTTAACGCAGAGCATGGGCTCTGGTACAGTCGCACTAGCAACCAGAGTGGGCGCGGGCTCTGCCGTCTCATCAGCGGAGACCCAAACCTTGTCGCGCACGGGCCGAGAGGTCCAACATTCTATCCCCATCCATTCCATGACGTCTTAGACATCATGATCACCAAAAACATGCCATTGAATTTTGACCTCTCGGCAGTTAATGAGCTGGCTTCCGACCACGGCCCTGTCGTGGTGGATTCCACAGTAGCCATCCCAGCTCTGTTAAACTCAGACTGGACACTTAAGACCGACTGGGATGCAGCAGTCCTAGAACTCAACCGTTCCGTTGACCCTCGACCACGAATCGATGATCTCGAAGCGTTGGAAGCGGCAGCGACGGATTTTTCCCACCAGATCCTAAATGCGGCACGCGCACATACTCACCGCATTCCCACCAACACCTCAGACCCTAGAACCTTACCTATAGAACTCCGAGAGTTGATAAAAGCCAAGGCAACTATTCGGAAGCTATGGCAACGTTTCCGCCATCCCAGGATAGGAGCAGTATACCAGAGGTTCAAAACCCTGGCAAGGCGACTCTTCCGTGCGCACAGAACAACAGCCAGGGAAAACACTCTTCAGAATGTAATCCTTCAGGAAAAGAAACCATGGCGGATTATAAGGGCCTTGAAGTACAAGACCCAATACCAGCATCCCTTGCATGGCCTTCGAGCCAGACGAGAAAGTCACTGTGTTCGCGGACCACCTTGAGGAACAGTTCGAACCTCGGGAGGACCCACAAGACGAAGACTTTACGGCACTTGTGGAAGCGACCGTGGATTACCTCTATGAGAAACCACGGCGGCTACACAGGAAGATCCAAGTTCCTATAATCACCCCGAAAGCGGTGATCTCCGAAATCCAAAGGCTAAACCCAAATAAATCCCCTGGACATGACGGCGTCACGGCGCTCATGCTCCAGTACCTACCTAAAAAGGCTGTCGTCCCCTTGACCCAGATTTTCAATGCATGCCTACATCTCCGTCACTTTCCAACTTTCTGGAAGGAGGTGAGGGTGGTGTGTATCTTGAAACCGGGCAAGAACCCGTCCTTTTCTAACTACCGCTCCATCAGCATTCTCCCAACCGTCTCAAAAGTTTTTGAACGGTTGCTCCTTACCCGCCTAATACCTCTTTTTGAGGATAGGCAACTCCTACCGGATCACCAGTTTTGTTTTCGTCGGGGTCATTCCGCGACCATGCAGCTACTGCGTGTGGCCGAGACGGTTGCCCTGGGTTTCCAGGAAAACATCAAGACCATGGCAGTTGTGCTGGACGTGGAAAAGGCATTCGCCACAACTTGGCACCAAGGCCTTCTGTACAAATTAAAGCAGGCAAACATCCCTCCCCCATATCTCACAATAATTAGCATTTCCTTCAGGACCGCACTTTCAGAGTGAAAGTGGAAGGAAAACTGTCTACGCTAAGAGACATAGCGGCAGGAGTCCCAGAGGGCAGTGTACTCTCCCCGCTACTCTTCGCAGCATAACATGTCCGATTTCCCTACGGAACAACACACTGCGACATGCCAGTATGCGGACGACGTCCTCATCATGGCACAAAACAAGAATGTGAGATATTGCCTCCCTCCCCTTCAACGACAACTCGACGACGTCGGCTGTTAGTGTGAGAAGCGGAGAATGGCTATTGGTCGGGGGAAAAGCTCCGCTCTCCTCCTTGGTAAGGTTCGCCATTGGCGGCCGGAATGGTCACTTCGACTCAGGCGGAGAATTATCCCATGGGTAACCTCCGCCAAATACTTAGGCGTTCTCTTCGACCGCGGGCTAACATACACTCCACACGTCCGCGCAAAAGCCAAACTCGGTCACGCTGCGCTCAGACAGCTCTACCCTATCCTCCGATCCACCATGCCCACTCACCTAAAACTACGCATTTACCGGACAATCATCCCGCCATTGATCTTATACGGCTGCGAAGACTGGGGATCACCGGCACCCTAGGGCGTTAAGAACTATATATGATACCGGGCGTAGATTCCCGTCTTACATCCTTCACAACCACTCCGGACTACCCTACATCATGGACTTGGTAAGGGAGCGATCCCGAACCATGCACTCCAAACTCAATTCCCACACCAATCAGCTGGTACGGGCACTAGGTCAATACGACCACAGAGCACCTCGTAGAAGGAAAAGTTACCGCCTATCCAAGGACGCCCTTGGATAAGGGTAATGCCACTCCCATCATCTAACGCACACTTACCTCAACCCTGCCCCCTTCCTGCATCCAAAATTAGCTATACGGGATGAAACGATTGCCCAAAGACACAAAAGCTTGAAAACATTAGAACTCCTTCATTACTGCACAGATAAAGTCGCATTAGCGGCTAGGTGCTGTGCAAATAAACATACCGTACAGGAGAACCTGTACGACCTGTTCTCGAATGCTGGATGCAGTATAGTACCTATCTCGGCGTATACTAAGCCCTGGCTCTCCGGCCGTAAACTGCGACGTTGTTGACTCGGTGCAGGCGGACTAACAGTACTGACAACCTGTCCGGGCTGCTGGCAGGCTGAGGTTTGAGCTTAAACATGTTTGCTGCCTACCAACTCACAGCAGGTTTTAACCGCAGAAAGGAATTTATAGGTTATTTAGGGTGGTTTTTCTTTTGTTTTTGGTTATAATGGTTAGAATTTGAGAATGAAGTTATTGCTTCTGGACTGCTGTGTTTTAGGATGCAGCAGTTTCTGCACCGTGGCGGAGGTGAAAAAGAAATGCTTAATTTAGATGTATGGAGTATAATTTTGAGAGCCGAACAGTTCTTGAGATGAATTAATGTGGAGCTCAGCTTTAGCTGCTGATCGGATTGCTCGTGTTATCTGGTGTGCCCGCAAGTCTTGCGGGGAACCCAATATCGCGTATTCTGAGGTCATTATCGCCAAGAGACCTAATCAGGGCACTTTAGTGTGTTGGTAATTTGCCGTACAATTTTGCTGCCCGGCGCCTAATTTCGTCCTCCATGGAAGAGATAAGGTTTCGTGAGTAGTCTCACGGGAAAGGGAGGGGAACAGAGAAGATAGAGCGGAGTCATCTGTTCTACGCCCTTTGCAACCATAGAATCCAGCTGTCGTGCCCCAGATCTCACAGGTGTGTAGCATACGGGGATAACAAGGGGTCTGAAAAGGCGTAGCTTTAGGTAAACTGGCATCTTGGGCCTCAGCATGGGGTACAGTGAGTCAATTCCTCCCCCCCCCCCCCCCCCACCCTACGTTCGTACGGAGAGATCTCTGATGTGCTCGCGGAAAGTTAGACCCTTGTGCAGTTAAATACCTAGATAGGCGACGGAGTTTTTCCGCTCATTCCTTAGGCCTCGAAATTGGAATGTGAGGCACTCTGCGGGGGTGTGACGCCTCATTAGGACGATGGTGTGTCTTTCTCGCATTAACGGACATTCCCAACGCCGGCACCACTCTTGGACGACGTGGAGGTGTCGCTGTATAGCAGGGCTGACGAACGTTACTCTTTAGGTGTGAACTCATTCCCTTCCCCTCTCTACGTGACCACGAAGGCGGCAAAGGGTGAGGGGGAACAAAGCGCAAAACCGGTTCTCGCTATAGCATGCTACTGTAGTTATGGAAGGGGTACTCCTCTCTTCACACCTACATAGTAGCGTTCGTCAGCCTGCTGCATAGGCTTGAAAGCTCTCAGAATGTGTTGGTGCAGAGCAGCAGCACATCGCCAGCATAGTTCTATGTTGACCTGCGGCTGTGTTGAGAGCTCTGCCATGTAGACGCTAAAGAGCGTGAGGGATAGTACAGAACCTTCGGTGACTCCGCTTCTTTTGGTCTTAGTGTAGATGTTTTTCCCGCGATTTTTGACTAAATGTAGGGTGTCTGAGAAAGCTGCCCAGAATGTTGACGGCTTGTACAGGTAGTCCCAATTGGATGAGTTTGTAAAGAAGTCCCGCGTGCCAGGTCGTTGAGAAGGCCTTTTCAACGTACAGAGACCCGCAGCCGCGAAGGCGCGTTCCTGGAAACCCAGTGCGGCGGCTTCCACCACCCACAGCAGCTTCTGGGGAGTTGAATGCCTGGGACGAAACCCAAACTGAAGGTCTGAGATGGCTTGAATGTTCTCCAACACGGGGGACAAGTGGTTAAGGGCCATCCTCTTGTACACTTTCTAGAGGATCGAAAGGAGACTGATCGGTAACTGGAATGATGTACCGGGTCATTCCTGGGCTTCAAGATGCAAATTACCAGGGCCTCTCCCCACTCCTGCAAAATTGCCCAAGGTGAGGCACACGTTGAACACCCTGGTTAGAAAGAGCACGGCGTTGAAGGGAAGGTGGCGAAGCTAGAGAGGGGCCAGCCCGTCAGGTCCTGGCCATGGAATTCACTTGGGCGAATAGCCGTGAGCTGTTCCGCGGTATCCGGGGACTCGAAAGTATCGATCTAGCTCCCTGCGGACGCGTTCGGAGAGATGCTCCTGGGGTTCGTCTCTTGGGCACTCGGTATTTCAAGCTAGTCGGCAAACACATTTCTTCTGGCTAGGGTCCTGAGGCCAGGCCTCGGGTGCCCTGGAGAGGAAAGGTGTATTCACTTCGGCGGTTTCGGAGGTTTTTAAGGATCTTCCACACATCCCCACTATCAATGCCCTGGTTGGCCATTTTGTCCTCCCACGCTTGTAACTGGTGCTCGCATAGACGGACCCGGACCGGTAGGCGTAAGCGCTGAAAGAGGGCTCTACTGAGAGGCGCGCGGTGTTGCTGGTGGAGTCTCCGTGCCGCCCAGGAGCGAGGAATGAGTAGGGTTAGGTCTAGGGGCAGGACATCAGGATGTAGGGGTGCTGGGGCATGAACTCTCAAGTTATGAACAGTTCGTGTCTCCATGGAAGCGATGGATGAGACCGCCGCCGCTAGGTTTGGCGTGTCTATGATTTTGGGGTTCAGCGGGATGGAAGGGCGGAGGCAATTTCTTTCGTTTTCCCAATCAACCTCTCGAGTTTGATGCGAGTTACCGTGACTGGCAATCCGTGTGCTGATCTCAACACAGGATTATGGTCGGATTGAAGTGCATTGATTGAACTGAGGGGAGATGGAATAGGAAATGATTGATCACGACATCGATGACTGAAGGCAGTCCTCTGCCTCGCGGATGGTGTGGCTTGCCACGGGCCCTGCACTCGAAATTCAGGGTCCGCCTCGATGACTTGAATGATTGCATGGCCTCAAGCATCCGCCCGATGTCCACAGTGCCAACCCTGGTGTTTGACGTTGAAGGTAGTCCTTTGGCACGAACTGCCTTCCAGGAGGATGGTACACAGAGGTTACCAAAACTTCCCTGCCGTCGACGTCTAAATGGACTGTCCTGGCCCTTAAGGCTTGAAGTCGGGTGGCTCAATTGGTTAGAAGCTGGCCTTCTGATCGCAAGGTTGCGGGTTCAAATCCGGTCCAGACCGATGTTTTTTAAGTGTGCATAAAAATTGACAGCGTCGTTAAACAACAAAATATTTATTTTTAAGCTTTGATGAGGTGGGAGCTGGATGGCGATGGGCTACGTTCTGCCTTACGAACACCGTCTGTCTAGTCAAGGGGTCAGTGCGGTTAAACGGCTAATGCGGCAAGACAGTACCAGCACATGTAACTTACAAAGACGGTCTTTTTGACGTTTAACTTGAGGTAATTTCCTAAGAGTCTTAGAGCTGAATGTGACATACTGCATGTCCGTCAATAGGTTACCAACTCTTTACGTTGTTTCTCCTGTCAGGGGTACGGTCGTGCAGCGCTAATCATTAAGCAGCAACCTTTATGCCCCGGTGTGAAACAAATCGACACTGCGGTTTTCATTGCACCTGGTTTTCCAAATGTGTCAACTGTTTGCTCTCACCCTGTTTATTCTCACAGCTTTCCTGTATAAAAGTAAGAATATGTCATTCAAGAACAGGAGTTAAGGATAAAATTGGCTGTCGAAAGGCGAAGGAGGAAATAACAGGCATAGGCTCTGTCAGCTGTTCGAGGAACCCAATCGAGTGTGGCTCCAATTTTGTTTTGTTTTGTTTTTTGCTCCTTACTCTCCGGCACATTAAAGATATATTTGTTAAAGGTGAACTATCAATTTGTAAAGGCCAAGGGAAGTGGATCGTATAAATACTTCCTAATGTTCAAGGTATCTGGTTTACAATTGTAGGAAGTGATGCGGGCAAATTAGAAGTCTTAAAAACATTTAACCTTAATTTATTTGAAAATGGTATGTGTTCCTCTGATTACAATTACAAGTAATGTCTTGATGCCGATCTCTCAATATCTGACTGTAAGATAATCTTCAAAAATATAAACTTTAATAATAATAATAATAATAATAATAATAATAATAATAATAATAATAATAATAATAATAATGCCAATGCCATTAACTTTCGACTGGTTCTCAGTATAATTAGTTTACCCTAAGTGGCCGATATAATTAAGAATAAATTTAATAAGCTGTTCTTTGTCGCAGTTCCAATCTAGGAAGAAATAAGGCATTTTAATGAATGAAATTATTGAACTACATTGAAAAGTTTCTACATACCAAGAATATTTATACGGTAAAGTAGAACTTAAGCTAACTGTAGATTAAAGTTCAATATAACCAGTCCCCATTAGATGTAAGGTACCCACCCCGCCATCTGACTTGGAGTTGCTTTCCAACCAGCTGTCCGTGAGAATTGCTCGGTACCTTGAGTAGGCCTGTCCTCCCTCAGGTCTTTAGCTGGCTCGATGTCCTGACTGTGCTACGTCACGAAAACGTCACTGTTGATGACCTACGAGGTGACGTCAATGCTCGAGGCGTGATCCGTCGGCTGTATCTGACAACTTGAGCATGCCGTTGGTTGCGGGGAGGGTACAAAGCACCGTGATGTGTTGAGATAGTTGCTCAAATCGGTGCAACATAATGCTCTACGCTAAGGGTGCACAATTCTGTCGTCCTTGACTCTCCTTCAAATTATAACACTTAAGTAAGCATTTGTTATAGTAAATGCATCCTATCTAAAATCAAGTTGCTAACAGTGCAGACTACTATCCTATAGAATAATGGTGTTAATGTAAAACGTAGATTCAGAAAACCGGCCCCTCACCTGCTGCTTTGGTAGATAAGATCCTTGACCCCACACAACCCCTTCTCCCTCCACCAGCTAGGGGTGACCAAACAATGCATGCGCTGCTCTTTTCTTTCGAAATGTGACTCCAGTTTCTGTTGAGTGATTGTGCCACATTAATCGCTTAGCGACCATCCTTTCCGGTGCTTTTTAAACAGCTGGTTAGAGAAATAGGTCGGTAACTTGTTGGTAACTGTGGGCCTTACGAATAGGAACTGTAACTGACTCGCGTCACTGAGATGGAAACCGCCATGCAGCCAAATAAGGTTGAATGTATTTGAAAGAAACAGTTTACTAGTGGGAGAAGTGTTCGAGTATTTGTACATGTATATTGGGACAGGGGCGATATCAGGAGTGACCGAGTAGGCTAATTGCAATATTCGTATAATGAGGACAGATTATAGTTATCAAGATTCTGAGAGGAAATCATAACTAGAGGATTCTATTCGGTCCTTAACAACCAAGAATTGGGGATCATGGTGAACAGAATTATAGGCAGAAGCAAAAAAACTCCACCCAGCGATTTGGCTATAAGATGGGGATCAGTAAGAATATTGCCAGCCACAGAAAGTCCAGGAATGGTAGTAGTAAAAGGTGTACGACAAATTCGTCGGAATGTATTCCACACCCAGGAAGAGAGAGTATATCGTTACAAAGTGAACACAAAATGCTCAAAAGAAGATTTCTTACATTTACTCAATGCGCGAGGGATCTACCAGAGAGCTGAATCTCCCCCCCCCCCCCCCTCAAGATACCTTACATTATTTTCCGAGCCTGAGCGGTAAGCTTTTTAAGATCATATTTTCAAATTCTTTGATGACTCTCGGAACACTTTCAAGGCCCTTCGCCGAGCCCGTACAGCTCACTACGTTCCATCAACCACCACGGAACCAGCGTACGTAGGCCAGTGAACGATATTTCAGGAAATTTCAGCACCATATAGTATCGTATACAGGGATATTGGGTCCGTGCATCAGTTGGTAGAAGGCCTGTTGTATCGAGGATCAGAAGTTCAGAATAAAGATGCCAACTGCTTCACTGAACACCCACTTTGGTGGACAAGTAGGGTTGACTCCGCGAACAGTAATATAAAGCTACCTTAAGTATCCGAAAATATAGACAATCGCAAAAAAGCGAGCTGTGACGAACAGACGGAAAGCAATACAGGAAAAACAAGCAGAAGAATCACAAACAGAAGTGGAGTGCCCAGAATTTAGCGTAACTAAATTATGGAGGTGTGCAATTGGCAGCAATCTAGGACATTTGCGCAGCGAGTGCCATAAAGCATGATATGCATTAAAATCGCCTAGCATAAGAAGCGGTTGGAGGAGCTGGGTAAGCAAATCTAGAGAGCTTTCCGCAGCCCCAGAAGAATTAGGTAAATAGTAAAGGAGCAGAGTGCAAATGAGACATATGGCCAGACAATACGGAGAACTACCGCCTGTAAATCCGCATTTAACTGCGCCGGAGTGTAGTAAACGTTATTGAGCACTTAGATACAATCCCCCCCCCCCCTCCACCCATGGGTGTGACCGCAAACTGGAACAGTGAGGTCATTATGAAAAGTCATATAGCGATGAAAGTGGACGTTGTCTTCAGGGCAGAGGTCAGTCTCCTGAAGGAAGACTCAAAGGCTGATAAATACTACCTGGAAAATCCATGAAACGTATCGGAAAGAATGTGAAACTGCCCAGTTGTTTACGTGAGCTTATCGCACAAACAAGGTGAGACAGGGTTTGTACACTCTTTATATACAATCATATCTTCAGGACAGCAACGTATCATATATCTGCAGGCGCGAGAGGTCATCTATTTGTGTTTTATCACGGACTATACACAAAGTTACTATTATTTCGCTAATCTAATGAGCAAGATAAGCGATCGTAGCGCTAGACAGCCAAGGCTAATACGCCTAACGCTTTGCCAAGTAATACAATGCATAAGATCTAGCTCACTGATGCTAATGGAGAAAATGCCAGGTTTAACCCATCCCCATGTTTTGTATTTCTGTTTGCCTACCGTCTAAGGAGCTTCTGTTCACTTGGCACTGTTGCCCTAAAGTCGTAACATTCGCAATACGCGTTGGTGGAGTATTTGATGTTTTTAACGACGTTGTCAATAGCCAGGATCACATCAGCGTCGCCGGTGTGCCGGAATTTCGTCCCCCATGAGTTGTTTTACATGCTAATAAATATACCGATATGGAGCTGTCGTTTTTAAGCACACTTAAAAACCATCGATCTGGACCGGGTTTCAACCTACGACCTTGGGATCAGTAAGCCAGCATCAAACCATCATCAGCATCAGCATCGGTGGAGGGGGAAAGTAGCAGGATGCCACTGCGCATTACAAATTGGCATCTCTGTTCTATAGGAGTTTTCACGTTATGAAGGCACAATGGCTCTTATGGAGAATCAGCGCGGCGCCAATGTGATTACCCCGTTTTTGCTCACAACCAGGTTTATTATTAGTTGTTATTGTTATTATCATTAGCATTACTATTACCATTATTATTATTATTATTATTATTATTATTATTATTATTATTATTATTATTATTATTATTATTATTATTATTATTATTATTATTATTATTATTATTATATTAATAATAATACCTTATAATAAACCCTTACCCTTTTTACATTCTTTTCTTAATATAAAAAATGTAGGCCTACTTACACCAGTCGCATTATGAAGTTCACTAACAATAAACGAGTCACTGTGTCCGGGGTTCTTTTTCTTTAGATAATCATATACCCTAAGAATTGTTTTTCGCTCGCTACTTTTAATAATTTCGCCTTTTCTTCTGCGATCCATTGCGCACTGATCACTTAACTGCAATCCACACGATTACCAGAGACCTCGTAAAACTCGCTCACACCTCAAATTCCCGAAACCTATTGAAAACCTCCACTGAAGTACAATCCCTTATCGGCCTTTCAACTGCCACATCATCTGCAAGACAGGAGAACCGGGTGTTGTTGGCCGTGCGCTTGGCGCGCTAAAAACATTTGCCTTTAAATGGTGATTTATGGATGACCTGTTACTGGAGATGTTCTATATTTATATAAAAAATAATTTCGTTATTTCCTTGACAACTTTGTCGCTGGAAGTTTTTACGTGGACTTACAGAACGAGAATTAGCTAGCGACGACATTTTCCACTGTATAAACAAATAATCTTAACACTTTGTTTTAAACTTTATTTTTTTAAAAAATATGTTTAGACATATTGATATAATCTAAATAATAATGTGGCCTATAAAAGCAAGCGAATAATCCAGATTTTTTTTTCATTGCAATTATTTCGGTTTAAAGCTATGTTTAAATGTGCGGAGCGAGAAAGATGTTAAAAAATCTGCTTTCAACAAAATTTTACATTATTATTTTAAAAAATGTACAATTGCATAAAAGGTTTATCGTACATACCATAGTATTCTTCGACACATTTCACACCGAAATGCATGTTCATACTTTATCTTAGTCGCATTTGAAAACACGCAAATTTGGCAACGGCGCACCTGATTCTTCCATAAGAATAACATGGTCCATGAGAGCCCGTTGTGCCTTCATGACGTGAAAATAGCTATTATTCTTGCTTATGTGAGCGGTAACCACGCGGATTCCACTGCAAAAGAGCCATGAGAAGTAAATAAGAGAAAAGGAACTAAAAACAAATTGAGGGAAATGGTAAAATCACGTTGAAGTCAAAGTTTGCCTCCACCTGTCCAAACTGCTTCGAAGCATGTGGATCTCCGTCCTTGAATCTTATGCCAAGTTCATCCGGGAATTCGGTAGCAAGTGTGGTTTACGAGGCTGCTGCTTAAAATATTTATCTGTAGCGTAACATTGGTTGACTTCGCAACAGCTTTTAGAATCCTCTGAGACTGCAATCGAAAACTGGCCACCGCAGGTAAAACTTTTCCTATTGAAATGTTGGTAATGACGAGGGACGGACCCATAGGACCAGTTGTGTCCAACTCAATGGAAAATGGGTATGTTACAGCAGGTTAAGGCGTCGAAGAAATGCCCCACCCGCAACACCGGTAGATGTAGATTTTATTTCCTTAGTACTATCAGATAGCGGGAGAGGGAGTTGTAACAGAAATCACTGCTGATTGAAAAACACCAAGTTTGTCCAATTTTCCAAAATTGCTGGATGCCGGTAGCCGAGTACGGATTTGCAACATTGCAAATCTCTGTCAGTTGAGCCAGTCATGACGTTCTCAGTAGGTTCCCGTCTTAGTGAATGCGATATACAGGCGGTTCTCTCAAAGGAGCCAGGAACACTAACCGCCTGGTCGGTATCCATACATGGGTTTATAAAATTGTCCAAAGATAAGGCACCAAACCGGTTGGCCACAGCAATTCATGGTCGGAATATGGAAAGTTCCCGACGCTGAGAAGATTGCTGAGAATTAGAAGGTTGATAAGGAGACCTGCGAGATTCCAAAGGAGGTGAAAGGAAGCGAGTGATAGGGTGTAGGGCCCGTCGACAGCTAAGTCATTAGGGCCCGAGGTGAGAGAGATAATGCCTGGAAAGGAAATAGGGTTTTGACAGGCAGAAATTATATTTCGGGTAGCACGGACGCTACAGGTACAAAGGCACTGGCACAGGCACTGAAGAAACAGGGTAGGAGGAACTAACTGCAGACCGAAGAACCTGACTACAGATACAAAGGCAGGTACAGCACCAGGGTTGCCAATGTTTAAAAGTAAAATTATCGTACCGGACACTCAAAATTATAGATTTGGATTCAAAATTATCGTACATCATAAACCAAATGCCAAAATAATAAGTGTATCAGCATAACATTTATGAAAATGTAATAGTATTGATGTTTATGGTATTCACTTACAAGGTGACGACCTCTATCAGTATTACAACTTTAGCACTTACGTTTCTCGCACTATTCATCTGAAAGTTCATCTTCCTCAACTGTTGCAGCATTATACAAATTTGTTGTTGAGATAAACATTAACATCACGGTGGCTTTCAGATTTTTGGACCCACCACATTCTTTCATAGCTGAGAAGATCGAATAAGTCCATTTAGCGTATCTAGCGCCAATCTGTTTCTAATTTTGGTTTTTATTAAACCTAGTTTGGAAAAATCTCTTTCACAAGAAGTGTTTCTGTGGGGCAATGAAATCACTGATACTGCAAACTCAGCCAGTTCTTTGAAATCAGTATTTCTATGAAGGTGACACAAATGCTTAACAGTACTCCAGAAACTGCCAGGTTCAGGCATGCTCTTTGTTTCACACGGAATGTCACTTATTCCGGGTTTTCTCCATTGATCAATTTTCTGAATAGTGTCTTCATTGAGATTACCAGATCTGGGCACATTGACAAGAGGATAAAGGGTAGAAGGATTAGTAGGATATGAGATGGTTCCCTTACAGGGGTGGAGACAGAACATGAGGGCAAAAGTGGTGTCGCTATTTGTTATTAATTTCATTTCGCTGGTGTAACAAACCAGTGAAAATATTTCGCAGGTATCGAAATTATAGTACGGGTTGGCAACCCTGTACAGCACTGAACAGGGTAGGAGGAACTGCAGACCGAAGAACCTGACTACAGGTACAAAGGCAGGTACAGCACTGAACAGGGTAGGAGGAACTACAGACCGAAGAACCTGACTACAGGTACAAAGGCAGGTACAGCACTGAAAAAACAGGGTAGGAGGAACTGCAGGCCGAAGAACCTGACTACAGGTACAAAGGCAGGTACAGCACTGAAAAAACGGTAGGAGGAACTGCAGGCCGAAGAACCTGTCTACAAGTACAAAGGCAGGTACAGCACTGAAAAAACAGGGTAGGAGGAACTGCAGGCCGAAGAACCTGTCTACAAGTACAAAGGCAGGTACAGCACTGAAAAAACAGGGTAGGAGGAACTGCAGGCCGAAGAACCTGTCTACAAGTACAAAGGCAGGTACAGCACTGAAAAAACAGGGTAGGAGGAACTACAGACCGAAGAACCTGTCTACAAGTACAAAGGCAGGTACAGCACTGAAAAAACAGGGTAGGAGGAACTGCAGGCCGAAGAACCTGTCTACAAGTACAAAGGCAGGTACAGCACTGAAAAAACAGGGTAGGAGGAACTGCAGGCCGAAGAACCTGTCTACAGGTACAAAGGCAGGTACAGCACTGAAGAAACAGGGGTATGAGGAACTGCAGGCCGAAGAGCCTGTGTACAGGTACAAAGGCAGGTACAGCACTGAAAAAACAGGGTATGAGGAACTGCAGACCGAAGAACCTGACTACAGGTGCAAAGGCAGGTACAGCACTGAAGAAACAGGGTAGGAGGAACTGCAGACCGAAGAACCTGACTACAGGTACAAAGGCAGGTACAGCACTGAAGAAACAGGGTAGGAGGAACTGCAGACCGAAGAACCTGACTACAGGTACAAAGGCAGGTACAGCACTGAAGAAACAGGGTAGGAGGAACAGCAGACCGAAGAACCTGACTACAGGTACAAAGGCAGGTACAGCACTGAAAAAACAGGGTAGGAGGAACTGCAGACCGAAGAACCTGACTACAGGTACAAAGGCAGGTACAGCACTGAAGAAACAGGGTAGGAGGAACTGCAGACCGAAGAACCTGTCTACAGGTACAAAGGCAGGTACAGCACTGAAGAAACAGGGGTATGAGGAACTGCAGGCCGAAGAACCTCACTACAGGTACAAAGGCAGGTACAGCACTGAACAGGGTAGGAGGAACTACAGACCGAAGAACCTGACTACAGGTACAAAGGCAGGTACAGCACTGAAGAAACAGGGTAGGAGGAACTGCAGACCGAAGAACCAGACTAAGGTTCCCTGGGCTAACAGAGGGAAATAACATGATTTTTGATAAATGGTGAACGGTAAAGGACAGACAAAAGCTTACTAAATAAAAAATCTGATATGTTGCACTCACATGACTCTCTACTCTTGTACTAACCATTCTTACTCTTATTCCTGTATCTTCTTCATGTTAGTTGAGATAAGCATTTGCAGAAATTATCTAATTGCTTATTTCCTCGTAGGTGCAAGGAGAATATGGGAATACAGTAGACTGAGCGATAATCAAATCTTTTAAAGATTTCAAATTCCGTTCTCTTTGCACAGTTAACATATAAAAATGAATAACTATGTTCCATTTGACAGAAGTATAAGTTCTCCAAAACTCACACAAATAACAAGGAATATCTCCGAAATGGTTCCCTCTACATAAGATTTATTTGGACATAAATTGTTTCAGCAAGATCTACATTTTTGTATAGTAAGATTTTGTCTATCTCTTACGGTTTAGGAGTTATTCAAAAGCACCCAGTAAAGAGGACTACAAGGCTATAGTCAGAAAATTCAAAATATACATTTCATTTGTTATAAAAATATCTTAAACATGTCATTTTAATGAAAATCGTTAGTTATTTTCAATAAAATTTTCCATATAAAGGGTAGTTTAGGGTGGACGAATATTCTTCAGAATCTTCGTGTCGCGTCCTTGAAATACATTAAACTTAAGTACCAAGTTTGGTTTTTAACCGACTTTTCGTTTTTGATATATGCTGTCCACGGACAGCACGGACCTTTTTCTAAAAATGCTTTTGTTGGATTCAGGGGGCATCAAATCATTATTTCCGCTGAAATCTCGACATGGGATTTTTGTGTGAGTGCGATACTTCCTCTACGTACTGGTAGAGAAAGTGAAAAATGTCAGCGTATTTTTAATTTCTATTTCCTGCACCATTCATTTTTCATACTCCAGTTGTACTTTTCTCCAAAACTATTAAAAAACTTGAAGTGAAAATTGTGCTGTGTATTTTTTAATTCAGCTTGAAGCCTGTGAACTAACTTTTTCTGTGAATATGAGTTATTGGCACCAAACTTATCACATTTTGACATAATTATTTTTTGTGCAAAATGCACACAATATGGGAGTTTTATTTAATTCTCGAGTTATACCTTGTATTAGTAAAGATGGAATATAGTTGCTGTAGCATCAGATCCTTGCAGAAACCTGCAACAGAAGTTTGAGGTGCAACATTGTTTGCTAGGATGCATGATGTGCTTTATACCTTTTTTGCACGAAATCTGTAAATATATTTTATTATAGTATGGTCCACTCCAAATTTCTGTTCATTGTAATAATTGTTACTTTTTAATTATTGTAATAATTTAGTCTCATCGGGGTAAAATAACTTACCGGTGTCCTTAATCATAACCCTCTCAGAGCCCAACGGATGAGTGTGAAATATATGCAAAAATTGGCCACTTCCATAAAGCCTAAGAAGCTATTGTATCATAAATCCTGTAAGCAGAGTTTACCTGAAGTTGAGGTTAGTCCGCCGATAAATACACATTTTTAAACTACACACCAGTATCTCTTGCATTATCTGCCTCTACAGAGGTTTGAATATTTGGGACTGCATCATGCTACTTAATTTGCATTAAGATTGATTTTTGCCACACCTATTTTGGTTGTGACTTCACTTCAACAATTATGAGGTGCAAACATTAAAATTGGCATATTTCACTATGTCTGGATGACTCGCTATATCTGAATAGTAAGTAAGGACAATATCAGTCACTGCTACTGCTACAAGTAAGAACGTCTTAAAAACTGATGCCCTTCTAATCACTATCTTTTTATATTGCTCAAAATGAATAACTAAAGGCCGGAGGAATGTGCGATACAGGTTGCTCTGCTGGACGCAGAGTATGGATGACGTTAGAAGTACAGCACGGCCATCAAATGTGCAAACAGCTGCATCTAGAGAAGCAAGAGTCGAAAACAAAGTAACGTAGGATCTGCAAACTGGTGAAGCATTGCCTTGCAAGTGTATGCAGATGCAAGGTTGCAGTGAGCTGCGGACGTGGAGTGATAGCTCTTTAGTGTTCATGTGATGCTTGTAGGTTGTGCTGTAGTGAGGAGGTTTTCATGGCCAGACTGTACCTACCTGCAGTTGTTTACATGCGCGAGCGATAACAGTCAAGTCCATGTGCAGTATGCCTATGGAAAAACGCACACCCCTTCGGCCTTTATTAATAACGTACCTTCGGATTCTATGCCTCCATTCGGGACTTACACAAAGCTGCAAGAAATGTAAATCGTAGGCATATCCCACCCTGTCTGAATAGCTGAAAATTAATCAATTATCATTACCTAGTCATTATAATTCAAAATGTTGCAACACTAAAATAACCTATTAAAGGTATCTTATGTCTTGTACCTCATAATCACGAATTTCACTGAAATTAACAGAAAATACTAACATTACACAGAAATAAATTCAAGCAGAAATAACGCAAAAGTGTGATTACCGCCTCTGATTTCTTCCTGGACGGAAAATTTCCTACCAAAGCCCTGGTTCATTTGTTGCTGCCAGTCATTTAGTTCGTTACGCACTTAATTAGAATCAGCCAATCAGAATTATCGCCTTTCCCACCTAAGTACACGAGTGACCCACAGTGTTCATGTGGAGAGTTAGTGCCTGGGGTTGCCCATTTCCCGGAGCTCGCTGAGGTCTTCTCTGGAAGCACGATGTTGTAAAATAGTTGTGTTGATTTCATTTACCAAACAGTTATAGACAGTTACATGGGAGAAGTTAGGGTAAGTGCATTGTTTTCTGATTCATGTTTTTCTAATGCATTATCTCCACTTCCCAGCTCGAAAAGGCTTTTTCTTTGAAGCATGAACGTTTTTAAGAGCCCACTAAACTTCTAATTTGCAGAACAGATCTGCACATTTGCTAATGAGAGATATTTTAATTGAACATGCTTTTTAGTCTGTGGAGTTTAAAAGAGACTACAAACAAACGAGTGTGCATTAAGCATTCTGAATAGTTTCTTAGAAACATTAAAGGACTTACGTACTTTTTGCTGCTGTGAGGGAGAACAGTGTACTAGGTTGCCATTCAAGATGGCGGGCACTTTTTAAATGCTTTTTTACTTCTATAAATAAACAGGTTTTTTATAAATTCGTGTACGTGTTGTGAATGTAAGGGGGGGGGGGCATCAGCAGGCATGGCGTTTTAATCTTATATATTTAAATGAGCAATTCTTGTATATATATTTATTCCGCGCAACTTGGAAACGGCTCTAACGATTTCGATCAAATTTTGTATGCAGATAGGGTCTTGCTTTTTAAGTTCAGCTATATATGTAGGTGTAATTCCCGAAAAAAACGCGATTTTGCAGCTTTAAGTTCAGTTATATATGTAGGTGTAATTCCCGGAAAAACGCGATTTTGCTTTTTAAGTTCAGCTATATATGTAGGTGTAATTCCCGAAAAAAACGCGATTTTGCAGCTTTAAGTTCAGCTATATATGTAGGTGTAATTCCCGAAAAAACGCGATTTTGCATAAAAAATAACATTTTTTATTCCCGCGTCTACTGCGCAATTCTTGTATATATATTCCCGGTATTTCAGAAACGATTCTAAAAATTTGATTAAATTTTTGTATACATGCATATTACCTTCACAGTGTTTTCTCTACTCACTTTTAGATAACACATTCACATCTCTTTCTCTACTCACTCTTCTATAAACAATTTTCCATAAAAAACGTGATTTTGCACCAAGAAACAGTTTTATTCGCACTTGTAAAATGTCATACCATGTTCTATATGTTTGAAATATAAATGCTATTACATTCACACTGTTTTCTCCTCTCACTTTTAGGTAACACATTCATATCTCTTTATCTACTCACTCTTCTACAAATAAATACACAATTTTCTGTATGTTTAAAATAGAGATGCTGCATATTACATTCACAGTGTTATCTCTACTTACTTTTAGGTAACACATTCACATTTCTTTCTGTACTCAATCTTCTATAAACAGTTTTCCATAAAAAACGTGATTTTGCACCAAAAACACTTTTATCCCCACTTTTAAAATAAGTCATACCATGTTGTGTATGTTTGAAATACAAATGCTATTACATTTATACTGTTTTTCCTCTCACTTTTAGGTAACACATTCACATCTCTTTCTCTACTCACTCTTCTACAAATAAGTCATGCAATTTTCTGTATGTTTGAAATAGAGATACTACATATTACATTCACAGTGGTTTCTCTACTTACTTTTAACTATCACATTCACATCTCTATCTCTATTATATTCATACTGTTTTCTCTACTCACTTTTAGGTAACACATTCACATCTCTTTCTCTACTCACTCTTCTACAGATAAGTCATACAATTTCTGTATGTTTGAAATAGAGATACTACATATTACATTCACAGTGGTTTCTCTACTTACTTTTAGCTATCACATTCACATCTCTTTCTCTATTATATTCATACTGGGCGAAAAACGCCGAGCGAAGCTCGGTCGCCCAGGTACTTAAAACAATCTTGGAAGTGGAGATTCTGAGCTGTAATTGGGTCAACGAAAGAATAATAAACTTAACATTGGAGACACGCGGTGAATTGTGAAACCGTAATTAAAGATAAGAGAAAGTAAGAATGTGAAAATAGTTAACTATAACATCTGCCTGCTCTTAGGTAAAGTAAGGGAATGCGTAGACGTCGCTTTCTTCTTCTTAGAAACGAATTACCGTGTGTGTGTGTGTGTGTGTGTGTGTGTGTGTGTGTGTGTGTGTGTGTGTGTGTGTGTGTGTGTGTGAGAGAGAGAGAGAGAGATACAGGGCACACTATAGAAATGTTCGTCTTCACTTTAAAACATTCTAACAGCCAAATTAACGGAGAGGAAATTGTCTTTCTTATATACAGCAAAATAAACGATACACTTTGAGTTCTGCCTTTTATGGTTTTTCTGTGTTAGTTTCATGTTTTGAAATTTGCATATGTTCATCAACTTGTTACAAAATTATTCTGCATGCACGAAGTGCTGCATTCCACTTAAACATTAGATACCAAGATTTCACCGGAAATACACGTTTTGAGGCCCGCGAATAAAAATACGTAATTTAGAAAGAGGCTCTGTGTGTATGTCTGCCTGTGTTTGCTAGCAGCATGGCTGAAAAAGAGAAGTCACTTAAATGCCAACGGAGGTTTAAGTTTAGCTTTCATGGACGCAACACGAAGATTTTCAAGAAAAGTCCCACCCGAAACCACCCTTTGCATGTAAAAAATGCTCATTTTGATTAAAACACCATAGTAGGTATGTTAAAAAAGAAAGCGAAGTTTTGAAATAGCGCGCCAACCAGCAGAGGGAGAGCGCTGCCGCTACTGAGCGCACATAGTGGCAGGTGTAGACAATGTGCCATTTGCCTTGTTTCTCTCTGACAAATTATACAGCCGCTGAAATATTAGACAAAGTGACAATAAAAGAGCTTACAGAACGTGTGTGGGTGTGCGGATGTGCGTGTGTGGGCACGCGCTTGAAATTTTGCTACAAAGCTTTCATAGACACATTACCAATGCTTAGGACTGTGCGAGTCGCTTGCAGTGGTATGAGTGGTTTAAGCGCTTTCAACAGGGTAGAAGATCGGTCTGTGACGATTCCAGTCTGGATGACCTTCCACATCAACAGATGCGGCCATGTGGATAGATTTTGTGCTGTGAATCGCAGAAATCGTCATTTAACTGTTTGGGAAGTTGTTGATGAAGTGAGCATCAGCTTAAGATCTTGCTATCACATTTTGAGTGACAAACTTGAAATGCTTCGTGCAAAATTCGTGCCGCGTTTGTTGATTCAAGTCAGATACCAGTGTTGAAATCTGCGAGGAACTGCTTGTTGTAGTGTTTAACGCCCTCTTTTACTACTACGGCACCGCAGGCGGTGACACTGATGACACATGGAATGAAGATGGAGCACCGGTGGAATGAGATGGCGGGGGAAACGGGAGCACCCGGAGAAAACCCGCCCTGACGCCGCTTCGTCCACCACGAATACCACATGCGGGTCCCTGGGATCGAACCCGGGCCGCCTAGGTGGTAGGCGAGCGCGCTAACCGCTCGGCCACGGCGCCGCCGAGGAACTGCTTGCCACTGCTAATGACAATGAAAACTTCTTTCAAGATCATAACAGGCGATGAGATCTGGGTGTAAGGCTGTGATGCTGAAACGAAGGTGCGGTCGCCGCAGTGGATGGGCAAAGGGTCACCTCGTCCAAAAAGACTACGCATGAGTCGGTCAACAATCACGGTGATGTTGATTGTGCTGACTGATTACAAAGGCATCGGCCATCCTGAGTTTGTACCACGTGGTCAGACGGTAAACAAGTAAATCTGCCAGGGAATCCTAGTGCGCATGCGGGATGCTGTGCGCAAAAAGAGGCCTGGATTGTGGGGAAAAGCAAAATGGTAGTAGCATCATGACAATGCGCCGGCTCATGCGTCGCTCCTTATCTGCAGCTATTTGGCAAAACGTCACATTCCCGTTGTGCCCATCCACCGTATTCTCCGGACCTAGCCCCAGCAGACCTTTTCCTGTCTCCCAAACTGAAAAACGCGTAGAAAGGACGTCGTTTCCAAATGCGACGAGAGACTGCACGCCATCCCACAATAGGCGTTTAAAAATGGAAGAAATCGTGGTTACGGCATATTGCCAGTAGAGGGGACTATTTTGAGGGGGACGGTGCTCAAATTGTACAATAATCAATAATGCAAAAATAAGCAATAGCAACAGTTTCGTTTTGAACACCCTAGCATGTTTAAGATATTTGCATGGTAAATAGAATGCATATCTTGAATTTCGTGGGAATAACGCGTGAAGCCTCTTAATTCTGAATGACGTTTATGTAATTGGTAAGCTGTAAGCGAGAGAAAAGTATATATATATATATATATAGCTGCCCCTATTTTTCAGTTTCATGCAATTCGAATCTTATATTCTTAACATAAAAACATTAGCCCCTAGGTTTTATCCTAATATTTAACAACGGAATGTTTATTTCTGAAATTCTAGGTAGCTCAGCTGGAACGATTTTTAAGTAATCCTTTTGCTGTAGAGATGGTTCGAATCCCCTACATGTGCTTATTTGTGAATATTGCGCGATAAAAAGTACATTTGTTGAACAATTGTGGTGTTTGAAGTTATTTTAATTCGCAATTGTTGTATTTCCATTTTGTGGTATTGTATATGAGGATATCTCTCGTGGTATAGAAGCGTGAGCTGCTTGTACAATGCAATTGCTTCTCCGTAGATCGAAAGTTTATCAACTACTTGTCGAATACCTTGTGAAGGACTGGCACTAAGTATCGTTCGACAGCATGCGCGTGGAGAATGGAGGGAGTCAGCATTCATAACAAAACACTGCATCATGCCAGTCCACTGGGTCAGAGTTCAGTATACCTATTCTATTAGAAAATGCAGATATCCAAAAGCGATTTAAGTTAAGTCCTAAACCCTCAGGGACTTTAAAATTAGATTGTGAATTTGGTTTACAAGCTTTGACGAGCATAAAAAATATACATCGCCGAGACGCGAACCGTGTCCCTGGCGTTAACACACAGGACACATAATTCTATTCAGCTATTTGGACGTTTGATTGAAATCGTATTCCGAGTTCAACCGTAGAACCTGTATGCTAGACGTTATGTCATTGCCACTTCGCAATTTTTGTGCGTAATTTAGCCTTTTAAGACAGCTTTAATCCTTTGCAGTGCGTTTGAATAGTATTATTTGGATAGCAAAAGCTGTTACGCTTGTTATTTGAAATGTACGAGACGTAGTTTACGCCAAAATTGAAATAAACGTGTTGACTGTACGGATCCATGGTGGATGAGGCGTACCTCCAATTTCTTGCAGCCATTCCCAGCTCTTAAGTACAAGACTCCGCCATTTTCCTTTTAGTTGATGTTAGTGTGCTCATGTAATAGGTCCATTTTATCAGAGGCTTTTACTGAATTGCATTGTTATGTATACTCCAATAAAAAGCGTGTAAAATCGGCTGGAAATCCGGAATTCGCTGTCATTAAACGAGTCGTATGTTTTTGAGGTGTGCTTTAGCGTGGAGTACGTTCTGTCCCTTAAACCGCCATTCCTCTAAATTTTGCGCATTCATCTAAGAACGTCAGGCAATACGTCTTAGCAGGCGCAAAACTGTACTAAAGCGCACATGCCATTTGACGGTTGGCCTGCCTTCCTAAAAAATAAGGAGCGACTGACTCACCTGGTATATGTCATTAAGACACAAATTGTGTTATATCGATGCCTGAGAACGACGTTTCACTTTTCAGAGAAGAGATTAAAGTTTTGGCTCTTTTTATCAATGCATCTCAAGAATACCCTATTTATTCATCTTTTTGCGGAAATCTGCGTATAACTAGGTCCTATAATAATTATTGCTGTTAATAAAATAATTTCGGAAAACAATTAATTTTATAGGTATTTTAGTGTAATCCTTTCGCTCTAAGATTAAAAGATGAGAACCTTAGTATACAACTGTTTCCACAAAGACAAATGATGTTTATTAAGACTTAACATACATGCATGTTACACTTACAAGCAAATTTGGGGTTTCACAACAGCTAAAGTGCGTAAGTTAACAATGTGGCAAACAATACTGCGAGCATTTACTATTGCGCAAGGTTATCGGATGCTCGACGCCGTGGAGTCGGAACGCAAACGCGATAAAACGCGCGCTCGGCCAGCGCAAACACGATAAGCGCTAACGCCAGAAAAATAGAGCCTTCTCGATTCTTTGACAAGTGAAATAACACGAAACATTATTAGTATTAGTAACACAGGTTGGCGATTTCCTCCAAAATTAAAGGGAAGAGCTACATGTAAGTTGTTTGAAAGCTACTGTCCTTAAAGCTACATATTTGGTGTGTTAAGCGTTTGCATAATGAATTTAAGACAATCTTACTGAAAACCTAAGTAAAATACCACATGTTAACACATTTGTAGGATCAGTCACTTGGCATACTTTTGAAATTTCCAAATTTGGCTCAATAACATTACAAAACAGATTCTAAAACTGGATGCCAAATTGCTATCCGAGAGTCTGTTTCTGTGGCAAGTTTTCAGGAGCTTCATTACGAAAAACCCTGTTCACAAAGGTGGGTACTACTATACAATGTCATAGTTTTTGCTGCGTTGGAAATATAATTTGGGAAACGTCTATTGTCAAGTTTCCGGTAGAATTCAATCAATGCGTCTGAGCATGAATTGTCGATTTTCTCTTGATGGCGACTATCACATTGTACTTCTGTCAGCTCCAGCTGAACTGCTGCATTATTTACTTTATCTACGTTCATAATGTCTTTGTATGTTGTATTTTTTAACGCAAGATACTGGTTGCATATTAGGTACTGGATACTACTACCGTCAACTTTGCACAGGAATTGTTTTTCCCATTCGAAACAGGCGAATCCAAATGACTCATGTGTGTGCTCTCGGACGCAGCCATTGCTCTACCGGTATCACACGGAAAACTGCACTGAACTGGTTTGTAACGTATTGGCCCACTATGCCCTGGGCACGGCGACTGGCTCTCTCCGTGGCATTGCCACTCGGGGCCACGATTGACACCACTGGATTAGACAATCCAGGCCAGACCCGACCCGTCTCAAGTGGTTTAGCTGTTTCACGAGTTTGATAACTGTAATGCTACATTTTCCTGTTTGAACAAAAACAGGGACTTCGCTGTAAAATAGCGAATAACATTAATAATACTATATAACAATAAGTAATACAATAATGGCAATGTTTGACATTTAAAATGTAGAGTATAAATGGCTACATAACATTCAAAATTGTAACACAAATCTTATATTTTTCTCAAATGGAAGGTCGTTATTAACTTTTTTGTTTTGGCCGTGCAAAGAGAACGGAATTTCAAAGCTTTTATATAGTGTCCAGCTTTAAAAGATTTGATTATCGCTCAAAACGTATTGTATTCCCATATTCTCCTTGCACCTACAAGGAAATTTGGCAATAAGATAATTTCTGCAAATGTTTATCCCAACTAACGTGAAGATAAAGGAATAAGAGATTATAAGAATAGCTAGTAGAAGAGTAGTGGAAGTCATGTGAGTGCAACACATCAGATTTTTTTGTATCTTTTCGAAAAGAGTGAGGATCTGCTCTATCAAAACTCATGTGCCCTTTTATACTTTTTAGTACACATTGTCTACCTTATTTATTCTATTTTGATTTTGCTATGATAATTTTCCTTGGAAGTTCCATCTGGAATTTTCTTACTCCAAGTCATATGTTTGTGATAATACTAAGAGTTGAAAGAAACATGTACATTACATACATACTCTTTACTCTTTATCAATATCAGTATAAAAGGTTAAGTTTTTGATCTATTACTGTTAAATTTCGCATACCTGTATTTAGGTTCAATTCAGCTGTGTGATAAAAATTTCTCTTTGGCAAGTTACATCTCCTATTTTTCAGAATTATTGTGAACATTTTCTGTTTTCTTCATTCAAATTCTCAGTGCATTTTAATTGGCACCTCTCACCGCATAGTAATATCCCTTCAGGGAATGTTTCTTTCAAATTTATGCACATGTTGCTGCCCAGATTTCAATTGTTGGTCGAATGGCTCTACCATTTACCTTTGTCTTTTGTGCTCAAGGATTACACCTGCAATTATAGTCTGATTTTTAAAAGTAGATACATGACAGCAGTCAAGCAAGGATGGTTAAGGGGAAGAGGGGAAGGTCGTTGCTATGGAAACGTAAACAAAGGTTGCCACATTAGCCGCACTGATAAATAGTTTACTGCTCAGGTCAGTTATCGCTAAGCTAGTGGGTGGGGGGGGGGGGGAACGGAACTTGTTTGGATGTTCAGTTGCATAGTGTGTTGTTAGTCTACACCTGTAAAGACGAAAAAACACAGTGAATTCAAATTACTTTATTTGTATTAAGAACAAAATATTACCTTTGTTTTGATAGTAGGCTACCATAATCTTCGCAAAAGTTAAAGACATATGGAGGCGGGCCGTACTGTAGACTCCAGCGAATCCTAAGCTTGCCTCTCCTACCAGCGCTGCCGAATGTGCTACACGCATCTTGTACAGAACCTCTGCCGGTACACAGACTACACTTGACAACAGCGCTCCGCATGAGCATTGGCCAGCGTTCACATGCCTTTAACTTTTGCGAGTAGCATAGAGATTACATGTTTGCGTTTTTGCTGCCGTGAGATAAAGCCGAACGTTTGTTTAAGTCTCGAGTATTGAGGGTTATCGCTATCTGCTTATTGACAACACTGCAGCTCTTCACGTGGAGAAGCTGGCATTTGACATTTATCTTCTTTTAAAAATCAGACTATACAGAACACAAACATTTGCTTAATATTTTTATATTTGACAGCAAAATGTATTATTTTTACAAGCTTGATACTGATATGAATAACTCCGGTTACTAGCATACTAACCATTGACTGAATATGAAATATTTTGTTTGTTAACGACGCTGTCAATTGTCAGGATCATATCATTACCACCGGTGTGCCGGAATTTCGTTCCACATTTCTTTTACTTGCCAGTAAATCTACTGACATGCGGCTGTCGCTAGTAAGCATACGTAAATACCGTCGAACTGGGTCCGATTTGAACCGCAACCTTCGGATCAGTAGGCAAGCGTGTAACCATCTGAGCCACCCAGACCGACTATTATGACACACTATTTATAGCATGTGTCTATTCATATGGGTATACCTGTTTGTTACTAGCTATGGCCAGATAACCTGGTAATGGTTCCTCCGCGTGTATTCAGAATTATTTCTACTGCCATAAAGTTATATTTAGTGTTTGTCGGTGTTGCCAGCTTGAGGGATTTTTTCCCTCGGCGTAGGTATTTTTCAGCGCGAAGGGGAGTTGGGGAATTCTTCGGAATTAAGGAATTTTTCCTCGTAGACGTTTCAGCATTAAATGAAAGTATTGTTTCCTTAACAGTTCTATAAGAAAATGAAATTGTTGTTTTTGGTTGTATTTGTCATTCTCTTAATTTGCATCAGGATGTCTTCCCAAAAATGTTTAGTCACTGCCACATCTAATTTTTTTCGTACTTCCAACAAGTACGAAACGACAAACTATTCTTAATGAGTTAAGAGCAAATCAACAAAAGTTAGGTTTTATGAACAGAAAGGGAATTAGGTATTTTGTTTTTGAGGGATTTTGAAGGCATATAGCGGATTTCCTCTAACAAAAACATGACAACACTGGTGTTTGTGCTGTGTCAAGTAGGCAAATTACGAAAATTTTGAAAAACGTTACACTCTTATTTTAGACAATTTGCTTGACGCAAGAGAAAATACGAAGATGGGAACACATGAAATACTCTATTATTAAAAATATGTGTCATAAAACAAAAATACAGTAAATTGTGTCAATGGAAAATAAAATATGTGTTTTACTGACTTCTAAAACCGGTTCATTATCTTGCTTTTCTTGTGCTGTTTTGGTTTCCTCAGTTTCTGTTTGCCTCAGCAGGTCCACCTATCCATCTTCAGCAAAAGGTGCAGGTGCAGTTGCTGCAAACTCCGTCTCCTCATTTTCAGTTGGGGGTGCGAGTTGAGTTTCAGTATTTTCCCACTGCTTACTGGTGCGGGATTTTTGGATGGGTGTATGGGATACTATGTTTCTGGTCTACTGGGGAAGGGGTAGGTCGGGAAAGCGTGGGTGCTCTTGATTGCTCCGGCTTTTTACAGTGTGGTTTTTGTTTGAGCACGAGGTCTTTATCTCAGGGTTGTCCAGCTGAGGAATGTCCAGGTAATAAACTGAAGTCTTCTGTTCCTCTTAATGTTTATTTCACTTTACTCATGCCCCCTTCCGACACACAAGACCAAGAAGTATCGTGATCCGCGTAACGCACACGTCTGTCTATCCCGCTGAAGATCTACCAAGCCAGTGTCTTTCTCTCCCGAAGAACTGTATTTCTCAAATCGGCCCTTCCGCTTGGCCAACTTCACCTTGCAATTAGGCACGTACGTCTTCAAGCGTTGGGTTTTCAGCCCTATTGTTCCCTTTCTTTCAGGGGTTGTTGCCCTCTTGCGGTACCGTTACTTTCCCTGCCTGAGGTAATCGCTGTACCCTGGGCCCACCAGTCGAGTTGTCAGGTAAAGCCTATATTCGATTTTCAATTATATACAAATTATTACGTAGGTACGCGGGTTTTAATTGGCGGGCGCGGGTTTCCGCCTCATTACCACTGTGACCAAGTACCTCAGGCACGCGTTTAGAATTTTCCCTGTACAGCATTAGCAGAATCATTGTTTACCTATTTGTAACCATCCAGTGCATAAACTTAAAATATTTACCTATTATCTTTTAGGAAAGTGCCAAATATCCATTCCATAATACATATTTTCATATTTTTTTAAAGTAACATTAATATTCATACCTTCAAAGCATTCAGCAGCATTTCTTTTGAGGACATATTCTATTGCCTGAATCTTGTGAGATTAGATGTGGTTTGTGTACTTCTAATGGTTCATCCTTGTTCTGATTAATTGATTTAAAGCCAGCTGAAGGCAAGTATTTGTGCCACATTGGAGAAAACAAATCGAACTTTCGTTCGTCTTTTATCAAGACTGGTATTAAACAGTTGTTGACTTGCGGTGTACACTTCTCATCACGAAAATGTACCAAATTCAATATATTGTTTGCGTATCTGTGTATTATTTGCATGACGCAGCACACGAAAAAAATATATTATGCTTTACCTAGTTGTTAATCATAATTAATTAGAATAAAAGTTTTTTTCATTTCCGAACCAGAAACAGTTGCAATCCAAAACCCAACAAAGAATTCTTGATCTTAAGTTGGAATAAGAGAACTCAAAATGCAACCCATTCGAATTTAGTAAAGCAACTAATGTTTCATGTGCATTGTACATTTACATTGAAAACCGTTAGAAATGCTTACTGACGTGAATTAATTGCAACACTTCCAGAAATCGTAGAGGTCGAAATAAGCTATGCAATGATGCTAAAAATTCAAAAGTTCATTTTTGCTAATAGTAATCATTCCGTTCGCAGCCATAGTTATAAACTTTTCTTTTCGTTAATCACTTTGAGATGTTCTTTGTTGTTGGTTTGAATTTTCAAATACTTGTACTTCTCGAAATGGTAAGTTGCTATTCGTGTTCTTCCACCCGGTTATGCAAAGAGAATGCCATTTAAAGGCATTTTTAAAGCGGGCAATGGAAGTTTATCTCGATTGTTTCTTACACCAAACCTTGTATATATACACTGATGTTACTGATATTTTAGAAACCTTAACTACACCCGGTCTCTCTCGTGGGTTTTCCCTTAGAAGTAGTGGCGGCCGGCATGTAAATTTGAGGGCTGGAGCTTGCGTGCCCATTTGCCCTATGTCTGTATGGCTCGAGGCTACAGATGTCACTGTTACTGTAAAGGTCGATAATGAAGGTGAAACACAGATTAAATCGGCCATCTTACTGAGGTTCGGGGTGCCGCATACCCCGTTCACAGATTTGTTTCATAACACCTCTCGTACAAAGAAAATCACTTTAGTTAAAAACCTCTATTGGTACCGACAAAATATGCAGGATACTGGCGTGTTTAGAGAGTCTAAAGACCGTGCAAGGACTTTAAACACGCCTGTTCTGAATAATGGAAGTCCAGTAATCCCGATGCCCAAATATCAATCCCGGTTGGCGTGATAAGTATTTCCTCACATACCACCTTCAACTGAAAGGATAAATTAATGGCGAATAGCTCTAAGCTTCTCTGTAACCTGGGCTCACTTGAGCCTTCATTAATAATAATGGTTCATGTTTCTCTAGACCTGAGATACTCTAAGGTACCCAAATATATAGAAATAAACAACTACAAAGAGCATTACAAGAAGACATCTTGGGTGTAACATTTTATTTTAAGGCAGGCCTGTCGAACATTACTCCGAAGGCGTTCAGAGAGGAGCCCCCTACTCCGCCCCTTAACTGCAGTAGCACGGGTTAGGTATAACCGGTTTTCGCTTTGTTCTTGCCCCAATTTCTCGCTTTGTTCGTCACGAAGGAAGTAGGGAAATATCTTCACACCTGATGAGCAGTCTTCGCCAGACCTGTTTTAAGGGATTAAACATAATAGTATTTAGAATCTTATGTTTTCTGGAATCTGACTTTAATGTTAGCTTTGGGCGGAATTTAAACAACAATAAAGAGCCAAAGCACATTAAAAAGACTATTCCACTCATACGTAACTTGGTTCAAGTCAACCAATAATGTGCAAAATAGTTTAAAGTTGCAACCAATGACAGCCTTCATTAGCGAAACAAATTATCACATTTCATTATCACCTCCTCTGCTTCTCTTACGTTATGATCAGGTTAGGGAATCTACACTGCTCGCAAAAGTTAAAGGCATGTGAACGCTGGCCAATGCTCAAGCAGAGCGCTGTTGCCAAGCGTAGTGCGTATACCGGCAGAGGTTCTGTACATAAGAGCGCGTGAGATGCGTGTACCACATTCGGCAGCGCTGGTAGGAGGGGCAAGCTTAGGATTCGCTGGAGTCTGCAGTACGGCCCGCCTCCATATGCCTTTAACTTTTGCAAAGATTATAACTGCACTGTGCTACAGATACGCAACAGCCAACTCACGAGTAATTTGACGCAATAGAGTCGCTATTCAAATGTCAAGTGTGGCTGACTCTCTTTTATCTAATGCTGAAATAGATGAAATAATTCGATAAGTGTTAATTATGAAAAATCATAGGAATAATTATACTTTTCAAACCTCTAACACTGACACTCCAATATAAACGAACAACTACAACTGGAAACCAATTTGAAATTTCTACAAAATATAACGATAATAAAAACAACTGGCACACACGCGCCTTTGTAAGTAGTAACGTTACCACGCGGTCAACAATGCACGGAGACTTCAAAGCGATGCGCGGTAGGTAGGGTCGTAAATAAAACTCTGGTCTGGGTGTTTCTTAAACGGATGTGATTTCTTCTGCTTTGAGCAAGAGGATGAGGATAACTGATGAACTTTTCCAAACAAATAGAATTACTTATTTCATAAATAACATAACTTACAACAGTTGGTTTGATCGCAACTTAGTGGATGCGATAGTTGGGTATTACTGAAGTGTGATCTTGAAATTGTTAAAAATTCTCGCGTTTGTTGTAATTAGCATATCTACCTCGTTCTCAACTCCTTGCCATTTCTTAGGTGTTGTGCAGGTTCGCGTGTACATCTTATTATTTTGTGTAACAATAAATCATAGCCGGAAACAGTCGATTAGAAAGACGGCGCTTTGTGCTATGTGCTAGCGGTGTTCCACAGTTATCACTAGAGCCCGGATTTTTATGTAATTACATATTTTTAATTCTGCATAATATTTCAATGAGAAGTAAAAATGTTGGCGAATTACGTCATTTGGGACTCCCTTACAAATTTTTATTTTACATATTTTGCACGTTTCTACATATTTTAACGATGTTACATAAAACGTACATATTTTCTGGGTTTCGTTACAATTTTATTATTTTTTAAAAATATTGTAGTCACATTATAAACTACTGTTTTCACAAGTTTTGCTGAAAGCAACAAAAATCAATCTGCGAAATAGGATGCAAGTTAAATTAAGAATGCGATAATAACCGCCTCGCCTCCTGATTGTTGTCCGTTTATATCAAAGCAGGTGCCGCTCGACAATGTTGACCTCCAGTGTCACGTTTCTCGTAGCGCTTTGGGCATTTACTAGAATTGGAGAAATTGATTGTTACCATTGTCGCGGTAGTCGGCATATAATAGCTGCGAGGAAACAAAGTGAGCTGCTGGACAACCATCAATATAGCGAGGCGATAATACTGCAGTTTCTTGCAAGTCTTAGTAAAATGGCACCAGTTGCGTCCTCGCTATCCTGCAAGTTGAATTCGTAGGTGAAATTAGATAGTGTCTTTACAACCCACGGAAAAGTGTGTCGAGCATGCGGTAAATGAATTGGCTGTTCCATGAAATCTCAATTGGAGCAACATATCAAAAGTGCTCTTCGCATACGCAACAGACACCTACAGCCTTCTAGAAAGCAAGTTCTGTTGACACAAATGCAACAGGAACGGTCCGGAAATGATTTTTTAAAGACTTGTGCAGTGCAATGGTTGCAGCTAATATTTCGTGGCATAAACTTCAATTTCCTCAATTTCGTTCCTTTCTAGAAAAATATTACAAGAAAGGTACTCCTGAGGAAAAAGTTTCTTTGAGGAAAAAGTATCTTCATGTGTGTTATGGAGAAGCAGTTGCTCATATACGGAATGAAATTGGAGACTCCTGTATTTGGTTTGCCGTCGATGAAACTACAGATGACATGGGTCGGTACATAGCAAATTTAGTAGTAGGAAAACTAGATTCCGAAAGTCCAGCAAAACAATTTCTAATCTGTTGCAAGGTGTTGGACCAAACAAATTCTACAATTGCAAGATTTGTAAATGATGGGATGAAGATTCTGTGGTCACAGGGTGTGGTGAGGAAAAGGTTTTAATTATGTATTCAGATGCATGATTAAAGCTGCTACTGCCCTTAAGGTTTTCTACCCGAATGTACCTGCTTGGCCCATGCATTGCAACGTGTTGCTGAAGTAGCAAGAAGTAATTTTCCCTGTGTGAATAAGTTGATATGAGCAACAAAAAAGGTCTTCGTGAAAGCACTGCACAGAATTCAGTGCTATAAAAATTATCTCCAACATGTCCCTTTGCCTCCTGAGCCAGTACTTACGTGCTTAGAAGCTGTGAACTTCTATTGTGAACATTTTGAAGGAGTCCAGTCAGTGGTAAACAGAAGTAGCTGTTTCCTTACGTGAATCTCAGTACATCTAAAGTGGCAAGCTCCTGTGCTTGCATCAAAAGTAACTTCGGCTGGTTGCCTAGCACCATTAATACATCAGGTTCCCTTCTTCACGAGTCTTTGGATTTAATGGAACGTGCATCACAGAAGCGTAGTGTAGTTGTAGGAAGGAAGGTGGGTGAAAAATTCAAAGCTGTGCTAAACAGGAATCCAGGGTACTCTACGCTTGTGTCCGTGTCTAAAGTGCTAAATGGTAACAGTGTCGATTTAGCAAAACATTTCTTTGCAAATCAGGTTCCTATGTTAAAATATGCTCCTGTTACTTCGTATAACGTGGAGAGAAGCCTCTGCTTTAAAAAAAAAAAAAAAAAAAAAAAAAAAAAAATAATTTATCCTATAGACAAAATGAAAATGTCTGGTTGTTCATTGTATGTCAAGGGATAGAAAACTGAAAATGCATCTTCATTATAAAATTTAATTATTTTGAATTGATTGTTTCACTCATTGATAAATTGGTTCAGTATTGCAACATTGCTTTACCGTCTAAAATTTAAGTAAAATAATTATGTGAAATGAGTAAGTTTAATAAACATAATCCAAAACACATATTTTTATTTCGTGATTACCTGCTTGAAAATAAATTTTAGTTAAATTCTGCATACAACAAAACATTTTCCCTATAATTAATTCTATATTTAGTAAATTTTAACTCATTGTAATTAATTTATGCACTTACAGACCCATCAAATTACAAAATTCTGGGTAATTTGCAGTCTGCGTTTAGATTTGAGGTTGTAATCTTAGCATATAGATTACATAATTTTACATATTTTGTTGATATTACATATTTCATTACATATTTTGATGTTTTTGTTACATAAATATGTACATATTTCGCACCTTGATATTACATAAAAATCCGGGCTTTAGTTATCACACTGACTTTGCTTTAATGTGATTGTTAAAAAATTAAATTATTTTGTTGTTCAACGACGCTGTCAATTGCCAGGATCACATCAGCGTCGCCGGTGTGCCGGAATTTCGTCCCGCAGGAGTTCTTTTACATGCCAGTAAATCTACTGACATGGAGCTGTCGTTTTTAAGCACACTTAAAAACCATCGGCCTGGGCCGGGTTTGAACTCGCGACCTAGGGATCAGTAGGCCAGCGTCTAACCAACCGAGCCAACCAGACCGACATTAATGTGATTGTTGTTTATGTGTATACATGGGGGCACATATGGCTTACAAGAAAAAGAAACACTGATGTTGCACTCACATGATTGTCTCAATTCACGCTTCTAAACTATTCTTCTATCTACTTGTTAATAAACTGCTACACATTTACAAAATTAGTTGTAGCTGTAAGAACACAGTAGACTAAAGCGTTAGTTAGATCTTCCAAGGATGCAACACAAAGATTTTCAAGAAAAACCCTCTACTCCAAACTACCCTTTACCTGCAAAACAATTCCATATTTTTGATTTTCTCAGAAAGGATAACGATTTTGGTTAAAATACCGTATTTTATATAATTGCATGGCAAATGAGTGTAGGTATACCCTGATTTTTTGCGTATGACCTCTGTTAAGACCTCTTGTTAAAGCACGCAATTTAAATCATATACTTTTTTGAGCTAATATTGTAGAAACATTTCTTTAAAACACTACTTTTTTAAGTTTAACATCCTTTCACCGATTGGGTCTTATTGGACGATGAATGAAATGATGCTCATATGAACCCGGTGTTCATAGAACTTAGGGCTACGCGACATTCGTCTTATCCAGGATAAGAGGAAACCATGAAAAACAAATAACTTCTTACCGGGGTAGCTCACCAAAGCGGATGAGCGCAATAGATCTTACGTACGAGCGTACTTCAAAAACGAGTTACACATGTGGCCCCCCGATAAGACCATCGCGCAACAAGAATAGCGCTTTGTCAGATTGCAGTTCAGGTTCTGGTATTTCTACAGTTCTGCTTCGGTACTAACAACAGGTGCATAACTCTGTGTGAGTGAAATGATGCGTCAGTTGGAAGTATACTCAAAAGTTTAAGTACGTGGGATGGTACCATTCGTGTGGACAAAAGCTCGAAATTGCAGAGATTCGCCGTGAAATTCTTGTGGTATAAAGACCAAATGCAATGTCGCGTCTAATCATAGCGAAGTGGTGCCAATAATTTGACCAAGGCCGCCCAGACGTCTGTGATACTGATCGGGGAGCAAGGCCATCACCGCAGACGACAGTGTCCAGGCACTCGATCGATGAACTCGTGTACTCATTCCATCGTCCGATTTTCCAAAGATGAAGTTCCCACAATGGTCCTCGAAGCGGCCCGGGTTCGATCCCAGGTAACCGCACGTGGGATTTGTGATGGAGGAAGCGGCGCTGGGGTGGGTTTCCCCGGTCCCCGCCTCCCGCCCCATCTCATTCCACCGGTGCTCCATCTTTATTCCATGTATCGCCAGTGTCGCCGCCTGCGGTGCAGCATGTAGTAAAAGCGGGGGTTAAACACTACCAAAAAGAACGGTCCTCGAATGCCTGCGTGAACAAGGAGCATACGTGTATCGCTGTGGGATTAATGACTGGTAAAACTTTCAGAACATTGTTTAGAGAGACTTGTTATCCATGTTGAAAAATCTGATGTATTGCACTCACATGACTTTCTCAACTCTTGTACTATTTTTACTAGCTCCTATTCTTCTATTTTCTTCATGTTGAAATAAATATTTTTAGAAATTATCTTACTGATAATTTCCTTGTAGGTGCAAGGGGAATATGGGAATACAGTAGACTTTGAGCGAGCCATTTCTTCTAAAGCTGGTCGCTATATTCCGTTATCTTTCGCACGGCCAAGACATAAAAAAGTGAATAACGACCTACCATTTGAGAAAGTATAAATATTGCAAAAGACACAAATAACAAGGAATATCTCCGAGAAGGTTCACTCTTCAATAAAAAAAATCATTTGGACATAAATTGTGTTTTAACGAGATATACATTTTTATATAGTAAGAATTGGTGTGTTTCTTACGGTTTACCAGTTATGCAAAGTCATTAAGAGTAAACAGGACTACGTGGGCTATAGCCAGAAAATTCAGCATATAGATTTCATTTCCCATAGAAATATCTTGAACATATGACATTTCAATCAAAATCGTTAGGCACATTCGAGAAAATGTTCCATGCAAAGGGTAGTTTAGGGTGGAGAATTTTTCATCATCTTCTTGTATCCTTGAAAAATATTGAACTTACACAAACACCAACTTGGTTTTTTACAAACTTTTCGTTCTTTTAGTTATGCAGTTCACAGACGCGCACGCGCGGATTTTTTTTTATTTTTTTTTAATTTATTATTATTATTATTAATCAATTTTTTTTCGGGGTGCCTCAAGACGTATATTTCCGGTGAAATCTCGACATCGGTGCCAGAGGTTCGGGCATCATAAGACCTCGTGCACTAATCCTTCTATCTGCGAACGTTGTGGTTTGTCCGCCCACGAAAAATCAGCCGTGCAGACGCGACCTCCCGAGCAGTCCTCAGACGCTAGCCGTCCTGTCCACCGTCCTCGCTCTAGGCATACTGTTCGGGCGAGTAGCCACATGTCCTCTCTCAAGTCCCGCCCCGTGAGCTTTAGGGGACCTTCTTCGGACTCCCGTACATTGGAGGAGTCGCATAAGGACGGCGAATAGCACATCGTGGGTCCAAAGAGAAAAAGATAAAGACCAAACACTAAGCTCTTTTATACCGTGAAAATAATCCAGTGGAACGTTAATGGGTTCTGGGCACGTGTTCGGACATACAGCATCTAGTTTCTCAACGCTCTCCATCAATCGTCTGTCTACATAAAACCCATTTGCACCCTAACCACGTTCTCCGTCTTCGTGGTTTTTCGGCATTTAGACATGACTGCCGCTGAGGGGTGAGCAAGCGGTGGTGTTGCTATTCTGGTGGTGCATAACATCTCTGCCATCAGCATACCACTTACCACGCCGCTGCAAGCTAGAGCGGTACGTATACAGCTCCAGAGCCTCTGTTTGCAATGTCTATATGCCACCCGTCAGTGTCGCACACGAGAACCATCTTCGGGCTCTTTTGGCACAGATTCCGCCAGCGCTCCTCTTTTTAGGCGATCTGAATGCTAAAAACACTTTATGGGGCTCCGACACTGGCGATGCTCGTGGGTGCCTGATAGCAGACGTTTGCTATCCGTCCGGCTTACTTTTATTAAACACTGGTGTCCCTACCTTTTTATCATCTGTCTACGGCACTCACTCCGCCATAGAAGTTAGTTTCTGTAGCCCGACACTGGTACCACTCCTTGATTGGTCGGTGCTTTCCGACCTATTCGGCTGCGATCATTATCCCATTAATATTCACCCATTTGGTCACCATCCTGTACCAAAACGACATCCTCACTGGATTATTTCCAAGGCTGACTGGGGGAAATTTTGTTCCCTCATTCATCTCTCCGACAATCTTTTTGCCACCATAGATTGCATGGTGGAGTATTTCACTTGCTCTGTCCTCGCAGCAGATTCCAGCATTCCTCGAGGTTTCTCAACACCACGTCACGTTCCTGTACCTTGGTGGTCCGAGGATTATCGTTTGGCTATTAAAGCATGTAAGCGTGCGCTGCGTGTTTTCCGTGTACACCCTACGGAGGCGAATTTCATTGCTTTTAAACGTTTTCGTGCAAGGGTGCGCTTTGTAGTGCGCAATGCGAAACGTACATCCTGCGAATCTAACTTGTCTTCCCTTTCCAGTCAATTTCCTTCAACCCAGAAGGTGTGAACTGCTGTTCGGCGTATGTACGGCAAGTGACACCGGACGACCATTCCCGGGTATATGGAGCAGTACAGAGCTCCCTATACACCAGCTAGCAGGATATTGCCGACGTCCTTTCCAATTCTTTCGCCACTACTAGCCAAACCCAAAGCTACGATAGAGCCTTTTTACGTATCAAGGAATCCGCGGAGCGGATAACCCTAAATTTTAACAGTGACTGTAGTGAACCCTACAACACTCCTTTTACTGAAGCGGAGCTGGCGCATAAATTGTCTCTCGCCCAGGACTCTTCTCCTGGTCCTGATGACATCCCCGACAAATGCTACTTCATCTACCACCTGCAGCTCTTTCCTTCCTGCTGAGCATCTATAACCGCATCTGGCTTCAGCAGGTTTTTCCGTCTTACTGGCGAGAAGGTATTGCCACTCCTATCCCTCGACCCGGAAAAGACCGGACTCTTCCCTCTAGCCGCCCTATTTGCCTGACGAGTGTCGTCCGCAAGACGGAACGGTTGATTAACACTTGCTTAGCGTGGTGACTAGAGACGAATAGCCTACTGAGCAATGTTTAGTGCGGTTTTCGTCGCCATCGCTCCAGTGTCGACAATCCGACACGCATGGAAGCTTACATCCAAAATCCCTTTCTCCTGAAGCAGCATGTAGTGGGTGTCTTCTTCGATCTGGAGATGGCCTAAGACACCACATGCCGCTATGTTATCCTCCTTACTCTTCAGAGATACGGTTTGTGAGGTCTTTTAGTGATCTTTTTTAACTTTTTAGCCCTGCGCCGCTTTCGTGTCCGCATTAGAAATGCGGTCTCAAAAGAGAGAGTCCAGGAGAATGGTGTACCCCAGGGGTCGATTCTCAGTGTAGCGCTTTTCACCGTTACCATTAACGGAATTGCTAGTGTTGTTCGTAGACGAATCCCGATGTCACTGTGTGATGACTTTCTGATGTATTATCGATCTTAAAGTCTTGAGCACAACAAACGTCAATGGATGACCATAACATCCATCGCCGACTGGGTTCTTCGCAACGGCGTTTAGTTCTCCCCTACGAAAACACGGTGTGCCCACTTTCATCGACTTCGTGGTGTACACCCTCTTCCAGATCGTCTGCGTGATACACTTCTATCGTTCGTTCCGCACATGAAGTTCTTGGGCCTTCACCTCGACAGCAAACTCACATGGGAACACCATATTCGTCAACTTCGTGCATCGTGCGATCGTTCGCTTCGAGTACTCCGAGTTTTATCTGGAGTATCTTGGAGTGGCGATCGCACTGTCATGTTGAGGCTGTATCGTTCATTGGTCAGCTCCAGACTACATTACGGCTGTTATCTATGGCTTGGCTTCCGCGTTTAAACGCCGCCTTTTAGACACAATACATCACACTGATATCCGTCTCGCTACTGGGGCTTCCCGTACCAGTAGAGTGGATTGTCTGTATGCTGATCCTGGCGAACCTCCACTGTCTGTCCGACGCTCGTTGTAACTTTGTTCCTACGTGGCAAGGTTGGTCGCTCATCCCGGTCTTCCTTCGCTTCCACCTGTATTGCGTCCAGACCTTGCGCACCGTTATATGCGGAATAAAACCCTCCTGACCAAGTGGTATCAGGTTTCGAGAACTGCTTGCCACACACGCCCTCCGACTGCCAGCCGTCGAGCGGCATTCACTTGGGCACTGTCCTCCCTGGCAACTCCAGCGTGCACGCTTCGACCTGGAGCTGTCGGGCTGTGCGCAGATAGCTACGCCTCATTTGGTGTTTTGCCAACTTTTCACTGAAGTTCTGGGCCGATACCGGACTTACACACTCGTATTTACCGATGGCTCCCAGTTGGGCAGTGCTAAGGGTTCAGCTTTTGTGTACAATGGTGACACACGTACCGCCTTCCAGACGCCGGTTCAGTTTTTACCGCCGAGCTGTTTGTCATGTTTTATTTCTTACTTTTTATCTCCAGTTCAGGTGCTGGACGTTTTATCATCTGCTCCGACTCTATTAGCGCTCTTCAAGTCCTGCAACAGTTTCTCGGCACCTCGGCATTCACTGTTAAAACTCAGATGCTGATCTCGCAACTACTGTCTGGCGGATACCAGTTTATTTTTACTTGGATCCCAGGCCATGTGGGTATTCCGGTCAACGAGGCGGCGGATGCGGCTGCGAAGTCTGCATGTCACCTGCTGGAGTATTCCACCCATACGCTCCCCTATATAGATGTGCAGAAGTACGACTACTTTCGTCGCCATCTATGTGCTCTCTGGCAGGAATCTTGGGAACCGTTATGTGGCATTCAGTTACGGACACTCAAGGACACTGTACAACTCTAGCAGACCAGTTGCAGGGATTCCAGGCGGGAAGAAGTGGTTCTAACCCGCCTGAGCATAGGCCATACCCGAGCCACACATGGACACCTTTTGCGTGGTGGCCCGACGCCTGTCTGTGTAACGTGCAATGTTCCGCTCTCCGTCGCAGATGTCCTTGATTGTCCGCGATTCCTCGTGAGCGCCAGTCTCTTGGCTTGGGTCTTACACTGTGCGGAGTTTTAGACAACGACCCAGTAGCTGTAAATACAGTGCTGCGGTTTGTTGTGAATATTGATTTTTGTAAGCAAGTGTAAGGTTATTTTATTTCAGAAGTTTTAACATTTTAGGGTGTTTTACTTTTGGATTTTTAACGTTTTAATTCTTCCGTTTTAACTGTTTTAACTTTTAGGAATTTTAAGTTTCACTTTTTAGCTTTTAAATGGGAAGTTTTAATAGTTGAACTGAGCTGTTTTTGTCTTTTAACTTTCGCTTTTTAGCTCTTTAATGGTGACAAGTTAACTTCTGAACTTCAGTGATTTTATCTTTGGATTTGGGGCCCTAATGACCAAGTTGTCGATGGGCCCTTAAACACGACACACTCACTCTCGACATCGAATTTTTGGGTGGAATACAATACTTTCCTTACTATACGTAATAGAGAAAGTAAAATTAGTTCATGTACCTGTGCCACTTTGCAGTGAAGTGCAGCATTGAATATTACTTTGCCTGTAATAAACATATGTAACTTACTTTTTGAAGTCCCCTCGTCGGTTCTACATATGCGGTGTTCGGCGAGTGCTCTGTTTTGGCGCTGAGTGTATGAAGGAAACATGCGTTTTCTTCTGTAAAAATGAATGTTGAAGATTTAATTGCGCTTTCCTGAAATAGAAGCATAGATACCGAAGCTGCATCTGTTGGGAGTTACAATTCTATTAAAGAAGATACAGAAAGTAAAATTAAAGCTTAAAGTAGGTTATTGACCCTGGCTGGACTAAATTTGGGAAACAGAAAGGAACTGTCCTATATAATCAAGATTTATTCAGTGCTTCTCGTTTAAAACTGTGAATATTTTGAGAAGGTTGCTGGGCACGGTTCTTGTAAGACGCTAAAGTTTCTGGGCTAGTTGTCATACCAGTCATTCCACTTCAAAGTGCACAAAATATGGCAATAATTGACCTTAATATCTCAGATTTTCTTGAAAAATGTTTTTGGTGATTTGGAACAAAATACATTTGACCCGTGTTTCTTCGTTTTATAAAAAAAAAATATTATTTTGGGTGAAATTAATTTTTGAAGTGTCCCAAAAATTGCGCGCTCCTCACCCCTCGATCAATCATACCTCCGATTGTAATCAAGCAAATTACTTAATCTTTGGCTCAAATTAAAGATTGCAGTATTTCGTGAGGTATTTATTAGAAAAGTTTATTTATTTGTTTATTATTATTATTATTATTATTATTATTATTATTATTATTATTATTATTATTATTATTATTATTATTATTATTATTATTATTATTATTATTATTATTATTATTATTATAGTTATATTTTACACCATTAAATTTTTAAAGTTAGATAATAAAACAAACTCGACCATTTAAAAATCTGAAGAAAAAAACAACTAAAAATACACTGAAGTTTATTCAATATTCTCAGATAAAATCAGAATGGAGTCTCTAATAGTTCAGTTGTAATTAACTTACAAATCAGTGCAGCGGACTAGTGTGGCAGCGGTGGCGGCTACAGTAACCTCACACGATTGCCACCTTCCATTACGGCAACTGTTCACTGCTTGAGGTTCCATGAACGTTACAACAGTACAGTAAGGAGAACACTGCTAGCTGACACTATTATATGTACACTATTAGCATCTTCAAAAAGTTTTTAAAATATGTATCTTAAACTAATGTATCCATACAACAAAACTTTAAATTTCTACTCGTCTACCTCCTTCGAAAAAAATTGTTTCACTAAAGCTTTAGTTTTTGACAAAGGTATGAAGGAGTGTAATTTTAAAGCACAGCTGGACCCATCGTTCTTGGCACCTGACCTTGACTGGAAGACCTGTAGGTGAACTCATAGCTTTTCTCTCTTTCATCAGCTCATATTGTATAATTCTGCGAATAAAACCATGCACAACATAGGGAGGGGGAAGGTAGTGATGTCTGCATGATCTGAGACAGTCCTTGCTAATTCACAGGTGCTTTTTACTGCAGCGTGCAGTTGAAGACATAGATCTTTGCGATAAGGAATGAATATAGTACATTTGTGAGACATTGCTCATAGGTAAATCAATTAAGCCACCTGTACATTCTAAATTAGGGACCAAAACATTACAGAGGCAGTAGAGAAATTGTTTAAAATATATGGGCGTACATGAAGAAAGAAGCTAAACGCAAAGAACTGCTTACATTAGAAGATTTTTTTCAAAAAAATTCAGAAAGTTCAAAAGCGCGTGTCAGATGCCACAGGAGTATCAGAAAGAAGGTACATTGTGGAGACATTTTTACTTTCTCTATTGGTAAGTAGGGGAAGTATTGTATTCCACCCAAAAATTCGACGTCGAGACTTCACCGTAAATATATGTTTTGAGGACCCCTGAATAAAAAAAAGCATTTTTAGAAAAAGGCCCGTGTGTGTGTGTGTGTGTGTGTGTATTTGTGTGTGTGTGTGTGTGTGTGTGTGTGTATTTGTGTGTGTGTGTGTGTGTGTGTGTGTCTGTGGACAGCATAACTCAAAAACGAAAAGTCGGTTAAAAACCAAAGTTGGTATTTAAGTTTAATGTCATTCAAGGATGCGATACGAAGATTATGAAGAAAATAGCCCCACCCTAAACTACCCTTTACATGGAACATTTTTCGAAAATTTTAATTTGAAAATGGCTCTAACGATTTTGATTAAAATGTTATGTTATATTTTTATGACAAATGAAATGGATATCTTGAATTTTCTGGCTGTAGCCCCTGCAGTCGTATTTACTCTGGACGACTTTTGCATAACTGGTAAACCGTTAGAGATAGACCAAGTCATACTACACAAAAAATGTAGATCTTGGTAAAATACACAATTTATCTCCCAGTAAATTTTCTTGTAGGGTGAACCATTTCGGAGATATTTCTTGTTATGTGCGTGAGTTTCTGAAAACTGAAACTTCCGTGAAATTTATTTATAGGTTAGGTGTGCAAAGAGAACGGAATCTCAACGCTTTAAAAGATTTGACTATCGCACAAGGCCTACTGTATTCTAATATTCCCCTTGCAGCTACAAGGAAATAAACAAAAAAGATAACTTCTGCAAATGTTTATTTCAACTAACACGAAGGTGAGTGAGTGAATGTGTAGGGTTTAACGGCCCGTCGATAACGAGCTCATTTGGGCCAACACGAAGAAGATATAGGAATAAGAGTTTGTAAGAATGGTTAGTGCGAGAGTAGATAAACTCATGTGAGTGCAACACATCAGATTTTTCTGCATGGACTGTACTGCCTTAGTAAGAAAAGTTATGTGAGTAGCATATGAAGCTGTCGCACCAATGCGCATGCTGTCTGGTGTCACCTGGCTTGGTATTCGCTTTCAAGCTTTACATTTACTTCATCCAGGGGCCAAGAACGGCGAACCCAGCTTTACAAACGGAACTCTACTTCATGTCGTGTCATGTTTTCTGCAGGCCTCCAGAGAAAAAAAAATTGTAGCAAATGCACGCTCCATAGTTTTGAACATCTTATTTTATAGATAAAACGTCAGGGAATACGTGTGTATTTTTTTATATTTTAACACGTCTATTTAAGGGGAGTTAGGGGTGAGATTTGGCCCATTTGGTAAAAAAAGTTGATTTTTAGATTTTTATGTCGAAAAATTGTTCAATGTTTTGTCTATTAAAAAGTGCAATGATTTTGATGCCAGCGCCATTTTTAAAGATCTGGCGGCCATTTTTAAATAGTGGTGCATAGTGATTAAATAGCTGGTGGTTAGGCGTACGCACCCACCGAGACTGAATATCGACGAATCAGAAACTCAATCATGTAAATTATCCTTAATCTGCATCCACAAAATCACAAGTTGTCTCCAGAAGTGGTAACTAAAATTCTATTTCCGGATAAGCGACTTGGTTCTGACCAGCTGCTAGAACGCTATGCCAAGGGTACAACACAGAACTCGAATGTATCTCTTCACAATGTTGTGGGAGCTATTTGTCCAAAATAGGTGTTTGTCTAGGAATAAACTTGACCTTGCAGTACTGAAAACTGTCATGGAGTTTAATATGGGGTGTGTGAAGTCAATTCAAGTGTTGAATATTCTTAGGAATTAAAACATTTCAGTTGGAACAATATGCATTTTTCAGAAGTGCATTACTAGAAGATGTATTCAGAGTAGAAAATGCAGTGCTAGGAAACAAACACACACAAGGAGAGCCCATAAGTTGCAGAAATTGTCAGCACAGCAGAGGATAACAGGTCAGAAAGTGAAACCTATGCTGCAACACACCTCTGATGGGTTTAGAACGTTTTAAAAGTTTAATGCTGTTTTTCTCAGTTTCTTTTTTCTCAGCATTTTCACGCATCTGAAAAACTCCTTGCGACAGAGTTCTTAAGAGATTCTTTTGAAAATTTCAGGATGTGTTCTTATTCATATAAGGCTCCAAAATTGCTCTGTGTTTTGATATCAGTCAAGTAATATTGAACATATTCACATTCAAATGCCGATGGAAAGTTAAAAAAAAAAAAAAAAAAAAAAAAAAAAAAACGTGAAATCTGTAAATAAACGTATTAAAAAATTTCCAGATACTAAAGTACTGGTGTAAAATAAAAATCCAGAGCAATTATGACTTTCAAGTGCATGAAGCATCAGATCACCAAGTTTCATGTCAAACATATAAAAATTGTTACGCAAGGAGCATTTTTAATCAGAGTATATGTTTAATCAATTAAAAGCTTTTAATTAAAAAACTATTTGACTTACATACTTCAAGTTTTGTACAGCTGCATATCTAGACACTAGTAACGTGGTTAAAATTTGGTAATGCTGGCATACAAATTGTAGAATTTCCTAAACTCACCCCTAAGTCCCCTTAACTTCTATTTTTGGTTTTACAAAATATACCATCAAAAACAGTCCAAAATTTGTGTGTAATAATGATTGGTCGAAAGTTGTTAGAAGTGTTGTATTTAACCTTTCCAGTGCGCCAAACCCCAACTCTCAACTATATATGGCCTTAGAGTAACAAGTGATTTTATATTACGGTGCGCGCAGAAATTGCTTCATTTCTAATAGTCATAACTAAGCAAGTAATTTAGAAATACGGAAATAAAAAAATACGGGTCTCCTTATTTGATGTCTATGATTCATAAAAAAAATTGAACCTCCTACGAAAAAGGCGTGTTTTACGGGTGTGCGATTTGACGTGGATTGACCCACCAGTAAAGCTCGCGTAACTTACGAAAAACAGGCCTTTTTGCATTGGAAATGTACAACGAACATTATTACAATTTAATATGCTTAGCAGGTCATATATCACGTCTTTAATTCAAATAGCTGTTGATTTTGAAGTGAATATGAACTTTTTGATGGCGCTAATTGGCATTTTAATAAATTGTGGCATCAGGTCTGCAATTTCTCTGCAAACTTAATCGTTCTACTAGCAGTTACTTTATGAATATTAAATACAGGGCATGATGTTGGACCTGATTCCAGAAATTTGTGTGAAATCTATGGGACGTATCGTTTTATGAGACCTGTGATTGAAAAGCTAAACTCTCAAAGGTTACTTTGTATTGTTTGTTCGGACTTTATTCTTCAGCTGTATGGTGTTCCTCCGCATTACCATATCAGCGTTTGGGAACATCTCAATAGGACTTTGCGACGATGGATATGCTGTGCTTGTTGCATTTCACACAAATTTTTGAAATGAGTCCACCATTTTGACACGCCTGTATATCCGCATATACCGGGTGTTACCGACATGAGTGCAGATTTTTCGTGTGGTGGTAGAGAACATCCATATAAGTATTTTAACACAGTGAACCTTGGTTCGGAAATGCATGCCATGGGATGTATGGCAGCTTGTTGGACACATTGTTATATATTTATTAATTTTAAGAACAATTTTACAGTAATAGTTGGAAATGGCGACCATTGACCTGGATGCCCAGCTCCACGCATCTCACCTCGGAGTGATGAACTCTAAGAAGCATATCTGGATATTCCCTAATTTCCGCAGCCGCTGTCACAATCCTTGCTACCAGCTCTACTGTGTTCTCAGGACTCTCCTAAAGTTCCAAGCTGGCAGCCCAGCGGGGTGGACGTGTGTGTCAGCCTGCCTCTCTGTGTGTTTACGAGTGCTACGCCAGTGTATTCTTTGTTTCACTGCAAATAGTGCTATTACATACGGTGATTCTGACTGTGATTAGTGCGTGTAGTGGAGTATTTACCACTACATTTGATCTTTTCTACAATGGCTCACCAGTCGGAAGCTACCGGCCACCTTGTCAGCTCTGCATTACTTACAATCTACAATAATGATTCTACTCCACAAGCTCACACTAACTTCACTCCTGGACATCACGGCTCTGTAATATCTCCACATCAACAACCTGCATTATCCACACAACAAGCGTTAATGAACACTTCTGCAACAACAACCAACATCACAGTGAGTAAACCTATTCTTCGGCCTTCACAGTTGACAGCAACCCCCATAACGCACACATATACCAATTCTGTTCAAGACGACGATAATATGGAGTACAGTACCACACCGGACCAGTCTAATGGGGCACACAATGTGCGCCCTGCACAAGCTCCCTCAGCCAGTTCTACCAAGCGGCTCTGTCTTGCGCCAGCTTCTATATCGCCTAACACGCCCCGTTATGCTTATGCAGTACCCACTTCGAACCGCTTTCAGGCTTTAGGTGATACTCCCGACCTAGACACTACAGATTCACCGTCTCTTGCTCCTAAAGAGAAAATTCCCCCTATCTGTCTCCGTGATATTCACAATTACCAATTGTTCTTGAAGGATGTCAAAACGTGTGTTAAATCGGATTTTCACACTGAGCTCCGAGGTTCGATTCTAAAAATTTATGCCACCACTTCTTCTGATTTCCGTTCTCTTACATCTTACTTCACCTCAATCAATCAAGCATATTATACCTTTAGAAATCCAGCTGATAAACTCTTCTCCGTTGTCATTCGCAATCTTCCTTGCTCCCTAAATGACCAGGAAGTGTACGATGAACTTTGTGCTCTGAACTATCCTGTTCAAAAGGTCACACGCTTACTTGGCAGAAACAGGAACCCACTACCTCTGTGTGCTGTAGAACTTACAAACAACGATGAGGGTAAAAACATTCTAAATCTTACCCGGCTGCTATATAGTGTTGTGAAGGTCGAACACCGCCGCCGTACCAGTGATCTACCACAGTGCACTCGCTGCCAAAACTTTGGACATACCAAAAACTATTGTAAGTTGGAACCTCGATGTGTCAGATGTTTAGGCGCACACCATTATTCAGACTGCGCTAAACCTTCCACCACACCAGCTAAGTGCGTTAACTGCGAGCAAGATCACCCAGCTAATTATCGCGGCTGTCCTTACTATGTGGCGCTGAAAGCAAGACTCTCTCGCCGATCTCAGCAACCCAGCTTCTCATCAACATCTTCACCTTCGATGCCGCACACATCGCCTGCATCCGAACGACGTCCACAGCAGCCACGCCCGTCTCAGCAACCATCAGCCTTCCACCCAACGACCGTTCCTGGTGCGCAGCCCAGGACTTATTCTCAAATGACGTCTTCCACTTCTCCTTTTTCGCCGGCCAGTTCTTCCGCTGCCCCACCCAGGGATTCTTCTTCGACGCCCTTACTGACTCTTTTCTCTGATTTGCTCTCTCAGTTATTCTCTTACTTCCGGACTCTGCTTACCCCCATTTTACCACAACTTCCACCGCTACTTAGTTCTCTTATTATTTCTTTAATTCCCAATGGCAACCCGTGATATCATTAATCTTAAAAAGTTAACCCTCCTTAACTGGAACGCTAACGGTCTCCGTGCCAAACGCGCATCTTTCGTTGCTTTTCTCACAATGCACAATATCGATATTGCCTGCGTCACTGAAACGCATTTTCTACCGAACGAGAACTTCACAGTTCCTGGCTACAAAATCTATCGCCAGGATCGTGTAGCTGAAACGGCTTCCGGAGGTGTTGCTATCCTCATCAGACGCACACTTACTCACAGTGCAATCTTTCTACCCACTATTCCTGCACTTGAAGTGACAGGCCTTAAACTCTCCACCACGGATGGTACTAATGTCATTATTATCTGTGCTTATAAACCTCCTAATCGCCGGCTTAATACTACACATCTCTCGTTACTATTCCCGCCTGACTGCAGCACTCTCCTTTTGGGCGATCTGAATTGCAAACATTCTTCATGGGGGTGTAGGTCTACCAATCCCAATGGTCGTCTTCTTTTCAATGTTTTAAATACCAATGGGCTTTCTATTTCCGCTCCATCGGATCCCACTTATTATCCTAGCAATCCCATGCACGCTCCTGATATCCTTGATATTGGTCTTCACAGGAATCTTCCTCTCCCAACTTATGTCACCGCTTTAGCAGAACTTGATTCCGATCATTGCCCTGTTGTGATTACCTTTCAACTCTCGCCTACCTTGCTGACTTCCTTTCCTCGCCTCATCACTGGTATTGTGAACTGGGACGCTTTTCAATCTCAGTTAGATAATGCCTTAACCTCCTCTTATCAACTAGCAACTACTACTGATATTGACGCCGCGGTAGCACATTTCACTGCTACCCTGTGTAACTGTGTACGGCTTTCTACGTCACACTCTCCATGGCGGAACTCTCCACATTCATTGCCAATATCCATTCTGCGTCTTATTCGGGAGAAAAATGCTATTCGTCGGCGATGGCAACGAGAACGGCAACCTTGGTTACGTAGACGACTCAACAATTTGATACGTCTTGTAAAGGTTGAACTAGAGCGTCACCGTCTACAAACTTATCAACGCCATGTGGCGACTATATCTCCACACGACCACACCTTGTGGGATGCCACCAGCCGGATTCTTCGTGAACCTACTGTGATTCCTGCACTCTCCGATGGGAACAATCTTGTCACGGACGTCGCAGCGAAGTGTGAAATCTTGGCTGCACATTACGAACAAACTTTTGCTCTTCACACCATATCTCCAAGCGCCGCAGCTATAGAAAATGAACTAGGTGCCCAACGTCAACGAGCTACAGTTCAATCACGAATCTCCTTCACTAGTCCTCGGGAACTCTTTCATCTGATTCGCTGCCTTCCTAACAAGAAATCGCCTGGGCACGATCTTCTGCCCAACATAGTATTGAAACATCTCACCAAGAAAGCGCTTGCCTATCTCTCTTCTATACTGAATTTCTGTCTGCAAATTGGCTACTTCCCTTCCACGTGGACATTTGCTCATATCATTGTGTTCCACAAACCCAATAAGCCTAAGCATCTACCAAGCAGCTATCGTCCTATAAGTCTTCTGCCCACATTGGCCAAACTCTTTGAGAAGGTCATCCATCGCCGTCTAGTGCAGTACCTCACCAATGCTCACATCATTCCCTCGTTTCAATTCGGATTTCGCCCGAAACACTCTACTACTCACCAGTTACTGAGGTTAACTCAACACGTTGTCCGCGGCTTCGAGCATCGCCAATATACCCCAGCTCTTTTCCTTGATGTGGCACAGGCGTTTGATAAAGTGTGGCATTCTGGCTTGCTACTTAAACCTTATCGCACTGGTCTTCCGGACTATTTGGTACACATTATTACCAGCTTTCTCACCGGTCGCACTTTTGCAGTACGCATTGGAGGTACTCTTTCCCTTAAGTATTCTATTTCAGCAGGAGTCCCCCAAGGTTCTATACTAGCACCCACGCTCTTTAGTATTTATACCTCTGATATTCCAGATCTAGCTCCAACCTCAATTGCCCTGTATGCTGACGATACCGTGTTATATTATTCTCACTCTAGACTCCATTCTGCTATCAACACATTACAGATCTCTCTTGATCGCCTCACAAATTGGTTTCGCACTTGGTGTATTACCATTAACACTCAGAAAACGGAAGCCAAGATTTTTACTCTACGCCGCTATAATTCACCACCGCCTATACGTCTTCTGAATACTCATGTGTCATGGCTCTCCTCTTCTACACCAGTTAGGTACCTTGGGATATTATTGGACACTCGGCTCACGTGGAAGCCTCATATAGACCGCAACATTACCCTGGCATCGGCTCGTCTTTCTAAACTTTCGTCTTTGCTCCACAAACACACCTCACTTGGTTTGGAATCTTCACTGCTCCTATACAAATCTCTTGTTCGTCCTCTCATTACTTATGCCTGCCAGGTATGGGGGGCTGCCAGTATGTGTCACCTACGGCGTCTACAGGTCGTCCAGAACCGATTCCTGCGAATCGCCACCAATGCTCCTTGGTTTGTACGCAACCAGCAGCTCCATCACGAACTGGGCCTTCTTCCTCTCCATCATTTCATCCGACAGCTCGCCCGACGGTTCTTCTCCAATCTACGCCACGTTCCAGGAGCTGTGACGTACAACATCGGCGTCCGAAGTCGCCGGCCAACACGACTGAAGCGACGACTTCCACAGGATCTGCTTCTTAGTGATGACACTTCTAGCTCTGACTAATCAACTGCTCCACTTCTGCTTTTCTACTATCTGTGTAATGTGTAAATTCTCACCATCACAGCCTGTATCACATTTGTATTAGTTCAGAGGAGGCCCACTGCCCTACCTCTACAATGTTACTCTTATGTTACTATGATTTTTATTTTGGTTCCACCAGATCTGTAGAGCATGTACTTACTGCTGATCGATCTAAATAAATTAAAAAAAAAAAAAAAAAAAAGGACTCTCCTAGATAAGAGATCTGGGGACCGCTCCACTCTAAACCACTGGATTTCTTTTGGCGGGGACACACGAGCTTTCTTATCTACGAGACTGCCGTGAACACTCCTATCGTGCATTCGTCGACGAATGGGTATGTTGTAAGAGACGAGATGAAAAAGTGGCAATATTTGCCGATCTCTAGTTTGTACACATTTCTCAATGGAAATAAGAAAAAACATTTCATACCAGTTGGGATTTTGTGTGTTTTTCAACAATGCTGGAATTACTGAATATTCTCGCTTTTTCGCTGTTTTGATAGTGTGTTCCATCGATTTGGTGAATCTGCATAGAACTCTCGAATGATATTTGATATAATGTGTATGAGATGCAAGAATGTTATACTAGGCGGTTTAATGTCAACTTACGTAATACACATGTAAATGTGGTACCTACTTTGGGTAGTGAAAAGTCGTTTTATTCTAAGTGATGACCTAGAAAAACGTAAAGGTAAAATGATATTTAAAGAGGTTCTGCATGAGAAGCAGGCGTGCAATCAATGAATGGCGGGCGGGTTAACCTTGCCTTCTTATTATTATACATTTGGCAAGGGTCCAGGGAGTAGCAATCGATAATCCATCGCGGCGCTCTGTGTCGTTTCTAGCTTGGAGCACATGCTTATCATTCCGCATCATTGCTTCAGGCGCTGGAAACCATAGGAATTGGGTCGGTTTCTCCGACTGTTCATGTGCGTGTGATGATGAATCAGAGAAAACGGCGTACAGTATTGATTGGCGACAGATAACAGCTGCAGGCTTTGGCGCCTCACCAATTAAATGCTTAGCGTCTGGGCGCCTCTTCCGCCGTTACCAGCTTTACGGCCTGAAGAAGGTAGCGAGCGCAATGGTCTATAAACCTCCAGCTGAATGGGCAGCGTGGGCGAGAAACTTCCGAGGCACACAAATTGCGACGGATTCATTTTTGATGATCCGGTCACATATTCATAGCAGCTTAGATTTTTCCTTTTACACCTTGCTTCACTGTGATTCTCCAGTTGTACTATCTTTCACAAAAGTAAATACCGACCTTCAGTGAGACCTGTTATTGATATTTTCTTTATTTTTTTTATACCGAACATTTCTCCCTTGTCTTCCTCATCTGAAACGCTGTTTTTCATGATCTCTCGTTAAAACACTGGTAATGGCATGAACTCGTACTACACGAGCTTTGCAATCAACTGTATCTTGTGTTTTCTTCGAAACATAACTTAGGGATGAGGAGCTGTTTGCTATCGTAACATAAACTATTTGCTGAGTTATTTATTAAGATTAAGCTAGCTCACTGGATTTTCACTGAAGGTCATTCGTCAAGAACTAATGCGTGACCAATACCTGTCATAGCCATGAAGCGTGTCGGAAAGAATGTGAAACTGCCAGTTGTTTATGCGAGCTTATCGCATAAACATGGCTAGACGGTGCGTGTATACTCTGTTTAGATGCACTCATATCTCCTGGACAGCAACGTCTCATTTATCGGAAGGCGCGAGAGTTCTATTTCTGTTTTATCACTGACTATACTCCAAGTTACTGTGACTTTGGTGAGTGTAAAGTAAAGAAGACAGATGTAGTCGAGATAAAGAAACACTTTTATTTCCGTAAACAGTAACTTTGTACACTCGTTGCAACAGCAAGAAAGTCTTTACCGATTCACCAACAGCACGGCTCCGAATTAGTAACACAAAAACTGTCCCTTCTCACACTTTACCGCTATTTATATCTCCCAGGCACTATTCTGGAAACTTCAGGAAAGTTCAGTTATTATTGCGGTGAAATACAAAGCAGAAAATTCCAGGTCTCTATCCCTTTCTCTCTTTCGGCAAGCGCCCCAACAATGCGGCCATTCTCTGTCTCTTCCCTTCGGCTCCTTTGCGGTAGTGCCGACAATAATGCGATGGGCGACATTACTGATATTTCGCTCTTCTAGTAAACAAGATAAGAAGCGATTGTAGCGCTCGACTACCAAGGTCAATACGTCACAACGCTCTGCCAGGTAATACATGAGTCTGCAAGATAAGAACAGGGATTCCTCCACTGCACTGCATCGGTTTTCAATCCTGCTAGCATATACACCGAAACTAGTCAAATTTCGTCATTTGTGAATCCGCAGAGATTATACCTAATTCTAGTTTTGTTGTGTTGTGTTGAGAAATTACATATCGACAGTTTTGAGTTCACAGTGGATTAAAGATGTCTGGAGTAAAAATTGGTGCAATTGCCACAAAATGCTGCGAAAATTAAGACACTGTGTTAAGAAATGACTTCGCATACTTTCCCGCAAATCTTGGTTTCCATAAAGAAACTATCAGTAGGAATGTTTTGGGAGAAGCAATTCAAGTAGTTCAGGATGTGGAAAAAAACTTTGGTTCTTTTTGACCCTGCAACACAAACCCCAAAAAGAAAATTCAAGGAAGTGTTCGAAAATAGTGGATTTAACAGCGTATAAAATTTCAAATATGTTGGATGGGCAACATGAAATTTTTGAGTGACATTACATGTCATAATGATGCTAGACTGGCTTTTTGTGACGTGGAGTGATCGTTTTCGAAATTCAAGACAATTTTGGGTGACAATCGTCGAATCCTTCGGGACGGAAAATTCGAGGAAGCATGCGGTCTGTACTGTAATTCTACAGAACTTGGTGATCCCTTCTAAGAATAATATGTGGTGAGTAATAGGTACATTTATATTAGGTAGTTCAGCCATTTAGATCTTAAAAAAGTTTGTTTTAGCACATATTTTCGACATTTTTAGCACATAAAAAAGTAAATATTTTCCAAGGTTTTAGCAGCTAAAAACCCGAACCCTATTGATAACTATAAAGGATATCGAAAGATAATTTAAAAGCTTCCAGTGTTTACGTAATAGGAACTTATATTTTCAGCCAAACTGACGGAAACCTTTAGAAATTAATATTTTCAATCACGCAGTCCCTGAAAGTCTTTAATTTATAACATTTACACTTTTCTTTAACTGTGTAGGGTTACAGTGTTTCAAAATGGTTATAGGCCAAAATGTTAGCAGTCGGATCCAGTTTTTTTCGGTAGCTTTATATGGCTATTTAAAACAAACAAGAAATTAGACTTTCCTAAAAAGTGGGTGCATAGAAGAATGCGGAAAATGTCATAGACAACTGTCTAACCGAGTATTCTAGTTCACCTGTTCCTTCGATAGTTAGAAACTATCTTTAAAAACTTAGATAATATGGAACTAATCAACAAATAGAAACCGAATGCTAGTATGACAAAAGAAGGGCACAGGAGGGAATTGGGTGATAAAAGGTATATCCTGCAACATCGGCCTGAGATAAGCTTATTAGCTGGAGACAGGTACTATCTTTCGCAAAAGTAAATACCCACCTTCAGTGAGACCTGCGTGAAGGGCGCTCTAATTCTCAGGCGTACCTAAATAGATGGTATGAGAATGAAATCAGTCATATACGTATGCTTCCCTTGCTGTTCAGAGGGGTGGCAGCCATTGGCTCACCTCGCAACCTTGGGAAGCGATATTTCAGGAATTACTCTAAATTAAAGCGTAAATATTGCAAGTTCAACGTTACTACGTCTGCAGAAAATATGTTACTATTGGTTTCTGATTAAATAGTGGACCTTCCACCATCGTCTTATATATTCTTTCCAGCCACTTGACTTGTATTCCTGGTATCTTTTGTAAACATAGTCTTTTAGTATTCATCGCCATTTTCCCTTAACTAAAGCATTAACAATTTGATCAGTCCATCTCCCATTACTGCTCAATCTCACTCTTAAATAGTCGAATTTCCTCACCTCCAACATTGCACTTTTCCTTCCTCTTCAATTTATTTCCTCGTTTGAAAACAATTACCTTTGACCTTTTATAATTAATTTTCAAGCCCCACTTCTTGCAATAATCATGTACAATTTGTATAACCCTTGATAATCCTCCAATTGAAATTGAGCCCACTACTAAATCATCTGCAAAAAGTAAACCTGGTGTTTCTCTGTTGTTCACTGTAGGCAAATATAAATTATCTTTATCTAACTCATCGAGCATATCATCTACAAATAAATTAAACAGTATAGGGCTAAGCTTACATCCCTGTCTTAAACCCTTATTACTAGGGCTCGGAAGTTCATGCCCTAAAAAACACTGAAATATGCATGCCAATATGCTCTTAAAAACTTGAAAATATGCTAAGAAATATGCACTATTTAATTAAAACAATTAATGTTTCTTTGTAGTAGACAAGACGAGTTAGTATAAATAATAAATAAAGTTACCTTATTCCTTAGAGGTTGAAGCAGAAGTGGTCCTGCTGCTAGTATTAACTGCTAAATTGCAGCTCACAACCAACACTTTGCACAAATTTTCAACTGTAAAACATCGTCTGTTGTCTCGCAAAACACTTTTGTAACGTGAAAAACTTCTCTCCACGTCACAAGATGTTATCGGGTCATATTTAAATGATGTTAACTGCTTCACAGAGAGAGTCAAGTCTCTTGGTGTGACAGATGGTTTTCTTTCCAGGATATCTCGAATATCGCACATCTGTTTATAACCAGAATTTTTTGAAATTACATAATTCACTTTCTCTTTCACTTTTTGTCCTATGCTACCAGAAACCGAACTTGGATCACATTTTTTTTCCAAAGACAGTAAGTGGTTCATGCAAGGGAGATCCATGGGAAAGAATCACGTATTGTCTCAGAAATACGATGAAGAACGTGTGCCAAACAAGGTATATGAATTAAGTTAGGAAAAATACATTTCAGAGTTTGTCCTGATTTTACCATATAAGGACCTGTATCAGTAACAAATAAAAGTAACCGGTCGTATTTGATTCCACATGGCCATAGTAATTTCAAAGAGTCCATCACAAACTGGGTCACAGTTACATTGTCAGTGGCCGACAATTCGCACACATTAAGAAGATAAGGTGTAGTCTTTTGTCCATTATTTAAAGCACCCACGATTATATTAGCAATAGAACGGCGCTCAGAATCAGGAGGTCCATCAACAACCACAAAAACTGATCCGCTAATTGATTTTGTATATTTGACAATACGTTATTGTAAACAATGTCCTACATAAGTCTTACGCAGTGTACTTTCTGTAGGCACATGTTGTCGAGTGTACTTGGTAAGAAAGTTTTTAAATGTCGGATTATTAATTTTGAACAAGGGAATATCAGAAGCTAAAAATGCTTGGCACAAGTCATAGGAAAATTCAGTAACCCTACTTCCTAAACACTCCACTAGCTGCTTTTGAACAGGTTCTTTGTTTGCGAGTTTTCTGATTAGATTCTCCATATGTTCTGCTGTTTATATGCTGAACTATTTGAAATCTTTTCTCACTCCCTACATTTTTCTCACACGCTCCACAAAACAGTGCCCTATTATCTGTATTCTGTAGATTTTATATGCCTAATTTAATTTGGTGGGAACCAGTTTACAATACTGTTACGTTTGAAGACCACGATACAACTGCTGGTGGACAGGCAAGCGTTGCTATAGTCGTGCTGCTCAAAACTTTGACCTGCACTTTATCTTTGTTAATATAAACCTCTCAGATAACGCACTGATTATTCTCCACGCACATATAATGAAAGGAGGAAACGGGATTCACTACATGAGAACATGACTCAGCATTAGTTCTCGCCACCTAACGAATTGCATCATGTGCATTACTACCAATATGAAAAATATAATCCAGATGGAAAAAATAATAAAAAACCATAGAAATCATTAAAATATGCAATATAGGGGCTATAATATTGAAATAATATGCATTTATCAAAATCAAGAAAATATGCAGTTATATGCACTATAAAATCATGTCCAAATAACTGAAAATTCCATAATTCGTGCACATAATGTAAAAGCATACATTTTTAACCCCTATGAAAAAACATGCAAATGCATGAACTTCCTAGCCCTATCCATAACACACGACGAACTGTTTGGTATGACATCTTCTTTCCAGACAAATTTTCTACTAATGGTCGTAACTGAGCAACACTTAATTTTGGATTTTCTCGGATTTTGCTTATAATGAAACTTCCTTAAGTGCATTCGGTCTATTTTCTTTAGGTTTTCTTCGTAAAACCTTGCTCCTTAAATTTGTTCACTATGTACTGAATGGTGGAGTGCGATTTATTAACTGTATGTCCTATTTTTCTGAGTGAATTCCCTCTAAGTGCCAGGTTAATGATTACCTGCTTAAGGTCAGAACTAAGCTCTTTTTCCTTGCCCATTTTGCTACTGACAGAACATACGTACACAACTGCGTGTAGCGACCTTTGAAACACATGCCTGTTGGAGTTGTTTACTACACAGTTTGGCATTCTTAACTGCTTTACGACAAATTTAAAAGAGGGAAAGTTTATACGGCATTTATGGATTTAGAGAAAGCTTTTGATACCATAGATAGGAAAGCACTATGGGTGAAAATGATAATTTTATATATATAAAAGAACAATAACTTTTGTATTAGGTTGAACGGAAATGAAGTAACAGAGAAGGTTGCAAGTAATAAGTAGGGCTAGGAAGTTCATGCATTTGCACGTTTTTTCATATGGGCTAAAAATGTATGCTTTTACGTTATGTGCACGAATTATGGAATTTTCAGTTATTTGGACATGATTTTATGGTGCATATAACTGTATATTTTCTTGATTTTTATAAATGCATATTATTTCAATATTATAGCTCCTATATTGCATATTTTAATGATTTTTATGGCTTATTAGTATTTTTATCAATCTGGACAATATTTTTCATATTGGTAGTATTGCACATGATGATGCAATTCGTTAGATGGCGAAAACTAATGCCGAGTCATGTTGTCATGCAGTGAATCCCCTGTTTCTACCCTTTCATTATATGTATGTGCGTAGAGAATAATCAGTGCGTTATCTGAGAGGTTTATATTAAATATAAAGTGCAGGTGAGCGTTTTGAGCAGCACGATTGCCTGCCCACCAGCAGTTGCATCGTGGTCTTCAAACGTAACAGTGTTGTGAACTGGTTCCCACCAAATTAAATTAGGCGTATAAAATGTTAAAAAGCTCTTCAAATGCCGAAAATAAAACCAACTTCGAGTGCTAGATTAATTAATTTACAGAAAGAGTTTTCGGGTGACTTAATATCTACAGATAATAGGGTACTGTTTTGTGGAGCGTGTGAGAAAAATGTAGGGAGTGAGAAAATATTTCAAATAGTTCACCACATAAACACAGCAAAACATAAGAAGAATTTAATCAGCAAACTCGCAAACAAAGAACGTGTTCAAAAACAGCTAGTAGCGTGTTTAAGAAGTAGGGTTACTGAATTTGCCGAGCATTTTTAGCCGCTCATATTCCCTTGTTCAAATTTAATACTCCGACATATAAAAACTTTCTTGCCAAGTACACTTGACAACATGTGCCTGAAGAAAGTACACTGCGTAAGGCCTATGTAGGACATTGTTACAATAACGTATTGTCAAATATACAAAATCAGTTAGCGGATCAGTTTTTGTGGTTGTTGATGAAACCCGATTCTGAGCGCCGTTCTATTGTTAACATAATCGTGGGTGCTTTAAATAATAAACAAAAGACTACACCTTATCTTAATGTGTGGGAATTGTCGGCCATTGGCAATGTAACTGTGACCCAGTTTGTGATGGACTCTTTGAAATTACTACGGCCATGTGGAGTCAAATACGACCGATTACTTTTATTTGTTACTGATGCAGGTCCTTATATGGTAAAATCAGGACAAACTCTGAAAGGTATTCTTCCCAACTTAATTCATATAACGTGTTTGGTACACGCTCTTCATCGCATTTCTGAGACAATACGTGATTCTTTCCCATTGGTAGATAGATTTGTGTCCAGTACAAAAAGAATTTTTGTTAAATCTCGAGTTGAGTTGTTTAGATCAACAGCACCTAATATCCGACTTCCTCTTGCACCAGTGTTAACTCGATGGGGAACATGGGTCGATGCAGTTTTATATTATGCTGAGCACAGAAATAGTCGAAGAGGTTAATTCATTGGACTTGAAAGATACTTCATCAATAGAAACTGTGCAAAATATCAGGCACTGGGTTAAACGAGGATCTTAGTTTCATATCTGCTCATTTTTCTTATGCCAACAACCATAACGGCATTGGAAGCTGTAGGATCTCCCTTGCATGAATCACTTACTGTCTTTTGTGTCTGTGTGTGCGTGCGTGTGTGCGTGCGTGCGTGCAAAACGACAGAACCCACGTAGTCGGCGTAGATTTATCTTATCACACTATGATGTCGCAATAAACAACTGACGTCACTTGCCACACGTAGATTTTGTTGACAAAACTTTCCTATTTTCTGCCAGCGAAAACGGAGAACAAAAGAAGTATTAGTAAAATTTTCTCTGAGAGGGACAAAATATTGTCAGCATTAATGTCTGAAAATAAGAATAGTATAAAGTCATGGTCGCAGTTACAAACACGAAGTAGGAATGTTGGCAATATTCAATTATATATGTCCTCAGATTCGCATCGCAGACTGTTTTTAACCTGTCCTGTTTCAAAACGTTTCGCTTTCCGCCAGGCTTTGACTTTTGGTGTGACGGCGGCTTATAGCACCGATAACATTGGAGAAGTTACTAATATCATAGAAACCTTGCTTCACAGTTTGTAAGGACTTGCTTTGAGGCATATTTATATGTTCTAGGTGACAAATGAGGCGTATCGGAAAGAATTTGAAACTGCGGAGTTTACGAGAACCTATCGCACATACGCGTCGAGTCAGTGTATGCGCACTGTTCCGATAAAATAATGCCTTCAGGACAGGAGCGTGTTATACATAGGCAGGGGCACGAGATTATCCATTTGTGTTGCATTACGGACCGTACGCCAAGTAGGTTGTATTTCGCTGTTCTAGTGAACATAAAGCAAGCGAATGTAGCACTCTAACAACCGAGGTCAATACGCCTGATCGCTTTTCCAGTTAATATTGTACCCTCATTTGTGCAGTGCTGAGGCCCACGCTTCTTGTTATTTTACAGTGTACCTACATTTTTGAACATTAATATGATCTATTACATCCTGAAAAGTTCCTTTTGCATAATAATGAAGGATAATCTAAAGTCCGTATTTGTGTAATCACCAGCTGATTTTGTACCGACACGACCATAATTCGTGGAATAAGTTTTACAGTCTGCGGCATTACCACTTGCAGGATATCCATGAATGTTTGTTTGGAGAACCTTAATCTAACTTTACATGCTGTTGTCATATTCCTGAACAGGAGTGGACCTCTATCTCAAAATCGTTGGTCTTGGTAGAAATGCAGGTTAAGATTGCGCGTTTGCCTTAGCACTTCACAGCGCTTTCCCCGCACACGTAGCATTACATTACACCCATTGATTGCACAACTTGTAATACACGTAGTTGACAATTGACACTCAGGACATGGGATATTTACAGTTGTATGTTATGTAGTTATAGATATGTCGGATGATTTTGTGATGGTGTCAGAAACTTTCAGGGAGAATTAAGGAGGACAAATGCAATAATCTGATGTAAGGAACCTAGGTCCGGAAATGTCTCCTTCACAAGTTATAGGCGAAAGTTGTTTTCATAGATAGGTAGGTAATTAGTAATAAGGATCGATAACCGGACCGCCATCTAGAAGTATCACGAGTGGTTTAGAATTACAATGCCATGAAGGCAATGTAGAAGGCGTTTTAAACTTACGTACGGCAACAATAGTTCAATGCAGATGGCGTGATGTGTACTGTCTGACGTGCTGTCCTGTAACATTACTTGAGTTTTTCTTGTGGGGTCACGTGAAAAGTCTTGTGTACGTGAGACCAGTAGAAAATGAACAGGATCTACTAGCACGAATTCTCGCCGCCTGTGACATTGTCAGAGAGACTCCAGAGTTGCTCGTCCAAGTACGACAGAACATCGTACGTCGTCATACCCGAATTATGACTTGTATAAATATAAATACAGAGAAATAAAATTTCACGCTCACAGGTATCCCAAACTCTTGCCTCTAATCGTGCGAAGGAGACGTTTTCGGACCAAGGTTCCATATATCAGATTAATGCATTTGTGCTCCTGAATCTTCCCTGAAAGTTTCTAACACCATCACGAAATCATTCTGTATATTTTGAAAACGTGGAGTCGCTTAAAAGGGACGATGGGTGACCCCACGACTTTAACGAGGTAACATTGTGTTCTTAAACCACTACTTATTAACTCAGGATAACTTCGCACCCACCCAGGATTTGATAACGCATTTCTGATGAAACGTTTTTAGCAGATACGCAATCAGATTGAATATGTCAAACGAAGATTCTACAATGAATAACAGAATTGAAATATCGTGCAACACTTTCCGGGATAAAACAACAATTCTATACACACATCAATGCACAATATTCATACAGTAATAGTTTTTATTTACTTGTATCTTAGGATGACATTTCATAAAGTTAAGAACAAACCTTATGATGAAAGTAATAATGGCGGCAATTTACTAACTGTTTATAGGTCTTAGATTTGATCTATGTAGTTTAAAGGATCCATTAACGATCCAAAAACGTCTTAGATCGGTCTTGCAACTCATCGCAGAGGCAAATGAACACCGTAACGCTAACAAAACCTGTAAATCCGTTCTTACAACCCAGCATGCGAATGTAACGAATAATACAGATACATTTAAAATATTTATAACATGTATTTTAAGCTTTGCAGTTACAGGACACAAGAAAGTAAGTTATATTTGGTTACCACTTGCAACAGATTTATAACACCTTAATCAATGTGCTAAAAGGTAACGATAAAAAAAGGAAAGAAATTGAACTTCCCTAGTTATATCACTGAAATAAACGTGCTATAAATGAAATTAATACTCTGCATTCAAATATATCCCGTAGAAGTCTACTATACATCCTTGTAAGTGCAAAAGCCCAAATGTCAGAGGACATCACTGTACAAACAGACACTGCTGTAGTGACGGCATCAACGGGCGTTAGTGTACTCATTCAAAAGTATATTATCCACATCTGTAGTGATCGGAAAATGGTCACTGCCAAAATGTGTTTTATAAACTGACCAATTAAGTAAGTGTACGTTACTGAAAGATGTTATCGACAAATCCATGCTACTAAAAGTGTGCCGTGAGCTAGATCGAAGTAGGTAGGTTGGGAAGTATTAATTAATAGCAGGTTTTGTTCAAACAATAGTGATTCTTTAAGTTTCCCTCTTTGGTCAATTTTATTTCAGCCTTATGACATGCAGCAGGGGAAGACAACTTCGGGCCGTGTGACGTATTTAAACGAAGAGCCAGCTTGTACGTTCGTGTGACGTCAGACGAGAGCAGAGTATTGCTAGGCTGCCTAGATCAGCGGCGCTTGTGTTGAGTTCCCCGTGTTTCACACTAGTTTGAGACCAGGCTTCAAGATGTAGAAACATTGTCAACTACGTTTCAGATCTTTGCGACCCCGTATTCACTGGATGTTAACAATGTTTCTAGCAGGTAGCAAATTGAATTGATAAATTTACAGTGCGACAATTTGCTAAAGGACAAATATAAACACAAGGAAGACTTTGCTGATTTTTATAAGAATGTTCCTCAAACCAGATTTCTGAGGTTGTATGCCCTTGTTGCACGGGTATTATATATGCTTGGTTCCACGTATGTGTGCGAACAATTCTTTTCTGTTATGAACCTTTCTAAGTCAAAATCCCGAAGCATATTCTCAGATCACAATCTATCATGGAGTCTTCGGTTACAAATGTGCCGTACATTACGTCCTAACCTTGACAAACTAGTTAAAGAAAAGCGAAACTGCAAATGTCGAAAAATGTCCACCTAATTGTTCTGTATAGCTCTCGTCTAGCGCAGGCAAAATAGTTATAATTCCTGTTCTATTTGCGTTATAACATGACTGTTCACATAAGCTAGAATTGACACTATATATGTAATTATTTATAATCTGTGACTATTCCGTAATTGAAACAGTCAGCATTAAAATTGCGATGTCCGGCACTGATTTCCTCTTTCCCGCTGTGACGTCATACGTTCAACTGACCTTGGACGGGAGCATATGAGTTGAGTGAGCTGACGTCACAGTAGCGATACCTGTCTTCCCCTGACATACAGTGTTGCCATGTCTGCCGAAGTAAAAGCAAGAAGATTTGATTTAAAAAAAAAAAAAAAACGGGAGAAAACAATATACTTTTTAACCGGCAATTTTGCTTGGTGTATACATATTTGACATTAATAATAATAATAATAATAATAATAATAATAATAATAATAATAATAATAATAATAATAATAATAATAATAATAATAATAATAATAATAATAATAATAATAATAATAATAATTGCTCCAAAATTCTTGCGCTGTAGAGTTAGTGCCATATGCAATGTCAGTATTGCGCAATAGCCTCCATTCTGTATCTATTTGTTGGATTTCTTCTGCTTTCACCAAATTAGGAAACTGAGAAACAACTGGTGCAACTGACTGAACTGTTTGGATTTTAGCTGCTTCTAACACTTCTAATATTGTAAGAAGAGGATCACTTAATGAAATACGACTTAGGATGTCGCAAACTGACACAATGTAAAAATCAGTACAGCGCAATTTGAAAACTCGTACATAATCGTTGGGCCGGGATGTTTGAACTTTTGCACCAAAATACACGTTTTCCACAGGAAGAAATACTTTTGGATCCCAGTATTCAACTTTATCTATTTCAGTGGAATTCAAATGTTCAGGTTTAATGTAGCAGTTAAGGATAGTTCACAATGCAGAAACAACAGATGTGATATACTGTTTATGTATACAGGTGATTAGTAATCTTTTGTTTTTATACACAAGGGAAACGCCTTGCCTAGAATTTTTTTTCGGAAGAGCGAATTATGTGATGTTAAGGAAAATAGTGTTTAAAGTGAAAAATACATAAAAAACAGGAGGACCTGGCAACCCTGATAACATATGGTATAACTATTGTAGTCTTCCAACAACATGAAAGGATTAGGTAATAGAGTTATCGAAGGTCCTCGAGTTCGAGCTTGCGCCTGCTTAAGTATACATTACAAACGATGAGAGGATAATATGAATTTTTTACTGCCACTATTTCTAGAGGAATATTTTTAATTGTAACTGTGAATGATATCTCGAATAAAGCTACTCCTCCACTGTCATGGTTGGTGTTTCTCTATTTTTATAAAAGGTTAAATATCAAAATCTTTAATCAAGAAACCCGTGTTGTGCTCGGATATCTCGGAGGTTCCATTGTAATAAGACAGTATCCATTTTGGAGTAGAGAACAGGGAGAAGGGGGCTGAAGAAGAAACAACACAAGGTAAATAGGTGGTGTTCCCAGAGGTGCTAAGATTTTTAGTTTGTTGTCTTCTTGAGTCTGTATTTTCCCAGTGAGTGAGAATCGATTTTTCATTCCTTCAGCTGTGACGGTCCTTTCAGGTTGTATGTATAATTGTGAGGTATAGGCGCTATTTCTGGTGTTCCTATTGAATTTTTCATGAAACTTTTTAGTTGGAGCATTGCCAATGTTTTTCTTCCATTGTTGTTTTGATAGAAGAGAGCTGATCGTCGATTGTCAGTGTAGATCCTGTTTTCGGTTTCTTGTGTGAATGTTTATTCTTTGGTTTTACGTTGGTTGGAGGTTCTTCGTTGCTTACTAATGAGTCTTATAGTTCCTGCTGCTCACTGGTTGATCTTACTGTTTGTTTGAAGTTGATGTAAGCATTTTAGGAAGATTATCCTTGAATTCCTTCTTTGCTGCAGTTTAGCTGCTTCCCTTGGGGTTTGATATTGAGTTTTTCTGTACTACTGTTAGTGTGCATTCCATCATTGTAGTTTCTTTGTTCCATTCATTGGAAGTCGGAACCGTGAGTTCTTGATTCTGATTCTAGGGTGTCCTTTGGTTCGACACCAGGCACAGCCATTCATGCTATCTTTTCATGTTGTGCTTGAAGAGGAGCTACTTCTAATAATATACCTTGCATTGCTTGGCTAAATGACGTTCCATTTTGTAAAGGAGCCAAGTTGGATTGCCTGATAAGTGTATGCAGTTGGTGATACCTTCAATTCTATGCGCATGGACTCCAGTAATTTACCGAAATCCCCGAGTTTTACATAAACTTGGCGGAAGCTAGAGTTAAGTGGGTATATTCTGGTATTGATATCCCTGCTCTGCTGTATGAAATTGCAGATGCCGTTTTAATGCCTTTGTTCTGTAGAAGTTCCTCAGTTATGTAGTATAACTGGGCATCTATTGTATATGATTTTCCTTTTATTCTTTGGTCGAGACGGGCAGTTTTCTCTGTGTTCATTAATACATGGTTGCACTATCGGTTTCCACACAAAGTAGGTTTTTTTTCTTTCCCTATACTCCAGATATTTATTTTCCATTCGTTATTCTAGAAGGGTTCTTTGAAACCCAATCCTTTGGGCTTTATTCTCCCCCTCCCTTTTTTCTGTATTAGCCCTCCGGTACTATCTGCAGTTTTCATAGACTTTTGGCATTGTTCTCTAAAGATTCCACCCTGATAATTAGAGGATTGTCATGAAATGTTATGGCTGTGGTGTTAAGATGAACGAGCTGGAATCTGATAATTTAGAAACCTTCATTTTTAACAAGGGTTACACTATTCCTTGTTCTTTGGTCAACGTTGATTAGAAACGTCACCTGCCTGCCTGCAGGAATAAAGACCGGAATATGCGGCGTTGAGCGCAACAGTGGCCCAACCACTAAATGTACATAATGGAGATAATGGAGTGTAAAAATATCTGTGGTGTGAAAGTTTTATATTGACTTTAATAACTAAGCAAGAGTCATGATATTTGGAAATTTTAATCAATATAGCACCGACATTGTGATACATAGTTACATACATACATACATACATGCAGGAAGGTTGGGCCACTGTTTCTATCCAGGAAGCCAGATTCAGTTCCATGCAATAACACACTTCTCATGCCATCTGCCGGTGGTTGTAGAAATGTGGTATAGACCACTACTGCTCTCCTAGATTTTGATATGGGGAATATGTCTGTGCTAATAACTCAGTTTCTGAATTTTTGTGGGTTGGGCCACTTGCGCTCAACGCCTCATATGATTTCATATTATATATCAGTCATTGGGTGTCCTATGTTCCATTTATAGACGGGCCCTAATGACCTAGCTGTCGACGGGCCCTTAAACCCTACCACTTACTCATTTATAGAATACTCGTAGTTCGCATTCTTGAATCTTTCGTGTTAAGTTTAGTGGATTTTGGAGGCGACATTTGTGTACTCATAACTTTATTTATAAGAGGAATGAAGATTTTACTATCTAAAATGAAATTTTACAGGATACTGTTACAATAACCTCCTGAAATCCAAGACCTTTAACTTTTAAGGTCTCTGATGTGGTCAGTAAAGAGTGGCAGTGTAATGAATAGCACAACAGCTGAGGAGCAGAGAGAGAGAGAGAGAGAGAGAGAGAGAGAGAGAGAGAGGGGGGGGGGAGAAGGAGAAGGGGGAGGAGGAAAGAAACCCTCGAACAGTTTCCCGTTCATCAAACGTGACCATGGTGTTCATTATTTGTACAGGAAAATTAATCATTTAAGGAATAATGATGGTAATAACAATAATAATAATAATAATAATAATAATAATAATAATAATAATAATAATAATAATAATAATAATAATATAGACTAAATAGCTATTCAGCTTGCCTATGCGACATCTAGTTCGCAAATTGAAATCACTACGGTGTGCACATCTGTATAACGACTTCAGAATTCACGTATGTCAGCATAACGGGTTGCCGTATGCTTTGTAGAGCTATGAAATGCTCACTCGGTCAAATTTTCTCTCTGCACATTTACTGTTTTACTGTTAGATAAGCAAACAAGTTTGGTGCTATAACGGACTCCTAAATGAACGAATACTTACTGTCTGATCACCAGAAGGAGGCAAGCGAGGCCTGAGGTATGATAGGGAACTAGAACTGTTAATCTGCCGACTTATTCGATTTGTTTACTACGAAATGTATATATGTGAATTGCCTGTGCTGCCACATCTAATACGTGAATGAAACTGCTGTGATTGGTATTGCGCATTTATATGACAACACTGTGTGTTCTTCCAGCCAGGGTTGCCAATGTTTAAAAGTAAAATCATCGTACCGACTACTCAAAATTATAGATTTGGATTCAAAATTATCGTACATCATAAACCAAATGCTACAACAATAAATGTATCAGCATAACACTTATGAAAGTGTAATATTATTGATGTTTATGGTGTCCACTTAGAAGATTGATGACCTCAATCAGTATTACAACTTTAGTACTTAAATTTCTCGCACTATTCATCTAAAAGTTCATCATTTTTCTCAACTGTTGCAGCATTATACAAATTTGTTGTTGAGGTAACGTTGCAGTTTTTCGGACCCACGACATTCCGTCATAAGCTGAGACGACCGAATTAGTCCATTTACCGTGTCTAGCGCTAATTTAATTCTACTTTGGTTTTTATTAAACCTAGTTTGGAAACAAACTCTTTCACAAGAAGTGTTTCTGTGGGGTAATTGAAATCTCTGATAAGGCAACCTCCGCCAGTTCTTTGAAATCAGTATTTCCACCAAGGTGACATGTGTTTAACAGCACTCCAGAAACTGCCAGATTCAGACATGTTCTTTATTTCACACGGAATATCACGTATTCCGAATTTTCTCCATTGATCATCAATTTTCTGAACAGTGCCTTCATTGAGATTACCAGATCTGGGCACATTGGCAATAAGAGGTTAAAGAGTAGAAGGATTAGTAGAATATGAAATGGTTTCCTTAGAGGGGTGGAGACAGGTCATGAGAGCAAAAGTGGTGTCGCTATTTGTAATTAATTTCATTTCGCAGGTGTGAGAAAACAGTGAAAATGATATTTCGCCGCTATCGAAATTATCGTACACCCCCATAATTATCGTACGGGTTGGCAACCCTGCCTCCAGCTCACCTGGTTGTCAGACAGTACAGGCTCCAACCAGACTCATTGAAGACGAGTCGAACTGCGCATTATGTGAACAGTGTGCTAAACTCCAAAACGCGGTATGTTTCTCAACTAAAGAATCCTAGCGAAGAAGAAGGAAGACCAAGCTGATCCTACAAGAATCAGTGTTTGCTTTTGAGAACAGTTGTTAAGGATCCACTGCAAAATTTAAGAGGAGAGGGGGAAAAGGAAAGGCTTTACATTAGGTAAAATGCTGGAAATGTTAACCCCTGTCACTGTGATTTCGGGTGAGGTATGGTTGGTTAATAGCTAGTTCCTCTTGATGAGGTGAGCATTACTTGGTTAAGTGTACGAGTCCACTGAGTTGTACTCTGTCAGCAGGTGACCAAAGTACTAGTTTGCCTTGTTTCACTTCATGTTTTACGAAATAGTGTTCTTCACTGTCAGTCTAATTAGCAGATAGTACAACGTACAGTTGTCTGATCCTCGTGTTAAAATATGGTTATGACTGGCCACAAAATATAACTGCACTGGAGAATATTATTTAATTTATAGAGCTGCAATTTGTTTTCAAAGTAAAGTTTAATCGAAACTCATGCTCCCATGCCAAAATAAACATAATTATTTTGTTCATTACTGCTTTGGAGCCCTTTACAGCATGTATGGTACCTATTGAAACAATTAGTAACATTATTCGAACTACATGATTTTGTTTTATTGTATCCTGTTTTGTTTTAAGCCAGTGCATTTTATCTATACAGTAAAATCCCGATAACTCGACAGCCTCTTATATTCTATTTTTAAGCTTTTTTATCGTTAAGCTGACTAATAATTTATTATCTACTATACGGTATGAATAGTATAGGTAAATTTTAATTAGTGCATGTGTGCAACCTATCGCAACCTCCCTCACAGTAACAAAAGGGCTGACCACGTGTTGATCTTCGATATCTAGTCAGAACACAAGCAATTGCCAGACCATTGTCACAAAACCAAAAGCTTGCCAGTGATAATGTGAATACACAGCACAGCCACTTGTTTGTAATGTTAGGTTTGTTGCTTTCCCCGGTACAGAGTTATTTTTTTGACGTGAAGTTTGCGCAGTGGTTTATGATCGAATTCACTTTTGTATATATAAGACGAGGGCCGGCAAGATGAGCACTGGAAGTGTGAAATGCTTTACCGCTACAATCACCTCTCCCTGTTTCCTTCTGTCTGGCAGGTAAACAAATACGTAACATGTGCCGCAGTGGCGGTCATTTGGGTTTCGGGTGAAACGTCATTTGCGACGTAATCAAATGCATACTTTTGAATTCAAGAAGGCTAGGAAAGCACAAAGAGAGTTCATGACACTAGAGAAAACGAGTAAAGGACATAGACGGCTCATATTGGCATTGTGTAAGAAACAGCTTTCACCACATTACTGATGTGGTAGCTCTAGCCAAACCTTAAGTTGACAACAGCAGATCTAAAGAATTTGTTCATTACCTTTGTTTTGTTATACAATAGTTATCCAATTCCCTTGTACTACTAAAGACATTTAAAAGTTTCTATACTGTATTCTCAAAAATGAACGTTATAATTTATATTTAGTGTTTGGGCTGGCCCCGTAGCGCAGTTGGTAGAGCACCTGCCTGCTGTGCAAGGAGTCCCGGGTTCGATTCCCGGCAGGGGGTAGAAATTTTTCTTCAGCCAAGATTATTCCTCATCCTTCCCTGAGTTTGGAAGTATAATGGCGGTGCCGTGCTGAGTGGTTAGACCGCTCGCCTACCACCTAGGCGGTCCCGCATGCTTTTTTTTTATCATTCGTTGCCTTTTTCTGTTTTCCACCATCGACAGAATTAATTTTCATGTTAGCAAGAGTTTGCATATCCTTCAGAACATTATTATCGTATAAATGTTTTGGTTTTGGAGAGTAAAATTGACTATTGTAGAAGGAATGGAATGATTTCTGCTCCGTTTGTCGTGCGTGAGCCGTCAGATGGTGCATGGCGCAGCCCACCGAGATGGAGGAAAGGGTGCATCGTCATCTATGAAGGTGTTGAAAACGCAGTCTGCAAATCTCATATCAGAAGTAGGAGCGATCGATATGAACTCGACGAAACCATCGCCTACCTCAGAAGATTACTTTAACCAAGTGCCGAGCTCTGATTCATTATCTGAATATGCTTGCCGTAGGGTCTTTTCCTTCTGAAGTTTGCGATAAAAACATTGCTTGAAATGGAATGAACAGCAAGAAATTCCACAATGTGGAAAGGAAGTTAATGCGCAGCTTTTTCGAAAACTGCGTAGAAATAATGGATAAAACATTCTTGTCCCGTAAGAGACATTGCTATGCTTTTGAGCTCTCTCCACATGTTAATGTAAGTAGAGTATGATTTGGAGGGTAACAGGCAATACGCCACTGGTATATAAAAATTGTTGACATGGACGTGTATGGTGTACGACTGGGCAAAGAAATGTACCGAGTATGAAAATGTTCCGTCACCGAATACTGTTCTCTGTTTACATAACATGTTCAAATTGTCTGCATGTAAACAATACAATCTGTTTCGGTATTGACAAATCTTATCACTAGTTCTCTTTGGTCATTAGGTTGTAAATTCTTGGACAACCTTAAGGGTTCAAGACTCTCAAACTTGTTTGTTACAGCTTTCGCAGACGGGTCCTACATTTCCTTCGCAATCGTGCTGTGCCCAAGCAAAACATAGCAAAATATGAGTGTACAAAGTTGGAAGAGAAAATAAGTTAACTCTTTTTACATCGATTTATTGATCATAAGTTTTAATATGAATTTCAATAATGATGTAATTATTCCAAAAACAAAACAAAATCACAAAAGATAAGGACCATTTATACAACTTTTAACCTTACAATTCAAAAGGACTCAGGCTTACAACAAAAGACTCCACAGTAAAATCTCTGGTTGTGATCACACTTTGAATCTAATTACGTATTTTTATGCCCATTTTGTGCTTTTCCACTCATATCGTAATATTTAAGGAAACCTTAATTGCAGAAGCAGTCTTCAAGGCTGACGTAAGGTTATCATCAGATAATTTTGCTCGGCGGCATTTCGTCAAGTTCATTTAGGAAAAATTGTTCGCAGATAGATGTACTACCTCTTGTTGTTGAGCTATGATGTGATGTCTTCGTCGTTATGCCCGGCGACCTCCCACCTTGTTCGTCATCGTCGGACCAGGATTGTTTTACATGTGTCTCAGGGTCGATCCTCATGGCTAGCTGTAGAGATGGTACGGGAGCGTAGGTGAGGGAAACAGGTTGAAGGCGTTTGGGTTTTACTAAAATATACTTGTCTTCCGAGTTTCATCACTTTACACGCACGGAATTCCCTGCAGTATTTTTATATAAATTGTCGCCACACTTCACTTTCCCGCACTTTTAAGGTCCGTGAGACTCAGGACTTAACTCCAGACACAAGTTACTTGTCTGCATTAATCAATTAACAACATGTTTAATTCTATCATTCTTGAGCTGCGCGGTTTCTCACGTACCACATGTAACACTTCTTAAGTCTAAATGCTATTGTCTTATGCGCGCCACTTCTTTAACTTGGTACTTTATGTATGGTATCGTCACAATATCTGAGCTTCGGGCCGAGTCACCCATGCAACGCCCTTAATACAACTCAGACCGTTTTAAATCCTCTATTGAGAATCGGAGAACTCAACTGTCGAAACACAAAGGAGTCACGTGACTTCCTCAACCACGCGTTGGTATGCACAACGGTTCCAACAACTGTTTTTTCTACATTTTCTTACGAAATATTACAAGAATCTCAGTGCATGTTTAAGTGTTATTTATTTTTCTGTGTTTACAAAAATCACAACATTTATATGATTCTTTCAGGGCTTTCCAACGATAGCTATTCTTTTCTGCACGTACTTAAATAAGCAACATTGCTTTTTGTGGTATCATTAACGGCGTTTAAGAAATATATTTGAACAATTCCTTAAACAAAGATAATGCATATGATGTATTCCTCAATAATGATGATAATAATTAATAATAATAATAATGATAATAATATGATAATAATAATTAATAATAATAATAATAATAATAATAATAATAATAATAATAATAATAATAATAATAATAATAATAATATATTCAGATTTAAAGGGTGATAGACAAGAAAGCTGAGGGGGAGGAGCTACGTCGTAACCTATAGAGGTTGATGCCTCATAGTTTTTTGAAACTAGCTCTTTTGCGATTTGCAGTAGTTCTGTTACTTGTGTTACGATAAACTTTAATTTTCGTTTTAAGTTCTGTTTTCCTGCTATTTCCGACAAACAGCTATTCAATGTTTTAAGGGACACGGAGTGAAACTTTGGTCAAAAAGTAGATTTTTTTCCCCCTTTTTTTTTCTTTTTTTTAACCTTAAGATGTTCCTGGAACTTCTGTGCATTTGGATGAGCTAACATTTTTCATATCCCCCACTCCATGTGGTCATTACGGCCCTTTCAAATAGTGCTCTTCCCTTAACGTACACAGTATATTCTTACATAAAAGCCTGTTTTTCTCAAAACTACATTTCTGCATGTTCCAAAAGAATGTCGCGCCTGAGTTTTGCTTCAAATTAAATGAAAATTGCCAAAAGTATTCATAAATAGCAGCTAAACAAAACTATGATTCAATATTGATGTTATCATTAAGATAAATTCCAAAAACTTTTTTTTGTATGAAAAAATCAATTTTTATTAAATGTTCTTTGTTGTTAAAAAGATATGTACAGCATAATCAGCAAACGTATTTGAAATATCTGTTCATACAATTGTTACCCATGTTTTAGAGTACCAGTTCTGGCAATATAAACCAATTTTGTAAAGTCAATAGACGCGAGTCATATTTTGAAAATGTGCCTATTAAATTCATAAAATAATTCATATATCATAAACGAAATATCAAATTTTAATATTTGGTGTACATCCTATTCTCATATAAATACAAACACAGTAAAAAATTTCAGAAAAATCTATCAAGAAATGTGGATCTTTCAAATTTCACTCTCAGTGTTCCTTAAACTTCGATGTGAAATTTCAGGTCAAATACACGATTTCATGTTCGCCGAATAAAAACAATTTGCAAATTTTACAGCGCGCATGTTTGTGTCTCCATGAACAGCTTTAAAAACGTGGTATATTAAAATTATTTAAATTTAATTTCATTATAGAGATTACTTTCTTACGACCATGTGTAAGAGAAATGTTGAAATGATATTCCCTTTGGACTTAAAAACACATTACGCCCCTCACCCTTGTAGACAGGTATGAGCTGGCAAGTCGACTTTTGAGACCATCTGGCATAACTAATAAATAAGCGACCCCGACTTCCCCCGGGGGCTAGGAGCATGTGACTCGGGAAACATTTGGAGTCGGCTGCACATAAGGTATGTCGTAGTATAGGGGAAGAGGTGGTAACATGACCACTATCTTATTTTTGATAATATTTTGAGTTCGAAATGTATCTCTTATCTTGAAACTCATTAGTAGCATTTGTTATGGACTATATTATAGAATTACTAAGACATTTTAAAATATACTTTGAAAGCTTTTGAATTTTCACAACTTTTGAAAACAAGTGACGAAATATGGATTTTAGGAACTGTGGTTGTAACATAAAACGCATGTTTAAATGACACTTTATTTTTGTGACTGCTATAATTACATACAGCTAATTTTCAATGCCTTAATTGCTCCTTTTTACTGCATTTGTTCAGACACTTGGAACTGCATTGAAAAAGGTCAAAATTAAAGATTAACACGTCATATTTGAAAGGGAAAAAACTCGGATAAAATCGTTCCTGGGTTTCTCGTGAGCAAAAATCACGTACAAAATCATCAGTTTCACATCCACTATACAAAATGTGTATCCATTCTCTACACATCGTACACTGGAACCATAGCTCCCCTGACTTCTTGGCATTACGATCATAACCTAAAGTAAGGGGTGTATTATGGAACACCTTGTTTCATATTAGATCCAGTCGCCATTTTCCAAACAAACCATTTTTTCACGACAAGAAAATGTTGATGCCAAATTAATGAATCAACCATAGAAGTTGAGTAAGTAAACAGCAGTTTATAATAGGGGGAAAATGCCACTCATATTAATATAAGCCGTAGAAATAACGTTGCATCTACCTTGCTAAAAGTTTGTAGCTTGGTAAAATACAATACTTGCACTCACAAACAGCGTGATAATGAAGTTATCTGGTTGTAGCGTTAAAAGGGAAGCCAACAAAAGAAATAAGAATGGTTTCCGCAAGATGATAGATACTACTTGCTAGAAAACATGTTGTTCCATTTTACCACCTCCTCTCCTACTATTGCATGACAATCAGTGTGAAAAGATCACTCACTCAACAAAGTGTTTCAAATTGAAATTTTGCGTTGGTACTTTGCACGTTAATGTCAGTTACTTATAAACATATGAAAAATTGGAGAAATTCCCGGTTGCAATTTTTGTTATATGAATAGATAACACGCTCATTTTGGGAAAGTTGAGTAGGGTGCTTCATTAGTCGTGTCCATCTGTAAGTTTGCAAATAATACCATGTGCTGATAACTACATCAACTACATATTCTTGTAAGTTGTTTGTAAAGTCTGCGCAAATACGAAGGAAGATAAACAAAAACATGTTATAAAACTGATTTATGGGCAGTAACACATTTGCCTCAGATGCCCAAGACAGCGTGGAGAGCAGTATCCAGTTTAAACAAAACGATCCACTTGAGGAAGCATGTACGTGCAGAACAATAGGAAATGTTTTCGCCGGTGGGTCTCGGCACCCAAAAGGAGTCAACGTTGCCAGATTTGATTGTGGAGCTTCTTTATCGACGGGCTGCTGGCCGACTCTTTGCGAAGGTCGCCTCTCTCCCCAGTCTGGTTGGCTTGACCCGAAGGGTGGTTCATATACATAACTTGTTCAGGAGCAGGTAACAGTTTCGTTTGTCAGCCTTAGGTTACCTGCTAAGCCGCTCTCAGGGCTTAATTTAGGGAAATTGTTTTTGTGTTCCTCGGCGCTGCGTAGGGTAATTATAGGGTGCACGCCAGTTCTGAACTCCCCAGGTCTTTTCCTGCACTGCTTTACACTAACATTTTGAACTCCACTTAGCGTTCTTCACAGTCCTATTTGCAATTTTCAATTCACTTGACAACCAAATTGGTAGATAACAGGAATCGCGACTTCAGAAACGCCTTTTGCAATTCTTGCAACCTTCTGGCTCCTTGACCATCAAGGGAAGACAAGCAGTAGATAAGTGGAATACTCCTTTATTTTTATCTTTGAGGTTTGTTTTGTAAATGCAGCTAGTGTTTTGTGTTAACTGAGCTATAATATTTCTGGCCCTCTGTAAAATGAAGCGATACTGAAAAATTGAAGTTTTACGAAATCATTTAAGATTAGGTCCAAAAGAGATAGAAATCAGAGAAATAAAAGGTCAGGGAGGTAGCCAGTTTTCAGAAGAATCGTAGGGAAATTTCCACGCGGATTTTGTTGTTATAGGTTTTGCGTATTCATTGGAAATGCTTATGTTTCACTTAACTTACTAGGTTAATAATGTTAATGGAGAACTTATCTGAGCATAGTCTCATTGCCCGAAGAACTGTTGAATACACAATAATGTGCTATGAATTCATTGAAAAATTGCCATCACCCATACAACACCAAAACATGCTCGTAGAAGACGGGAAGCATGTGTCACGGAATGAAAACAAAATCAGAAAGAAGAAAATAAATGAGTTGAAAAAGGAATCTTTCCTTAGAGATAAACTTGAACAAAGAAATAAATGAGGACATTGGATGTCAATGGGGACAGTGAAGGCCGATTAAGAAAATTAGTAAACAAAATTCCATATGATAATTGCTCTTCCTCACAAGGCGTTGTGTAGGCTGAAGCTGGAAAGGCCTTTTTTCATTCTGATTCTACATTTCCAAAATTGCATATTTCAGTTAGTCATTTCCTTTAAATGTAAAAAAATTATCTTCTAATTTTAGTATGTTTAATTATATAAGAAAACTGTTTACAGTATCATATGGAAAATCTCGATTGTCTGGCGAAAAGTACCAATATAATTAAGAAAAGTAATGGAAAGTCAGACGGATCAGTATATCAAGGGTGCACGGAAAAGGGGAAAATGTGATATTTTCAACAAACTGAGATAATTCAATTTGAAAGTTTCAACATATAATGTTGTCTATAATTATACATGTACATAAATTATTTTATTATTTAAGTTAGCCGAATCTATTGGTATTGTACGATAGATAATATTGAGAATGTAGAATTAATGTTTATAATAAAAAAAATGGAAAATGAAGTAAATGCACATTTGACACGAAACTAAAGGGGAATGTCAGTGTTATCAACACATTATGATGGAAATAAAGAGGAATGTCACTTTTCACAAACCCTAACAAATAGTATTATTACATCCCTCAATTAATAGTGAGGAGGTGTATCAATGAAGGACCTTCCCTCTGGTCCACAAAATGATCTAAAGAATTTTGCTTCAGAGATTGGATGTAAACCTGAAATAGAAATTATAAATTTAAACTTTGAATATTTGCAGCATGTTTGCGAACGTAGAGCAACTGCTTCACTTAGGTTGATGAGATGTCTCTGGAAGAACAGACTCACTTATCTGGTGTAGGGTCGATCTTGGGGCATTTGCAACAGGTCTTGTATTCCATGAGCCGCGTATGTTCAAGGGAGTCGCGAATCACTGGTGAAAGGGAAGGGCAGGGCTTATTTCTGGCGTTTCAGCTAATTAGTGCTCACGGCGTTATATGAGTGCTCACGGCGTTTGGCATGATGTAGGTACTACAAAGTGGAGACGTGCCCCTTTCATCAATTGTACATGATTTCTGAAACGTGTTATATTTCAGTGACGTTCCGCTTTGATTGAACATTGTCTTAAACTATTCTCCCGCCCATAAAATTTATCTTGGTAGTGCTGCTTCATTTTTTGTTTTATTCCCTCTTTTTCGCGCGTACCCTTCATATGAAAAAGCTGTGTGAACCATGGTTTAATGCAGCATCGTTGTACCGATTTACAGGACTGATAATTACGATACTTCATCCACGATGATTACATAAATTAATTTGTTTCTAACGGTTCGAAGTAGGCCGCATAAATGCAGCTGAGACAATGGCAAGCTCGGTTTATTATTCACAACCACGTATACATGAAATATGGGCGTAATTTGGTTGAAATCGACACAAAATTAAGGGTAGTTCAAATGGAGTCTCCTATAAGTTTCAAGGTTTAGCCAAACACGTATGGAGTTGAAATTTGATACACAAGAGCTGCACGAATATTTGTAGACACATATATTTGATTAAAATCGGTACAAAATTCTGAATATTTAAGAGACAGAGCCAGAGAATCCCGGTTATAACCTAGTTTAAGGGCATGGCAATTTTGCTAGCTATGAAATATGTATGCGATTGGCTGCACACCGCCGGGAGGTTATAAATATTTGATATTTTGATAAGTTTATGTGATTAAAACGGAATGCAACCATAATGAAATCCTTTCCAATGGCCGAAACGCTGTTTAACGTTCGAAACAGTTACTGTGATCGATTCCATAACGGACATTAACATTTTAATCTACCGTATTAAACCTTAAATGTGTTAGAGGTATTTTATAGCATGCTACTCCACCGAATCACACAACAGCGTTTTGTTTTAAATTTATTGTCGTGAATTGAGAATTTTAAAACATCTCAGGTTCCATCGGTATGCATCTAGAAATTCCAGTTTTGCATGGATATCCCTTAAGATTCCTTTAAAGATTGAAGCAGCACAGAACCTTCTAATAAAAGTAGATACAAATTTAGGGAGTCGTAGATTTATAAAACTCCCTATTCACACAATAGTAATGGAACCCCACTTACGTAGGTAGGCTCGCAAAGCGCAAAATGCACACTGGTATACAGTGTTGCCAGGTTTTTGGTAGAGGAAATCCCCCTATATGCCTTCAAAATCCATCAAAAACTAAATAATTCCCTTTCTACTCATAAAGCCTAACTTTTGTTGACTTGCTCTCATATAAAACTGTAACTCATCAATACTTTGTCGTTTGGGACTTCTTAAAAAAGTACGGAAAAATTAGATGTAGCAGTGACTAAACATTTTTGGTAAGACATTCTGATGCAGTTCTAGCAACCAAATTAAGACAACGGCAAGTATAGCCAATAACAAGAATTTCATTTTCCTTTAGAAAACGAGATCCAAAAGAATTGTGTTCACCTATCATGACATTGACGTTATCGCCACCGTAACCCACAATGTTTTCAGTACATGGACCACGCTTTGATAGCGTTTGAACTCACAAAAAGTCTCTCCGTTGTAGCATCCTTAATAATTTGAACACAGTCTAAGAGAGGACTGAAGCAGGAAAGGTCATCGCCGCTAGTAGACTTCGCGGCAACGCATAGATTTTTAGCAGTTCCTAAATTGTACTTTCGTCAGTCAAAATTAAAAGTACTTTTCCTTTCAAGGATTCCATATTCTTTTCCTCTACAGCCCTGCCTATCACTTAATTTTGTTCATTTAAGATTCATACCATACGCAATGATGCAATCTCTGTAGTGATTCATTGAATTAAAGCTGAGAGTGAATGGGGTTTAGGGGTCCATCGACAAACAGAAGCATTTTCTTTTTCGTGATTGTTGCGTCAGTGGTGTTTGATTACGTATACTGCAGAAACTGTTAATGAAGTAATACTTTCATTTAATGCTGAAACTTTTGAGGAAAAAATCTTAGTTAAAAGCAGAAGTGCAAAATTTGAATTTAAATTCTTGAATTTTAAAACCTTACCTGGAAAATCCCTTAATTTCCAAAGAATTCCCTTATTCCCTTTTGAGTTGAAAAATGCCTATGCCGAGGAAAAAAAATCCCTGAACCTGGCAACACTTTTGGTATATGTAATGGAGCGAGTCATATCGGGTATATTGTGTTTTGTAAATGCCGAGAAAACGAGTTAGGGTTTTAAATAAACAAAATAAACTTCCAAGCGGCTCTGATTAATGTAATTATATTGACTTTTTAAACGTCTTTTAATCTGGTAATTTATATCGGATGATGAATGAAATGGTTGAAAGTTTGTTCAAATGAGCTCGAGATCCACAGTCACCCGACGTTCGTCTTCTCAGATTAAGGGAAGACTCCGGAAAAAGGCCTTATTCGGGTAACTTACGCTAACCTAGATTCGAACCCCGGGACTTCTTGAAAAATGAGATTGACACGCTAGCCCTACACCACAGATGGTTTATGTTGAAACTATCCAATTATTAGATATCGAGATTTCACCGGCAATGTATGTTTCCATGCTCCTAAATTAAAAAAAAAAAAAAAAAAAAAAGATATTTAAGGTGTGCGTGTAGGACAAAGAGAGCGAGAGCAGCATAGGTCAAAAATAAAATGTTGGATAAGTATCATAAGTTTATATTTAAAGTTCAGTAGCTTACAAAGATGAAATATGAAACTTCAATCTCAGTTTTAACTTTTTAGACATCTACCAACACCCCTTATGCTGCAATATTTTCTTTCTCTTGCCACTTAATCTAGTCGGTAGAGAAAATATTGCATTTCGCCCAAAACTTCGTTTTTGAGATTTCTCCGGAAATATATATATATATATATATATATATATATATATATATATATATATATATATATATAAATTTGAGCTCCGTAAATAAAAATTCCACGTATGTGAGACGAGAGAGAAAGAGAGAGAGAGAGAGAGAGAGAGAGAGAGAGAGAGAGAGAACAAGAACAAGCTTGTTAAAAACGAAATGTTAGATGCATACCAATTTACGCTTTATATGAAAAATTTGTCGTTATTTTTTATTTTCTCACAATGACCATAACGATTTTGATTAAAATGCCATATTTAAGATATTTATGTAGCAAACAATGTATAAATTGTCTTGGAACAGTCTGGGAAGTCCTCTTCGTTCGGAAGAAATTTCGTATAATTTAGTACAAGTGGTAAACCATAAAATATAAAAACTTACGTACATAAATGTAGATCTCTTTACAATACAATTTATTTCAAATAACCTTTTTGTGGTATCAGCACCATTTGTTCTTTCAATGCTGTCTTTTTTTTATTTTTTTTTTTTTTTTTATTTTTTTATAGGTGCTGTTACCATTTAGTTATATGTCACGAATAATGGAGACAGTATGGAATTTCAAAGCTAGCAAATAGCGATCTGCTTTTTAAAACATTCAAGTATTGCTTGGGTTTCCTGTATAAAATAATTTGTGGAAGCTATGTTAGAAAAAAATCTGATGTGTTGCACTCAGATGACATTCTCTACTCTTGTAGTAACTATTCTACAACCTCTTATTCCTACATCTTCATGTTAGTCGAGATAAACAATTTGCAGAAATTATCTTATTGCTCAGCTTCTTGTAGGTGCAAAGGGAATGTGAGAATACAGTAGGCTTTGAGCGATAATCAAATCTTTTAAAGAGCAATTCCGCGTGTGACTGACATTTTACACTACATTTTCTTCCTAAAATGTCTCTCTGATGGTCAATATAGGTGTAAAAATGTTATTTTAACGACATACGATGATAGAGAATACATTGGCGGTTGTGATAGGAAATATAAAAACCTTAAAAAAGTGAAACAATTATTTAATAATGAGCGCTAAACTTTTCGTGACTTACTGACATTTTTGTCAACTGCAGGTCCAACTTCAAACGTTTGTCCTCCATTTTCTCTGAAAGTTTTCTTATTTGATTTGTTCTGAAAAATCACTTGAGAGAGGAACTTCTAAGCTTTCAAATGACCTGAAAAACGGTTTGGCATGTTATTCTCATCTGGAGATATTTATTCAAAAGGTCAGCGTTACTGACATGAGTTTGTGACTAACTGACACTTGCGAAAATTGTAATGCTTTGTCTTTGTTTTACATGGTATAACATATGGTAAATCATAGTGATACGTATTATACGTTACATACATGTAATACATACAGGTGTGTAATTGTATTTATCATTTTGAGAAGAATCATATCCTTTGGAGAAGCATTACTGTCATGCAACATAAACAGAATAAAGATATGTTGACAGCTCTCATTTCTTATTACAGTTACGTCGTTGCAAGTATAAAAAGCTGACTCAAAACCATAACAAGGACGACACATGAGAGCACACAGCACATACCTGGAACACAGTAGCTACTAGATTGGACTCCTTATAGTGCAGGAACGCTAGATGCAGTAGTCTCGTAGTACACGCGCATATCACTACACTGTTTTTATTTCCGAAAGTTGTGCATCATTCTGACACTTTCCGCACATGAAAGAAAAGCATATTCCACAACATTTAAACCTAATATACATAATGAACCCGCTGAGTGGACGGCATAGGTAAAATACGTTCAAATGTTTTGTCGAGAAATTCTTTTGCTTCTTCAATTTCAGGCAGAGAAACTTCAAGAACACATATTTTGGTTTTCTTTCTAACAGTATTAACAAATTCTTCAGCACTCTGAATCCTGCTTCCTGCTTTCGCAGCTGTCCATGCCCTCCTCCTCACTTGTCCTCCAATCGCATCTACTGTCCCCTTTCCGTGATAGGATTCGAAGAAGTGCCATTCAATTTGGATTCCAAATATTTCGGAAAGATATGTCACATGGCTCAATGTGTATTTCTGCTTAAAATGACAAGCAGCTCCATCAGAAAACACTTTCACAAGTTCAAGATTCGGAACAATATCCAATATTTCCTTAAATATATTGCTTAAGAAAATATCAACTGCATATTTGTCATGCGATACATAATCAGACACCAAAGCAAAAGATTGTTTCTGAATTTCACCAATATCTTCTTTCCTATACCAGGCAACAGCAGTAAATATTGAAATCTGTGTATTGTTCCAGAGGGCAGCTTGAATTTCATTTTGCCCCTTGCATGTCTAGTTCTCAAAGAAGTCGATCTGTATCACAGCTTCACTAACTGCAACATTTTCCCGAGCCTTCTTAAAGGCCTCGGATTGCTGTCTTTTTACATAAACGTGATTTAGGAAACGTGGCAGGCAATTATCAGTTCTTCAATGCAGTCTTTTACAGATCCCTTTTTAACTTCTATTTCCATTCTTCCATTACGTGAACTCCACAGCTTCAATTCGCATGGAGAATTAGCAAGTTTATCCGAAATGTCTGCTCCACTCAATCCCGGGCAGTTGGAGCATCCTCCCTGCACACATTCAATCAATTTCTGATCACAAACCACTTGTTCTATGAACTTGTACGAAATTCAGTCTCAGTGAGTACGTGATTTTTACACAATGCTTTGAGAAGAAACTTTGTATTTTCATGTATAATGCATGTGCACACATTATGAAGACGCACGTGAGCAGGGCGTAATTCAGCGAATTTTGTCAACCCCACGGACATTTCTACTCGGTCTTGTAGAAAGTGCATGTGCTTCTTTTAATGTTACCACTAGATACCTAATGCGAACTTCTTTTGTTTCTCCCTGAACATGGATTTCAGTAAAATCATCTCTTCCAGGAGCTTGATAAGATATTGAATCATCCTGACAGAACTTGATGATTGCACTTTTAAGTTCCTCTGATAATTGTTTTCCTGATACCGGGACAGAATGCTTTGGTTTTACAACATGTAATCCCTCTTCAACTGCTAATTTACGAATCATTTCTTTTCTTTTGCGTGGAGATTACAGCAATGCTTCCTCAACACGTTTTCTGCACTTTCCGAAATACCGTTTGCTTTTGAAAGCGGTTGATGCTGATGGAGTATCCTTATCAATCCCTTCTTGGCCTCTTATCTTCTGTCTTGCCCACTGTGCTTGCTTATATCTCCTATATTCAGCTTTGAGGTATTTTCTTCCTTGTTTTGTTTGTTTCAGTATTGCTCCTTTCCTCATAGTCACTTCTATTTTTTCCTTCCATTGTGCATAACTGCCTTGCTCCTTCAGACGTTGTTTGTATTCACATTGTCTTTGGACTGGTGTTTTAGCCATGCAGTCAGAAACAGACTGATACGTCTATCCTGACTGAAGTCTCAGAAGCACTGTAGGCGTATGCGACCAGAGGGCGCCAGCACTAATTGTCCGTTAGTCACGTGTTTTGTGGGAAAACTAATGACTATAGAGGAAAACTTTCTGATACTTTTTTATTTGTTATATTGTAATGACGCAGAATCAAAAAGGATATTTATTTCAGTCTATTACTTTTCCCACCAGAGGACTTTATCCTTATTTAGCGTAACTGACATTGACACACAGCAATAATTAAAGAGGCTGTAAGGATTATTTATAAATGTCGAAAAGTATTAGCCATATACACGTTTCGAAGACGAAGAGTCATTGTGTGATGTACAGAACAAAAAAATTAAAACAGTTGTACATAGCTCCTGAAATATTGATATGAAGATCACCGTTATTCGCTCTTATTTTTAGTGCTTTGGAAATATATGGGTAAGAAGTGAAATTTGAACCCATATTCACGTTAAAAACATTTATTTTTCACTTCATAAGATACTTTTGAGTATCTAGCATCATCTTTCCTCAGTAAAAAAGTGAAACATTAATTTCAAATTTTAACACTCGGTATGACATGTTCGCGGAATTGGTCTAAAGCAGGCATGTCAAACGTCACTCCGAGGGTGTGAAGAGAGGCGTCTACCCCTCCTTAACTGCAGTAGCACGCACTAGTAGAACCGGTTTTCGCTTTGTTTTTCCCGTTTTCCGATTTGATCATCACGGAGGGAGGGAAAATAGGGGAAAATTTTTCACGCCTGGTGAGTGCTGTTTGACACCCCTGGTCTAAAGCGTTCAAATTCCGCTCTCTTTGCACGACTAAGATATAAAAAAATGAATAACGATCTTCCATTTGTGGAAAGTATAAGTATTGCAAAATTCACACAAATAACAAGGAATATCTCCGAAATGGTTCACTCTACAAAAATAATTATTTGGACATAAATTGTGTTGTAGCAACATCTACATTTTTGTACAGTGAGATTTCGTCTATCTCTTACGGTTTAGCAGTTATGCAAAAGTCATCAAGAGTAAACAGGACTACAAAGGCTATAGCCAGAAAATTCAACACACACACACACACACACACACACACACACACACACACACACACACACACACACACACACACACACACCACACACCACACACCACACACCACACACCACACCACACCACACCCCACCCCACCCCACCCCACCCACCACCCACCACCCACCACCCACCACCCACCACCCACCACACACATTTTCCTCTTCCTGCCCTTCAACACGTGACTCTCCTTAACCTACACCCAGTAGTCTGCACCGCTGGAGATCTCAACGCGAAGCGTGGGCTCTGGTACAGTCGCACTAGCAACCAGAGGGGGCCCGGGCTCTACCGCCTCATCAGCGGAGACCCAAACCTCATCACACAAGCCCGCATCGCAGCAGTTCCATTCAAGACAATCAACATCAATTCGTATAGTAGACCGCTACCACCAAATATAATACAACTAATAAAGAAGAAGAGAAAAGCCCATCGTCAGTACATCAAGACACAATAGAACATCAGACACAACAATAGAACACTACAATAGAACATCTCGCAAACATCTATAACCTCATCATAAAGCATGGATATCACCCCATTCAATGGAAAAAAGCTAACATTTTACTCCTCGAAAAACCAGGAAAAGATAAAACAGATCCAAAAAATTACAGACCCGTTTCATTAATCTCCACGTTCTCTAAAGTACTTGAAAAAATAATAGTGATTCGAATAACAGAAATATGTAACAGCAAAAATCTAATACCACCAACACAAGCCGGCTACAGGAGTGACATCACGATTGAAGATCAACTTGCAAGAGTGATGTCACAACTACAGGATGCATCCAACAGAGGATTCACTACCGTAGCCAGTTTTCTGGATATCCAGTCGGCGTTTGACAAATGCTGGATAAATGGATTGTTATACAAGTTGACAAACATGAATATTTCACAACGCATAGTCAGATGGATAGCAAGCTTTCTTACAGATCGAACAGCGAGCATAAAGATCAACGGACAGACATCAAACCCGATTTTCATGAAAGCAGAACGCCACAACGAAGCGTCATATCTGGACTTTTATATATACTGTATACCTCCGACACGCCACAGCCAATTCACCCTTCAGTTTAACTAGCCCAATATGCTGATGATACCGCTTATTGGAGCACACATACTCAATTATTAGCTGCAAAAAATAAACAACTACAAATATTTCTCGAGTGGACAAGAAAATGGAGAATTAACAATAAACGTACAAAAAACACAGGCAATAATCTTTCGAAAAAAACACAAAAGAAAAACAAAAATGCCACAATAAATTTTAACAATCAAGACATGTGCCAAAAAGCCATTAAATATCTAGGCATCAAAATACATCGCACCCTTACAATAAAACCACATTATCATGAAGTACTTAAAAAACCCGACCGATACTTGGGACCATTGCAGATCTTGCCAAACTTAATAAGCGAGGCCTCTCACCAAAAGTCCTTGGGCATCTTTACATAGCCCCTATTCGCCCCAACTTAACCTACGCTTCTGTAGCCACCATGCCGCTCATTACACCTGAATCTATGAAAAAAATTCAAGCTTTTGAAAGAAAATGCGCATCGCATTTAAACTCCTACCAAACTTCAATAACAGCAACATATGTAACTATACCAGAACCATCCCCATTGATCAACATATAGTAAAACAAATGCTAAACTACATTGATAATGCCCATACCAGACCATACAGACGACGATTAATCAACACAGAAGATGAAAACCATTCAACCAGATCAGCCTGAAAAAAATCCACCATTACTCACTCTCATCCACATCTACGATAAACAGCAAGAAGCCCAACAACAACTACAAGAACTCTTACAACATTTCGCAAGCATTTAAAAAACTAAATTTACCGAACAAACCATAATAAACATAAATAAAATATAACAGAAGAGCTGCAGCAGCAACAACAAGGAAAATACAGTAAGCAATCAACAAAATCCTCCTTGGGTAGCGACGGCAGCAAGTTGTGTGACCATGGAACGAAAAGAAGAAAGAATCACCAAATAACAAAAGGAAAATGTACCACCCAAACTAAAGTATCTGCCCTACCACAAAATAAAAACAAAAACTAGGCTGAAGAGGGGACACTCCCTAAACAGCCCGGGCGTGCTTGCACGCCCAAATACCGTAATTGAATTGAATCGTCGCGCACGGGCCGAGAGGTCCCAACATTCCATCCGGCCCGCGGCAGGTCTGACGTCTTAGACATCATGATCACCAAAAACATGTCATTACATTTTGACCTCTCGGCAGTAAATGAGCTTGATTCTGACCACGACCCTGTCGTGGTGGACTCCACAGTAGCCATGCCAGCTCTGTTAAACTCAGACTGGACACTTGAGACCGACTGGGATGTAGCAGTCCTAGAACTCAACCGTTCCGTCGACCCTCGACCACGCATCGATGATCTCGAAGCGTTGGAAGCGGCAGCGCCGGATTTTTCCCACCAGATCCTAAATGCGGTACGCGCACATACTCACCGCATTCCCACCAACACCTCAGACCCTAGAACCTTATCTATAGAACTTCGACAGTTGATAAAAGCCAAGGCAACTGTTCGGAAGCTATGGCAGCGTTTCCGCCATCCCAGGATAGGAGCAGTACACCAGAGGTTCAAAACCCTGATAAGGCGACTGCTCCGTGCGCACAGAACAACAGCCTGGGAAAACACTACAAAATGTAAACCTTCAAGAAAAGAAACCATGGCGGATTATAAGGGCCTTGAGGAAGGACAAGACCCAATACCAGCATCCCTTGCATGACACTCGTGGGCGGCTCGCCTTCGAGCCAGACGAGAAACCCACTGTGTTTGCGGACCACCTTGAAGTACAGTTCGAACCCCGGGAGGACCCACAAGACGAAGACTTTACTGAACTTGTGGAAGCAACCGTGGATTACCTCTCCAGACTCTTTTATATGTTCAGCGGCAGGCCTTGCGGTGGTGTGTTATTTGTTCGGATTCTTTGAGTGCCCTTCAGAGCCTACGGACGCTGTGCAGTTACCTCCCATTGGTGCAGCGTATCCAGGAGAGGCTTCACACACTCACCAGTGCTGGCACTTGCGTCTCCTTTTTGTGGGGTGCCTGGACACATAGGCGTGCAAGGCAACGAGGCTTCCGATTCTTAGGCAAAGGCAGCAGTTATAGCTCGCAGGTGTTTTAGCGCTCGGGATCCCAGTGATGATTTTATCGTAGTTTTACGCCGTACCCTCCTTTCACGGCGGAGTACTGCCTGGATTAATGTTGAGGGGAATAAACTTCGGGAGGTGAAACCCCTGCCTGAGACCTGAAGGACTTCCTCGCGTGCCTGTCGTCGTGAGGAAGTGATTTTAGGGAGATTACATATCGGGCAGTGCCGTTTTAGTCATGGTCACCTTTTATCCTCAGATGCTGCGCCGCTTTGTTCTCATTGTAATGAACATTTGACGGTGCAACATGTTTTAACTCAGTGCCAGTTTTTAGCTACGTTACGTGTGTCCTTGGGCCTGCCAGCTAGCCTTCCTGAGGTGGTGGCAGACACTGTAATTGCGGTACAGCTTGTGTTAAATTTTATCCGTCGTAGTGGCATGGGCGGCCGTGTTAGAATCGCTGATTTTAGATTTTGTTTTTATTTGATCGTTTGGCTGTTGATGCGATTAGGTTTTTAGTAGTTCCGTTGTTGATATGCTTTTGAAAGGAAGGAAATGATTCTTAGAATTGAGCAAAGTCACAAGGTGAACGTGTATTTGAGATACGATTTAGCAGCTGTAGGATTGAATAACATTACATAGGAACGTTCTTTCCCGTCGAGTGTTACAGTCCAGTCCTATAGAAGTATTTACTGTGATCGGTAGCCGCAGGGCTTAAAGGGCGCGCTCACGTTACATAGATTTAGCCGTCACTTCAGCTTAGCACAGGCTTGGGCAAATGGTGCTCCCTGAGCGCAGCCCACTCACGACCTTCACTGATAACTGTACGCTTAGCAGGCAAATAAAAGGTCGCCCAGGCCTGGCTTCGCATATTTGCGATTCACAGTAACGTACACTGCGTATTATTATTATTATTATTATTATTATTATTATTATTATTATTATTATTATTATTATTATTATTGTTGTTGTTATTGTTATTGTTGTTGTTATTGTTGTTATTAGTATTACTATTGAAGCAATTATTCTTAAATAAGAAACTAGTTGTTCTGACGAAGTTAGATGCTATAACTCAATAGTTTCAATTTCGAATGGTAAGATTCGGTAACAGTTTAATTCGCAATTCACTTCAAATGGATCGCTGTTAGCCTTCACTAAATTTTTCAGCTTAACTGGTGTTTTGTATCCGCACATACCCTGAGCTGAAGATCTCATAGTTGATCATTGGAGCAACTGCAGTAGCAGATACACCAGAGGACAGAATGGAGATGGAGTCAAAAGGTGACGCACACATCTCGCACATAACATGGTATCGGTATCAGCCTATTCGTATAGGCACATCGGTGGACCAAAAAATGAGTCGTGTCTGGAACACCAAATTCGTGCAAGTCCTACACGTACAGTGCCTTATTTACACCATTTGCGATACTGTTGTGTAGCAGGAGGAAAAAATTGTCACAAGCTCCAAATGTTGATATTGCTAACCCATATCAGTCAAGGCGCCTTTGTAGAAGAGTGGTTAGAGAAAGTTATGTAAACGTGTTAGGGAATACTTTTGTAATTCATAATGTGTTGACTCTTGTTTCTGCGTGCTTGAACATCTTTTTCCTCAGCTATGACTGAGCTATCGTAGAAGATATATCTATGTTTGATTGGGCTATTAATTGTGTTTCAATACTTTCCTCATCATTTCAAGGTACAATCAGGAAAGCTACCGCCCGATACCAGTACAACGGTGTCGAAAGAACTTCAGAGGTGACAATGGACTTTTATTGCGGCAATTATTGCATTAAAGGATACTCCAGAAGAGAGACCACATCTCTCTGGGTACCAACCAACACGCTCAGTTTTGCTACCGAAGGAAAGCTGTGTAACGTTAAAAAATATGCACAAGTTCCAGCCTTGGATCTCAGCCCGGACCTTGGGTGGCTGCCTGCATGCATCGTAAAGCAGCGTGTTTTTATGGGCGGGTTTCTCATCTGAAGACGGATACCACGATTAATGCTGTGTGTTCTTGTTCAACACCAGCAGTCCAGAAGCTAACAACCGGAAGGCCTCTTTCTTTCAAATCTTTGGGACACTTTAAGCTCTTATGCCTGTGTTAATGCTGTCTTAAAAGTGCTCTTAAGACAAAACCAAACAAAATTGCTCAGTAGTCCTGCACTCCGTTGTGAACCCTCGAAAACAAATATTTTGTTTAACAACGCTGTCATTTGCCAACATTATATCAGTGCCGTCGATGTGCCGGAATTTCTTACCGCGCGAGTTCTTACACATAACAGTACATCTACTAACATGGGGCTGTGGCTTTTAACAAGGCCATCTTTATCTTACAGGCCTGTATACGGAAAGAGATTACGTTAATCACGTCATCACGGGGGGCTCATGTTTTGCTTGTTTAATACGGGAATGCTACATATCAGTGCGTGGTTGGAACGCTAAGAAGTTGCTTGTACCTTACAACGTGACAGTAAACAATTAAGTGAGCGAAAAATCGAATTACAAAGTGGTGTAGTTTTTAATACAAAATGCCTAGGAAGTGTTGTGTGCCAGGTTGTACCTCGAACTAAAAAACAAGTGTAGAAAAGTAGGTTACATTGTTTTCGTTTCCAAAGGATCCACACAGGAGAAAGCAGTGGGTACATGCTATTCACAGGGATATTTATGAACCAGGTGTGGTATGTATTAAACATTTTTCTGAACAGCACATAGTGAAGGAATTCACTGCTATGCGAAATGATGGAAGCGTTTTGTAGCACCCAGAACAACTCCTAAATTTACTGAAAATCCATAGCACTTCGTAAATGACTCGAAGATGACAAATTTTTTTTATTTTCGGAGCTTTAAAAATAGAATTAGTGACATGAAATTAGAGGGATTCACCGTCATCATAAAAGAAGACGATGTAGTTTTTGTGAAAATTGATACTGAAGAAATTCCTAAAATTGTAGCAGTATTAAAAATTAATTCCAATTTTATTATTTAGGTTCTATAGGGTAAAATTGTAATACCCAATATTAAGTTCAATTTGATTCTCGGTAAACAAATGATATTAGATAAATGGTCTAAATTTGATGCTCTTTTGGTTCACAATAACAAGTGAACAAACAGCATAAACTACTTCAGGCCGCCAACATTTTAAAGGAATGTTGGGAGGACACGAATGAAGATTCCACAGAATATCTAAAACCTAAATTCCTAGAAGAGCAGGTAAAATTGGTCAGTCAAAAGTAAATTAAATATACGCCCGATACCCTGTTATGGACGCGCTCAATTTATTTTTCTCACCCAGCAGCTTACAGACAGTTACGTGATTCCAATGTTCTTTCTTTACCCCGTCCTGATTACCTCAGACAACTTTCTCAACCCTTCAGTCCTGATAGAAACTCTTGCATTTAAAATATTTATCAGAGAAGGTGAAAATGCTTGGTGATCACGAAAAAGTAGTAAATTTGTTGAGACATATGAACAAGAATTTCTTAAAGTAGAAAACCAGAGAAACTTAATTCTACATTTAGGTGCTGAGACATGACAATATCGATGCTGACTGTAATGCTAGTGATTGCGATTTAACGGGTGCTATTTTAACGAGGAAAATCATAAAAGTAATAACCAACATCCTCTTGAAAAACGATTGCATTATTCGCATTGCGAACGTAAGAAGCGTGCTGTGCCATTAACAACTATGGAAAGCATGTTTTCCACTAACATACTAATACACATTAACTTTTAATACGAAATGTGAAAATATAAATGAATGCACGCTTCTTCCAGCGCAGAAATGCTGTAAAACATGTGTTTATCCCGTATGAATTGCTTGGAACGTCGGCCTCGCGTTGTGACGTCACGAATCGCATATCCAGGCCTGTTACTTAGAGATGGCCTTGCTTTTAAGCACACATATATTAGAGGCCTGCACGGGCCGACATTCTTAGGTTCGGCCCGGCCCGAACTCCACCAAGCCCGAGCCCGGCAAGAGGGTATAATGCCCGGGCCCGAGCCCGGTCCGGCCCGATTATTTAATTTTATTATGATTATGACATTATTGTTATTAGTATCACTTATTTGTAACCTTTCAGCAGAATAATAATATAGAATTCCTAGTAATGGAATGCTGTGATAATTGTGCTATCCTCGGAAAAATATATAATGCATTATTTTGTATCTCTTAATTTTCAAGCCCGGAGCCGGCCCGAGCCCGACAAACTTTTCCAAATTAGGCCCGAACCCGGCCCGCGGACGACCTCTAACATAAATACCATCGGTCTGGGCCGGGTTTGAACTCCCTCGTTACCAGAGTACTGAATGTTGCCACTTCATGTTTCATTATATGTACAGCCATGGAAAAAATGATTGAGCTCATTAGGAGAGCAAAATACCTGCAGCGCGGTTTACATAGTCTATATTTCCAAAATGCAGTCTGAGTTTATGATAGTCTCTGACATTTCTTATGTTATCGTCTGTCGGTCACATGCTACAGCGAATGAGATTCACTCCCAGATGAAATATTTAAATTAAATTTGCACCACTGAATTTGTCGTACATTAAGGCAACATACAGAGTAGTGAAAATTTTCTTTTCTCATTGAGTAACATATGTACCGTTAAAGGATGAGACAGTACAACCCAGAAAAATTAAACCGAAAGCGAGTATATTACTAAATAATGCATTGTATTGAAATGATCTACTACTTTTATCTTGAACTTCTCAGCTTCACAAGAAGTTCTATTTTTTTCAGTAAGGTTTACTCTTCTACTTCTCAGATATATCCCGCCTACGGTCAAGGGGATTTGTGTATCGTTCATCTTAAACAGCACGGTTCTACTGATGGTTGAAATGATACTCAAATTGAGCCTGGGGTCCATTGAGCTGAGTGTTATCTGACGGTTGTCTAATGAGCTCGCGCGCACACAGACACACGCGAACACAGACACACACACAGACAGAACTGTTCAGCCAACTCGCCCCAACCTGCACTTAAACGCCTTTAATGCTGAAGGTTGAGCATGTAATGCAGTATGTTTGGGGTTTCCTATACTATCAGGAGTTTGAAACCACTGATGATTTTCTCAGTGTAAGCCCCTAGTGCAGGGCCGGCAAGATGAGCACTGGAAGTGTGAAATGCTTTACCGCTACAATCACCTCTCCCTGTTTCCTTCTGTCTGGCAGGTAAACAGGTTACGTGTGCCGCAATGGCGGTCATTTGGGTTTCGGGTGAAACGTCTTTTGTGACGTAATCAAATGCATACTTTTGAACTCATCAGTTGGCTAGGAAAGCACAGAGAGAGTTAATGACACTAGAGAAAACGAGTAAAGGACATAGATGGCTCATATTGACATTGTGTAAGAAACAGCTCTCACCACTCTCTCCATGTGGTAGCTCTAAACATTTAAAAACAAAATTATTTTGTTGTTTAACGACGCTGTCAATTGCTAGGATCACATCAGCGTCGCCGGTGTGCCGGAATTTTGTCCCGCAGGAGTTCTTTTACATGCCAGTAAATCTACTGACATGGAGCTGTCGTTTTTAAGCACAATTAAAAACCATCGGTCTGGGCCGGATTTGAACCCACGACCTTGGGATCAGTAGGCTAGCGTCTAACCAACTGAGCCACCCAGACCGACATTGTGGTAGCTGTAGCCAAACCTTAAATTGACAAAAGCAGCTCTATAGAATTAACATAATATTTATTACATTTGTTTTGTTATACAATAGTTATGCAATTCCCTTGTACTACTAAAGACATTTAAAAGTTTCTTAACTGTATTCTCAAAAATGAACGTTATAATTTATGTTTAGTGTACCTATTGAAATTGTTTACAATGTACAGCGGTTGCAGCCTTCCGACTATTGACAAATCACGACTGGTTAGCAAGTCATCTGTACAGAATAGGTATCTCAGCCTCACCAATATGTGTCCTGTGTAACGATCCAGCAGAAATGAACGAAGACCACTTGAAGACCTGTGAAGCATTAAGATCAGAAAAAACTACAGTTCAAAAGTACTGGAAAGCACGAATGCTAATGGCTTCATTGCCAGATGCAAGGCACTAGAAAACAACAACAACATTGTATTAGATAGTGACGTAGACATGATACTCCCCTAGTTTACACGGTTGGTTTTCTTACTGGTTTCTTTTTAAATAATAGCGTTTCAGGGTCCGGCTGCAAACTACATTAACATAAACGTAGAACACATTGAAAATGTTTATCCGTAGCAGGCTCTTGTTCAATGTCACCATGCTAAGTGGTACTAAACATGACCAGCAATTTGCTTGTAACAAGGCGCAGCTTGGGAAATGTTTTCGGCAGTGATGTGTACAAATCCAAGCCAAGTTTTCCTGAACTGCGCAATGATGTGTTGCTTTGAAGGTTAATTCCAATTGCAGTTGCAGTTCATCTTGGGCCACCTAAATTTCATATATAAATGGCTATTTAATATCAGTGGTTTCGTCTATGGCAAGTGAAAATGAACAAAGAAGTACTTGTTCTCCCAGTCCCGATTAAACCTTCGTCGTTCACTCATGTCGTATGTGCAACCACCACTGTTCTGTTTACACTGCCCCGCGACTATAGCAGAAACAACCGGCTTAGCTGTCTCCACGGTATGTTGAGTAAGACGTTAGGTATCACGCGCAAGTTTCTCTCTCGCACATGCTACCCGTGGTGTCATGCGGTGTATGTGTGGCTGAAGTTGCTACCAGCCATGGTTATCTTTATCAAAATAATACCTGCTTGAAGTTACAGATTTTTTGTATCAAATAAATCGCTAATAAAACAAGACAGCCTTACTCAGCTCTAACCATTAGATTTAAATTATTGAAGCTTAAGGAGCAATTGTTTAAAATATTAAATATAAAGACTCGCCTTAAGCCTCGCGCTCACTAAGTGTTGCCCACAGTTGTAGATATCGTTGCTGAAATTCTGTTTGATAACGGCATCTTAACAGAGTTTAAAGCTACATTAATAAATAATACAACAGACATTAAGCATTGCCAAAACATAAAGGTGTATCCGATAAAATATTGTACCTGATCTAGTGTTTTCTGCGTCATTTATGGGGTTATTTATTCAGCTGTAATACACTTTCCTCATTTTCTTGAATTTCTTTCTCGCCAAATCAGTGCCTTTTTTTCCACGTATTTTCCGTTTCTCTGATTTTCTCTTGCTCATACTCTTCAGTCTAATGTGCACTTTCGCACAAAGCACCTTACGGCATATTGTTCTATAAGCATATGTGGATATTTACAAATTAGTTTATCAATGAGGGTCTTCATTACTTTTGGACATTTGTTTTAGCCACTTCCATGAAAATCAATGAAATCTTGCTCTAGAGTAGACTAATGGCAGAGTGAAACCACTGCTCATTTGGTGCAATTAATCTGCCCCTTGAAAGCGACGAAAGCCACGATTTATCTGTAGGAAAGTAGCTTGTATATGTCCCATACAACGAAGCAATTTCATCTGGAGGAATACATTTTGTAGTTGTTAACAAGCTTTAGGAAAGAAAAGAAAAGAAAAGTAAAGCATCTTCCGCCAGAAGAGCATACATTTGGGGAAAAATAATGTTGCCTTAGAGCAGAGGTGGGCAAAAGCGGAGTTGTGATTCTGAAGGTTTCGCCGTGTAAGTAACCAACACAACGGTACACACCCCTTCCTTACTGGACTTCAGGAGTCCACAAGTCACTTCGCGACCGGTATCAGTGAAGGAATTAATTATGTTGGTGTCAAGACCTTCTTCCTCCTCATTTGCAGCAAGATATTACATGGTTTTCTTCCAGCTAATATTGAACGCTTTATTGTACATATCATGCCGCATACAACGAAACAAACGTGTTTTCTGATCTACATTTTATGTGTTGTAGACAATTACTTTTATTACTTTTATTATTATTATTATTATTATTATTATTATTATTATTATTATTATTATTATTATTATTATTATTATTATTATTATTATTATTATTATTATTATTATTATTATTATTATTATTGTTGTTGTTGTTATGTTATTGTTTACAATAAACAAACATACCATGCCATGTGACAACTCTCTTAACCAACAAATCCAATTATAAAATAATTATTTGAAATGTATTTTTCACTTGGTACTGTGCCAGAGGATAAAATAGTTATACTCCCATTCTTGAAGACTAAAAAATCTGAGTTTACTTCAAATAGCTTCCACGATTTCAGGATCCTGAGAAAGACATTTCAGTGTTTGCTAACCCTTTTATTGTAGATATAGACAATGTAAGAGTTAACGTGCAATGTGAACTCACAGGTTTACAAACAGATCTAAATAGTGGCAAAAAATAATTGCAGAGATTTAGTTAGCACAGACGTATTTAAAGACTTGTGTGAAGTAAAATATGTTGGTCTGAGAGAATTTGCTGTTTGTGTTACAGCAAATGTGCCTATGAACAATTTTTTTCTCTGATGAACATGGAAACATCAAAACTGAGATCTGGTGTTTCAGGTAACCACCTCCCGGCGCAATGTTCCATACATATATTACACCAGTTTGAACGTCTTCTATGTTCGGATGATGACAATGCGTGTAATTTTGATTTCACATAGTAAAAGTATGGCCACCTGTTTGCTGTTTGAAACAAACGCGCTGATCGTTAACTCTATCAATCCGTCACTGTCGAGTTCAAAAAGCAAAGAACGTTACGCGGGTTGCGTGCATAGTGGATTCGGAGCAGACGCTATTTTGTCCGCCCCTGCATTAGACCGCGTAATATTTTGAAAACTGGTAATGCTACGAGCTATGCATTTTTTCCTGAAGTAAAAGCTTCGTCCCCTTAATGATTTCGTGTGCAACATTATAGAAAATTCACTCGAAATGAAGGAATTTCACAGGGTATTCACAGGAACTTCAAGATATACATTCGCGAAATGTTTTTACTCCCCATTCCCATCGTCAGCTAATACGAGGACGAGAACGGCATCCAATTTTTTGACGTGCGGGTGGAATAAATATTCTGACATTGTGGCTGAAAAGGTTCGTGACTCTGCGGCTGCCAGGCTGAAATGGGTCAGGGCTGTCGGCCTGCCGTGACGTCATTTAATGACTACTCTACATTTCCTGGCTGTAATGTTGTCACTTAGCCGCCAGTTAATATTAAAATCCCACCACCTGCTGGTGAGGGAGCAGATGAAACTCAAAGTATGAGCGCCAGTGACAGATCCCGTTAGTGTCAATTTGGCATATCTTTGTGTATTGAATTTGATGTGGACAAATTCTGGATGTTTAAATTGTATATTCATATTTCACGAATTAGAGGAAAGGAAATTCAAATCCTGTAAAATTTCCATATCTGAGCTGGTGGCTCAGGTGTTGACCTATCGGTCCGAAGCTCACGGGCTCAAACCCGGCCCGGACCGATGGTTTTAAAGTGTGTTTAAAAGTGTCAGCTATGTCAGTAATTTACTGGCATGTAAAAGAGCTCCTGCGGGACAAAGCTCCGGCACACCGACGGCACTGATATGATCCTGACAATTGACAGCGCCGTTAACAAAAAAATATAATTTAATATTAGAAGTATCGGATTTCAAAATGCCATGTGGAGTACTCACCAGAATTGTAAGTTTGAAGTCTCAACTAAAAATAACGCTTTTAGATAATGTCCTCCGTGTGTGTGTGTGTGTGTGTGTGTGTGTGTGTGTGTGTGTGTGTGTGTGTGTGAGAGAGAGAGAGAGAGAGAGAGAGTGAGTGTGTGTGTGAGAGAGAGAGTGAGTGTGTGTGTGAGAGAGAGAGAGTGAGTGTGTGTGTGTGTGTGTGAGAGAGAGAGAGAGAGAGAGAGAGAGAGAGAGAGAGAGAGAGAGAGAGAGAGAGAGAGAGAGAGAGAACTAACAAACGAAAACTGAGGTGGGCACTTATGTTGAGCTTTACCCAAGGTTGCGACATGAAGATTTACAATAAAATTCCTACCTTCCCAAACTGCTCTTTCCATGAAGTTCTCTCTTTCTCAAAAATGGCTCAAACGATATGGGTTAAAATATGTTTGGCGTCTTGATCCAAGGTAGAAAACGCATAGCTTGTCCGTGAAGACCCCGTTCTTCCGATTGAAGTTTTTGTAACTATGAAAGAGAGGTACATACATGTTTAGTCCAGAAAAACAAAATAGAGCATTTTATAATTCACGATTTGACAGTCGCATTTTTGGCTCTAGCTGTTTACGTGATATAATTACAGTGATTAGTCGGAATTTTCCAGTATTTCAAGCTAACATTTCTGATAATTTATATCCTTTCTTTTGCTTCTCTGTAAGCCATGCGATGAGTACCTGCCTAAGAGATTCAAAATAAGTTGATAAGTGGACCGAGGTTGCTTTTAAATATTTGACAGTTGCTCTAGCGTCGTGTATGTCTCGATGTACCTATATAACTGCACATTGGTGTGGGAGTAGCGTGTCAGGTCGAGAGTTACCTGCGTACGTGGCTAAGGAGTTTTGCCTTGTCCTCAAAGACGAATGCTGGGCAATTCTTTAGCTCCATGGACACCGGGCTCATTTGAGCATCTTTCACTTATTTCATTCATCGTCCGATATGTTAAAGGACCTTAAACCAAAAGATAAAGTACCTTTATTGAAACCGTTTCGAAAAACATTTATAGCTGTATTTTTTTCTCGAACCTTTTTGAGAATAGATATGAAAATAAATTGGAGAGTGCAAAGTGTCACGTGATCGTTAACATAACATATTTATATTTAAATTCCGGGAGGATTCGAAATACGTATTTCTGGCGATTAACATTGGATTTTTTGGGGTCGAATGGGAAAAAATACAAAAATCAAAAAGACATACACAACTGTGTTTTTTTTTGGAGATGATATTATTAAAATGCAACAATTTTACAGTCGTATTATGTAAGCCGTCAAGCGCCTAGACTAATAAACACAAAATCAAAGTTCTTCCACTGGAAAGCGCAAATTGGTGCAAAAAGACATGATTATGGTAGTGAAAGAAGCTTACAGGTTTTCTAAGCATCATGCTAACTTCAGTTTCATTACGCGGTCTCTCCATAGTACATGTAGTAACTTTACATCAAATGCAACTGATTTAACTAATGTGTGCTGTGACATTACAAATGAGTCTTCCATGACTGGATTTTGTAATGAATGTCAAACAACTGAAGCTCTTCTTTCTGCTGATGAGGAAATTTTGGCGTGGAAACAATGGAAAGACTACCAGAGCTACCCGAAGTTTCTAGATATTGAAAGTACAGTTGGGGATGCTATCAGGAGCTAGCTTCCTAATTTAAAACTCACTGTTTTATGAAAAAGGTTCAATCTAGGATTTTTTAATTTAAGAAGAACTCAAATGCTGTTAAAGCAGCGGTCCAAGTTGATTATGCAGAAAATTCTTATTTCAAAACAAGGTGAAAATGGAGCCGCTCACTGGGACCATGACCAGATACGTTTGTTCACTTGCTGTGTATGGTTGGAGGAAAATAGTATTCATTCATATTTTGTGGTTCGGTAGACGCTCATGTAATTTTATACGAAGAAGACTTGTATACGAACGCAGAAGATTTAAGATGAAGAAGAGAAAGGCGTAAAGGTTTAATTTTGCAAGTGGTAGAGATGACGGGAGAGTACCGTGAGTAAAAAGTGAAATATTCTGGGAAGTACGTAATTAATTGGTCTTCCGCCGATATAGCTTCGTATAGTTTTCTAAGTTTAGCTGAACATGACATAATAAGTAGAGTAGCTTTAAAGCTAAATAATATGTACGAATATAGAATTATTAAATTTTGTTTCGTCGAGGGTGTAATGTCGCATAGTTTTTCGGTAATCACATTTCGTCTAGACATGAAACGCCTGTAAAATAAATATCCCCGATTTCTTGAGATTTTTTTTTCTTAGGAAACAAGTAAAAAGATTTTATTTCTGGAACAGAAATACTAATATTGATGTAGTGCATAGTAAAGACATAAATAAAGCAAATTGTTCGGCTAGGAAGGACTAGTTAAATTTCATAGACTATTCTTTGAGGAATAATAAGAAAAACATTTATACTTGACCGATATGTAATTTGAATGCACAAATCATTTCACTGTTAAATCATATATAGGTTTTTCTGTGTAAGAAAGATTTGTGTAAATTTCGTTACAACAATCCGCAAGGATAGTTTTTGTGAAACACACACAAAATGGCTTCCACTATCCCATGCACGCGTTCACACCTACGAGTGAAAGTCCAAAGTAAGGTCAGGGCTTGAAAACCGGTTCTGCCTCGGGCGGACGCGTGTGTGTATGTGTTGAGTTTATCACGGGTTGCAAACGACGTTACGTTGAGAGCTGCTTTACTGTAGTCCAGGCCTGTCAAACATCACTCCCAGGGTGTGAAGAGAGGAGTCCACCCCTCCTTAACTGCAGTAGCACGCGCTAGTAAAACCGGTTTTCGCTTTGTTTTTCTCGTTCTCCGATTTGAAGGGAGGGAAAATAGGGGAATATTTTCACACTTGGCGAGTGCTGTTTGACATGCCTGCTGTAGTCGTTTGCACTGTGTTGACAGTAGAGGAAGTAGGGATTCCTGGGACCGAATCCTGGTTATCAACTACTGTAAGTAACAAGGGAAGGTGTGGTTTCCTTTCCGAGCAGTCTTAACAACTGAGCAAGTAGTGTTCACTGTCAACATTACTGACCTTCCGCTTTACACGCACACGCGCGCGCGCGCGCGCGCACACACACACACACACACACACACACACACACACACACATATCCATGACTTTTTCGTATATGGCTCACAACGGGGTGGTGTGAGTCAAAACACGGATTAACACGTGCCCGTACTTCCAATTATGAAAATGACTGGCACGAATAAGATTTGTTAAAAAAAAAAGCAAATAAACGAAGAAAATAAGAAATCTTTAAAAGAAAAGAAGAACATTCTAGAAGGTCTAGAAATTCAAGAACATCAAAATCATCTGAAACTGAAGGATCACAATAACAGAACCCAGGGACCACAGCAAAAGACGAGGAGAAAAAAAAAAAAAAACTCCCGTGACTTGAATACATGAAAAATGATTGAGCCATGAAAAAATGATTGAGCGCATTAGGAGAGCAGAACATTTTTAAGGTCCACGTCGTGTGGCAGTGAGTGCAGTTTACACAAGTCGATATTTCAACATGCAGCTGAGTTTATTTATAGTCTTTGATCCTTATGTTATCGTCTATCGGGCGTTTAAGAAACAGCCTATTTGAATGCCCGATAACATATGGATCAGAGTCTATAAATAAACTCCGCTGCATGTTGAAATATTGACTTGTGTAAACCGCACTACCACACGACGTGAAACTTAAAAATATTCTGCTCTCCTAATGCGCTCAATCATTTTTCCATGGCTGTACCAAGATAAAACTTTTACAAGTCAGGATTTGCAATCTGTATGTTTTGTAGCAAACTAGTAGTTACATTCAACAACATTGCAGCATCGGAGAAGCGGTAGAGTAGTACAAATTACGTAAAAGAAAATGAGTAGAGGTATAGAACAAGAAATGGATCTTACGGAGAACACAGATAATCAGGATAGGGCTCAACAGGGTAATATTAGTCAGGAACATCTGAACATAATTACTTTGTTGAGACAGATGAAACTGGGGGTAACTATAGAACAGAAAAGAATAGCTATGGGTATTATTGAAATGCAGGATAATTAGCTAGGAAGATCACTGAAAAACAAAACAAATTGGTCAGTGATCAATAAGAAATGTCTGTAAAGCAGCACAATACAGCGGATAAATTAGCTAAGGATATTAGTGAAAAGCAGGACTAAATATATAGGGAAATATCTAGAAAACAAGATCAGCTTGCTACTGAAATAAATAATAGACAAAGCCAGTTAGCAGCTGATATATATATTTCAAACTAGAAGAAATAAGATACGAGCAAATTAAACTTCAGACGGAAACAATGAGTGAAATTGAAGATATGTTTAAAAATGAAATTAGTGAAAATAATGTACCAAATAAACATACAGTCAAAACCGGTTATAGCGACATTGCTTTTAACGACGTATTGGCTATAATGGCGAAATCTAACTGTTCCGTCTAAACCCTATGTGAATACTATATTTAAAAATGTGATGTGTTGCACTCACGTGACTTTATCTACTCTTGTACTAACCATTCTTACAAATTCTTATTCTTCTATCTTCTTCGTGTTAGTTGAGATAAACATTTGCAGAAATTATCTTGTTCCTTGTTTTCTTGCACATGCAACGGGAATATGAGAATACAGTAGGCTTCGAGCGACAGTCAAATGTTTTAACGCTTTTAGATTCCGTTCTCTTTGCAGTATTAACATATAAAAACGAATAGCGACGTTCCATTTGACACAAGTATAAGTTCTCCAAAACTTACAGAAATAACGAGGAATATCTCCGAAATTGTTGAATCTAAAAAAGATTTAACTAGGCATAAATTGTGTTTTAGCAAGATCTACTTTTTAGTAATATGTTGTCTATCGTAAGAGACAACCAGTTATGCAAGTCATCCAGAGCAAATAGGATTTCATGGGCTATAGCCAGAAAATTCAAGATATACATTTCATTTGTCATAAAAATATCTCAAACATGGCATTTTAATCAAAATCGTTAGCCATTTTCAAGAAAATCAAAATTTTCCATGTAAAGTGTAATTTAGGGTGGAGCAGATTTCTTCGAAATCTTCGTGTCGCGTCCTTGAAGGACATTAAACTTAAATACGGACTTTTGGTTTTTAAGTTATGCTGTCCACAGGCACACACACAGATGGATTTTTTTTAATTTTTTTTATTTATTTATTTTTTTTTTTTTTTTAATTCAGGCGGCCTCAAAACATATTTCCGGTGAAATCTCGACATCGAATTTTTGGGTGGAATACAATACTTCCTCTACTTTACTATACGTAGTAGAGAAATTAAAAATAGATTAGTACGACATCGCATATAGCGACTTATATACAATGATGTACTTTAATTACCTTTTCGGAGAAATATATCGGCTATAATGAGCAACGTTCATTTTGTTTGTTACATATAGCAATGTACAGAGGTATTTTTAGACGTGGCGAATGACCTTGCTAGGATATGCACGAACGACCTTGACGTTGGCGGGAGGGGGGGGGGTAACGTCTCTGTTTCTTTCCTGGAAATAAACAAGACACTGTTGATCATTCAAGCGGCACTGTTGCTCTTGTCGGCCAATGATCCCAGGGACCCGCTCGCTTTGACCGGTGTTTACCAGATTCCATGTTCCTGCGGTGTAGTGTGAATAGGTACTTGAACACTTGACTCACAGAACACAAGAGATACTCCCGGCTAGGACAGACAAGTCAGTGGTCGCTGAACGTGCAATATGGGCCGAGGGAGAACACATAATTCAGTATAAGGAGACTAGTGTTCTTTCATCTATGCCTTACTACCACGCCAGACTACAACGTGAAGCCATAGATATTTACAAACACCCCAATAATTTTAACAGGAAAGGAAGAAGCTCTAAAACAACAAAACCTGGCATCCGATACTTGAACATAAAAATGAAGCACCAGCATTCCAGCATTCGAGAACAGGTCGTACAGGTTCTCCTGTACGGTATGTTTATCTGCACAGCACCTAGCCGCTTATTGCGACTTTATCTGTGTAGTATAGAAGGTGTTCCAAATGTTTTCAAGCTTTTGTCTGTAGGCAATGGTTTCTTCCTGCATACCTAAGTTTGGATCTCTCCACGCATGTCACCACTCTCCATAAACATCCAGCAGACCACGGCCTTTAATACAAGGACATCACTTCATTGATTACCAACCCTCCCATATATGTTGCACCCTCAATAGCTCAGATCTCCAGCGAACTAAGGGCAACATCTCAAGCAGTGCAACAGGCTCGCAACAGGCGACAAACCCAACAATAAACTAATAAATAAAGAAAATACACCTTAACTTCCTTCCCTACCTCCACCCTTAAACCCCACGGTCGTGGCCAGGGCCTTGGAACTTACCTCTCCCGCTCCCGCGTACTGCGCGGCAACTGTCAACCTACCTTTTACTAACGGAAGTACTAACAGCGGTACTCCAACATCCTCTCCCTAGAGTCCTTCCAACTTCTTACCTATGAACCCATAAAAAATAAAAAATAAACGATTCTGTTGTAACTGAACCTTCGCCGAGAAGACTCAGATCACGCCACCGATGATGTCTACCGCAGACGTGGACGAAACGTCTGGACCTCTAAACTCCAGCAGACCACGGCCTTTAAGCCAGGAAGAAATCTCTAGCTTTAATTCTAACTTTGGCCGTGAAAGCTCCCGACTACTCATGTTCTATGAATTGATGACCAATCCACTGTGAGAATATAAATAATTTAATTCAATTTTAGCTGCATCTCGTCGTAATTTTATGGTTTTCGTTTGCATTTAAATGCACTTATTTTAATATATGAATATTCATCACGACGACGCACTAACATAACTAATATTGGAGACAGTGATGCTCAAATTTTCTTTGAAGATACATCCCAAAGAGATTAAATGGAAACATAAAACATCATATTTCAATGCTACGAGTAAATTACAGATAGAATAGATACGTATTACACTGCCGCACAGAACGAGGCCATTACACATGCTAATGCATTTGATCTGTTTTTAATTGTTTTACTTTTTGCATTACTTATTCGTTAAGTAGTGAAAATATATAAGCTGGGTCTCCATAGGCTCCCAATGTACGTTCTGAAGCTCTCGTTATGTTACCGCAGCTAAAGTCTAAACCAAAACGGGGCGCTTTAAAATAAGTGAAGGTAAATACGTACATGTGTGTTGTTGCAAAGGAGGTTATAGGAACCAGTAATAGTGAATTAAGTGTTGTTACCATTTCATGCTTTGTATGGCCATATTCAAGCATAGACGTCACATACTGTTGAAATAAAGGAATATATCGATTTATGATACACTAATGACCATGTGCACCAATCCCGGTTTAGTGAATACCGCGGTAAAGTCGTATTTCTGTTGCACCAAGCCCGGTTTCGACTTTACCGGCGTTTAACCGTGGTAAAATATTTACCACTCACTGGGGACCGGTTTTCAATGAAAACCTCGCTAAAGAATCCAACATGGAGTTTAACAATTATATGTTGTACCTTCAGTATCTCCATCGTTTTGAAGGCAAAGAAGAGAGAATATTAGGAGACAGGAGGGATCTGCTTGTAGAACTGAATGACGTTTCGTTTCGAACAAGATTCCGTTTGAAAAAAGAAACGGCAACTTCAATTTTAGATGAAATTGGGCAACAACTCGAGTTTCCTACAGAAAGGAACCATCCAATATCTCCTAGAAATCGCCTTCTTGCAGCACTGCGATTTTATGCGACTGGAACATTTCGAGGACCGCCTCCGTAGCGCAGTTGGTAGCGCGCTTACCTCTGGCGCGGAAGACCCGGGTTCGATCCCCGGTACCAGCATGGGAATTTTTCCCCCTCAGGGAGGTCTGGCACGGGGTGCACTCAACCTAGTTAGGTCCCAGGGGGACCAACTGAGGATTTACTTGATGGAGAAGTAGCGGCCCCAGTTCGTGAAGACCGCATAACTGGCCGGGAGGGCTCGGGGCGCTGAGCACGTCCCACTCTCCAGTACTGCACCCCACCAATGGCGACTGTAGTGGGCAGGGGTGGGGGACGCAGTGGCTGGGCGGTAGGCGTTGGCCCTTCATGGGCTGTTGCGCCGGGGTTTAGTTTTAGTTTAGTTTTGGAACATTTCAGGGAGTAATAGGTGACATGAGTGACAGACAGAACCACGGCATGTCTCATAATACACAGAGTTTCAGATGCCATTGCCTCGTTATCACCTCGTTACATAAAACTGCATAACCCGCAACATGATCATCGCAAGCACCCTTTTATCCAAATCCTTCCCGTTTTGGTAATGCTTCAGATCCACCCTCCAGTCTTGTATATTTCTACCTTCTCGCTGGCTGAAGCTCTCCTAGCCTTTCTTTTCAAATTTTGGTATACAGTTTTTAAGTTTGTATGTGTCCTTTCTGTGGTACCTGCTCATTAAACAAATAATAAGACGAATGGATACAGTAGAATGATAATAAAACAATACAAATTAAACTGTTGCATGCATTAACTTATCAGGCACACAGCTACGCTCGTGATTGATTTTTTTCCAAGCATTCTCTTTGTCTTTAATGGTAGCACTATCCGTCTTTTTATTCTCTATCATGGACTTGTATTTATCCACTAAATTCAATAAAACTGAATTCTCGCGAGCGCTAAAATTCGGCGCTCTAGAACGTCTTGAGGGCTTATCGTCTATTTTCTTATTCTGGTCCATCGCGCAAATGAAATGCCGTAAAGCTTAGTTTATGGATACCACTCACAAACAAACATAACAAACAAGTGAATGTCGAAATTAATCACTGCCTTCTGAATTCTACCGGAATTGATTCGGAGGAGAAAAATAGCGAGAAAACCAGGCGCTACGAAACCGCGGTATTCAAACCGAGGATTAGCAATGGTGCACCACGGTAATAGTTTAACTACTGTATCGTAACAGCTCATATTTACCGAGATTGATGCACTCGGCCATAAGTTTGGATATTCTGGATTCCCTGATACTTGATGTCTGTTTTAGTTTGTGCCTGGAAAAAAATTAACGACGCTGTCAATTGCCAGGATCGTATCAGCTCCGCCTGTGTGTCGGAATTTCGTCCCGCAAGAGTTCTTTAACGTGCCAGTAAATCTACTTACATGGGGCTCTGTCGCTTTTTAAACATCCTTAAAACCATCGGTCTATGCCGGGTATGAAGCTGCGACCTTGAGAATATTAGGCCAATCTTTGTGTGTGGTGGCGTTTAGCAATCTAATTCATTAAAATGTCTTTTTGCCCCCTTCTTCTGAAGTTAGATTTAAATTAAAATTTCTTCTGCATCTTTATAATTGTATATATTACCTACGTGACCATAACCTTTCTAGCTGGAACATGGAAAGTATTTAATATTATTCATGGTATTACGTTGGTCATGAATATAAACATGCAATGAAATGCAAAATGTTCACTTTTAAAAAAAGTGATCAACAATGTTCAAAACACTACACGAATGGCACTAGAGCAGCAGGCTCAGAATGAACAATTGAAGAAAATGAGTCATAAACAGTGCATTTAACACTGGTGAGATAGAACTTTTAATTAGACTGAGGGAAAACCTCACACCATTCACTTTTTCAGCAAGCATGTGTGTTATTGTAACACTGACGTGACATTTCAGTGACGAGGACCATCACGCATCCGTTGTTTCGATGGTCGGATCTAGAGAAGTGTAGATTTGGGTTACGATGACGCATTTCCTGCACTAGACCAGGGTCGGCAACCTTCCTGACATCGTCCACTGACTATCTTGCTACTGCTTTCGGTCGCCGATGTAAAATGATTATATCGTATTGAATGTACATTTTGAATAGTTATTATGGGCATTAGTGAAGTAACGGTGTTTTTCTGGAGGCTTATGAAATGATCTTCAGTTATCCAATGAGCGGCTTATAAGTAGACTTGGCACATGTTTTTGAAATTATATCGACAATTCTATGAAAGTACATCAAAATTAATAAGGCAAATGTGTGAAAGTTCACTGTAGGCTTTTGTCCGAACAAAAATGCATGAAATGGAAAATCAGCACAAAATTGAGCTTTGTTCGTCTGTATGCATGAAATGTCTCACACCCCTGCACGTAAAGAGATACGATTTTACATTTAAGAACTGTTTACATTCAAAATAATATTTTGTACACATTTCAAGTGCGGTCGAAACTGTCATAATAAATTAAGGCTAGCGTATACAGAGAGCCACTAATCATTTGCACCTTTTAGACAAACCACTCTCTGTATTCACAGGCAAGAACATTTCTAGGTAAGAGTTAAACATGCTGACGATACTTTTCCAATTTGTTTAAATCAGTACAAAATTAAGGATAGGATATATGAAGAACCTTAAAATATGTAGCTTTTCTAATATACGTTCCCAAAACATCCATAGTAATCAGCATGCTAAGATTAGTTCTGCCACAAAACGAATGGATCCGAAGTTTAACCATCTTAATCAACGCATGTTTCGTTCACCACCAGACTACCTGTCCTGAACGTTCATTCAGTTGCATTACGTTTTTCATCGTAGGACGGAATTAATATCTATTTTCTAATGAGCAGTTGCCTTTGAGGGCCACTGTTCATTATTAGTTTAATAATTATATATTTGCAATATAATTTCATCCAAGAAATTTTAGATGTGTTCTGGAACAGCGTGAAATTTCCCACGGGTACTTGAAATGAGAGTTACAGAACGCTCACGCCATTTTTTATTATATCCGCTCAATTTTTCACATAACAATTGATTGTCAGCCCTCTTTATCTCTACGGACCTGTCGGGCATTCAGTGTGAAAAAGTATGACATTTGTAACTCCTTAAACTGTAGGTTATGCTTGGGTTTCATTAATTTGTTTCAGTGGAACACACATCTTCACCCCCTCGTACTTGCAAGCCCTGTGGAGGATAGGGATAGGAACTCTGGACGGGTATATAGAGAAGCAAGAACCTGACCACTCGATTGCAGTGGCAGTGTGCAAGTTTTGTTTTCACATTAACACAAGAATTGGATCCGTAGCTTTACTCACGCAGAACTGCGTCGAGCTAGTTACGATTTTGCATTTCTTATAGACAGTTTACGACAGCTGGGTAACAACCTGAAGAGCTAAGCAACTCAATATGATCAAGATAGCTATCCCTGAAATGTACGAGTAGTTCATTAATATTTTATTTGAGATGTTGCACATATTAATTTTCTGGGAATCTCCAGAAGTGTTTGGCTTTTTGTACTTATTCGACTTCAGAAGCATTGTCTTTTCCCTGTATACATTAAAAACTATTCCATTTTGTGGTAGTTAAGTGTGAGCCTTATATTTAGCTATGGAATGAGAACTGTTTTCCTGGCATTCATGGTTTCGGAATTTTAGATCTAAAGTCTAAAGCATATTTTGGTGTTGGCCGAATTATACATCTAGAGAGTGTCCTATTTATTCTTCATTCGTAACAATAGACCGTGTAGTTATGGACCGAAGTACGTCATAGAATTAAATCCGGCAATTATGTTAGTTGTACACTTTGTCCTTACACACCTAGCGTTTATTCGTAATTGCCAACCCAGTGTAATGCAAAGATTTCTGGGAATTTCTCTACGGCTAGGCTGTATTGTCTCCGTAATACCAGTTTAAAGGCTGGAAAGAGCACTGATATTTTAGGCACGAACTTACATGTTACTTGTTCGTTCTCAATTCTGGAGGGGCTCTAATGACCTAGCTGTCGACGGGCCCTTAAACCCTAATCACTCACTCACTCACTCAATTCTGGAATTTTTCTGAAACGCGTTTGATTGCCCAATCACAGCCCTTACTGCAGTGAACTAAAGATCTGAAACCACCATTCTCTCCTTAATTTACCTAATTCCAGCGTCTTTTAATGCGCAATTAGTAACCGGGACCTTAACGAAGAAAATGATTCTCAACTGTTTTATTCACAAACGACAAAACCTGATACTTGAAGGTATTTTTAATCCGTCAATCGGAAGCGAAATCAAAAACCTTTGAATGTTATCTCTGGTTTCTTTTTTAAGTACCAAGCACAAGAGAGTACACGAGAAATTTCAAAAAGTATTGCAAATTTTAGTTGTATTAAACGTTGGCCAGGGGCATGTTACCTAATTTTGTTGACGGGCGGATGTGTTTCATTGTTGAGTCTGATCCTTTTTGTGGTCTCCTCGCTACAGACCTCTTCTTATATAATGCATATTTAAAAATAAATTATAATTTTAAATTATTCTTTTTCCGGAGCTCTAAGGGGAAAAAATCTGATTAATTCACACGACTTTCTCTACTCGTTCCTCTACAAACCATTCTTACAAAAGCTTATCTCTGTCTTTGACACTTTAATCCAGATAAACTTTCAGTTCAAATTGAAGGAGCCTAACCTATGTGATGACTTTAAAATCTCGTGCTCTTTGCATGACCACGATGGGGAAAAATGACATACCAGCCGACAGAAGTACAAATAGGATGTATTTGAAAATTCAAACCAATAACAAGGAATATCTCTGAAGTAGCTTTAAAAAGTGTGTTTTAACGAGTTCTACATTATTAGTGTGGTAATATTTTGTCTTTTACGATTTACCAACTATACAAAACGCATTTGGAGTGAAGAGACGCTGTAGTAAAATACCATGTTTGGTATTTACTTACGAGTAGGCAAGTAGTAGGGAAAGTGAAGGTGATGTCATCTCATTGAACTATTTTAGGCAGTTTATAGACCAAATGTTCATGATTCCTAAACATCTGCTGTTATTCTCCATGTTTCACCAAAGAAACAAAAATGTATCCACCCTAAAACTCGAGATCTAATAAGAACACTACTTGGTAACGTCACTAGCATCTAACTGCTGGGGTCATATCAATGTCGTCGGTGTTCCGGAATGATGGTATACAGGAGTTCATTTACATGTCATTCCATCTGGTGACATAAGACAGTGGTATTAAAGTACAGCACCCAATCAGCTGTAGCTCTGATTTGGTTTGTCTAATACTACGAGAGAGAATGAGAATGCATTCCATCTCCTGGGATCAAAGTGTTGGTTAGGCGACATATAGTTGAGCACAGGTTTGTTCCACTTCTGAACCCGGAAAATCACAATCTTGCGGACGAGAAAAACGTATTAAGCTGATGTGTACCTACAATGTACCTTGTGCACATGTTACACTGTTAATAAACCAGAAAGTTTGCTATTTTGTGCAAGAAATGTGTTGCATTCTCTACACACACTTCTATAAACAATTCTTATAATGTTAATCGAGATACGTGTTTACAGAAACGGCTTCATTTCACATTTCGATGTAGGTACAAGGGGAACGCAGGGAAGGCTTAAGCGATAGTCAAATCTTCTATAAGTTGCTTGCTATGTCATAGTTCTCTTTTCCTGGCTACGAGGGCGAGGGGGAAGGAAACGTAACTAATAGTGACTTAGCAGTTAAGTATAGTTCACAACTCAAAGCATTAATAATCAATATCTGTAAAATAGGTAATGCCACAAAATATTTGACATAACTTGTGTACGTTGACGTGATCTACATTTTTGTGTGGTAAGCTTTTATCTGTCTCATACGGTTTGTAAGTCATACAAAATTAATTTAGAATGAAGAGTACTTCACGCGGTATTTGCAGAAAATTTAAAATGCACATTTTGTTTTCCATGTTTTTTGAGCTAATAAAACAAAAAATAACCAGGATTTTTTTCATGTAACCAGTAATTTGGAATGAAAGGATTACTTTCGTGTCACATCCTATCCTGTGATGCCGAACCTAAATGCTCTCGTATTTAACCGACTTACCGTTTCTTGGTGAAGTTGTTCACACCCACGGTTTCCTAAAACTTCTTTTTCTTTGTTCAGGGCTCCATAAAACTTGCATTCCCGATGTGATCTTGGTATCGAATTTTTGGATGGAATGGAATACTTCAACCACTAATGATATTTCTTGAGTGTTCGCGCGGTGATTTCATTAATTACGTTTGTATAACTAGCCTCGGGTTATACTCCTCTCGTGGGTGATCTAGAGCTATTGGGTTCTCAAATAATTACCTGTGGATTCTTCTCAATAATCATGTACTAGTATTTATTCCTTCCACTTTAAAATGTGTAGATATGTTACAAGTTATTGATTTGTGTAAGCAGCCACTTGTACCCATCATGTATTACTTAATATTCGCTATCCTGAAGTTCCCGTTCTTTATTTCTTTAAAAGTGACAGCCCATGTCAATAGATTTACTGGCATGTAAAAGAATTCCTGCGGGACGAAATTCCGGCGCACTAGCGGCGGTGATATATAATCCTGGCAATTGACGGCATCGTTAACAGTTTTTTTAAATCCAGAGTTACTGGTGTATTTAGGGCTTAACGTCCTCAGATATGGCCCGTTGGAACCTCATGTCTCAACCTGTTCTAGAGCCAGAGTTTCGTGGGTTCTGCGAATGGTCATTGTTTATTTAGAACAGTGATTGCTATGCAGTGCAAGGCGCTACGTGTGAAAGTGAACAGAATTTGTGCCCATTGCTTGTTGCGCAAACTTGGTTCCATGTTTCGTTACATCGTATACTGTTAATTTCGTTCTGCATGTCTGTAACTACAACATTGAAAGTTGAACCTGAAAATGAGATATAACATGAAATGTTTAAGGTTTTTATATGCATTTTGTTTTAATTATTGTTAATGGCTTATGTTCTTCCGGTTTATTTTGTTTAGGGGCAAGGCCCCGCAAAAGTTAAGAAAAGGGATTAAAAAAAAAAAAAGACCTGAAACAATAAATAAGCATACAAGTAAGGAAATGCAATTACTCTTCATGTTTTTTAATCCAGAAAATCCATTTTATTCACAAATGGACAGAATGCTATAAGGCATTATAATGACGCTTACTTAATTTTCCTAATGTTATTTGTATCATTCGTCGTATTTTTTCCAGTCAACGAGTTGGCGGCTTTAGTATAGTGATTCTCAGATTTTACTTGTTTCCCGTCACCCTTAAAACAGGAAACATCTTCAAGTCCTATTTTTAATTTGAAGGGCCAAACTTATGTAACCCTCAGTTTGTTTTGTTAATCAATTTTTACTTACAACGCCTTTGACCTCGAACGCTCGGAACCTCATGAAAACGGGCTTAGAATAACAATCATAAACAAAACAGTGATCTGTGTCGTTTCCATGCAAAACGTTGCATTCTACTTCAAGTGACATTTTAATAGAGACAAAGTACGAAGATACCAATACCATAGGAGGGAAATTAGTTGTAATTCAATGACGTCAGTGTATCATATTTTCAATCAACAGTGCCAAAAACCCTCAGCTTAAATTATTTATAATAGCGCAAAATGCACATACTACACATCTGATAGTGCTTACATTAGTGCTCAAAGTGAAGATGCGCAATTTTGATGAAGTGGTTATAACAAAGTGGAAGAGAACAATGTGCACACCTCATTAAAGCTGCATTATCACATTCCATATCACTTTCTCATTCACGCAATCCAATATCAATACTCACATTAATTATATTTGCAAATGATGATATAACATTGACATACCCATATCGTTAGTACACAACGCAAGTCACATGTATCATTTTTGGATAGCTGACACGAAGTGCTTCTGTGGCTTTCTTCATGTAAGATGCTCCGTCGGACAGGAAAATAAGCACTTTATCGTACTTGACACCATTCGGCCATAATATCGTATGTGCATATTTTCATTGGAGAGCCTAGCAACATTGATGTGATTTGCTGTCGACATTTCTTTGCAAGATAGTAAAAACGCACGAGTAGAAACTGTCTCTTTATTTTCAAGAACCCCGACCATTACATTTCCCACTTTTCTTCCTCTTGAGTCTTTGAGTTTCATCATTACACACCCATATTTTCTGATTTTCGCACACAGCTCTGATGTTTCGTAATGTTTTTTCGTGGCAATTTGGAAGGTAGTGTTTCCTTAAAGCAGATTCATCTGGAGGATCAAATTTCGTGTACTTCACGAGAAAAACTTCAACCTCTGGACTGTTCACTTTACGTAGAGGAATATCCGCCGAAACAAAAGTTCGACATAATTCCCGACACTTGGAAGGTCCTGAATATGAGCTGGAGGGTCCTACTTCACTTAAAAGCACCTGCTTCATAGAAGAACTTGAAGTCGCCAAGATGTGTTTGTTGCCGGATAAATGCTGCGTTACATGGGAGCGTTGATTTTCTAATATAGACTTTCCACAAGCCATAGAAGTGTTCTATCTGTACTGAATGCATCTGAGAATTCTTTAATCTACTGCTGCAACCGAAAACTTACACTACTTTTTAGCTTCGGCATTTTGGTAACGATACACGAATCATTCAACACTTAAGCATTGCCCGGCACTTCTGACCTGAACTGAAGGAACAAGAATAACTCGAACATGTGATCGTGTGGAGTTCAAGTACATGGTGCAATATTTCGACATCTGAAACTTCTTTCCTGCTAGTTACGTGTAGATGTATATATTGTAGCGAGCTGTTGACCACACGTAATCTAAGGTTACAGGATGTGCAGAAGGTTGCATAGCTTCTCTTCTCAAAAACACTCATGGGCATAAGTATTCGTACAGCTGCAAATACAAACTAAGATATTTTATTTTTAATATTTGCCGGTCACAAAACTTAAAAAAAGGTTCACAGTATCAACTACTCATACCTTATTAACGCACAGATACAATGGAATTAAATTTGCTTTGTTCTAAATAAATAAAATCTTTCTTCTCACAGGTTGAATTTTAAAGAGGACATAAGTATTTATACAGGAATATAACAGTATTGTGCGTATGTACATACGAACAATTTAAAAAGATCTTCCTAATTTTTTGTATGCAAACATGTTCTATGAATTACTTCTCTCAGCAGTTTGGGCATTGGGTGAACAAGTTTTCTAGTTGTTTTTGCACAAACATTACACCATTCTGTCACAGATAGCTGTTTTAGGTGTGATTTGCTGGACATGTGGTGTTTCAACTCTCTCCATAGTTGGTCAGTGGAGATCCGGAGATTGTGCAGGTGCTCTTCGTGTGTTTGGAGTATTCCATAGCAACCACAAACGGACAATCTGTGCAGTATGCTTGGGGTCATTGTAGTAATTGTCACCTAAATTCAACTTCTTGGCACTGTTCTTCAAATTGGTTTTCAATATGTCAGTGTAGCCATATCTGCCCATATTTCCCTCGAATACTAATCCCCGACACCAGAAGCAGCCATGCATCCCCAGGCCATAACACCACCACCTCCATGTTTAACTGTTGCTTGCAAATTTTGAATATCCAGTGCTGTATTACTGTGCTTTACGAATGGGAAGGAGTTTGTCCTTGAACGCTTCCAGGCCGGCAACCAATCGGAGTCCTGCTGTGTTGTCATATTACTTTTCCCTTAAGTGGGGCTTGACGCGCGCCAAGAAATATGAAAAGAGTGGGGGTAATGAGCTTGCAACGCTGTGCAAGTAAATGTATAGCTTTCGCTGCAGTTCAGAACTCTTCCCATTTGAAAAGCCAAGTAGGCCTTCTCCACACTCGCATTCAACCATCATTACGAAATATATTTACTTTCGTCTGAAACTAAAACTTTCCCAGAATGCATTGTCCTTTCCTGCATATTCCTTTACAGACACTAGCCTGCTCTTCTGATTTTTTTTCTGCTGATATATGGCTTCCTTCTGGGTACCCTGGATTGGAACCCAGTACGATTGATGAGTCGTCTTATGGTCCTGGACGTTACATTCTTCCCATACTGTTGATCTACATATGCAGCAATTTCAGAAGAGGCAATTTGCGAATTTTTATTCACCATTTCCTTCACTTGCCTTTGTTCCCCAGAATTGAATTTCTGTGGGCGGCCCACTCAGTCTTCATTATCAGCATACGGGTTTTCTCAAAACGGTTAATGACACTGCACTGTCGAGCGACTTCTTCCTACAGTGCGAGATATTTCAGAAAATGATTTTTTCTGTTTTATGTAATGAAATAATCACCTCCGTAAGGTCTGAAGATTTTTTCTTTTCCTTTGCGACCCATTTTGACCTTCTGCAGCTCACCAGTCGCTACATACAACACGACTAGCATGTAGTACTGCAACAATAGGCGACAGACACGTTGTAGGTTATCAGTAAAGGCCGGAAGCGTGTTCGTTTTTCCATAGGTATACTGCATACGGACTTCATTGTTATCGCTCGCGCATGTGAACCACTACAGGTAGGTACAGCCTGACCATGGAAACTGCCTCGCTGCAGCACAACCTACAAGCATCATAAACTGTGCATTCTGGAATTGCACTTAAACGCTTACATATACTACTATTTATTAACTACAATATCATCACAGAGTGCATTACACTGGGTTTCAATGTACATTCTTAAATTATTAAATGTGAAATTTTGACGCCTATCACTGGAGCAGTTTTTAAACGGTGAAAAACTTCTTTCTACGCCACACGATGTCAGAGATGCAAATGTAAAGAATTCCACTGTCTTCTGGCGTGTATTCGTTCTTACTCATTTTCAAAATTCCACACGTAGCTTAATAACAAATATTTTTTTAGAACTTTCTGGAACTTTTTACCTTTTCGATACCTGGCATAAGAGGTATCTTACAGGGTGCGCACACATAATCTGAGCGGTTTCAAAAAATTATTATAGGAATATTATTTGACTGAACACTACAAACACTGTATACTCAGATTTAGCAACTCAAAGTTTGTTTAATGACTTACAGGTGTTCGACATGTGCTCCACGAGTGACTTTACAAATATCAATTCGATAATCAAGTTCGGCCCACACTCGATGTAGCATGCCCCTGTTAATTTCACCAAATTCGTCTTTGATGCGGACGCGTAGTTCTCGTAGATCAGCAGGTAATGGTGGCCTGTAAACTGCATCCTTCACATAACCCCATACGAAAAAGTAGCAAGGGGTGAGGTCGGGAGAGCGTGGAGGCCATGACATGAGTGCGTTATCTTCATTCCCTGTACGACCTATCCATCGATCTCGAAGTCTGGTATTCAGGAAGTCACGAACATCACGGTGGTAATGAGGTGGTGCACCATCCTGTTGGCATATGACAGTATCGGTCTCCAACTCTGGCTGCAGCCCAGTCTCAGCCGACCCTTATTTATTTTGTTGCTTAACGACGCTGTCAATTGCCAGGATCACATCAGCGTCGCCGGTGTGCCGGAATTTTGTCCCTAAGGAGTTCTTTTACATGCCGGTAAATCTACTGACATAGAGCTGTCGTTTTTAAGCACACTTAAAAACTATCCCGCGACCTTGGGATCAGTAGGTCAGCGTCTAACCAACTGAGCCACCCAGACCGACCCGTTGATTTGTCCTTACATCGGCATCCCGTGGTTATCAACTGTTGCTACCATTTACGTATAGAGTTGGCAGTGGGTGGTTCTTTACGGTACTTTGTTCTAAAGTTTCGTCGCATGGTTGTCACTGATTTACTCGTATGAAACTCAAGAGCAGCAAACCCTTTTTTACTGTTGGTCGCCATTTAAGAACTGTTGGAACTCGTGGCCGTACGAGGAAACATAAGTCACAACTGCACTCTTGCGGTGGAAGGAAGAAGCATCATGAGTGCTGCAAACGAAACTTGGAGAGGTAGCTAACTTACAACATCAAATACCATCACCATATACTTAATAATATGACCATAAAAAATCACGAAGCCGCCCAAATCATTTGTGTTCACCCTGTATTAATTGAATTAGCTAAGGCTTCTATTATGCTTGTGCTCTTCGACGTTTCCAAACCCGATTTTTCTAATTGTTTAATGCCTTTGGGCAACACTGCAAGGGGTTGGCGCACCCAGGGTCCCGAGCCATACTCTCGATTGGGTTCCCCTAAGGGGTGAGAGGGCATATGCTAAACGCCCAATCAAATTTGGTCCACTTTTGTGTTTGACCTCCCACCTGATATCTCCCGGAGCACAGTCTGGTGGATAACCTACGCGCGGGTTGTAGGTAGATGGGTAGACGCAAGGGGTGACTGGGTATCCGCGTAATTCTCAGCCCTTGGTTATCATGTAAGATATGTGTTCGTATCCGCTGATAAAGGTCAGTCCCGGGGAGGGGCCATTGCATGAGCTGATGCACTCTTGAAGGCGATTGGGTCCCTCTGTCTATACACTAGGAGGTGAGACCCTAGGGTGAGCAAGGTGTAGGCCAGGACTCTCACCTAAGGCGGGGTGGCGCCCAGGATGTGAGCATGCCATCGGAGACATTGGCAATTGTGGAGGATTAATGCGCCATGGCACAAAAATCCATTAAAAACACGCGAAGACAATTGTAAAGGAAGCAGCTGAGTCGAGTAGTCTTCGCTACATGGTAATTACTAGAACAGAGGAAGGACGGAAATTTACAACGGCGAATCCATTTGTGATATAGAAGGGTCTTCACAAAATAGCTGGCCCAGTGAAAAACTGCACTAGAACAAGAAATGACACGCTCCTGGTTGAAGCTAATTCAGCATCACAGGCAACCAAGATATTAAAAGTCAATCTGTTAGCCAGTTATCCGCTTAAAGTAGAGATGCACAGGACTCTGAACACCTCGCGCAGTGCGATAAACAATCGTGCTTTGGACGATGTGTCAAATGAGGAGATTCAGTAGAATTTAAAACAGGCCTGTCAAACATCACTCCGAGGGTGTGAAGAGAGGAGTCCACCCCTCCTTAACTGCAGTAGCACGCGCTAGTAGAACCGGTTTTCGCTTTGTTTTTCAAGTTTTCCGATTTGAAGGGAGGGAAAATAGGGGAATATTTCTCACACCTGGTGAGTGCTGTTTGACACGCCTGATTTAAAAGAACAAGGTGTGACAGTGGTGTATCGAGTCCAGCGGAAAGAGCGTGGCGAATACCGGCCCACAGAGACCCTGTTCCTTAGGGTAGAGCTCCCGCAAAGGATTAAGGCAGGGTATGAGGCCATTGAAGTTAGGCTATATATACCGAACCCGCTCCGATGTTATTAGTAGGGCTAGGAAGTTCATGCATTTGCATGTTTTTTCATGTGGGCTAAAAATGTATGCTTTTACGTTATGTGCACGAATTATGGAATTTTCAGTTATTTGGGCATGATTTTATGGTGCATATAACTGCATATTTTCTTGATTTTGATAAATGCATATTATTTCAATATTATAGCACCTATGTTGCATATTTTAATGATTTTTATGACTTATTATTATTTTTTTCAATCTGGACAGTATTTTTCATATTGGTAGTATTGCACATGATGATGCAATTCGTTAGGTGGCGAAAACTAATGCTGAGTCATGTTGTCATGCAGTGAATCCCCTGTTTCTACCCTTTCATTATATGTATGTGCGTAGAGAATAATCAGTGCGTTATCTGAGAGGTTTATATTAACAAATATAAAGTGCAGGTGAACGTTTTGAGCAGCACGATTGCCTGCCCACCAGCAGTTGCATCGTGGTCTTCAAACGTAACAGTGTTGTGAACTGGTTCCCACCAAATTAAATTAGGCGTATAAAATGTTAAAAAGCTCTTCAAATGCCGAAAATAAAACCAACTTCGAGTGCTAGATTAATTAATTTACAGAAAGAGTTTTCGGGTGACTTAATATCTACAGATAACAGGGTACTGTTTTGTGGGGCGTGTGAGAAAAATGTAGGGAGTGAGAAAATATTTCAAATAGTTCACCACATAAACACAGCAAAACATAAGAAGAATTTAATCAGCAAACTCGCAAACAAAGAACGTGTTCAAAAACAGCTAGTAGCGTGTTTAAGAACTAGGGTTACTGAATTTTCCTATGACTTGTGCCGAGCATTTTTAGCCGCTCATATTCCCTTGTTCAAATTTAATACTCCGACATATAAAAACTTTCTTGCCAAGTACACTCGACAACATGTGCCTGAAGAAAGCACACTGCGTAAGACCTATGTAGGACATTGTTACAATAACGTATTGTCAAATATACAAAATCAGTTAGCGGATCAGTTTTTGTGGTTGTTGATGAAACCCGATTCTGAGCGCCGTTCTATTGTTAACATAATCGTGGGTGCTTTAAATAATGAACAAAAGACTACACCTTATCTTCTTAATGTGTGCGAATTGTCGGCCATTGGCAATGTAACTGTGACCCAGTTTGTGATGGACTCTTTGAAATTACTACGGCCATGTGGAATCAAATACGACCGATTACTTTTATTTGTTACTGATGCAGGTCCTTATATGGTAAAATCAGGACAAACTCTGAAAGGTATTCTTCCTAACTTAATTCATATAACGTGTTTGGTACACGCTCTTCATCGCATTTCTGAGACAATACGTGATTCTTTCCCATTGGTAGATAGATTTGTGTCCAGTACAAAAAGAATTTTTGTTAAATCTCGAGTTAAGTTGTTTAGATCAACAGCACCTAATATCCGACTTCCTCTTGCACCAGTGTTAACTCGATGGGGAACATGGGTCGATGCAGTTTTATATTATGCTGAGCACATAGAAATAGTCGAAGACGTTGTTAATTCATTGGACTCGAAAGATACTTCATCAATAGAAACTGTGCACTGAGTTAAACGAGGATCTTAGTTTCATATCTGCTCATTTTTCTTATGGCCAACAGCCATAACGACATTGGAAGCTGTAGGATCTCCCTTGCATGAATAACTTACTGTCTTTGAAAAAATAATATGTGAAATAAGTTTGGTTCCTGGTAGCATAGGACTAAAAGTGAAAGAGAAAGTGAATTATGTAATTTCAAAAAATTCTGGTTATAAACAGATGTGTGATATTCTAGACATCCTCGAAAGAAAACCATGTCACACCAAGAGACTTGACTCTCTCTGTGAAGCAGTTAACATCATTTAAATATGCCTCGATAGCATCTTGTGACGTGGAGAGAAGTTTTTCACGTTACAAAAGTGTTTTGCGAGACAACAGACGATGTTTTACAGTTGAAAATTTGTGCAAAGTGTTGGTTGTGAACTGCAATTTAGCAGTTAATACTAGCAGCAGGACCACTTCTGTTTCAACCTCTAAGGAGTAAGGTAACTTTATTTATTATTTATACTAATTTGTCTTGTCTACTGCAAAGGAACATTAATTGTTTTAGTTAAATAGTGCATATTTCTTGGCATATTTTCAAGTTTTTAAGAGCATATTGGCATGCATATTTCAGTGTTTTTAGGACATGAACTTCCGGGCCCTAGTTATTAGTGTCAACGTTTAGGACACACAAGCAGTTTTTGTAATGGTCAAGCTACCTGCGTTGACTGCGGGGGCACTGCACATGATGCATGTACAACACCCATTTGTGTAAACTGCAGGGGGGAACATCCATCAAGTTCCCGAGAATGCCCCCGTTTTATGGAGAAGAAAGTCATCCAAGAGATACGGGTTAGGGAGATGTCCTCGGAAGCCCGCAAACTCGTGCGTTTTACGCCAACCCTCTATCCCGAAGACCGATACCTATAGCTCGGTTGCAGCTAAACCGGTACCACAGCGGGAAATCCCATACAAACTAGAGATGCAGACGGGGCCACAACATCAGAAACAACTGTCGTAGATAGTCCAAAGCCAAAGCTTCCAACATCGTCGCCTAAATCCGTATCAACCTTTACAAGAACCGCAGATGAACCGAGAACTTCAGCTAGGTCGCTAACAAAAGCTTCAACCTCTACGAATAAAACTGTCAGGACCGTAGTATATGATGCTTCACCCAAGAAATTTAAGACCAACTACAATAGATCGGACTTCCTGAAAGATCGTGATGAGATTGCTACCAATAAAACTAAGGGAAAACAGTCCAAGAACATTTCGAAGGTCATCTTCTGAGGAATCTTCTGGATTGGATCGAGGCAATCGAACCGAGGTTCGCAATGGGGAAACGGTGGTACTCGTTAGAAGACGTGGAGCTGGAGGATCTGGCACAAACTGGGAGAACCCCATTAAAAAGAGGCAGGATAAAGCCTCAGAAAAGAGCCTACGCCCAAGAAATAAGAAAAGGACTAAATTGAATCGAAAACCGCCTACTACAAAGTAATGCAAAGTTACCTTCGAGTACTTGTCCCATACAGATTTTAACATGGCTATCCTACAATGGAACATACGTGGTATCAGAACACAACTACCAGAGCTTGAGCTTTTGCTCAATACGATGGTTGCATCTTTGCAAGAGACTAAGTTGCGTTCACAAGACGCTTCCCATCTAAAAGGATACACCCCAGTACGGTGTGATGTTACACCAGAAGAGGGTGTTCCCCTGCCATGGCGGCTCTATGACGCTTGTCAGAGTGACGTATATATGAAATCTATACTCTTATGGTCTGATATACAATCAGTCGCCGTAAGGATTCTACTGCCAACCACTCAGTTTACCATTTGCATTTACTTGCCTCCCTCCTTTGCCTTCTCGCCTATTGATTTAGAAGAACTAGTTTCCCAGTTACCAACACCGTTTCTTTGGGTGGGAGACTTTAATGCGCACTTAGGGGCTCAAGTCGCGCTTGTGCGAGAGGCAAGCTCATCGTCGATTTCTTAAGACAGTTACAACCTGGCTCTCCTCAACACTGGAGAGCCCACATTTCTTTCTGACTCTTTCAATAGTCTTTTCACACCTTGATCTTGCCGTTTGTTCACCTAAGTTGGCAGTCTCCATGCAGTGGAATGTCATCTGTGATTTACATTCTAGTGACCACTTTCCGTGTCTATTTAGTCTCTTAACGCAAGATACATGTTCCACACGTATGCCCAGACGGCGTTTGGACCATGCCAACTGGAACCTTTACACCCAGTTGGCTCTCTTTGCGTACGACGAGCACGACTCGGTGAATGATTTGGCGCAGCATCTCACGCAGACGATCTTCTTTGCTGCTGTTCAATCTATTCCGCGTTCTACTGCCCACCTCCCTCGATTTCCTGTCCCCTGGTGAACGGAAGAATGTCGGAATGCCATTCGTGCTCGAAGGAGTGCTCTTAGGGTTTTCCAGTGTCACCCTACGTTGGATAATCTAATCCAATACAAGAAAATCAGGGCCAGGCTCAGACAAGTCATTAAGGATAGCAAAAAGACATCATGGAGCAAACTTTTAGCTTCATTTAACCGACATACACCTTCATCGGTTTTGTGGGATAGGTTAAGGCGTGTTGCAGGCCAATAGACCTATATAACCATAGCGGGACTGAAAACAGCCGCAGGAGATGTTGATTCCTTTGATGTGGCCAACACGTTTGTCAGTGCTTTCGCTCAAGTGTCTAGCCCAGAAAACTACTCCCCTGACTTCCTTCAAATTAAAACTCAGGTAGAATCTCAAGGCTTCTCGTTTCGTTCTTGAGACGTAGAAGATTACAATCGCCTTTTCACCATGGTGGAGTTAGATCATTCTCTTAAATCTTCGCGAATATCAGCACCAGGACCAGACGGTATTCATGTACAAATCTTCTCCTGAAGGTAGGGCATTCCTGCTCGAGGTCTATAATCGTGTTTGGGTTGACCGTATAATCCCAGAAAATTGGCAAGAGGCCACCGTTATTCCCATCTTGAAGGCTGGAAAAGACCGAAAGTCTTAACCTGCTGACTAACATCCAGTGTGATGTTCGACGACGCCGTTCAACTGTAGACCATCTTGTGTCGATGTCGACACAGATAATGAACGGATTTATGCAGAAGTGTCAAACCGTTGGCGTAATTTTTTATCTCGAGAAGGCTTATGATACATGCTGGCGAGCAGGTATTCTACGCTTCCTGTATACCTGGCACATACGTGGACGCCTAGCGCTGTTCATTCAGGAGTTTATGAAAGACCACTTTTTCCGAGTAAGGGTCGTCTCGGTTTTTTCTAATTCTTTTGTTCAGGAGGGAGTACCTCAGGGTTCGGTACTGTCATGCTGTTTGCTATAGCAATTAACTCGATCTGGAAATGTGTTCCACCTGGTGTTTCTTCATGCCTATTTGTGGACGACTTCGCCGTCTCAGCGCACGGCGCCTGCAGTAATGTTTGGACAACCTTGGAGCTCAAAAACGGCTTCCGTTTCTCAACTGAAGTCAATCTGCGTTAATTTCTGGCGCCGTAGGAAATGATTACCACCTTCGCTACGTTTCGGTCCAGATTTACTTCCCATTGAGACGCGTTTCCTGGGGTTGATCTTGGATAGGAAGCTTAGTTGGTCATCCCATATAGCACAACTAAGAGCAGGATGTGACCGCTCCCTTAATATCTTGCGAGTACTAAATGGCAAATCGGACAATTTTGTTGCGAATGTATCCCGCACTAGTCCGATCTAAACTAGAGTATGGGTGTATTGTTTATTCGTCAGCACGACCATCTGTGTTGAGAAGATTAGACGCGGTCCATAATAGGGGCACCCGCATGGCAGTATAAGCGTTTCCAACAAGCCCAGTCGTGAGCCTTTACGCCGAGTCTGGAGAATCTCCTCTGCAATATCGGCGTGAGATTCTCTTGGAAAATTATGGTTGTGCGCTTAGAAGTATGCCTAAGAACCCAACGTTCGCTTCGTTTTTCACCACCACGCTTAGAGAACGGTATAAGAAAGGCACCCCTAGTCCTAAGCCTGCGGGGTTTCGTTTCCAGGAACTTCTAACCAAGCTTGCAATAACCGAACTGTCTAGAATGTTCGCCAAGGGTGAGAAGCTCTACCCCCCCCCCCCCCTTGGCTATCCGGCACGTCCCATGTAGATCTTGGGATGACCATACACCGGAAGTCCACGATGCTTATTTCAAGTATTCACACGTGGTTTTTAGAATTTTTGTCAGGCTACACTGACGGACGATGTATTTATACCGATGGATCAAAGAGCACCAGCGGTGTTGGATGTGCATATGTTTATGGAACCGAACCACATACATTCTGTTTTCCAAATGGCACTTCCATTTTTACTGCAGAGCTGTGTGCAATTTACCGAGCCGTTTTAGGTCTGCCGTCGTAAATCAGATGACTACCTGATTCTGAGTGATTCCCTTAGTGTACTTCAGTGCCTTCGTGAGCAGTGCAACCCCATCCTATTGTACAACGTATCTAGGATGCCCTCCATGTTTTACACGCTTCTGGCATTGACGTGGTGTGTTCATGGATTCCTGGTCACGTAGGTTTGCCAGGGAATGAAATGGCGGATTCGGCAGCAAAGACGGCAACTGCAGATTCCAGTATTACCATCTCATGTGTTACTTTGGAAGACTTTAAGCTTGAAGTGCGGAGAGCGTTGCTGTAGTGCTGATACGAAGAGTGGTTAGCTCTCCGCGGTAATAAGCTTAGAGAAGTGAAAGAACTGCAGATAAACTGGGTAACTTCCTGTCGCATATCTCGCCGCGAGGAGGTTAATTTGGCTCTGTTGCGAATAAGCCACTGCAATTTTTCGCATGGTTACCTATTTAAAAGGGACCCTGCCCCTCTATGTCCGCTGTGTGACAACCTTATGTCAGTCCGTCACGTGCTGCTAGAGTGTTCCTCTCTAGCGCACCTTCGAGATTCTCTGCAGCCGCCTGACAGACTTGCAGAGGTCTTAGCGGGCGACAAAACTGCGGTGTGTTTAAGTTTTTAGCACAGTGGAACGTGAAATTGAGAATTTGAAATTTTCGATATCCAAGTTTTTATATTCTCTTGACATGTTTGTAACTTTATTTTAATTTCGGCCTTTGCCATTGTTTTGTATATTTATATACTTTCCGTTTTGGTAGTAATTTTATTTTTTATTGAAGTTTATATCTGGCTATTGCCATGAACTGTCTTAGGGGCGCTGATGAGCACGTAGTTGAACGACCTTAAACCGCCGCAACACTGCAAAATTGTTGGATATGAACTGAAGATTTTCAGATAGTTCATGTAATATGAGACTTTGCAATTACAATAGCAGATGAAAATGCATCACGTAGAGCACTAATAACAGAATTTCGTTGTAATGCACCGCATAATGACAGCCTCTATCCAAGTAACCCTCTTGTAATTATTGGCATCTGCATACACTTGCAAGGCAATGGCTGCACTCGTTCGCAGAGTACTATGCTATGTTTTCTAGTAATGGGAGTATTCGAATGCAAAGTGTCGATGTATTCGATTCTTGAAAGTTCTCGAGATGTTCTCGAATTCTGATGTATTCGAATACCTCACTCGGCTTGTTCTCGGTTCTCGCTTGTCAATTACTACTCTGATGGTTTCGAATACTCTCGGCTTGTTCTCGGTTCTCGCTTGTCAATTACTACTCTGATGGTTTCGAATACTCTCGGCTTGTTCTCGGTTCTCGTTTGCGAATGTCCTGAGTGCTGTTTTCGAATACTTCACTCGCACAGGTACAGGTGCACTGAATTGAATTCACTATATAAACTGGGCACGGGGCGTTGTGGAGGAGAGGATTGAGCTGACATATAAACAATTAAACTGTATAATCACCTGGCCAGTGCGGAATATGAGTATACCGTATACATATAAAATATACTTTTACACGTCATGACCTTCCATCCCAAAGCAAACTGTTTCCAAACAATTGTCATATTCGTGATCCTATTTTGAATACCAAATCATGGAATAACGGAATGCACATTACGGCATCAGTTAACTAGAACGTATGGACGACAATGTTATAAATTCGACACTAAATTCATATTTATAATACTGACATTATTGATTTTCAAGTAAGCATGTCATAAAATGGTGTATCTACTACTGTTTAACAATGTAAATAACTTTAATAATAATAATAATAATAATAATAATAATAATAATAATAATAATAATAAACAGAATGATTAACATGCATCAGGCATATATTACACGGAGAAATGTAACTACATATATATAATAAAATATTTTGCTAGTGAACTTGCATTGCAATGCAAGAGCGAGATTTCGATTAGTCAATACTACTACTAGTGAGTGAATGAAATTCTATTTTTAAAAGTATTCGAGTACAGAGTATTCGATTCTTGAAAGGATTGGATTCTGCCCATCACTATTGTTTTCCACTCTTGCTTTTAATGACAGTTGTTTGCACATTTGATGGCCGTGCTCAAGGTAAATAGAGTAGGGCCGTGCTGTACTTCCGAAGTCATTCGTACTCATTTATGTGTGACAAATGTTCGCGCTTTTAAATGTAGGAATGTTCATAATAAAACAGTTTCCTTTTAATTGGAAGCTGTACGAATACTTATGCCCATGACTATGTATTTACCTGAAAATCTGTTCTCTACTGATGAGATACCAAAATAGTTATTTGTATTTATTTCGTCAATACTAAACTCCGTACCAGTCCACGCCTCACAAGAGGTACAACTGAGTAATTAGATAGCCACCGAGGCAAACTGAAACTGAACCCAATATGATATAGACATTTCAGGCATCGTATTGAATTAACACTAAATTAAGTAATATTCGCAGATCGAGCCACAATCCGCCGCAGTTTAAACCCATACTAAAAGAAACATGCTGCAACGTTTTCCTTTAACCATAGCCGGGGAAGAGATCTCATTAATTCTGGCATGGAGAAGAGGATGTTGAAGTCCATGAGAACGGGATAACAGCGCGGTCTTTGTTCTGTCGGAGCACGGAAAGATGTCGCCATTGTTTCGGCGGAAGATTGTGATACTTTCCTGTAATTTCTATTCTGGAAGGTACGAAGGCCACAGGCGTTGACTTGATTGGACATAACACTCTTTTTGTGTGTGTGTGCGTGTGTGTGTGTGTGTGTGGGGGGGGGGGGTATGTTTTTGTTCTTGTTCCAGCGGTTCCACGTGGAATGCCATAGACCAGGGGTGGCAAGGAAGGCACTCGAGGTGTGAATTGACCCTCTCTCGTCTCCACTACTTTCACTAGCCAGGTAGAACCTACCAAACCGCTTCATTCTGGCTGGTGTCCCGTGGCAATGTTATCAGTGCACTGGCGGCTTGCATTTGTAACTCGATGAACGACGATTTAATCGGGACTGGGAGAATAAGTATTTCTTCACTTTCCCTTACCGTAGCGAAACCACTGATATTAAAGATATATTCATATATGCTCCTTTGGTGGCCCAAAATGAACTGCAATTGGAATTAAGTTTAAAAGCAACATACCATTGCGCAGTTCAGGAAAACATTGTTTGCATTTGCACACATCACTGCCGAAAACATTTCCCAAGCTGCGCCTTTTTGCAAGAAAATTACTGGCCGTGGTTGGTACTACTTATCAATGTGAAGAACTGTCTAGCATGAACAAGAGCCTGCTACGCAGTAGCGTTTCGGATGAACATCTTCAATGTGTTCTACGTTTAAGTTCTAGTTTGTAGCCGGACATTGAAACTCTAATACTTAAAAAGAAACCAGCAAGGATACCAATCGTGTAAATTAGGGGATATCACTATGACTATGCCACCATCTAATAATGCACATTGTGAACAATGTCAATACACGTTTCATATAAATTATGACGTTTATTTTTGAGAATACAGTGTCATAGGATCTGTTTAAACGTCTTAAGAAGCATAAGGGAACTGCATAATAACTATTTGTTTTGTAGCCTTTAACGCCCGCTTTTACTACATACGGCACCGCAGGCGGTGACACTGATGATACATGAAATGAAGATGGAGCACCGGTGGAATGAGAGGGCGTGGGAAACCGGAGAACCCGGAGGAAACCTGCCCCAGCGCCGCTTCGTCCACTACAAATCCCACATGCCGTTTGCCTGGGATGGAACCCGGGCCACTTTGGTGATGCTCTAACCACTCGGCTACGGCGCGGCCATAATAATTATTGTATAACAAAACAAAGGTAAAACACATGTTAATTATATAGAACTGCTTTTGTGAACTTCAAGTTTGGCTCGAGTCAATAATGTGGTGAGAGAGCGATTTCTCACACAATGCCATGTAACATTGTCGCTATGTCTTTCACTCAAATTCTCCAATGTCACTAACCCTCTTTGTGCTTTCCTAGCCAACTATCGAGTTAAAAAGTATGCATTTGATTACGTCGCAAAATATGTTTCATCCAAAACCCGCATGACCGCCACTGTGGCACACGTCAGCTCTGTTTACCTGCCGGATAGAAGGAAACTGGGAGGGGTGATTGTAGGGGTACAGCATTTCACACATTGGGTGCTCATCCCTCCGGCCTTGCCATAGACATTCCAGTCGACTAACAATTTATTGGTGTTAAGGCACATTCCCCTTCAGAAGGGAGAAAATCGCGATGAAATATTCACTGAGCTTATTTGTTTAAACCGCGATGAGAGCATAATTATTTCATTGACTAGACCAGCAAGCTAATTTGTTGCTAGTATTTGACCGGCAGTGAAACAAAGTTATTAGTGTGGGAGTGGTGTAGAATAACTGTAGAAAAACGACAGCTCGGTTCAAAATCTCAAGACGCGGACTCCTGACGGGAGGTCCTCGGTTCAAATTCCACCAGGAGCGTCCTCCCTGACTGAGTAGTTTTCCTCAGTCCTCATAACTGGCTAATGCCGAGGAGGTACCTGAGCATATCGCAGGAAGGTTTCCCTCCCAAAATTAATTTCCCAAGTGTCACATTGCATGCATCAATTCATGAGTGCGCAGATATATACTGAAGTACCTTGTGTAATAAGAACCGGCGTTGAACAGTACAAAAAATCGGTGCTCATTCAGAAGACCTTTTCTACCCTCTGTTGTTTATTAGAAGTTACACAAACTACTCTTACGAAAGTTTCTCTACCTCATTTTAATTGTGACAAACTATTGTAGAAATAGCAACATTATATATTTCGTAATATATACAACGGGAATTAAAGCGATTACCTCTGTGGTCTGGTAGTCAGCATGGCAGCTTCCAAACCCAGCTGTCGTGGGTTTAATTCCCGGCTGGAGGATGGGAATTTTAGCTAGGATTATTCTCAATCCTCCCTGGAGTCCGGTAATATGAGATTGTAACTGTGTGTGTGTGTGTGTGTGTGTGTGTGTGTGTGTGTGTGTGTGAGAGAGAGAGAGAGAGAGAGAGAATGTTTGGAAGGAAAAAACCTAACGTTAGCAAGCCCAGAGTTACAAAATCTGATGTTGGACTCACGTGACTTTCTCTACTCTGGTACTAAACGTTCTTACAATCTCTTATTGCTCTATCTTCTTCATGTTAGTTGGGATAAAACATTTGCAGAAAAAATCTTAAAGCTTGTTTCCTCGTAGGTGCAAGGGGAATATGGAAAGCCAAATCTTCTAAAGCTTTCAAATTCCGTTCTCCTTGCACGGTTAACATATAAAAAATTGAATAACGATGTTCCATTTGACAGAAGTATAAGTTCTCCAAAACTCACACAAATAAGAAGGAATATCTCCGAAATGGTCCACTCTACAAAAAAGACATAAATTGTGAGGATTGGCGAGATCTACATTTTTTGTGGAGTAAGATTTGGTCTATCTCTTACGGTTTACCAGTTAATGCAAAAGTCATCCAGAGTAAATAGGACTTCATGACCTCTAGCCAGGAAGTTCAAGATATACATTTCATTTGCCATAATAATATCTCAAACATATGGCATTTTAAACAAAATCGTCGAAGCCATTTTCAAGAAAATTAAAATTTTCGAAAAATGTTCCCTGTAAAGGTTAGTTTAGGGTGGAGGAATCTTCGCGTCGCATCCTGGAAAGACATTAAACTTAAATACCAACTTTGGTTTTTAAGGGACTTTTCGTTCTTGAGTTGTACTGTCCACTGACTGACTGAGACACACACACACACACACACACTCACACGCGCGCGCGCGCGCACACACACACACATAAAATGCTTTTTTTTTTTTTTTTTTTTTTTTTTTTTTTTTTTTTTTTTTTTACTCAGGAGGCCTCAAAACATATTTCCGGTGAAATCTCGACATCGAATTTTTGGGTGGAATGCAGTACTTCCCCTACTTACCAGTAGATAAAGTAAAAACCAGAACCATTTATGTGAAAACAAAATTCGAAATGTCCTCCATGTAAAGGATAGTTCAGGGAGGGGGATTTTCTTGAAAATTATCCTGTCTCCTCGTTGGAAGGTAGTGAACTTAAATACCCGATACCTAGTTTGGTATTTATCCTTTTTTTTTTTTTTTTTTTTTTTTTGAGTTATGCTGTACAAACGCGGTATTTCTCTCTCTCTCTCTCTCTCTCTCTCTCTCTCTCTCTCTCTCTCTCTCGTTTTATGAACGTCGTTTAACTGCCGTGGTTCTTAGCGCTCCATTCTATACTGGACGCTTACTTTTGCTCAGATGCCTTTTTATCAGGTTTGAGGCTTTATACATGCCGTAAATCGGCTGCAAGGAACCACCAGCTGTACTTCCCTTCCTAAGATCCATGGCGCCTCCTCTTTGTTTCTCTTTCTCTTTTTCCTTTTCTCTTTTGTCTTGCTCTCTCTTTCCCTCTTTCTCATTCACTTTTGTTTTTCCCTCTCCCTCTTTCTCTTTCTCTTTTGTCTTTCCCTCTCCCTCTTTCTCTTTCTCTTTTGTCTTTCCCTCTCCCTCTTTCTCTTTTGTCTTTCCGTCTCTTTCCCTCTCTTTCCCTTTTTCTCTCCCTCTCTTTCCCTTTTTCTCTCCCTCTCTTTCCCTTTTTCTCTCCCTCTCTTTCCCCTTTTCTCTCTCCCTCTTTCTCTTTGCCTCTCTTTTTCTCTCTTGCTTTCTTTCACACATTGATCTTTATCATAACTAATGTCACGAGTGATTGTCAATTTAGAGAATTTGACTATCACGATTTGCGTTTATTAAGACTATTTCACGAATTGAAGGATGATGTGAAATGTTGTTTAAATGCTGTGTTGTAAATACTAACGTCTTAAGAGAAACATGTAGCATGAATACATACATCAGCGTCCATTGGCAAGCCTACTAGATTATTATATTGATACTCCAGTTTTCTAAGATGCTGGTTATGTTAGCAACTGGAGTATCTGCTCTGAATTTGAAATTTCGTTCAATACAAACTTTGTCAAACTGATTCTAAACATATTTCCTATTTTATTCTGTTCTGAGTTTTCGTTCTTCTAATTGTTTGATCTATTTGAGCACCGAAGCGAGTGTCAGCCACATTCGATATTTGAATAGCGGCTCTGTTGCCTCAAAGTACGCCAGCTGTTACGCATCAGTAATACAGTGCAGCTAAATTCGCTAACCTGATGGTAACATAAAGAAGAGGAGGTGATAATGAAAAGTGATACATTTTTCGCGAATGACGGCTGGTACTGCACAGAAACTGTAGGTCTCCTTAAAACACACTTCGTCAGATGTGTGTGTGTGTGTGTGTGTGTGTGTGTGCGTGCGTGTGCGTGTGTGTGGAGTGAACCATTCCGGAGATATTCCTTGTTATTTGTCTGAATTTTCCAATACTTTTCTCAAATGGGAGGTCGTTATTAATTTTTCTCGTATCTTGGCCGTGGAAAGTGAACGGAATTTCAAAGCCATCGCATAGCGACCAGCGTAAAAGATGAGACTATCACGTAAGCCTACTGTATTGCCAGATTCCGCTTCTGCCTACAACAAAATTATCACTGAGGTAATTTCTACAAATGTTTATCTCGATTAGCATGAAGTAGGTAGAGGAATAAGCGTTTGTAACAATAGTTTGTTCAAGAGTAGAGAAAGTCATGTGAGTGTAACACATCAGAATTTTATAACTTGGGCACATTAAGAGCGTTTCTAATGTGGAGGGTGAAAGCATTAAAACTTCATTGGAATTCTAATTTCTTATATTAAAGTTTATTTATTTAGGTACAAGGAAAGAACTCGTTTTAAGGTTTTCAATTATGTAACTATGCACAAAAAGTCTTCTCGTTAGTGGAGATAAAGTTGTAGGATAAGGGGAGCAGGAAGGTGTTTATCAACTATTTCGATTGTCTAAGCTCATTTATATTGTATTATTGTTGTATGGTTGTAATTAGTATTGTTTTATTAGTTTAATAGTACGCTATTGGGTTTCATTACTTGGCCATTGATTGACGCGGTGCAGTTTATTAGGTATATAGCAAACACTAAGGTGGTAGTGCTGAGTTTCCAATAGACTGCAGTTATTCATGAAAAAAAAAAAAAAAAAAAAAATTCAATCATTGAATAATCGGTCCTGAATTTTATAACATTGGATGTTACTTCGTGTACAATTGAGCATTAGTAGAAAGCGACTGGAGAGACCCAGCAGCACTTCATTATGTTAGGGGGTTCGTCGTTATGTGTTTGCAGTTGTTGTTATTCTCATTAGAAACGGATAGTAAGATTAGGCTATGGAGTGCTAGTTGATGAAGGTAAAAGTGGCTGTTCTCATTGCAGTATAGCTTGTATCCACCTTAAGTATAACGAGTAAAACCATAATAGTTAGCAACTACTATCTGTTCACCAGCTAATGGTCTTAGTAGCCTGAAGGATAGAGGAGAGATATTTCACGTAGGTACTGTAAACTGCCTAGGTAGATAACGTTGCTGGTTATGTTGCCAACATCCGTCCAATATTATTCCCGCTAAGTTTGCTCGCTAAGATGCTAATATCTAATTTCAGTTAAAAATTGGACGAGTCACTAGCGTTATCTCGGAAGTAAAGAAAACATCTGATGTGTTGCACTCACATGACTTTCTCTACTCTTGTACTAACCATTCTCACAAACTCTCATTCCTGTGTTAGTTGAGATAAACATTTGCGGAAATTATCTTATTGCTTATATCCTTGTAGGTATAAGGGGAATATGGGTATACAGTAGACTTTGAGCGATAGTCAAATCTGTTAATGCTTTCAAATTCCGTTCTCTTTGCACGGCTAATATATAAAAAAGTGAACGATGTTCGATTTGACGAAAGTTTACGTTTTCCAAACCTCAAACAAATAACAAGGAATATCTCCGAAATAGTTCACTCTAAAAAGAAATAAATTATTTGGACATAGATTGTGTGTTTTAAAAAGATCCACATTTTTGGTATAGCAAGGCTTGGTCTATCTCGATTTACTAGTTATCCGAGTGTCATCTAGATTAAACAGGACTACACAGGCTCTAGACAGAAAATTCAAAGTATACATTTCGATTGCCATAAAAATATGTCAAACACACACACACACACACACACACACACACACACACACACACACACACACACACACACACACATATATATATAACATTTTAATCAAAATCGTCAGCCATTTTCGATTAAATCAAACTTTTCGAAAAAATTTCCATGTAAAGGTAGTTTAGGGTGAAGTAATTTTCTTCAAAATCTTCGTGTCGCATCCTTAGAAGACATTAAACTTAAATACCACGTTTGGTTTTTAACCCACGTTTCGTTTTTGAGTTATAGTGCTCAGACTGACACACACACACACACACACGCGCGCGCGCGCGCTTTTGTAAACATATTTTTTTTATTCAGGGGGCCTCAAAACATGCACGGTGAAATCTCGACATGAAATGTTTGGGTGGAATACAATTCTTACTATACGTAGTAGAGAAAGTAAACATGATTGTAGAAACAGATAAACCCTCACCTAGGAGTGCTGTGAAATCTTCTATGATATTGCAGTTGCAGAGCAAAGGATTTGTTTGTATTGTTCCATTTATATCCCGCCTTTAACTGCAGAGGTCATATCGGCGGCCTTGACTATTGGTTTTACTCGTTTACAGTGGGGGGTTTTATGCATTGGAGTCACACACATTCACACTTCCAGACTCAGGGAAGGATGAGGAATAATCTTGGCTGGAGAGAAATTCCTACCCGGGACCCCAGCAGGCAGGTGCTCTACCAACTGCGCCACGGGGCCAGCCTAGCAAAGGATTTCAGCGTGATAGTTCCATGTTAAAGCAGATTTTTATAGGATGATAGAAAGAAACCTAAAGATTTCTAAAGCAAACGGATTTTGGGTTTCGTTGGACCTCACTTTCGTTTGCTTTTCCCCATACCTGTGTAATCTCAAGCCTGTAGAACTATCTTGGGCCAAGGTAAAAGGAATGTAACAAGTGACTTATCCCTACAGGAATTGCGCGAAGTAACGCTGGTGAATGTATCACCTGTGACCGAAACAGACTGGCAGTTTTATTTAAACATATAGAAAAGGTAGAAAATGATCATTGGGAGAAAGACCGAGTAGTTGGAAATATATTGCCTGAACTAAAAATAACATTTAAGTTCCGCTATTTTGAATGACTTCTTTGCATTGATCTAGCGTGAATACACATTCCAAGGTTGGTGCTACTGTCGTAAGCACGACCATAAGTCCGAGTTGAAGTTGGTATATCTATCGCTGTTTATGTGGAATTGTTTACTGACGTACTCGCTTGCTGCATTCCTGCCAGGGACTGTGAGCTGTTGAACAAAGTGTAGGTTGATCAACATTTAATCTTTTATTTTAGATATTTTACCGTGTTTGCATAACTTTATTGAAACATCCCAAAGCATGCCCCTGGGCCCTTATTAGCGTTTTCTCTTATTAGAACAACATAAAGGCGAACATTAAAAGTGACCAAAATATTGTTGGTAACTCATAGATTTGCCTTAGGAATGAGAGCCAAACGCCTTAACCAGTCAAGTACTCGACACGCTATTCCGTGTTAAAATGAGAGGATAGGAAGAAAGTTGGGTGCTCCGAAAGCAACTCCAGGAGCCTTGGTTCAGCTCTAGAATACTTGGACCTCGCCTCTATGATATACGGGCAGCGTTTTTGCCTCCCATGCAAGAGGTCCAGAGTTCTAATCATAGTTAGCATGAATTGCCCGAATAATTTTGTTTTGGGGTTTTCCCTTATTCCGAAAAGACGGATATCGGTTAACTTTAAGCACAATGGACCGGGGTCATCTGAGCATCATTTCATCGTCCGATGTGACCTACCAGGTTAAAGTTCAAGGCCCCTCCTTCAAAAAAGAATACTTAGGGTGAGAGGAAAAAAGAAAGTGTTTTCAGCTCTATTGCTACTTTCTCTACCAAGTAGGTAACTTGCAGGTTAAGTATTGCGTTCCCTCAGAAATTCGAACTACCGTTTACAAGGAACATCGTTAGTATTTTCTTCTCAAAATGGTTCAAACAACTTTGTTTAAAATACCACACATTGCAGATGTTACATAATAAATAAAGAGTATATATTAAATTTTCAGGGATTAGGCAGTGAATTCTATTGGGAAAGAATTATGTATTAATTTGCAGAGAAAGAGATAGGGAGGGAGAGAGATGTATGTTTAAAACCCAGGATTTATTTCAAATAACTTTCTTGTGGCGTAGCTATTTCCGAAATATCAGTTTTTTGTTGGTTTGGATTTTAGAATATTTTGTCATTTTTTTGAATTGCTGTTATCATTTAGTTGTTTCTCACGTCATGGAGAGAAGATATGGAAGTTCAAGGCCGGTATATAGCGACCCACTTTCAAACATTCCATCCGCTTCAGTATTCTGTATCCCCATGTACCTACAACGAAATATGTTGTAAACTAACTCTCTTTCTCTCTCTCTCTCTCGGTTAAGTTGTAGTAGATGGGAAAATAAGGTGTTGTAAGAATAGCCTCTAACATTTTATTTCATAGATGTTCAAGGATCTTGCAAGACCCGCTTAGGACAATTGCGGGATCTGGCGTACGACATCCGTAGCAAAGGCATCATATTTAGTGTTGTATGTTATTGGTTCTTCTTACTATTCCAACCATAGTATTGGCTGCTTTACTACAGCATATGTTAAGAAGAATGACACTTAAGAACCCTTCTCTTGTTTTTTTGCAGGTAAGGATGCGATTTGGATGCTCAAAACATACTGCAGGATGATGACAGGTAATCAGCTAATCATATTATTATGAAGCTAGCTTTTAGTTCGTGGCATGCGTAGATGAATGGAAAAACGCCTTTTCTTATTCTTAAAAAGTCACAAATGTTTCACGTACCAACGCTGTATTTATTGTCTATGGTCGCTAGCCTGAACAAATGTTTGTTTGCGATTTTCCTCAGTCGCCAGGTGAATTCTGAGTTGAATTGACTTAGCCGAATTCCTATTTCATTTCCTGTGTTGGGATCACTCATCTAGGTGCTATTGTGATCCGTTGATCGCTTGATCCTCGACAAACGCCTGACCCAAGCTATTGACCTGTGGCGCGCGCGAGCTTGAGACAGAAAATTTCCTCATGAGAAAAACAAACAAATGGAAGCACTTCCACTATACGCAAGAAGTGACCCAGCCATTGCACCGTTGTTTGAAATTCGTATGTTGGAAATGTTCTCGTCTTTACTGTTCGCGCACATTAAATCCTAGAAAGAGGTAGGTAACACGATGAGGGCGTATTTTGATTGTATAAATGGATTTGCTTGTATTGTTAGTAAAATGCCACTTCGAATAAAACTAGCCAAAATTGCTCAAGCACACGATTTTCGTTTAACATAAATCACTTAGGTGTTTAATGGGCTACCCTTCACAACCAACAGTTACATTAAAAACGTTATGTATAATTATTTAATACATACACACACACGCTAGCACACGCACCACACACACGCACACTCACACGCTAGCACACGCACCACACACACGCACACTCACACGCTAGCACACGCACCACACACACGCACACTCACACGCTAGCACACGCACCACACACACGCAGGCACACCCACCACTCACACGCACACACACACGCACACTCACACGCTAGCACACGCACCACACACACGCACACACACGCTAGCACACGCACCACACACACGCACACAAACGCTAGCACACGCACCACACACACGCACACTCACACGCTAGCACACGCACCACACACACGCACACTCACACGCTAGCACACGCACCACACACACGCACACTCACACGCTAGCACACGCACGCACACCCACCACACACACGCACCACACACGCGCACGCACACCCACCACACGCACGCACACCCACACACACGCTAGCACACGAACCACACACACGCACGCACACCTACCACACACACGCACCACACACACTCGCACGCACGCACACACACGCTAGCACACGCACCACACACGCTAGCACACGCACCACACACACGCACGCGCACCCACCACACACACCCACACCCACACGCACGCACACTCACGCTAGCACACGCACCACACACACGCACACCCACCACACACACGCACCACACACACGCACACTCACACGCAAGCACACGCACCACACACACGCACCACACACACGCACACCCACCACACACACGCACACCCACACACACGCACACCCACCACCACCACACATCCACCACCACACACACACGCACACCCTTACGCTAGCACACACACACCCACCATACACACGCACACCCTTACGCTAGCGCACACACGCACACCCACACGCTAGCGCGCACCCACACCCACACGCACGCACATCCACACGGCAGCGCACACACCACACACACGCACACCCACCACACACGCTAGCACACACACCACACACGCTAGCACACACACCACACGCACACCCACCACACACACGCACACCCACCACACACACGCACACCCACCACACACACGCACACCCACCACACACGCACACCCACCACACACACACGCACACCCATCACACACACCCATCACACACACCACACACACGCTAGCACACACACCACACGCACACCCACCACACACACGCACACCCATCACACACGCTAGCACACACACCACACGCACACCCATCACACACCCATCACACACGCACACCCATCACACACCCATCACACACACGCACACCCATCACACACGCACACCCACCACACACACCACACACACGCACACCCACCACACACACGCTAGCACGCACACCCACCACACACACACCCACCACACACACACCCACCACACACACGCACACCCACCACACACACCACACGCACGCACATCCACACGCGAGCACACACACGCACGCACATCCACACCCACCACACACACACGCACACCCATCACACACACACACCCATCACACACAAACCCATCACACACACCACACACACGCTAGCACACACACCACACACACGCTAGCACACACACCACACGCACACCCACCACACACACCACACGCACACCCACCACACACACGCACACCCACCACACACACGCACACCCATCACACACACGCACACCCATCACACACACCACACGCACACCCATCACACACCCATCACACACGCACACCCATCACACACGCACACCCATCACACACACGCACACCCATCACACACACGCACACCCATCACACACCACACACACGCACACCCACCACATACACGCTAGCACGCACACCCACCACACACACGCTAGCACGCACACCCACCACACACACGCACACCCACCACACACACGCACACCCACCACACACACCACACGCACACACACAACACACACACACACGCTAGCACACACACCACACGTACACCCACCACACACACGCTAGCACACACACCACACGCACACCCACCACACACGCACACCCATCACACACACCACACACGCACACCCACACACACACGCACACCCACACGCCCCACACACACGCACACCCACACGCCCCACACACACACGCACACCCACCACCACACACACACGCACACCCTTACGCTAGCACACACGCACACCCTTACGCTAGCACACACACACGCACGCACATCCACACGCCAGCACACACACGCATGCACACCCACCACACACACACACGCTAGCACACACACCACACGCACACCCACCACACACACGCACACCCATCACACACACCACACACACGCACACCCATCACACCCACACGCACACCCACCACACGCACACCCACACACACCCATACCCACACGCCCCACACACACACCCATACGCCCCACCCACACGCCCCACACACACACGCACACCCACACGCCCCACACACACGCACACCCACACGCCCCTCACACACGCACACCCACACACACCACACACGCACACACCACACACGCACACCCACTCACGCACACCCACACGCACCACACACTCACGCGCACACCACACACCACACACTCACGCACACCCTCACACACCACACACTCCCGCACACCCACACACACCACACTCACACCCACTCACGCACACCCACACGCACCACACACTCACGCACACACCACACACTCCCGCACACCCTCACACACGCACACCCACACACACCCATACCCACACGCCCCACACACACGCACACCCACACGCCCCACACACACGCACACCCACACGCCCCACACACACCACACAAGCGCACACACGCACACCCACTCACGCACGCACACACGCACCACATACTTACGCACACCCACACACACGCACACCCTCACACACGCACACACCACACACTCACGCACACCCACCCACACACCACACATTCACGCACACCCACCCACACACACGCACACCCACACACACCACACTCACGCACACGCACACCCACACGCACCACACACTCACGCACACACCACACACTCACACACACCCTCACACACGCACACCCACACACACCACACACGCACACCCAGACGCACGCACACGCACGCACACAATACATACCACACCCACAGACCCACACACACACACCACACACACGCACACCCACACGCACGGACACCCACACAAGCGCACACCCACACACGCGCACAGCCACACACGCGCATACCCACACACACACCCACACGCACGCACCCCCCCCCCCCCACACACACACACACACACAACCGGATGAGTGAGACTGCTTTGGTGATACATTAACCAGTGGTTCTCAATGATGAGCGTAACAAATATGCCCAATACACACGCACACCCCCACACCCATGGGCAATAAAGAGGCGTTTCACGGAAAAAGAAGTTTGTGTCAAATATTTGACATGGCGAATGGATATAAATGGTTTATTATTTCACTGCCTTGTAAACATTGTGTGAACAGTGCTGTTATACATTCGTATCCAGCTTGCATTGGATTCTGCCATTCAAGGTTTTTAAAGTCAGACTTCCGTTGAGTTACGGAAAATGTTTGTATGCGATTATATGTGTGTACTCGTATATATTTGTATTGAATTCCCTGTTTTGAAAATAAATGCATGTTTACTTTCCATGTCCTTGTATTGCACTCACTCCTTCTCTCTCTCCGACTAGCAATACAGAATGATTTTATTATCGGATCTGATAAAATCTTATATATTTGTATTATATAATATTCCATTTTTTATTTTATGCATAAGATAGCACTTGCGTATCAGTGAGTCAAACGTTTGGAAAAGCTGTATACTTATTTCCAGTTACATTAAGAAAAAAATACACTGTTCTATTCAATTCTTCACCCAGTTCTCCTATTCCTAGTTGAGACGGGGGAATCATTCCCTGCACAAAGGTGGAAGTGTGAATGTTGTGTTTCATGCTAAAAATGAATCAGAACCTATGCTTGACATACAGTTCGTTATGACTTCATCAGTTGTTTACAGATAACCAATAGAATTTGCCTACGTCATACTAATTTAAAAGGGTTAGATGTTAATGCATTGGCGTTATTAAGCCATATAGGTTTTCTGCATAGAATAATTATTTGTAGGAATTGAGATAAATTTTCGAAATAAATTTAAATACCAACTTAAATAAAGATCACAAACATAAAAAGGCTGTGATACCGTTACCGATGGCGCGCGCGCACCCACACACACACACACACACACACACACACACACACACACACACACACGCACACACACACACACATTTGAATGTGTTTGATCTGTTGCTAATCTGGACCAACAGAATCCAGATACAGATAATCGCACTTTTGAGAGTATTAGTCCTGTGGCGAATCGTAGTTAATACTATATAGAGGTAAAATTATTTTTGAAGATGTAGTTCATAACGTTTATTAAGTTTAGGAAGTAGTATTACATAATTATACGTACGCTATTAGTTCGATTGCTTTTCTTTCTTTCGATCTTTCTTTTGGGGGGTGGGGAAAGTTTGACAAAACAAAAACTCAATTACAAGCATAATAGAATTCATATCGTTTCATTGAAATAAATGTGGCGGAAACTTGAAAAGAGTTTGTGAAGTCTAAATAAATGAGGCGTTGAGCGCAACAGTGGCCCAACCACTAAATGTACATAATGGAGATAATGGAGTGTAAAAAATATCTGTGGTGTGAAAGTTTTATATTGACTTTAATAACTAAGCAAGAGTCATGATATTTGGAAATTTTAATCAATATAGCACCGACATTGTGATACATACATACATACATACATACATACATACATACATATATGCAGGAAGGTTGGGCCACTGTTTCTATCCAGGAAGCCAGATTCAGTTCCATGCAATAACACACTTCTCTTGCCATCTGCCGGTGGTTGTAGAAATGTGGTATAGACCACTACTGCTCTCCTAGATTTTGATATGGGGAATATGTCTGTGCTAATAACTCAGTTTCTGAATTTTTGTGGGTTGGGCCACTGTTGCGCTCAACGCCTCAAATATATTATAAAACATGATAATTTGAAGGGGCGCGTAATTTGAAATGTTCATTACCAGGGATTTCGCTTGTAAGTTGTAAGTAATGATTGGTGTATTAACTCGAAAGTTATTTGCATTAGGGTATCACGGTGCCAGCAAATTCCTCTCGTGTGTGGAGACTTGCATTATCGTGCAGGTGTTTGCCTCTGAATGGAACAGCTGTGTCACTAATGACGCCCCAACTTTATTGTGTTAGAAACTCGAGAAAACACTTCCACCTAATGAAAAGCAACGAGTTTTATTTCCTGTACCGGGACGACGACGAATCCATGAAATAATCCGGGTTTGTCTCAGGGAAAGTTAAATGGTTCCTTATACTCGATTACCTTCTTACTAACACTGAGGATACTCACTAATTAAAGTAATTCTGTCTTGCCGCTTGATTAACGCAATAAACTTGGGCTTATAGTTTACTGCTTCTTTTGAGAGTGGAGTTCGAGTGTGTAACCGCTGCATATACACCTTTGAATTCGCGTAAGAGTTTAAAGAATGTGTTCCAAAAATTTGGTACTCGATTAAATCTATACAAAAATGGTAGCTTACTTGGAGAGCTTTGTAAAAGTTACTATTTTCAGCGATAATTTCCCAAAATAACCACAGATTTTAAAAATAATAATACAAAACTTATATTAACTTTGTACAAGTTTTGGTTATTTCGTGTCTGGCTGGACAAATATTAATACATTAGACATAAGTAGTGTCTCGGAAATCACTCAGTGAAAGCTTTCCGTCACCATTCAGTAGCTAACTAAGCAAACCAGGAAGTGCAAAATGATCAAATTTGATATGTTCTGTTTTTATGCAACTGAGTACTGTTCTTTCTGATTCAAAATAGTTATTGTTGATGGAAGTTAGAGATTTCCGAGCTGTAAAGTGCATTACTTTGAATATATAGATAAATTCCTAAAAGTCCGTTTTTTAGCCTTTCTGTGTACCATTTAGTTTGTTGTTGTATTAATTGGAAATTGAAGTTTTCGTGATCGTGCGATTGCCGCTTTCTTTGTCAGGCCGTGGTTAGATGCGATTTTGTATCATGTTACTTGTTAGATGCATTGAGCTAGAATTACATCTTATGTACTATAATTTAACAACTTGTTAATATTAGCGGGGAAAAAAACTTAGCGAAAAACCTAATGTGGTTTCTTCTGGGAAACAGAGAAAATTAGAAACTTTAATACCGTGAGCCGCTCAACTTCTCTAGTTCAGTGGCGTAAAATAAGTTTCTGAAAGTGCTTGAAAAATTCCAGCGCTCTGCTAGTAGTAGTTCACAAATAAATAAGTAAATAAATGAATAAATAAATAAATGAATAAATAAATAAAGTAAAATAAAAATTAGCAAATTAAAAAAGTAAAATAAAATACAATACTTAAATAACATTCCTTTGTTATGTCCCCACCTGTTAAATTTTACGTTATTTTCGGGCTCTCATACCCATTTATTATACTATGAGTAGATACTTCGTTGCATAATGCCGTTGCAGTAATCCCTCCTCCCCACAGAATTGTGCATTTTCAGTGGCTTGAGGGATGAATCAGGTGTCTTGTGGTAAATACAATGTAAGTTAGGAAAGTGAAATGAAAAGTCAATGTTTCATGTGTGATTTTAAACTCTCGTTGGGTGATCTGAAATAGTGATGTGTGTTCACAAGCTTCTGGTCATTGGCATCTAAATACATGCACTAAAGAGCAGATCTCAGTAGTGTTCTTTTTATCCGCGTTAGATTTCCACATTTATCTAACCAACACTAGTTTCCACCCAGTTCTTGTCACGTGTCTTTAATGACCTGAAATAAATGTTAAAAGCAAACACGGTCTATTGAATGACATATTCGGTGTGAAACTAAGAAGGGAGGGAGCACAAAATAGTCTCGCTTAATGAGTTCTATTTTGATTTGTCTAAACAAGTAGCTGGATAGTCCACTCTTACATAATAAGTGACTCGACCTTGTTGAGGAAGGAGTGGACATTACCTGCCGCAATAAAATGCACAAGGCCTTAATATTTACATCAAACGTTTTGTTATGTATTAGACATCTTTTGAAATAATTCTAAAAGTGGGGACACATTTGCAATTGGTCAGCATTCTCCATTTATGAAGTGTAAAGGGATTAAATTTACGTAAAAATATTATAAGGAGATATCACTTTGTTAGAATATGTGTATGTTCTGTTATGCTCTTAATTTTGAAAGAGAAGAAGTTTTAATTACATTTTAACAACCTTGACTAATAAGAGAACAAAAATTTACAATCGTGTTTCTGTGACTCAGTAGGAGGGGAAGACCCAATTCTAACTGGTCTCTTGAGCAGTGCATTGTTCACGAAGCAGAGGTACTTGAATTTTAGGCTGTGCGTAAATATACCAGTTTGACTATCACAAGTTAAATTTAGGAAATTAAATTCATTGCAACTGAAATGCAATATTAGCATAATTGCAGCCTTGGAGTTTTCTTTACGCATGGTATATTAAAGTGACGTCCTCTTTAAACCGAGCAATTTTATTGTCGGCATCCTAGTTGAATCGGGAGCAGCAGACACGTTGTGCACCGTACCAACCCAATGAGCCCTGGCGGTGTTGGCGGAGTTCAAAACATTTTTAAAAGAGCAAGTTTTGAATGTATGCTTAAGTCCCATAATTCATCTACAAAATATAATTGTTTGGGGTGCGCTGCTTGGAAAATCAGTTACTTGAACAATGACTCTTAAACTTCTTTTCCCCTGCTTCATGATTGGGCTATTGTGGTTGGATTTTCCGGAAGTGATTAAGTCAAGTTGGTCATGCAGTGTCATTTGGATGGTTGATCTGTCAAGTGCCGTTTTCTCGGTCATTCTTTGGCAAACCCGGAACAGGACACTGATTTCGCTGCAATTGGGGAATACTTTCAGAAAGAAGTTTCAAAATATGAACGTGATTCTTAATTAATCGGACTGTGAGTCAGTTCTATTTCAGAGGTGAAACTGTTCTGAGTGCATGTTCAAACCAGCCAGCGGCGTCACATTGGCTGAATCATCGATGTCGGCAATGTTGGTTAAAAAAAGGAAACTGAGAAAAAGTGCTGGTAATTGCGAAAGTGGTGCATTGTGGTTAGGCTACTTGGGCAATGATCCAGTATGTTGATTCAGCTGCGGTCATACGCTTCATTGACAATAACCGTAACACGCCTTCCAGCGCGCTGTAATAATGCCCATAGGTTTCTTCCTGCCTGTAACTTTTTTCAGATAAATACACAACTGTTAGTCAATCTTTTAATGCTCTATTTCGTGTATTAATTCTTTCGTTTTATGAAGCGTTGTTGCTGTCATGTAATATCTATAGGTTTGGATACTTACAACAGACTGAATGTTCCATGGAAGAAAATATATGTTGGACTAGCTACACAGTGTAGTGATGTATTTATCAGCAGAACATTGACGTTCATGAGCTTCGTATATGGCATCGTCTGTTGTGTGTGTGTTTTGAGCGTTTGGTGTAGAGAAACCCAAGTTCGATCCTTATAACAGATGCCTATTTCCCATGCGAGTAAAAACGATCCTGTATTTAAGGGAATGCTGCTCTGAAAATATTGAATACCACACATTTCAATGCAATGAGAAATCTAATTGTTGTATCCGATGTAGGTACACATAAGGTACATTTCAGTTCGGTATCTTTTAAACCTTCAAAAAATATAGGTAGTGTGGTATATTCACACTAATTTCTGTGCCCGCTAATGTCTTTTCCCTAGACAATTCTTAGAAAACTTTATTTTCTGTACAGAATGTTCCCGAATTGCCGTCCACTTGTTGAAGTTATACGTCGTGTACGCGCATGGAGCGCCAGTAAGGTTGGTTGATATTACAGGGGTATACGAAACTATACTCCGGGTTGTGACTCTAAATGTAGTGGTGTGTGTTAGTTAAAATAGGTTGTGATGATCTGTAAAAGGACTAATAAAAATACGTCGAATTCAATTACTGTGGTACTGAAGACCGTGCAAATCGTTTGTTACGCGATCATAATTCAAGGCAGGTTTTACAGTAACCTGAAACAGCATGGCTGTTTTGACAAAACAAACCTATTTCCTTAGTATAGCTGATACATGAGTGTTAGTCAATCGATAATTATGCATTTGTCGTTGGAGATTCCATTTCCCAGTCTGTTTTGTATTTAAAGTCAAGTTATTTAAGCAATAAGAGTACCACTATGTGCAACATAGGGCTGGCCGTTGCTGTCTTTTCTTATCCTTCGATTTCGGTTACATTCCTCCATGCTTATGCACATGGAAAAGGTTCTGCACTATGAAGTCATGTGCAAATGCGCCATTCAGCTGTAGCCGTGATGTGTTGCCAGTGCCAGTGGGACACGTGAAAGCTCAACGTCCATTAGTTGAGTCTGCAAGAGGTTCAAGAAACGTTCTCCATTGAGATCACCATCCAGAAAAACTGGTCCAATAAAATTATCCCCAAATAACCACACATACAGCTTCCAACGATTCTGGGTATGATCCACATGGAAGGACCGAGGATTGCAACCTGCAATGCCGGTTTACGCTGCCAGTATTGGTGAAGGTACATTTGTCTGCCCAAAGAACTTTGCTAATGAAGTCGGGATGTTGTTGGATACGCCGTATCATTATATAGCGGTAGGTATCTGGTTTGGAAATAATTTTGTGTTAATTCTTGCACCAACTGAAGTTAATGTGGCTGCCACCTCTGTCCTCGGAATATTCGATAAATACAAACGAGTGCGGTTTCTCTGGTGTTCACCTGCGGGTGTTCTCGAAATAGAACCAGGACAGGGTCGCCCAAACTACGGCCCGCCAATGCTTTTCCTGTGGCCCTCCTGACACGCCTGAACTGGTTCAATAGAGAATTACAAAAGGAACAAGGTTACACAAACGTTTTTCCTCAAAACGTAAAGCCTAATAATGCTCGGTGAAGATGTGGCAGTTTTGGACATCCTTGTCCTGCAGAGAGTTGTGAAAACAGACGACGCATTGTTAAGTTCACAAGTTCACCTGAGGCGTATCGTCAATGGATGTGAGAGATATATTACATACCTTGTAATTTTCCTCAAACCGATTACCAAATTGGTGTTCATTATAATTTTGTGGTGCATAATCGTTATAATTAATTAAAATTTAAGCTTTCTTAAACATTATGATTTGAATTGGCGCTGCTCTGAAATAACTTGGAATATGTTTCGAAACAAAGCTTGGGTCAGCTGCAGGAAACTGGTGCTGTGCCTTTGACGTGTTAAGAATCGGACTAACACTATTGCAGTTATAGTCGTGAATAATGAATAATTTGCGGTTTCTTTTGTTTCTTGTATGTGTGCCACTTCAATGGTGGACATTTGAGCATAATTTAGACGCTTGGTTACTTACTATTAAAGCAAATGAAGTTTAAGATTTGCGTGGATTCTGGAACGAAGATGTGCACTCAACCATGTACATCCATTCAGTCACAACATGAACCAGAGCTACAGTGGTAAGCAAAACATCGTTCCTGAGCCGTTGTAGCAACGAAAATGGAAATAAACTGTTGTTCGATCGACAAAATCAACGTAAGAAGCTCCCAAGCAAAAATTTGTCTAAAAAGCAATATGTAATTAAAGCAGAAACACCAAAGCCCGCACTCAGTACTACGACCAACATTAAAAAAAAATGTATACCTAAGGCATTTCAATATAAAAGTTTATGAAAGTGAATCCTGGCTGTGTCGTAATGCTTAAAGCAAATGTTTGTTGATCTTTTTTCGAAAGAAAAGTGAGTTTGGAATTCCAGCGGTTATAAACGTTTATGTAAAATTTATAAGGCAAAAAAAAAAAAAAAAAGTTCTGATCATATAATATGCGAAAAATAGTTGGGATAAATCCAGGAATAGAATCTTTATTGAATAATCAGTATAAGCTCTCAGTTGAACAGCATATCGATGAAGTGAAAAGCGAAGAGCTTTACTCTCATTTTGTAAGGGTTGTATGTTTTCTAGGAAAACAGGCACTTTCATGGTCACAATGAGAACGGGGGATCTTCAAACTGAGGCAATTATATTGAATATTTCAATGAATTAGCAATAGAATATGACGCCTCTCTGAAAGAAAAGTCGATTTTTCATGCAACTTCACCTGATATTCAGAATGACTTAACTTCAAGTGAGAGTGCCGTCATGACACATTAAATTAAGAAAGAAATTTCTGATGTCTTTTTTTTTTTATTGTTCCATTTATATCCCGCCTTTAACTGCAGAGGTCATATCAGCGGCGTTGACTATTGCTTTTTTTTTTTTTTTTTAAACTCGTTTAACAGTGGGGTTTCTATACATTGAATTTACACAAACATTCACACTTTCATTCCTACTTCCAGACTCGGGGAAGGACGAAGAATAATCTTGACTGGAGAAAAATTCCTACCCCCCTACCCGGGAATCGAACCTGGGACCCCTAGCACAGCAGGCAGGTGCTCTGATGCCTTTGTTTCAGTAATACTAGATGAAACTCCTGACAATAGTGAAGAATAACCCTGTACCGTTCGTTAAGCAAATAATTGACGAAAATGTTGAACAGAGGTTTATTTGCTTTACAGAGGGTCATTCCATGTGAAATCAACGCACCCATTTTACCTTACGATTTTAGATTTTGCTAAAATTTGGTATACTCGTAGTGGGTGCTGAGAATAAGGAAAATATCAAATTTCAATTTTTTAATTAAGAAATTTATTCAAAATACAAATTAAAACTTGGTTTAAAAATTTTCAAAATATTTCCATAAATACTTAATACTGTTCTAAATCACATGGCAAGATATAAATATGGAATAACAATGGCTTCATGGTTAAAAAAATAATTCCTAACTCTTATTTTTCTCTAATATCCCCGTTTTGACCAAACCTACTTTTAGCAAATAGGAATTTAATTAAAATATACCAAAAGCTAACAAAACAATATCAGAAATATCAAAATACCGTATTAAAACAAACAATCAAGATATTCTATAATTGATTGCTTCCTTTAATGTTATGCAATTTAAACTAGTAGGCTATTAATCGGCAGAACAAAAATATTGAACATTGGGCCTATAACTATAGGTACTATCATGATGATTTTTAAACTATCTATAAAATATAAATTAACACTAACCTGAAGATAAATGAAGTTTTCAGTTGAAAGCGGTTTCCCAAAAGTTATTTCGCACCTTCACAGGTTAGATTTTAAAAAAGCCAATTGGATTTGGCTTACATCACTTTCGACAAGAGTGTATGTTCTCCCAGTCGGGGTAACCGGAGTTACTTTTGTGAGAACGTCCACCACTGACACCCACAGGACATCTGCAGATGTAGGATTGGAGAATGGTGTTAACTGGTCCACATGGATGAAGAAAAGTTAATTTCACTTCATCAGGTTCATTTTTTCCCCCTAAAATGTACCCAAGTCACCAGTTTTTGTCATACACAGTGGTGACGTAGCCTGATACATCTTGTAAGCTCAGTTTGTCCGCTGGTGTAGTTACCTCCCTCTCCCAAACCTGCACATCATCTGAAAAGTGTTTCACTAATAATTTTGTTGTAGATTTGGGAATGAATGCATGAAGTTGCTGTGTTCCTTTGATTGTCAACGCTTCTTCAAGCCGTCTTTATAAAAACATTTCCGAAGCAGCATAATCTTCTTGAGTGGAATAGGCAAAATCTGTTGTTAGGTTATCTACTGGCCACTCAAAAAATTCTCGTGGCTTCTGGATCTGGTTATGGTATGACCTTTGCAAACTTGCACGAGCTGCCAGTCTCCATCGCAAGGCCCTTTCCAGTGTTCAGTGGCTAAAGAGTGTCACTCGACTTTTATGTTGAGGTCTTCCTCATGAAGGCAAAAGTTCAGAAAGTTGTTCTTATTTTTGTATTGAGCTGTAGAACCATTTGAAAAAAAATAGTAAATCTTCTTTGGAAGCTTTTGGAATTTATTTATTAGATATGAAAGTGACTTCTTTTGAAACTGTAAACAGCAATTGTATTGCGCTCTAGGCAATCAGAAACAATAACAAAGCTTAGATGCTCAATTTTGTCTTCCTGTTTGTAATATACAGGTATCTCAAAATTAGACCGAAAGACTTTGGGAGCTGATAGATAACATTATTTTAAACACTTTTTGTTAAGGGGTGGTTGTTGTTGTTGTTGTTGTTGTTGTTTTGTTTTTTTTTTTTTTTTCTGCGGTGCTTCGTTTAAGCGTTAGACGAGTTAATGTCATAGATTACTGCCTCCCACCCACTTTAAGTATTTGCGGCAAAATCAACAATGCAAATTAGTATTGCATTTATGTGTAAGGCACACAATCTTAATCCAAGAAACAAACACAGAACACACAAAAAAATCTCATTGTTTACAGTTAATCATAGCTTTACTATTCAAAATTAGACAAACTTTTAAACCAGAGAAATGGCAATCGCAATGGGCGTGCGTTCCAACATTTGCTTTGAATAGTAAAACTGATAAACTGTAAACAATGAGATGTTTGTTTTGTTTATGTGTTCTGTGTTTATTGGATTAAGATTGTGGTTCTTTCTAAGATAAATGCAACACTAATTTGCATTGTTGATTTTGCCGTAAATACTTAAACTGGGTGGGAGGCTGTAATCTGACATTAATTCATTTAGCGCTTAAACGAAGGGTTAGGGTAGTATACGGGTTGCGACCCAAGCCATATAAGAGCTTTTAGAAGAAAAACGACATGTGAAGTAATTGGCATATAAATAAAATAGAAACTTACTCATATCGTGCGTAGGCATATAGTTGAGTTAAAATTTTGGTCATATGGCTACGTCACTGTTTTTTCAAAGCTAAAAGTTTGTTTGTTTGTTTGTTTGTTTTTTTTTTCAGTTTATTGCATACCGACGTGACGAATGTCTGCCTGGAAATTATATTATTCCTATACTGATCTAAAACACTTTAGATAATGGACATTTTTGTTCTTGTCGCTGATTTTTTAATTCTTGTGGTGTTGCAACTTCTTATTTTAATGTAAGTCTCAGCTTTACGGGCATTTATACGATAAAATTAAAAATGTTCGGATGTGGCGAGTAAAATTGTGAATTAGAGTATGAATGAAATGATTCATTACATCAATACTTACACCTTTTCATATATGATTTAAATTTGTAGTTATAGGTGCCACATTCAATATTTTCTATTAACAGGCTCTTATTTAAATTGCATAAAATTAAAGTAAGCAATGAGGTTAATTTAATTATAGAATATGCTGATTGGTTTGCTTTAAGATATTTTGATATTTCTGATCTTTATTTATGATGTTCTTTTGTTAGCTTTCGGTATATTTTAATTAAATTCCTATTTGTTAAAAGTGGGTTTGGTCATAACGGTGCTATTAGAGAAAAACAAGAGTTAGGAATTATTTATTATTATTTTCTTGGAGAGATTCCATTTCTTGATGTGAAAACAGGCCAGAGGCCTAAATCCATGAAGCAAGAAGAAGAAGAACAAGAAGAGTTATTTCTTTTAGCCATGAAGCCATTGTCATCCCATATTTATATTTTGCCATGTGATTTAGAACAGTACTGTTTATGGAAATAGTTTCAACATTTTAAATTATGTACTTTTTGGGAAAAAAATTAAATCAAAATTTAAATTTGTATTTTGAATGAATTTCTTAATTAGAACCTATGTTATGTTGTATATCACTGGAAAGGGCATAAAGAATGCTGAAAAATGACACATTTTCCAGCTCTGTAGCTCAATTAGTGCAGCCTCTAGAATTATTTAAAATCGCCTGTTCACGCTTTTTTGGCTAATTTTCCAAAATTTTACACAGCCATATTTCAGAAACGGCTTGAGATAAAAATTGAAATTTGACGTATTCTTTAGTCTCGGCACCCACTAGGAGTATACCAAATTTTAGAAAAATTTAAAATGGTGAGGTAAAATTTTTATTCAAAGTGCGTTGATTTCACGTGGAATGACCCCACATAAAGTTCTGACAGCAAAACAGATTATCTTTTGAATCATGCTCTCAGTATTATCGAACATTCCTTCTTACAATAATAAAAGATCAAAACTCCGAAGGGCAATTCTGTTTAAGTTGGTCATATTTTAACGAATTTTCCAATATTCGTTGGGTTACATACCCGAGTCTGATAGGCTACACCAAGAAAGTCCACCCTGCACAGGGTAGCAGCCAATGGCATCTCGAGCAGACCAGTCCTCCCTTGCGCACCGTTATCCATCGGTTCACTGGTCGGGGAGTGCATGTATTTTCCACCGGCAGTTGTTTTGTTCTTAGTGGACTTGTCTGGTAGTACTTCCGAAAAAGTGCAAAATTGATATAAAGTGCTGAAAATATAATTATGGACTGGACTACAAGCGGAGGGGATTGCACACCGTGTGCACCGAGGGTAGTTGTGGGACTCCTTGGAGGAAGGGATGAGATGAGAGCGCCGTGCCGAAACCGGGGCGAGGGACGCCAGCCAGCATGAGGGTCCCTAACGTGACGTGGAGATTCATCTCGACACCAGGGTTCGCCCCGCAGCCGCCAGCCACGTGAGTTTCGACATCGGTGCCCCCAGAAGGTCAGGCAACTACAACTCCACCCTTATGTCCAGAACAACAGTTACAGTGCGCAAAGTCCCCACACACTTGCGCGTACTCGCTCATCGCCGACGCTTCCGACACTGAAAGACGGGAAATTAAATGAAATGGAGGAACAGGAAATTCGGAGGATGTTATCCTTCACAGCATTCCCTTGTGACTCGGAGAAAGTAAGGTCGACCATGGGAATCCAACACGACCTCTCGAATGTCGGCCTGAGCCATCCCGCTCGGTTAATCAACTGTGGGCTCGGTCATTATTTTGTAAAACAGCACGTGAAGAAAGTGGTGTGCGTGATTGCAGTAATGAAGGAATGTAATAGAAAAATATATTACCAGAGAAAGCATCCTCAGGAGTTTGACAAATTTACTGTTAATTAAAGGCCGGAGGGCTGTGTGCTCGCATGCGATACAGGTTAGCTGGGCGCAGAGTATGATTGACATCAGAAGTACAGCACGGTCATCAGATGTGCAAATAATTGTCACTAGAAGCAAGAGTGGAAAACGGCGTAACGTAGTACTCTGCAAACTAGTGAAGCGTTGCTCTGCAGGTGTGCACAGACGCAAGGTCAAGGTGTAGTATAACGCGACTGTTCTGTTTCTTCTCGCAGTGAGCTGCAGACGTGGAGTGATAGTGCTCTTTGGTGTCTACTTGACAGAATATATTTTAATATCATTACTGCTAATTTTAGAAACCGTGAGCTGTTTCAGTTTAGGACTCCGAAAACGTTATCCCATAAAAATTGTCCCGTTCTGAGGTTAGTGCGAAATACAATAAACTTTGAACTAAAATAGAGCTTACCTTACAAACAGTTTAAGAAACAAATAAATATGGGAATTATTTGCATATGATTTTCAGCTTTATCGCTTATTTTTATCTGTAGAATCAGCATAACGTGCAATTCTAGTCTTAAATAATTGTTTAATAGATGTTTCATTTTTAGTCTTAGTTTCTTAATACTTTATTGTATTCTTTTACCATTATACAAATTTGTTTAATTATTGTTTATTCAGTTAGATCACTTATTCGCTTGATAAGTATATAGTCTGCAATGTCTTGTCTTCAGTAATAGCTTAATAGATAGTTTATTTTTAGTTTCTTTGTATTCCTTCTGATATTCTTGTTTTGCATTTAGTCAAACTTGTATAAACTACATATAGCTACTGTAATTGAACCTTTGCTGTGTTGTAGCACAAATAAATGAATGAATAAATAAATATGATGCTTGTAGGCTGTGCTGCAGCGAGGCGGTTTTCATGGTCAGACTGTACCTACCTGTAGTTTAGTGTGATTTGAAGCTTTCCTGGCGACGAACATATTCAGGATGTTCTCGGGCTTCGAGCCAGGTGTAGCGATAAAAGAAGGAATCCAGCAGTCGGCGGTCAATCGTGTCGAGAGTGTAATGTGTAACGCCGGGTCCATAAGTAGTGGGTGATGGAAAACCCGACATTCTCTACCATATCCCGCTATTTATCTAAACGTTTTCCGAGTGCTACAACTATTTGCATCCACCAAATTTTGAAAAGAGTATTATAATATCCTACAGAGGTCCAAATTTTATACTACTTCTGTGATATTGAACAGGTCGAAACATAGTACACCCTTCCCACTTTGTCTAAATCGTGAGTATTTTTATTGCTCACAGAACTAATGGAGGAGCCGTACAAGAAAGCATAATGATCGAAAAAAGTGTTAAAGGCAGACTCACTATAGTTAGGACGCTTCCCTCCAGAAAACAGTGACCAAAACTTCAGCAGTCAAAAGAACCACTCTTTAGTAACAAAGCTAAATTACATTAGGTTGCATTGCGCCAAAATTAAACCATGTACGAAAGTGGATGGTGGATGTAGATAGTTTCAATATTTCGAGTTTACTATAGCTTTACAAGTGTATTATTCTTTTACAACTATTTTACAATCATAGCGTACAGAATAAGGAAAGGAAACATTGGGTGAGAGAAATCATCTGTGCATGACCTCGCCCTTGCGTAAGTATACGAACTTCACTATGACAAAGACGTTCGCACTATGTTTCCAAGCTCGGGTATATTTATCGAGTGGCGGGTTGTAAATAAGGCAAACAAATTTAGATATAAAAGTAAAACTTATACGCGTACAAGATAAGTTCAGTAACTCCAGGCATTGACAGGTTCCACTGTCCGTCGCACATGACCACCTTGTTTGTCCGCGATACGCTCGTGAGCGCCAGTTCCTTGGCCTGGGTCTTACACTGTGCTCCGTTTTAGGCAACGATCCAGTAGCTGTAAATGCAGTGCTGCGATTTGTTGCCAACATTGAATTTAGCAAGCAAATGTAAAGTGTTTTTTATCGTGGCGGATTTAGAATTTTAGGATGTTTTACTTCTGGTGTTTTTATCTTTTTAACGGTCTTACCAGTTTAAGTTTTTAGTAAATCACGTTTTAACCTTCCACCGTTTTAACAGACGTTTTAGTGCTTTTAACTTTATTTTTTAGTCATTTTAACTTTTATTTCTCAAGTTTTTAGGGATGTGCTTTTACTAGTTGTTTGCGTTTTTAATTTTGGACTTCGGGCTCTTATGACCTAGTTGTCGACGGGCCCTTAAACACAACTCACTCACTCACTCACTCACTCACTCACTCACTCACTCACTCACTCACTCACTCACACTCACTCCAGGTATTGAAGTGAAGCTCAGTAAAGCGCAGAAAGATATGACAATATAGATATTGTCAGGAATTAATCATTTAAATGAACTCTAAAATAAGACACCAAAAAACCACAGGCAAGTTAAAAATTAGGGAATAATGTTGCGGGTCTGTGGCTCGGCGCACTCATTAAATCTTTACTGAGGATTTGTTCCTTCCGTCCCACTTTATCCAGACTTCGACTGGCAAGCACACACCTGGTGTGGTTAAAAATATGATGAAATCTTTTAATTGTTAAAATATTAGCCTTGATTTGTACACAGATCATTACAACTAAGGTTTGTTTAAATAAGAAATTTTTCTAATGTAGTCTTTGCGTGTTATCATTCCAGAACGGTGTACTCGGATAAATTAGTAAATTCTATTAGTCTTGTCAAGTGCCTTTTTCTTTTTCTTTGGTGGTTCTTCTATACCATTGATTTTCATGTAAGTTTCAGTCTGTAGTGAATTTAATACATTGGCAAATTTTAATATGTCTGGGTGCGGAGAATGAAAGAGGGCATTGAACTTTCTGTGAAATGATTCGCAGGCATTGGTTGTGTTTATGGTAGCTGATGACTATGCCGCCCAAATTACTGGGGGGAAACATGCTTCATTCGATATATAGTTGTCCACAAGATAATCACAAAATTCCGTTAGGTAATTTAGAGTTTTCTGGTTTCTCGTCATTTAGATCAAGCACAAAACAGTCGCTTCTTCAGGAGCTAGATAAGGAAGGTCAAAAATGTGAGTAAGCCATTGACCTTCTACAGATGGTTTGTCTTTGTATGCGTTTGCTATGCCAATACTTTGTAATTTACGCCACCAAGCTCGAGAAAGGTGGAATCTGCATCCACTTATTACCACTGTTTCACCCCATACAGATCTAATAGCGTTATGAATTTGCTAGCTCATAATTCACTATAATTGTTTTAGGTTTGATTGATAAACCCAGATCTGCACATTTCTTAAGTATGCTCCTTAAAACAGAAGTGTATGTTTCCTCTCTTTTGTCTGGCAACACACAAAATATTGCCGGAACATAGTGTTCATTTTCCAGGAAATGAAACGTAAACAACTGTGTGAAATGTTTAGCACAGAAGTCAAATATACCGTCCTTGTATACAGAGTCATTTTGACACACACATTCCTGATTTATTTTGCAGGTAAACACTATAACGTTCTTATCTATATCATTAAGGAAAACAAACTGTTCACCTTTTGAGGTTTTTAATTGAAGCTTACTAACGGATGTTGGAAAGCTCGGAAGAAATTTTCGGCGTACATTTTAAACTGCTTCTCGTAGTCGTTTTTTGTCAGAGAATTGTAATAAAGCAGCTGCATCACATGCATTCTCACTAATTACTTCGGAAATAACTGCATTTGGTTTCTTGCAAATGTCCTTAACAGCTTTGCGTTTACAAGCGGCCCTAACTTTTTGTCGGAGTAAGGGTCTTTCACTTACCTCATGGTGGTTATCTTCTTTTAATACAACACATTGGTTTGTTATAACTTTTGCGCAACACAACTTTGTTGTGCATTGCCAGTTTATGCATCTTCTGAATAAGTATAGGCGTATCTGTATTTAAAGCCGTCCACTATCAGCAAGTCCTTCCCTCGGTTTATACCCTCAGTAACAACTTCCATAATCAAACTGATACAACCAGCACCAAGGAATGTCTAAACTAAATCATACTAAAAATCAACAGAAGTGTGCTGACGGGGCGTGTTCATTGTGGCGTAAAACCATGTTCCTAGACCTGTTACCAACACAACAGGTGGCGTAAAATCAACTTGCGCAAAATCATGCACCTCCTCGCGAGCAAAAGCTTGCTGACCTTGACCGCTGAGCTATTGCTCACGAAATGGTATATATAATAAAAACAAGTCTTGCTTGCTTTTAGTAAGCTTTTACTTGTTATATTTGAGGTACCGCTCAACTGCAGTTTAGTATCATGGCGCAGTTCATGATAGTTCCTGAGCGGAAACTAAAAATTTATACAAGGCGCAGGGACTCTGCTTTGAGAATTTGCAAACAATTGTACCGTTTTCAAAATGAAAATATAGACTGACTTGCACAATATTTTCTGTCGGAAAAGTGAACAAAATCAAGTCAACGTGCAAATGCGCATACATATGTAGAGCAGAATGCTCTTACACAGCGGCGGCTCGTGGATTTAACGGATAGCGTCCTGCATGCTCATACTATGGAAATGGAAATCTATTCGCCTGTTTCTGATTATAGTAGTAAATCATGCCGGCGAACATGTTGATGACCTTGGTGTTGGTTCTGCTTTATTGCATTCCTTAGGAAGCACTTGATCCGCTTTAGTAAAGAAAAGCAACGCTCCGGTTCTCTGTACTCATAGGGATCGTGACGATAATCCTCAGAAGGTTTACTATTTCATCAAAAGCTTCAACCAGATTGTTTGACTAGAGCATCTTAAGTAATGCCCCACTCCCATGATGAACTTTTGGTTGTTGTTGTTTGTGGGTTTAAGGGAGCTCAACTATGTGGTCATCAGCGCCCTTAAAAAATTCATGGCAATAGCCAGATATAAAACAAGGTGATAAATATGTCAAAAACCATAAAAAGAGATATTTAATATTTTAAATCCTCAAATTGATACTACACTCCGCTTAAAACTTAAAACTGTATCAACCGCTGTTTTGTCGTCCACTAAGACCTCTGCAAGTCTGGCAGGCAGCTGCAGAGAATCTCGAAGGTGCGCTAGAGACGAGCACTCTAGCATCACGTGATGGGCTGACAAAAGGTTTCACACAGCGGACATAGAGGGGCAGGGTCCCTTCTAAATAGGCAACCATGCAAAAAATTGCAGTGACCTATTCACAACCCAGCCAAGTTAACCTCCTCGCGGCGAGATATGCTACAGGAAGTTACCCAGTTTATCGGAAATTCTTTCATTTCTCTAAGCTTATTACCGCGGAGGGCTGACCACTCTTCGTGCCAGCACGACAGCAACGCTCTCCGCACTTCAAGCCTAAAGTCTTCCGAAGTAACACGTGAGATGGTAATACTGGGTTCTGTAGTTGCCGTCTTTGCTGCCAAATCCGCCATTTCATTCCCCGATAAACCTACAAGACCAGGAATCCATGCAAACACCACATCAACGCCAGAAGCGTGTAAAACATGGAGGGCATCCTGGATACGTTATACAATAGGATGGGGGTTGTACAGCTCACAAAGGCTCTGAAGTGCACTTAGGGAATCGCTCAAAATCAGCCACTCACCTAATTTACGACGACCCACATACAAAACGGCTCGATAAATTGCGTACAGCTCTGCAGTAAACATGGAAGTACTATTTGGAAAACCGAATGTATGTGGTTCGGTTCTATAAACATAAGCACATCCAATACCGCTGGTGCTCTTTGGCCCATCGGTGTATATAAAATATCTGTCAGTGTAGCCTGACAAAAATTCCAAAAAAACACGTGTGCATTCTTGAAGTAGGCATCGTAGACTTCCGGTGTACGGTCATCCCAAGTAGCACATGGGGCGTGCCAGATAGCCGGCGGGAGGGGGGGGGTGGTAAAGCTTCTCGCCCTTGGCGAACATCCTAGGCAATTCAATTGTAAGGTTCGTTTGAAGTTTCTGGAAAAGACCCCGCAGGCTTAGGACTAAGGTTGTTATTCCTATACAATTCTCATAGCGTGGTGGTGAAAAACGAAGCGAACGCTGGGTGCTTAGGTATACATCTAAGCGCACAACCATAATTTGCCAACAGAATCTCACGCCGATATTGGAGAGGAGGTTCTGCGGACTCGGTGCAAAGGCTCACGACTGGACTTGTTGGAAAAGCTCATTGCCATGCGGATGTCCCTATTACGGACCGCGTCTAATCTTCTCAGCACAGATGGTCGTGCTGGCGAATAAACAATACACCCATAGTCTAGTTTGGATCGCACCAGTGCGCGACACATTCGCAACAAAATTGTCCGATCCGCTCCCCACGATTTGCCAGTTTGTGCTCGCATGATATTTAGCGAACGGTTACATCGTGCTCTTAGCTATGCAATATGCAACTGCCAACTAAGCTTCCTGTCCAAGATCAACTCCAGGAAGCGCGTCTCATCTGCGAAGGGAAGTAAATCTGGACCAAAATGGAGCGAAGGTGGTAATCGTCTCCTACGGTGCCAGAAATTAACGCAGATTGACTTCTCAGTTGAGAAACGGAAGCCGTTTTTTGAGCTGCATTCTCTAAGGTTGTCCAAACATTGCTGCAGCCGCAGCTCTAAGAACGCCGTGCGCTGAGAAGTGCAATAGATAGCGAAGTCGTCTAAGAATACGCATGACGAAACTCCAGGTGGAACACATTTGCAGATGGAGTTAATTGCTATAGCAAAGAGTGTGACACAGTTTGAACCCTGAGGTACTCCCTCCTCCTGAACAAAAGAATTAGAAAAAACCGAGATGGCCCTTACTCGGGAAAAGCGGTCCTTCATAAACTCCTGAATGAACAGTGGTAGGCGTCCACGTATGCTCCAAGTATACAGGGAACGTAGAATACCTGCTCGTCAGCCTTCTCGAGATCGAAAAATATGCCAACGGTTTGACACTTCTTCATAAATGCGTCCATTATCTGTGTCGATATTGACACAATATGGTCTACAGTTGAACGGCGTCGTCGAATACCACACTGGATGCTAGTCAGCAGGTTACGACTTTCTAACCACCCTACCAATCGTCCATTGATCATGCGTTCCATCACCTTGCAAACGCAACTAGTGAGGGAAATAGGACGATAGCTGGAGGGAAGATGACGGTCCTCGCCAGCCTTCAAGATGGCAATAACGGTGGCCTCCCGCCGATTTTCTAGGAGTATACTCTCAACCCAAACACGATTATAGACCACGAGCACGAATGCCTTACCTTCAGGAAAGAGCTGTTGTAACATTCGTACATGAATACCGTCTGGTCCTGGTGCTGATATTCGCGAAGATTTAAGAGAATGCTCTAACTCCGCCATGGTGAAAAGGCGATTGTAATCTTCTGGGTTTCTAGAACGAAACGTGAAACCTTGTGATTCCACCTGAGTTTTAATTGGATGGATCTCAGGGGAGTAGTTTTGGTGAGATAGACACTTGAGCGAAAGCACTGCCAAACGTGTTGGCCACTTAAAATGAAGCAACAGCAGCTCATATGGCTGTTTTCAGTCCCGCTATCTGTATATGGGTCGATCGACCTGCAACACACCTTAACCTATCCCACACAACCGATGAAGGTGTATGTCGGTTAAATGAAGCTACAAATTTGCTCCATGATGTCTTTTTGCTATCCTTAATGGCTTGTCTGGACCTGGCGCGCATTTTCTTGTATTGGGTAAGGTTATCCAACGTAGCGTGACGTTGGAAACCCTAAGAGCACGCCTTCGAGCAGGAATGGAATTCCGACATTGTTCCGTCCACTAGGGGACAGGAAATCGACGGGGGAGTGAAGTCGACCGCTGAATAGATTGTCCAGCAGCAGAGAAAATCGTCTCCGTGAGATGCTGCGACAAATCATTCACCGAGTCGTGCTCGTCGTACGTAAAGAGAGCCAACTGGGTGTAAAGGTTCCAGTTGGCATGGTTCAAACGCCGTCTGGGATACTTGTGGAACAATTATCTTGCATTAAGAGAGCAATAAGACATGGAAAGTGGTCACTAGAGTGTAAATCAAAGGTGACATTCCATTGTAAGGAAACTGCCAACTGAGGTGAACAAAGATCAAGGTGTGTAAAGCTATTGAAAGTGTCAGAAAGAAATGTAGGTTCTCCAGTGTTGAGGAGAGCTAGGTTGTAACTGTCTAAGAAATCGGCAATGGGCGTGCCTCTCGCACAAGCGCGACTTGAACCCCAAAGCGGGTGGTGCGCATTGAAGTCCCCCACCAACAGAAACGGTGTTGGTAACTGGGAAACTAGATGTTCTAAATCAATGGGCGAGAAGTCATGGGACGGAGGCAAACATAAATTGCAAATGGTGAAATGGGTGTTTGGCAGTAGAATGGTTACGGCAACTCATTGTGCCTATATCAGAGCGTAATGTTACTGATTCCATATAGACATCATCTCTGACAAGTATCATAGTGCCGCCATGTGCCGGGACACCATCTTCTGGTGTAACATCACATCGTGCTGGGGTGTATCGTCTTAGATGGAAAGCATCTTGAGGACGCAGCTTAGTCTCTTGCAAATATACGACCAAAACTTCGTTCTTATTGAGCAAAAGCTCAATTTATGGTCGTTGTGTTCTAATACCACGTATGTTCCATTGTAGGATAGCCATATTGATATCTGTATGGAACAGATATTCCAAGGTAACTCTGAATCGCTTTGGAGTAGGCGGTTGTCGAATTACTTTAGCCCTTTTCTTCTATCTTGGGCTGACATTTTTATTCGAGGCTTTTTCGTGCCTCTTTTCCACCGGGGCTCTCCCAGTGTGGGCAGATTCCTCTAGCTCCATATCCTCTGCCGAGGACGTCCGTGTTCCCATAGTGAATTTTGGTTCGAGAGCTTCGAAGTGATTCGACACGGAGACCGGTGAAGATGATGACAGTCGCCGGTCTGTAGTCACCCCAGGGGATACTCCTTAAGAGGATCTCCTAGGAGATGTCTTTGGACTTTTCTTTCCCTTTGATGCCTTGGGAGAAACCTTACTCTCTTTGAGGAAATCGGATTGTTTGTATTGGGTCTTAAACTTTATCGGTGAAGCATCGTATACTGCCGGTCTATTTGTCGAGGCCGACTTCTTTGTTGGCGACCTTCCTGATCTGCTGGATTGAACTGCAGTGCTTGTAGATGCTGAAACGGTCTTAGGCGATGTCAAACTCTTTGGATGTCACTTAGCTTGGAGAGTTTTGTCCGAACCTGTTTTCCCGTTTATATCGCTAGTTTGAGTTGCGATTTCCCGACGCGGTACCGGTTTAGTTGCAACCGAGCTATAGGTACCGGAGTTTGGGATAGCGGGCTGGCGCAAAGTGAGAGTTTCCGGGATTCTGAGGGCACCTTTCTAACCCGGATCTCCTGGCTAGCTCTTACCTCCATATGCCGTGGGCATTCTCGATAGTTTGCTGGATGTTCTCCCCTGCAGTTAATACAGCTGGGAGGTGATGCACAATCATCGTCGTGTGCGATGCATCCACAATCGACGCAGGTAGCATTACCGTTACATGAGTCACTTGTGTGACCGAAGCGCTGACATCTGTAGCATCTCCGAGGGTTCGGGATATATGGTCGAACTTCAGTGGCTTCATACTCCGCCTTAATCCTTTGCGGGAGATCTACCCGATTAAAGGTAAGGAATAAGGTACAAGTGGCGTGAAGTTGGCCTCCCTTTTTTGAACCCGGTATACCGCTGTTACACCTTGATCTTCCAGGTTCGCTTGAATCTCCTCATTGGACGTATCTTCGAATGCCCGGGTGTTCACCACTCCGCGGGAGGAGTTCATAGTCTTATGCAGTTCTACACGCACCGGATAGCTGGCTAACATATTCGCCTTGAGTAAAGTAGCCGACTGGGATGCTGAATTAGCTTCAACCAGGAGCATGCCGTTGCGAGATCTTGTATATGATTTAATGGGGACAGCTATTTTATCAAGACCCTTTTGTATAATAAAAGGGTTCACCGATGTAAATTTTCTTCCTTCCTCATTTCTGGTAATTATTAAATAGCGAGGACCACTCGACTCTGCTAGTTCCTTTCCAATCACTTTCTGGGTTTTAAAATTTTGTTTGGGATGTCACATGGCGATGATATCCTCCACCATTGCAAATGTCTCCGATGGCATGCTCAATTCCGGGGCGCCACCCCGGCTTAGGTGAGAGTCATGGCCTGGACCTTGCTCACCCTAGGGTCTCACTTCCCCGTGTATAGACAGCAGTGCACCAGTTCATGCAATGGCCCCTCCCCAGGACTGACCTTTATCAGCGGATACGAACACACTCTACATGATAATCAGGGCTGGGAATTACGCGGTTACACAGTCACCCCATCCACCTACAACCCGCGCGTAGGTTATCCATCAGACTGTGTACAGCAGGGGAAGACAGGTAACGCTGCTGTGACGTCAGCTCTTTCAGCTCACATGCTCCCACCGAAAGCCAGTTGAACGTGTGACGTCACAGCGGGCAAGAGGAAATGGCATACGGGACATCGTAATTTTAATGCTGACTTTCAATTACGGAATAGTCACAGATTATAAATAATTACATTTCGATTTATGCCATATATATATATATATATTCTAGTTTATGTAAACAGTCATGTTATAACGCCAACTGAACAGAAATTATAACTATTTTGCCTGAGCTACAGGAGAGCTATACAGAACATTTAGATGGACATTTTCCGACATTTGCCGTTTCGTTTTTCTTTAACTAGTTTGTCAATATTAGGGCGTAATGTACGGCACATTTGTAACCGAAGACTGCATGTTAGATTGTGATCTGACAATATGCTTCGGGATTTTGACTTAGAAAGTTTCATAACAGGAAAGAATTGTTCGCACACATACGTAGAACCAAACATAAATAATACCCGTGCAACAAGGGCATATAACCTCAGAAATCTGGTTTGAGGAACATTCTTATAAAAATCAGCCAAGTCTTCTTTGTGTTTATATTTGTCCTTCAGCAAATCGTCGCACTGTAAATTTATCAATTCAATTTGCTACCTGAAGCCTGGTCTCAATCTGGTGTGAAACACGGGGAACTGAACACAAACACAAAACCACTACACACCACACTACACAACGTCAACAAAAACACAAAATACAAAACAAAATTCGCACTAACGCCGTTAAGATCCCTCAAACAACAAATAAACACCCTCAGACTAGGCTAAAGAGGGTTCTTCCTAAACAGCCCGGGCAAGTTGTAAACATGCCCAAATAACATTTTTCATATTCATTCAGTTTCCTGCAAGTAGCGCCGCTGATCTAGGCAGCATAGCAATACACCGCTCTCGCCTGACGTCACACGAACGTACACGCTGGCTCTTCGTTTAAATACGTCACACGGCCCGAAGTTGTCTTCCCCTGAGTGTACAGGGAGGTATTAGGTGGGAGATCAAGCACAAAAATGGACAAAGTTGATTGGGCGTTTGGTATGTGCCCCCTCACCCCTTAGAGGAACCCAAGCGAGAGTATGGCTCGGGGCCCCTGGTGCGTCAAACCCGTTCCTACCGTAGGGGTATGAAATTTTGGCCTTTCATAAATAATTGAAAGCTCTGCTTTTAGCTAGTTCCTGTTTAACATGGGATATGCCATTACAGCGAAGTTGAGAGTATACCCTGGAAAATGTCTCGAATATTCTTCCAAGTTTTCTGTGTCTAAGAGCTTACAAACATCCAAATGAGATAGTGACTCAAACCGGTATTTCGTCTCTATTGTGATGCGATTGCGTCAGCGATTGTGTTGTAGTCACTTCGCTTCCACTTAAACGCATGTTGATCTTCTTCGGTAGAGGCTGTATCCAAGTTCTTGCATAGTCCATCGATCATCTGCACGAAGTTTTTCACCGAATGGCTAACTTTAATGTAATCAGTTTTCCTCATCTGCAGTTAGTTGTGGAGGATATTAACGTGAGGCTTTAAACGATGAAAGAACTAACCAGAAAAGAAATTCACTGTCTTGCAGGTTGTGTTAGCTCTCTTGCTTCACTTCCCTTGTCTTTTGAAAATGAACCCTCCAATTCCAGAAAACATTCAACAAGTGATTTTCTATTAAAAAAAAAAAAAAAAAAAAAAAAAAAAACCACTCACTGTCCGGCACTTAAACTTCCATCTGGTTGCAGAACCGCAGCAGTGTGACGTTCACTGATTTTTTTCCAAAACTGACATTCACTGGGGCGAGCGTGAGAAGAAGGCAGGAAATCCTGACAAGATGGAGAAAAGCACTCTTGCTGATTTGTTTTGTGAAGCAGCTTTCTCTATTAAGAGATTTAACTGATGGGCATCACAGTGTAATTCGTGTGCCAGATGATAATGTTCTCTTATTTTAGATTGTACACCATTTGTTATTCCCCTCATGACAGCGCCATCAAAAATGTTTCTGCAGTGATTTTGTTTAGCGTTGACTTGAAATGGCTGTTTAATTCTGTAACCAAACACTCGGATAATTCTATGGCAGTCTATTAGGCTTTAAAAGAATACCCAAAACCTTTCGTAGATGTCACTATTAATCTTGTATCGATACACGAGAACCAATTGCTGCTGCTCTGGCACATCTATAGTCTCATCTGCTATTAGGGCTACAAATCTTGTCTCCTTCAGTTCTTCTTTTATTTTGTTGTGGCAGACGTCCAGCATACATTGTAACAGTTCATTTTGTGTTGTTTATGACGTCCATTTAGCAACAGTACTTGTCTCTATGTGATTTTTTACGGACGGTCTACACCAACTAGTAAGTTAGTAAGTCCTAAAAACATTACAGAATTTTCAGATTCTTTTGCCTCATCGTGTCCCCCTTAATGCCAACTCAAACGCACCACACAGCTTAATGCAGTCTATTATTTTCGATAAAATATACCTATTTCTTTCAATTTCCTCCCTTTTTAGTCTGAGACTCGCTATACGAGAACTGAGCAACTGTTTACTGCACCAAGAGTAGTGAGATCCAGAACCTTACTCAAGTATTTCCTACTCGATATATGCTTATTTGCATATTCATTTAAATGGCCTAGGTCCTTTACACCACTTTTTGACCAGGAATCATTACTTCCGACCAACAGGCAAGGAAAGCAGAAAAGGGCATTTCGAACTTCACAACCCCATATCCATGAATATTTCGCAAAAAATGTCGCTATGAAAACGTCTTATGTAACAGTAGCTTTTCTTCCCTTGACCGTCTGAACAATTATCAGGAGCAGGCCTTCTAAGGATTTTAAAGTGAATTTTTTCTTCAAAAGCCCAAGTAAAGAATGGATTCTTGAACAGAGAGTCCACTGAATTCATTTCCACGACTTTTATTTAACACGGGTGCTTGAGTGGAGAAAAACACTGCATATGTGCAAGCAAGCTGACTAGCGGAACGTGCGTCACAGAGTAAATTATTGAGAATGCAGAGTAGGCGGGGTAAGGGAGCAGGAGGGGTGAACCCTATAACATTGGTCATTGAATATCTTACAGTGCTCTTCCGTGCTGCTGTGGACGACGCACGCTGAGTCTGTCCAGCACACTACTACTAATAAATAACTCACACAGTATCAAAGCTCGATTACAACTAAAGTGTTGTAAAATATTTATAGGTGGTTATTTCTGAAATTGTTTAGCATGCTGCAGTACGGTAGCACGTACAGTCTTACAGATCAAAATCAAATTATCACTAAAGACTTTCCAATAAACCCGTTCCCAAAATGAAACACCTTCGTCCAGTATACTGATAGATAACACTTCGTAAAAGTTTAGAATTGCCTATTGTATTTGTTACGTACATTTGAATCCCTGGTTGCAGAGGAGATCAACATTGTATAATACAAAAACACAGGTAAAAATCTGATGTTTTGCACTCTCATGACTTTCTCTACTCTTGTGCTAACAATTATTACTAACTCGTATTCTATATATTCTTCGTGGCAGTTGAGATAAACATTTGCAGAAATTATCTTATTGCTCGCTTTCTTGCACGTGCAACGGGAATATGGGTATACAGTAGGCTTTGGGCGATAGTCAAATCTTTTAAAGCTTTCAAATTCCGTTCTCTTTGCATGTCTAACATATAAAAAATGAATAGCGATGTTCCATTTGACAAGTATAAATTCTCCAAAATTTACACGAATAACGAGGAATATCTCCGAAATGGTTCACTATACAAAACAATTTATTTAGACATAAATTTTGTGTTTTAGGGAGATCTAAATTTTTGTACAGTAAGATTTGGTCTATCTCTTACGGTTTACCAGCTATGCAAAGTCATCCAGAGTTAATGTGACTTCATGGGCTATAGCCAGAAAATTTAAGGTATACATTTAATTTGTCATAAAAATATCTCAAACATATCATTTTATTCAAAATCGTTAGAGCAATTTTCAAGAAAATCAAACTTTTCTAAAATTTTTCCATGTAAAGGGTAGTTTAGGGTGGAGCAATTTTCTTGAATTTTCTGGCTATAGCCCATGGAGTCCTATTTACTCTGGATGACTTTTGCAACTGGTAAACCGTAAGCGATAGACCAAATCTTAGTATACAAAAAATGCCCGTCTTGCTAAAAACACACGATTTATGTCTGAATAAATTGTTTTGTAGAGTGAACCATTTCAGAGATATTTCTCGTTATTTGTGTACGTTTTGGAGAACTTATACTTCTGTAAAATGGAACATCGCTATTCATTTTGCGTGTGTTAACCAGGCAAAGAGAACGGAACTTGAAAGCTTTAAAAGATTTGACTATCGATCGAAGCCCTCGAAGCCTAATGAGCAATAAGGTAATTTCTGCAAACGTTTATCTCAACTAGCACGAAGAAGAGGGAAGAATACGAGTTAGTAAAAAGGGTTAGTGCAACAGTAGAGAAAGTCGTGTGAGTGCAACTCATCAGATTTTCTGGTTTTGCTGTTAACACACATACTCACAAGTCTTTTTTTTTTTTTTTCCCCCTTTCTTTTCTTCAGTCCGGAAGTTCCAAAAGGTTTACTTCTAGTGAAATCTCAATATCGTGTTGGGTGGTATGCAATAATTCCTGTACTTACTATGTATACGTCAAGTGGTTGAGAGACTAAACCAGGGGAAGACAACTGCGGGCCGTGTGACGTAAACGAAGAGCCAGCTTGTGCGTTCGTGTGACGTCAGGCAAGAGCGGTGTATTGCTATGCTGCCTAGATCAGCGGCGCTACTTGCGCGAAACTGAATGAATATGAAAAATGTTATTTGGGCATATTTACAACATGCCCGGGCTGTTTAGGGAGAACCCTCTTCAGCCTAGTCTGAGGGTTTTTATTTGTTGTGTGAGGAATCTTAACGGCCTTAGTGCGAATTTTGTTTTGTATTTTGTGTTTTTGTTGACGTTGTGTAGTGTTGTGTGTAGTAGTTTTGTGTTTGTGTTCAGTTCCCCGTGTTTCACACCAGATTGAGACCAGGCTTCAAGATGTAGAAACACTGTTAACTACGTTTCAGATCTTTGCGACCCCGTATTCACTGGATGTTAACAAGTTTCTAGCAGGTAGCAAATGAATTGATATATTTTGGTGCTGTTTTTGCTATTATTATCGACGCTGTGTCTTTAAGCTAATGAGATCTTTGTGATCTCAGGGCTTGGTAACGGATGGAATGAAATATCACACAATGTTTCTTTACCACAATGTTTTAATTTATTAACACTTCATCGATACTTTATATTAAGCAATTTCTCTCAGCACCATGCTAAATGCTTAAAAACCTTTACATTTTTTCACTTAATAGAATTTATGCTTGATGAAAGTTTGGTGAAAGTTCCATGTTCACACTACCTAAATATGATTGTCTTTTCACTTCGGTTACACACACGCGAGTGAACAGTTTTTTGGCGTCGTTTTGACGCGACACCGCCTTTTTCATATTCATCCGCGCATGTGTCCATCAAATAGTTCTTTCTCGTTAGGGAAGCAATCTCTAATCATCCTCCCCTACTTTTATTATGGAACACATACAATTCTAATATTTATACACATATATTAAAATCAAATATGGAAAGATTTATGACGTCTTTGTGCAAACTTAGTTGTTCGTAACAATGAACCTTATCAACATGTTTTCGTCATTTAATTATCTTATACCAACACCAAAAAACGAATTACACTTTTAACAAACATTCACATGAACGATTTTCTTTTGGGGTCTTCTAATATTCTGTCTCAATTTACAGTGCGACGATTTGCTGAAGGACAACTATAAACACAAGGAAGACTTGGCTGATTTTTATAAGAATGTTCCTCAAACCAGATTTCTGAGGTTATATATCCTTGTTGCACGGGTATTATATATGTTTGGTTCTACGTATGTGTGCGAACAATTCTTTTCTGTTATGAACCTTTCTAAGGCAAAATTCCGAAGCATATTGTCAGATCACAATCTAACATGCAGTCTTCGGTTACAAATGTGCCGTGCATTACGCCCTAACATTGACAAACTAGTTAAAGAAAAACGAAATGGCAAATGTCGGAAAATGTCCACCTTATTGTTCTGTATAGCTCTCCTGTAGCTCAGGCAAAATAGGTATAATTTCTGTTCTATTGGCGTTATAACATGACTGTTCACATAAACTAGACTTTATATATTATATGGCATAAAGCCGAAATGTAATTATTTATAATCTGTGACTATTCCGTAATTGAAACAGTCAGCATTAAAATTGGGATGTCCCGCACGCCTTTCCTCTTGCCCGCTGTGACGTCACACGTTCAACTGGCCGTCGTTGCGAGCATGTGAGCTGAGTGGGCTGACGTCACAGCAGCGATACCTGTCTTCCCCTGGACTAAACTGTTATACAATACGGAGGGATCCGGATGTAAGCGGATAAAACAATAAAAACCGTATCAAAAGAGAAAATGCAGGCTAGTTTTAATTCACAATAAACCTTATAAAGTCTGCACCGATTAGGCTATTTGTGCTACACTCCTCCCAGACGCAGGAATCAGATGTGACTTTATAAATACTCTAATGCTAGCACATTACTACGGCTAAAGGAGTTATATTACCTAATATTTCAGTACTATCATATTATGTATAAGGATTTTCTAAAGTGGGGAGGTGTCGCCTAAGCAGTGTATAGCGGAGGACTTGGATGGATCCCTACCTCGGAAGTAATTTAGGTTACACACATATATTCTTGAACGATGCAGGTTCTCATGCTGGTGTTTTATGATTGTCATTAGCACAATACAGCATTGTGTCTTCACTAAAGTTAACCTGATTTGAATAGTTTGTGGTTAAATTGCTTGACATCATTAGAAAATGGTTGTATATGGATTTGACATTTCACAGTGTATCATTTTGTCACAGTAAAATTGTCCACCATTACTGTTATAAAACGCCAGTTCTGCATATTCAGTAAGTTCCCACTTGAAGCGTTTTCACAATTAGAAACAAACAATTGTGGCAATAATTAAATGTCACGCCCCAAAATTTAATAATTTTACCTTGTTTGATTCGTTAACTTGTTGATTTTATATTATTTATATACAGAGTTTCAATGTTTACACATCTTTCTGTGCCTAAACAATCTTCTTTCTCCACTCATCCCTATCCATCCATTCCATTTCTTTCAGTCCTCTTGCTCTCATTCCATTCTTATTTCCCCCATCCATGAGTTTCGAGGTCTTCCTTTTTTTCTTCTTTCAGGTGGACTCCATTCCAAAATCTTTCTCTGTAATCTATCTTTATTCATTGTTCTAATACAGGCGTCGGCAAACATGTACTCAATGAGGCCTCGCAGCTATGACGTGTCAGGGGCAGCGCTTGCTCTGCCTCCCCCTCCCTCCCTCAGAGCCTTAACTGGCACTGCATACACACCGATCACGGGCGAACTGTCCTCTCGTATTACATGTCTGTCAAAGTGTAATTTAATACTAAGACTTAAAGATAAATTTCTGCGCTTTAGAGCGCACGTAATTATTCCTGGTCTATTAAATTTGATATCTAGAATAGCACTTTGATTATTTTTTCTCATCATGTAAGGAACGTAAGGTGTTTGTTGTGCTCTAAAGTTCAAAATCAATCAATCATCAATGGAACATCAAGCGGCATTATGATAAATGTCATAAGATCACCATACAATTATAGACAAGCATGTATTCATAAATTTACACCACGATTTAAAGTAGCATAACACTGACGTAATGTCTTTCATTGGTTGTTTTTGTTTTCCAGATCTAGATCGGACTAACCAACTGCAACAGCTCAAAGAGCAATATTCAGATAATACACCTAATATTAATTCAAATATTACAACTGATAAACAACTTCACGCCAGCTATGCTGTTGCTTTGGAGATTGCTCAGTCACTGAGGTGTTTTAGTGATGGAGATTTCATAAGAAATGTGAGAGTAAAGTTGCCAACATAATTTTCCCAGAACAATATGATATTTTTAGTAATATTACATTACCACGAACCATACAGAGAAGGATATATAAAATAGGATAAATAGCCGAAAAAAGACTACCAACCGAGGTGCATGAATTTATAGCCGTTTCTCTCGTGTTGGATGAAAGCACTGACAACGTTGACACAGCAGAATTGGTAATTTTCACTCGTGGAGTTACTAACAACCTCTCGATACAATAATATATGCGTGAAGTCATTCCACTTACGGAACATACAACAGGGGCAGAATTATCTCAAGCATTTAAGAAATATGTAGAAGGAAAGAAACTGAATCCAAAAAAAAAAATCTTGTATTGCGATTAACAGATTATCATTTGCGTGCTATACTGAGAGTGGCTACTTGTGGTATATCACTAGATTTTAATGGTACATTGCAAATAGAAGTGAATTGAAATATATTGCTCAAATATCTAGGCCTACCTAAAGTATCGTAGACCAAAATAGCTGGATTCAAGTATGTGTACTATTCCTTATTGTACTCTGTAGCGAGCGAGTCCAGCACTGACACTGAACGAAGGTCAATGCCATCCCCTGTTCTACATTACGTCATGTGCATTGCGGGTTGCATGTTGAGACGGCATACTCACCCCTCATTGAGTACATGTTTGCCGACGCCTGTTCTAATATTCAGCTGTTTATATCTTACATCAGGGCCGGGCAGAGCAGTGTCTACTTCGAATCCACTGTGCACGTAACCCTCATACCATGCTTGCTGGTTGTAGGAGTTGTTTTTCTTCGGTTCTTGAACTGTTGGCAGTGACGGATTGATACAGTTAACGATCAGGGCGTTTTCAAGCAGAAAACAGGTGATGATTCTTTTATTGTGTGAAATCGGAATTACACACATTATCATCCAAACATATGAGAAGACGTTCAGACTCAGGCATATTATCTGTAACAGCAATACGCAGTTGCGCCGAGAGGTTATCTGAAACGCGAGATCTCAGTTTTGATTTTTCTATGTTCAGCAGAGAAAAAAAAATGTTCACGGACATACGTGGAGCAAAACATTGCTGTAGCAGTGTAACAGAAGGAGCAAATTCTCTCAAACCAACATATTTTACCTTACACAGTTCTTTGAACACGTCTCTGCCAACTAAATCTCTGCACTTATTTTTTTGTCACTAGATCTGTTTGTAGATCTACGAGTTCACATTGAAGTTAACTCTTACATTGGCTACATCTGCAGTAAAGGTGTTAACAAACATTGATCGTATTTTGTTAGAAGACGGGTAATTTATATTTTAAAGTGAACGAACTACTACTTGTTAATAAGTATAACAATAATTAACTAAAGATAATAAATGAATAATAATAATAATAATAATAATAATAATAATAATAATAATAATAATAATAATAATAATAATATTGGTATAAGTGAATTTAATACATTTAGGTAGATATAAAGAGAAATATAAATATCATGGTCCGAGAGTTATAGTTTAACGGACTTTACAAATACATAGCGTCATGTAGGTCCTACATTGTAGGAGATTGCATGGGTAAACCAGTCACTCGCTCCTCAAAAGCAGGGCAGGCCAGAATCGCCTTCCCGCGCAAACAGGTACCGGAGCAGTGTGACGTCATTGGCAATACACGCGAGGCTCGGGATACACGGGACCAAGTGAAATAAGGGTACTTTTACAACATGAAGCACAATGTTAATGTCCCAATCCCAGGCCTATCTGTTATCCAGTATCTCATATGCAGTTATCCAGTATCTATTCCTGATGGTGGAGCTTCTGTAGTAAGTACAATGAGTAAAACTAGAAACCATTGCTCTGTTGCTGCGTGTAAATATGCTTCATATAAAACTACGGATGTAGTTTATCATACATTTCCTAAGGATGTAACATTACAGCGTGAATGGGTGTCTCGCTGTAAAAGGGCTGATCCAATTAATGTCAATAATGCAAGAATTTATTCAGTTCATTTCCTTCCCGAAGATTACGAACGGGATTTAAAACACGAGCTTATGGATTGGCATTAAGAAGAGAATTAAAAAGCGATGCTGTGCCTTCACAAAGATTCCAAATTGGCATGAGGACACGTGAGACTGCTGTGGCAAGTACCAGCAAGGAAAATGTGCTGGTAATTAATAAATATGCGTGTTCTTAAGACAGTATTTCTGTATGTAATTAATTTCGAACTTGTTTTATACATTTGAGGATTAGAGATTATTATTATTATTATTATTATTATTATTATTACTATTATTATTATTATTATTATTATTATTATTATTATTATTATTATTATTATTATTATTATTATTATTATTACTATTACTATTATTATAACCAGATTATATTTTTTAATTTATACAACATATGACATTAACATATTTGTTGACTGTTCAACTTTAGATTTCTTTGGAGATAAAGCTGATAAATTAGATAATGCTCTCTTTCGTACCGCCTGTGTTCACATCGGCGATCTCGTGCTGATATATGTCCTATGACAAGAGGAAAATGTTATTGTAGCACGCAGGGCTTGTTATTCCTTTACACTTAATGAAATATTTCTTCTATTTTTACATTTATGCGACGCTTTATACTGGGCAATAGCACAAACCAATGCAGTGCTTTAACTATCGCGGTAAACCAGTATTCCTGATGACGTAATGAGCGACAGCCAATAGCAGCGCGATTCGCCGGAATGGCCTACCTCTCAAAAGTGATGGGCATAATCGAATCATTTCAAGAATCGAATACTCTGCATTCGAATACTTTTAAGAATCGAATGTTTCATTCGAATGCAAGTTCTCGGATACTGTCACTCACTAGTAGTAGTATTCGCTAATCGAAATCTCTTGCATTCGAATGCAAGTTCTCGGATACTATGATATTGTCACTAGAGCAATGCTATTCAGTTCTCGCCATGGTTGTTCTCGAATGAAGCATTAAAATGACCCACGAAAATACAACGGTTAGTCCCAATGTTAAATGCACTAAGAGGTGTAAATTAACAATGTGTATCGTGACTTATGGGCAATGCACTTTCAGTCACTAAAATAATTCAATTAACATTTTTTGGTGACAACTAATTTATTCTCACATTTTTGCAAACTACCTAGATGATGGTAAAAAAAGAAAAAACGAAAGAGAGAGAGAGAGAGAGAGAGAGAGAGAGAGAGAGAGAGAGAGAGAGAGAGAGAGAGAGAGAGAGAAAGAAACCCGCTCGAATGTGATACAAGTTGCTGGAATACAAAGGTATTTTAAGTAAAGTTCAACATGCTATTAATTTGGATTAAAATAGTATTTATTAAAGGTTTAGAAGTACAGCATAATAATTAGTAAGTTGATTCCTATGTCAACAAAATTATATCAAGAGTTAAGATTGAAATATGAATCTGTATACATAAAAATAGATGTTGGTGTGTATGAAGTTGATAAACTCCAACACTGGTTGGCCGATCACCATGAACATTGGCACATAGTTGTTGTTGGTTTTTTTTTTTTTTTTTTTTTTTTTTTTTTTTTTTTTTTTTTTTTCCTCTCTTTCCACGAAGATTTTTATGGTACCCATGTTACTATGCACCGTATTACGTTCCCATTGTTTTCTATACTCCTCTTTTACGTAACACATTAACATGTTGTCTACTCGCCCATCAACATACAATTCATACAATATTGCTTATGTTTGAAAAAGAAAGACAACGTATTACATTCACATGGCTTTCTCTACTCACTTTTCTTTTACAAAACACAATCCTATTTCTTTCTCTACTTATCTTAAAAAAAAAAAATCATACAATATTCTTTATGTTTGAAAAGAAAAACAACGTATTATATTCACATGATATTCTCTATTCACTTTTCTTTTACGAAACACAATCACATTTGTTTCTCTCTCCCTCTTCCAAAAGCAATTCATACAATATTCTCTACTGAAAAAGAAAGGTGACGCATTATATTCACATAGTTTTCTCTACTCGCTTTTCTTTTACCAAACACAATCACATTTGTTTCTCTACTCCCTCTTCCAAAAACATGCATACAATATTCTTTATATCTGAAGAAGAAATGCAACGTATTACATCCACATGGCTTTCTCTACTCACTTTTCTTTTACGAAACACAATCACATTTGTTTCTCTACTCCCGCTTCCAAAAAAAAAAAAAAAAAAAAAAAAAATACATACAATATTCTTTATGTTTGAAAAAGAAAGACAACGTATTACATTCACATGGTTTTCTCTAGCCTATTTTCTTTTACGAGACAATCACATTTTGTTCTCTACTCCGTCCAAAAAAATGTCATACAATATTCCTTATGTTTGAAAAAGAAAGACAACGTATTACATTCGCATGGTTTTCTCTACTCACTTTTATTTTAAGAGACACAATCACATTTGTTTCTCTACTCCCTCTTCCAAAAAAAAAAAAAAAAAAAAAATCATACAATATTCTTTATGTTTGAAAAAGGAAGGGAATGCATTAAATTCACATGGTTTTCTCTACTCACTTTTCTTTTACGAAACACAATCCTATTTGTTTCTCTACTTCTTCCCACCCCCCCAAAAAAAATCACACAATATTCTTTATGTTTGAAAAAGGAAAACGTATTATATTCACGTGATATTCTCTATTCACTTTTCTTTTACGACACACAATCACATTTGGTTTTCTCCTCCCACTTCCGAAAATAATTAATACAATTTTCTTCATTGTAAAAATACTACAAGTATATAGGCATTTTCAAATCGTGGAAATATAAACACTTTGTTTACAAAACCTTCTTAGAAATGGCGCTTATCATAATACCTACCAAATGTATACATGAAACTACATATATTTGAATATCACTGTAATTATTAACATTTTTCAAATTGTTGCGATTATTGTAGAGATGGTAATGACAGTTATTAGGTATATTTAAGAACCTCTTGTTACGTCCCATATAGTCACTTATGATCGGTGGATGTGATCTAATAATTATAATCATTTATCTGAAGTACCGACATATTTAATCATGCTCACTTGTATTAACTGCACAGAAAATGTTCACTATGTTAGCCAACACTTCAGGATTACAGCACGCTTAAAGAAGTGCTATTTTGGAAAACGTAGGGAAACAAATCTTACGTGAAATAGCTATTCAATAAAATAATCCTGTCCACATTCTTTGATGGCACTTTATTCCTTCTCACGTTTGCTAGCTGGCCAGTTTTTGAAGAAAAAAAACCGTTCAGATGGGACAGAAGTTGCTGGGATACACATATATTTTAAATGGAGTTCGTACAATTCCGGAAACATGTTTCTATGACGTTTGCAAAACTCGAGTGGTTTTTTCGTTCTTTCCAGATATTGCATTTCTACATACTGTCGTAGCATTAAGGTCACTGTAGTAGTTGGTGTCACAGTAGTTTTAGCAGTTGCTACCTTATTATCGAAGAGTATCCACAAGGAATCCCTCTCTTCTGGCATCTGGCAAAGGAACAGCAGGAGTTGCCCCTTCTTCTGGTACTCGTTTAACCATTGCTGTTAGTTCTTCAGCTATCCATTTTTGAGCATTGATGGCATTTTCTTCCAGACCAAATGCCATCTTCTTCAATCTGGGATCCAGAAATGTGGCTTTTGCTGCTATTTTATTCGTTTCAAATGCACCCAGTCGTCTTGCAACCACATCTACTAATGTGTTCTTTAGAAGTTCTCCCGTAACTGTTTCGGGTGTTTTACTTCTGAGCGTGAACTGAAGGCCTCTAACTAAGGGAATTACAAGAGAAATTGATGGGTAATTCTCTCCAGATAACTCTGTTGTCATTTTCTCCAAGGGTTTGAGAATCGGTATGCAGTCAATAAGTATCTTCCAGTCCTCTGCTTCCAAATTGGACGGTGCCTTTGAAAGGTTCGCTAAAGAAACTGTAAGAGGGTCCTTAACTTGTGCTAATCGCTCAATCATTATGAGAGTTGAGTTCCACCTGGTAGGCACGTCCTGTTTTACGTTGAGTATAGGCAGTCACATCTGTGCTTGAAATTCATGAAGTTTGGCGTTTGCAGCGTCACTATGTTTGAAGTGGCCCACCAAAGTCCTGCATTTTGTAAGTACCGCTCCCAGCTTCTCATTTTTGCTGATGGCTTCACTGACACTCAGATTTAACGTATGTGCTACACAAGGATGATGGAACTTCCGCAAATGTTCGTTAATAGCATTTTTCATGTTGGCTGCGTTGTCTGACACCACAGTGATTATTTTATTTGAAATATTAAACTCCTCAAATATTGCGCTTAGAGATGCTGCAATATTTACTCCTGTGTGAGGATGACTAAGCTCCCTAGTTGCCAGAACAGTAGAATTGAGCTGGTCTTCATAAATAAAATGACATGTGACAGTTATATATGAAACATGGCTGTCCGAAGTCCACATGTCTGTCGTAATGGCCACACTATTCACTTTATTCAACATGTCTATCACTTTGGACTTAACATTTCTGGCAATAACTTCGTGGATAACGTTTTCCGACTGGGCACAGCATACAGTGGATTTAACTTCTTGCTGTACTCCAAGAATCCACGATTTTCCACAATTGAAAGTGGCTGATAGTCTACTGCTATCATTTTAATAATACACATATCAATTTCCCCCTTTTCGGAATCAGAGAGTGTGCTCTCTCGGACAGCGGCTAATCGTAATTGTCGTTGCCAAGGTCGCTTTGCTGGTGGACCAGATGTGGCTTCTCCTTCAGATGTAGGTGCTTCTGAAGTTGAAGGTGGTATTTCTGGAACTGCTTGAAATGATTGCTGGGTACTAGTAGATGGTTCCGGGTTGTCCTGATTTTCTTCATCTGTGGTAGGGCCCTGGCTAAATAGAACAGAGTCGGGTGCAATCTCTTTAAATGCATTTTTAAATTTGTTGTATTGCCAAAATACTTCGTCTTTTTTGCACACTTCACACGTTACAACTTTATTCTGAGTTTTTTTGAAGTAATTCCACACGTTGGATCTTCTCGCCCTAAGGACTCATGGTGATACTGTACTAATAATAGTTAACGGAAACAATAACTCGGACGAAGTGTTCTCTGAGAGAATGAACTAAAACCGCCACTGCAATCTTAGGCCGGTTTCCCCCGTTTAAGTTAACACTATTTTATTTTAACTCTGCTGTAGCAAGTGAAGTGTCATTTAGGATATTTCACTTCGAATATAGTAGCTGTTATAGAAAGAATAAGCTGAAATTGCGCTTTAGTACCGCACACATACAGCACGAGTTCACATTTAAGGTAACTATCTACAAGAACTCCAGTCCACTTACTTAATGCGTCTAAGGTGCACGTCCGGCAAGAACTGCTGACAATTAAATGCCTATCTTGTGTTATCTATTTTCCTCGTATACAATAAACATTGGATATCATGAACGACTGGTATATGTTACTGCTGAGCTGTTTACTAAATTGTAATCTTAGACTGTTTGTTCTAAACAAAACCTCTGTAGCGCGTAGTTCAGTTTTTTGCTGTGTACGGATGTTTGTGTGGTCACTGTGCTGCACGTGCTAATCATGAGGACAAGAAAACAGTTTATTTCGGACTAAGAAATAGTGAACATATTTTTAATTTCTCTGTTACGTATTATAAGCACCCTGAATAAAAAAAAAAAGTATTTTTAGTAAAAGTGTGTGTGTGTGTGAGAGAGAGAGAGAGAGAGAGAGAGAGAGAGAGAGAGAGAGAGAGAGAGAGAGAGAGAGAGAGAGAGAGGGAGAGAGAGCAACATAACTCAAAACCAAAAGGTCGGTTAAAAACCAAAGTTGGTATTTAAGTTTAATATCCTTCAAGGATGCGACACGAAGATTTTAAAAACGAAAATCCTCCGCCCTAAGCTACCTTTTCCATAGAGAATTTTTCGAAATTTTGATTTGCTCTTGCGATTTTGAGTAAAATGCCATATGTTAAAAGGTATTTTTATAGCAATTGGAACGTATATTTTGAATATTCTAGCTTATGTAGTCCTGTTTACTCTTGATGACTTGCATAACTGGTAAAGCGTAAGAGATAGACCAATTATTATCATGGTGGTGGCGGTGGCGGTGGCGATGGCGATGGTTGTTGTTGTTATTATTATTATTATTATTATTATTATTATTATTATTATTATTATTATTATTATTATTATTATTATTATTATTATTATTATTATTATTATTATTATTATTATTATTATTATTATTATTATTATTATTATTATTATTATTATTATTATTATTATTATTATTATTATTATTATTATTATATGTCAATAATATGTCAGCGTTATAAGTATGAATTTTGTGTCGAATTTATAACATTGACGTCCATACGTTCTAGTTAACTGATCCCGTAATGTGCGTTCCGTTATTTCATAAACCGAGAACAAGCCGAGTGAAACATTCGAATTCAACATTCATAACATACGCAAACGAGAACCGAGTGAAGTATTCGATAACAGCAGAGTAGTAATTAACAAACGAGAACCGAGTGAAACATTCGAATTCAACATTCATAACATACGCAAACGAGAACCGAGTGAAGTATTCGATAACAGTAGAGTAGTAATTAACAAACGAGAACCGAGTGAAACATTCGAATTCAACATTCATAACATACGCAAACGAGAACCGAGTGAAGTATTCGATAACAGCAAAGTAGTAATTAACAAACGAGAACCGAGTGAAACATTCGAATTCAACATTCATAACATACGCAAACGAGAACCGAGTGAAGTATTCGATAACAGTAGAGTAGTAATTAACAAACGAGAACCGAGTGAAACATTCGAATTCAACATTCATAACATACGCAAACGAGAACCGAGTGAAGTATTCGATAACAGCAAAGTAGTAATTAACAAACGAGAACCGAGTGAAACATTCGAATTCAACATTCATAACATACGCAAACGAGAACCGAGTGAAGTATTCGATAACAGTAGAGTAGTAATTAACAAACGAGAACCGAGTGAAACATTCGAATTCAGCATTCATAACATACGCAAACGAGAACCGAGTGAAGTATTCTATAACAGCAAAGTAGTAATTAACAAACGAGAACCGAGTGAAACATTCGAATTCAACATTCATAACATACGCAAACGAGAACCGAGTGAAGTATTCGATAACAGCAAAGTAGTAATTAACAAACGAGAACCGAGTGAAACATTCGAATTCAACATTCATAACATACCCAAACGAGAACCGAGTGAAGTATTCGATAACAGTAGAGTAGTAATTAACAACCGAGAACCGAGTGAAACATTCGAATTCAACATTCATAACATACGCAAACGAGAACCGAGTGAAGTATTCGATAACAGCAAAGTAGTAATTAACAAACGAGAACCGAGTGAAACATTCGAATTCAACATTCATAACATACGCAAACGAGAACCGAGTGAAGTATTCGATAACAGTAGAGTAGTAATTAACAACCGAGAACCGAGTGAAACATTCGAATTCAACATTCATAACATACGCAAACGAGAACCGAGTGAAGTATTCGATAACAGCAGAGTAGTAATTAACAACCGAGAACCGAATGAAGTATTCGAATTCAACATTCATAACATACGCAAACGAGAACCGAGTGAAGTATTCTATAACAGCAGAGTAGTAATTAACAAACGAGAACCGAGTGAAACATTCGAATTCAACATTCATAACATACGCAAACGAGAACCGAGTGAAGTATTCGATAACAGCAGAGTAGTAATTAACAACCGAGAACCGAATGAAGTATTCGAATACAATCTCAGGATTCGAGAACATCTCGAGAACTTTCAAGAATCGAATACATCGACATTTTGCATTCGAATACTCCCATCACTACTCTCTATTCTAGTTGCCTTGCACTCGCTCTTTGATAGTTACGGACATGAATAATTCAGCTTCCAGTTTAAGCGTTGTTAATATGGAAGTGCTATAAAGTAAAGTTTATACTTAAAAATAAGCCACAAAGGTTTATTAAAGCGCATGCGGAGATTAGTGAAGCTCATATTATTAACAATAGTGAGTGAACATTTTACAATATTCGTCGTGAATAACAGATGAGTTCAGACATTAAACCTGGTCACAAATGAAGCCTTGGTTATTTTTCGTTACACCTGTGCATACCCAGAGATAAGATCCTTGCTCAAATCGTAACTAGCCAGGAAAAATACTACTTTAAGTACCAGAATTACAACCAATAATGCACCCTTGTCAACCCAACAAAAGTAGCAACGGATTTTGTTTGTCTGACACCGTAATTGTTGCAAGGTCATTCTTGTGAAAGGATTCTGCAGCCAAGGCAACCTGCAGTTTGTTTGGGACACATGGTATGCTTGTTATGTTTAGATTTTAAACCTTCTAGAACTTTGGCATGCTAGAAATTTGCAATCACAACAAAGAAATAACCACAATGATGATGATGATAATAATAATGATAATGATAGAAAATTTATACAACATATAAAAATGTAGATCAGAAAACACTAGTTTTTTTCGATGTATTCGGCATGATAGCTATAATAAAGCCGTTCAATGTTGGCTTGAAGAAAACCATGTAATATCTTATTACAAATGAGGTAGACGGTGTTGACACAGACATTATTCCTTTACTGATATCGGTCGCGAAACGACCTTTGGACTCCTAAATCAACTAAGGAGCGGTGTGAACCATTGTGTTGTATAGGTTCCACGCCGAAACTCTGTCTTACATTGATATTGAGTTCTTACCCTTTAACCTCTCCGAAAGGACCAACGATGTTACTTCCAGTCCTGGTACCAATTCTACCATTGAAATCCCCCGCATCATAATTTATCTTGAGTCACCAGTTTTGTTTATTACATTATTCAAGTTTTCATAAGACACATCTTTCTCTGCTGGTGCTTCATCTTGACTTATCCCCGCCAAGGGCGAGAGGCTTTACCCCCCCTGGCTGTCTGGCACGCCCCATGTAGATCTTGGGATGACCGTACACCAGAAATCCACGATGCCTATTTCAAGTATCCGCACGTGTTTTTTTTTTTTTTTTTTAGAATTTTTGTCAGGCTACACTGACCGTCGATATATTTACACCGATGGGTCAAAGAGCACCAACGGTGTTGGATGTGCCTATGTTTATGGAACCGAATCATATACATTCGGTTTTCCAAATAGCACTTCTATTTTTACTGCAGAGCTTTATGCAATTTATCGAGCCATTTTGTATGTTCGCCGTCGTAAATTAGGTGGCTGCCAGATTTTGAGCGATTCCCTTAGTGCACTACAGAGCCTTTGTCAGTTGTACAACCCCCAACCTATTGTACAACGTATCCAGGATGCCCTCCATGTTTTACACGCTTCTGGCGTTGACGTGGTGTGTGCATGGATTCCTGGTCACGTAGGTTTGCTGGGGAATGAAATGGCAGATTTAGCAGCAAAGACGGCAACTACAGAACCCAGTATTACCATCTCACGTGTTACTTCGGAAGACTTTAGGCTTGACGTGCGGAGAGCGGTGTTGTCGTCCTGGCACGAAGAGTGGTCAGCTCTCCGCGGTAATAAGCTTAGAGAAGTGAAAGAACTTCCGATAAACTGGGTAACTTCCTGTCGCATATCTAGCCGCGAGGAGGTTAGTTTGGCTCGACTTAGAATAGGGCACTGCAATTTTTCGCATGGTTACCTCTTTAAAAGGGACCGTGAGCCTCTATGCCCGCTGTGTGACAACCTTTTGTCAGTTCGCCACGTGCTGCTAGAGTGTTGCTCTCTATCGCACCTTCGGGATTCTCTGCAGCTGCTTGCCAGACTTGCAGAGGTGTTAGCAGACGACAAAACAGCGGTTGATAGAGTTTTTAAGTTTTTAGCGGATTGTAATATCAATTTGAGGATTTAAAATTTTATATATCTGTTTATTCCTTTTGACCTATTTGTTACATTGTTTTATATCCGGCTATTGCCGCTGTTTTTACGTTTATGTGTATTTTTTCTTTGATACTATTAATTTATTTTTGAGTCAAGTTTATATCTGGCTATTGCCATGAATTTTAGAAGGGCGCTAATGACCTAGAAGTTGAGCGCCCTTAAAGCCACAAATCAATCGATCAATCATTGACTTATCCCATACACTTTTTTTTAATTTATTAAAGGTCGATCAGCAGTTTCCTACTTTACAAATCAGGCAGGACATAGACATAAAACGACACAAAAGAAAAGGCAATTACAAATAAATACACGGAAAATAACAGTTACATAGAAAGGACAAGATGAAGTCAGCCCCAATCGGGCCCCTCTGTGACGTACTGATAGTAGTGAAAGAATCCAAGGTAAAGTATAAATACACAGAAAATAACAGTTACATAGAAAGGACAAGATGAGGTCAGCCCCAATTGGGCCCCTCTGTTACGTACTGATCGTGGTGACAAGAATCCAAGCTAAACTGCGATCTGGTTGTTGTTAGAAGGCAAGAGCAGGTCTTGCGGTAATCGACTGCGGATTGTGGTGGGAACTCTAGTCTCACGGCCAAGGGAATAGACGACTGCACCGGGTGGTAAGTTGCTAAAGAAGGTCTGAGCTTGATGACGGATGAACTTCTCAATGGTGAGGGTACCAAGTTCTCTGTGAAGTTGTGCATTGCGCACGAACCATGGAGCGTTCAAGGCGATGCGTAACACCTTGTTTTGGAGCGACTGAAGCCGCTTGAGGACGCCAGATGCAGCTCCACCCCAGACCGGACAGGCATAGGTCAGCAAAGGTCGGATTAATGCGGTGTAGAGTAAAATGGTGGTGGACGGACGACTTCCTGTTGATCAATGGATACAGTTTTGATAGTCTGGCATAGGCAAGATTCCGTTCAGCATTAATATGTACTCTCCAGGTGAGACGTCGATCAAACTGCACTCCCAGGTATTTCACAGTGTGGTCTGGGCGTTTCCAGGGTATCGCTACGCCGTCTATGGTGAGAACTGGTGACGTTCCAGATCGACGGAGAGTGAAGATCATAGCTTCGCATTTAGCCTGGTTAAGCACGAGACGCCAATCACTTAACCAGGAGGTGAGAGTATTCTAGGCTGATTGAAGATTGTCGGTGGCGGTCAATAGATTCTCGTCTGATACAAACAAGGCGGTATCATCTGCATATACAGCAATATGAGCAGAAGATAAAGCAGGAATGTCAGCGATGTAGAGAGTAAACAGAAGAGGTCCAAGTATTGAACCTTGAGGTACTCCGGCCAAAACAGGCCGAGGGGTGGATCGTTCAGAGCCCAGCCGAACTGAAAAAGTACGGTCCGAGAGAAAGCTATGGACCAGTTTGCAAAGATAGTAAGGAAGACCAAGATTCCGCAGGATACCACACTTTATCAAAGGCCTGCTTGACGTCCAAAAAGGCAGCCAGAGTGTGCTGCTTGTTCTCAAAAGCACGTGCTATGTGTTTGGTGACTCGTAACAGCTGATGAGTAGTAGAATGGGGACTCCAAAATCCAAGTTGAAAAGCAGGTAAGGCAGAGGTGTAGGTTAGGTATTTATTGATTCGTCTGTGAAGCAGTTTTTCAAAGACCTTGGATAGCACCAGGTATGATAGTAAGGAAGAGGATGATCTGAAATGCAGGCATATCGACGATTGGAAATGTGATAATGGAGCAATTGGTGGCATGAGTGGCGGGGGAAACCGGAGTACCCGGAGAAAACCCGCCCTGACACCGCTTCGTCCACGACGAATACCACATGCGGGTCCCTGGGATCGAACCCGGGCCGCCTAGGTGGTAGGCGAGCGCGCTAACCGCTCGGCCACGGCGCCGCCCTACCTTAAGATACGACAGCATAAAATAAGAATCCGCTAAAACATTGATGGCTACTCGAGCAAAGAGATCTTTACCGTCGAAAACAGAACCGCTACACAGTATACATACCATAAGTTAATAAGAGTGATGATATGCAAATTAATGTATTTTTCAAAGTGTTTTTGCAAATAATTCTTGTAGTTATTTTAAATTTAACGCTATTTTGTAGTGTTAGTTAACGGACTATATTTCCATTCGCGTCCACTGATATGGAAGTTGTGCAGTTCGATCACCCAATGAAGTGTTACTTAAAACACGTGCTGTTGTTTACATTGCAGTTTAAAGTAAGGCCGGCGAGGGTATAGAAACATGTTGTATTCGAATAATCAAGAAAAATGTATTCGAATAATTTAGAATAGGCTGAAACGAATCCTTACGTCATCAGTGCATTTCTTGACCCCGATGATGCGAGTCCGTCGACCTCTCTTGCAGGCTTTTTCAAGCTGTCTTCTTCCAAACCCTCTCAGGAGCCATGCCGGGCGCAAGGTTCCAAATTTCAAAGTGTACTTTAGAATGAGCGTAATGAGGTTCCAGTAGACATTACGTCCTGATATTTCGTCTTACTGCATTACAATACATAAGTTCATGTTAAACTACAATTTTACATGGCCATTTTCCAAATTCAAATATGTGTGTGTTATTGTTAGAAGGGTTAACTATTGTTTCCCTCACAAGATATTTTGTGTCACCCTCACCACCACCACCACCACCACCACCACCACCACCACCACCACCACCACCACCACCACCACCACCACCACCACCACCACCACCACCACCACCAATTATTATTATTATTATTATTATTATTATTATTATTATTATTATTATTATTATTATTATTATTATTATTATTATTATTATTATTATTTATTGTTATATTTTGCATTTATTATATTGTAATATGATTTGAAACAATGACGCTATTTTAAACCATAGTAGATAAATTAGCTATTCTTATTTTTTAACTGGATGCGCAATTAAATAAACATGCATACTTTTGAAACGTTTTTATTCATTCATTGTAAACTTATTTAGAGTTACAGAGGTGTAAAAATTATTTTAAAATGTGCGCATCAGATATTTTTATCATATTTTTACTTTTATAAATAGCTACCAATGAACTATTTATAACATTTAATGTCAGACATCTCACCGTTTTTTACAATAAAATGCATTATTTTGTTAATATAAGTTAGTTTTTATTTTAAACATATTACAACATTTTGAAATATAATGAACTACTTGACATTATAGAACAAATTCTTCATACTTATAAATTATTTTCAACCTTTTAGTTCGGTTTGATATAAAAGCGTGTTTTTAGCTTTTTAAAGCTATAATTTATTTTTAACTTTTTATTCTCACATTTTTCTTATCAATTTTTTTTCAAACTTTTTAATTCGAAATCTCTTTATAATTTCTGAGTTCGAAAAGTTTTCAAAGTATTTTCTTGGAACAGTATTAGATTACAATTACTGTTTTAACTACACTATCAGCTGTTGTGAACTTCCTGCCCCTGGGCAAACTTCGATCCGCAATCCTTACCCCGAAATCTCGTGTCCCTCTCCGGGCATCTCCTCCTTTCAATATTTTCAAGCGATTTCATTCCTCTGTCCAGTGTAACCTGTGTCGATTACTAAACTATCTACTGTTGTGAGTGTCTTGGCCCTGTGTGAAAGCCGGTCCGCGATATTTCCTCCGGGTCTCGTGTTCCTTTCAGGTCCTCTCGCTGGGCATTCGCGTCATCCAATATATAAATATATATTTAATTAAAGCAATTTTCGGGGTGCATGTAGACATGTTCCCAAGCGACATCTAAGATACCATAACTGTACCATTTTTTATAGATTTGCTTTGTCATTCTTTATCCTCACGATCCTGGTCAGGACATCAGGACAAAGTCCTGATGACATTATACTCTCATCGGTCCTTATCTCGTGTGCAAATTTTCAAGTCAATCAGACAACTCTAAGTTGGTGAAAATTATATTGAAAGATTCTGTTACATTGTTAAATGTATCTAAGTAATTGTTTATCCTGATGGTCCTGGTTAGGACATTAGGACAGTGTCATGTTATTATTATATTGTCATTGGTCCTTGACATGTATGCAAATTTTCAAGTTAATCAGACGCATCAAGTAGCTGAAAATTGTGTTAATTTCATAAATTTAGCTAATTCGCCTTTTATCTTGATGATAGAGTTTAGGACAAGATTATGATATTATTGTATTGTCATTGGTCCTTGACATGTATGCACGTTTTCATGTCAATCAGACGAATGTAAGTTGGTGAAAACTACGTCGAAAGATTCTATTACATTGTTAAATTTAGCTAACTAATGTTGTTTTTTCCTAATGACCCTAGTAAGAACCTTAGGATCAAATTATGATAATATTTTATTGTCATTGGTCCTTGACAGGTGTGCAAATTTTCATGTCAATTAGACGACTGTAAGTTGGTGAAAATTACGTCGAAAGATTCCGTTACATTGATAAATTTAGCCAACTGATTTTGTTTATACTAGTGATTCTGGTCAGGATGTTAGGATAAAATTATGATATTATTGTATTCTCATCGATTCTCGACATGTGTGCAATATTTCAAGTCAATCAGACGACTCTTAAGTGGGTGAAAATTACGTCGAAAAATTCCGTTACATACATACATGCACGCACGCACGCACACACACACACACACACACACACACACACACACACACACACACACACACACACACACGTGAAGCTAATATAAAGCGTGTAAGAAAGTAAAATTATACGTTATGTCAAATTTTAACTTGTAGTTCTAGGCACCAGGAAATCTAGATACTGATTTCTTCTCTCTGTAAAATAGGCGCATAAAGTATACTTTTGATGGTGTCAGTCATGCATCAACTCAGGATTATCTGTAAATAATCCAGACCATACCATATATGGAAATTAAATTATATATAATAGTTGTTCGTCATGGGTATCCATTTATTTTATAGGACTTTAAGCCTAGGAAAAGCTGTCCATAACAAGAACTACCACTCGGAGTTGTTAATGGAGGAAAATATTTAGTGACAAGCAGTGGATATATATCCACAGAAAGTGTTTTATTTTACCTTAGAGAGTTGTAAACTATTTTCAAGTTCAGGTCTCGCAGCTATTTGTTCCCAAGCATTATCCCTTGCATTGTTATTATTGTATAATTTGTGACATTTATCGAACCAAAAATGTAAATTGTTGAACTAAAGTGATAGCTTTTCCTCATCTATTGCTGCAGATAATGGTATATCAAGCGCAATGAATGATTTACTGCTACTGAATAGAGATGTCACAGAATTAGAGATGACCTTGATTAGCACAAAGACTTCCGACAGTGACACGATTGACACCAATAGTGTAACCCCGCCCACGGAAGCAGAAGAAATATTCTCTGCAGGCGGAAGCCTGAAATTTTCGCGTTTAGGTGAGAGCCGTTCCATTTATTAACAAGGAAAAGATATTTTTCGGCGCGCCGCGCTTCGCCTCTTCGTGTCCAAGTGTGAGCATGCATTTACCCGGATAAGGATTTTTCCGAGGTTTTCCCTTATCCTGAGAAGACGAATGTCGGGTAACAAAGTTCTTTGGACCTCGGGCTCATTTGAGCACGATTTCACCCATGTCATTCACCGTCCGATATGACACTACGTTGGAGGACGATAATAGTGGCGTTGGCGGCGGTGGTGAATTAGTAAAGTTGTCGGTGTTTTTATGGGACACCGCTATATGTAGATGTAGAGAATACCAATACCAATATAATGGTGTAAAACCACAAATACAAATTATCTACTTGCAATATATCACTGGTAATATGTTCTTAATTCTATCAAACCAAACAAATCGGGGATCGAGTTTAGAAAGGTGCTGAACGTTATCAATTAGTCAGGCGAACCTCTTACTTAAAATCGGTATCTCTATTAGGCTTATTGAACGAGAGTGCGCTTAACATGAATAAACATGTGATTATTTAAATGCAGCATATATTCACATCGCCTGGACGTGTTTATCCAGCTAACGTGGTGTTGTGAAGGTCGCCGAGTTAAAGCATACTGCTGACATCAAGAGCTCAACGAAGAGGGGGTGGTATAAATAAAAAATGGCGATTGCTAGGAGCTGCAGCTGGCAAGAAAGTTGAGAATCGAGCTTCAGGTCGTGGTTTGTTATTAATAAAGTGGAGAAAATCATATGAATGTAACACATCAGATTTTTATCTGCACAGGAACCACCGTACTACTGAACTTCAGTTGAGCAGGCTGAGGTAGCTACCAAGTTACCGAAAGAAATAGCAAGCAAAAGGTTACTAAAAGCAAGCAGGGCTAGTTTTCATTTATATCATTCTGCGAGCAATAGCTCAGCGATCAAGATCAGCAAGCTTTTGCTCACGAGTAGGTTAAGAAAAACATAAAAAGTATACCACCCATTGCTGGAGTTAAACTGTTCACTGACTTGAACAAGTGTTTGTGTTTGTGTGTTTACGTCATTATAGTTGCCCAGAGATCGAATTGTTTGGTGTGTAGTCAGTTCACCTGCAAAGGACGCATATGGTCATGTGACGGTGTGTCGTATTCCATGGGTCGACAGCTCCATCTAGTTTTCTCTCTCCGGCAGCACTCATTCTATCGATCCGTCAGCCCCACCCACTCAACCTATTCAGCCCTTCCTTGTATCCTGTAGGGCCTACCCGGGTCAGGGAGAGTTACGCCTGCACAAATATGTATTCAGAAATCGGGTCATCGTGATACAGGAGATAATGGTTATAGCAACGCTTGAGTCACAAGTGTTTTGATCAAGATTAGGACGGCTTGTCTTTCAAGTAAAAGAGATGCGTTGCTATATCCTAGGAGACTGTAAACTGTTGTGATAGGTACGTGGGCGGTGAGGTTTTGCACGAATACGGACAGATGCATCTTGAAGGATTCAACAAAAGCAAGATGAAAGTTAAAAGAATGGTTCTCGGTTTGGTGCCAAATAAGACCACAGAAGTTCGAGAAGCTTTACGGATGCAAAATGAAGTGTGTGCTGTTAAGGGAAGAGAGCATCAGGACTAAGGGCAGAGTTGCCAATTTAGTGACTTGCAAAATCCAGAGGTTTTGCTTACTAGTCTAACGCCAAAAAATACATCCCGCTTAGCAGGATTTCTAGTGGTTTTAAAACTACAAATAACAATAAAATCGGATTTTTCATCACAATAGCTTTACTGCGTGATCGTATTTCGAAAATTAGAATTTCTGGGTTCAATTAAAAAGACTGGCCCCGATTAGATTTTAATTTTATGAAGAGGTTCGAAGCTCTGTTTAACAACAAAATATACAGTGTCCCAAAAAACACCGACAACGTAGTATGTTGTGCGGAATGGCAAACTGATCGGTTTTCAAGAAGAAACTGGAAATGCACGGTTTGGACGCTGGAGAACGTCGAAGTTTGAGATGAGTGTGGGTTCACATTTCGTCGACAAATCCAACATGAGTAGCACATCGAGCTGTGTACATTACAAACGGGCTTCGAACTGTGTACCTCCTAAGTCATTGCAGAGCCTACATCGGTGGTACTGAGCCTCGTACACATGACCCAATACATAGGTTGTCTTGGAAGATTTTCAATTGTTTCGTGGACATTGACATTAAGGTTCTCCGCTGATGTTACATGAGTGCTATACACAATGCTCTTCATACAACTCCACAGAAAATAGTTGAGAGGGTACAGATCTGGCGACCGTGCTGGCTATGGAACTGGTCCATCTCTAGCAATCCATCGATTTGGACATGCAACGTTGAGGTGATTCCGTACTTACATCAAAGTGTGCTGGAGCTCATGTTGGTCATTTCCACAGCTGTATACTAGTATGCGTCGCACTGCTATTAAACGTTACTGTGCTGGAAACTACCCAAGTAGGCAGTAGAATGCGCACCAAGGACTCTTAAGAGGAATACAGCGCATCGCAGAAATAAGGCTCAGTTGGTTCATGCGCACTACACAGGTGGCTAAAGGATTTCTTACCTTCTCAATCAAGACCCCAAAACGAATCTGAACAAATTGACACAACCGTTCGTTCTCAAACTTCGGCGTTCTCCAGCGCCCAAAACGTGCATTTCCGGACAGGGTTTCCGTCTTGAAAACAGATCAGTTTGCCATCCCGCTCAACATACTAAGCGTGGTCGGTGTCTTTTTTTCTCTTATCTCTCTCTCTTTGGGGGGGGGGAGGTTAAAACACCTTGTATTTGCATTGCGTACACGTGTACAACAATTACATTCATAATTCTTGAAACTCTTGGCCTAACAAATGCATTAATTGTGGTCCAGTGAGCATTTTGTATAGTGAAAAATGCGGAAAGAGAATGGAATTGACAAAATGGAGTTCAAAGCAGATGCTTTACTTAAATTGTATAATACCAGTTTAATAACAATCTGTGGTTTCAAAGTGGTTGATATTTTAAATAAAGAGTATCGAGAAAGTACAATTTATAAGCATAATAAAAATGGGTAAACAGAACCTCAACATTTGTCACACATGGGCCAGATTTCACAGATACTGGAACATCTCCACCGAAGGATCTTGGTTTTTAAACACATGGTGTCTCGTTTTGACTTTTATCAACTTATATATCTGGACTCGTGCTTGGATGATCTAAAATGCTTTTCCGCACATGTAAATGGATACATATGACTGCTCTGCATGTGAGAGTTTAATGTCACAGTTGAAGGCATCACGAGACACCAAAAACTACGATCTGAAATGAATGTTCCAGGTGAAGACCAAAGTAAGTTCTTATTCATCTTTTCGTAAGTGGTATACTTACTCTTCCAATAAATGTTGTGTCAGAATCAGTCCTTAAGTGCGGATGTAAGGCGCTTAGAAGAAGGTTTTTGCGTATGGAAGAAGCACAGAGTTCTTCATTTAAAACCTAACGGGGCACACAGCGTTTCGCTTCTCCCGCGACCTTACTGGATTCCCCCACTACCCATTGCCGTTATGCGCGCGGATAGCCGGTACTGGGCCTCTGAAAATCCACATCCCGTCCAAAAAATCCCTTGTCATGATCGGAGAGTTGGAGTTTGATGTGCTGTTAGCGCTAGACGCATAATCGGTCCAATATTCTACGAGCAGACTAAATGCAGAGAGGTACGGAAATGACATTTTGACCACATTTTATCATGAACTGACAGAAGAAATCATATGAGTGGTTTCAAGAAGATTCTGTTACTGCCCATACAGCAGAGGAGTCCATGAATAAAATTAGGGAAGTGTTTGAAGTTAGAGCGATTAGTGCTGGTGTATGGCCCTCTCGCTTCCCCGACCTAACAGTGTATGATATTTTTACTTGTGGGGGAGTAACCTGAAAGACAACGTTTACGAGACAAGTCCTCGTGCATAGGAAGAACTAAAACAAAATATTAGAAATGAAATCGGATACATTACAGTGGCGCAATTTAATCGTGTGTATTAGAATATGTTCTCCTGATATAATGCTTGTTTAGCCGAGGGTGGACAGCATTTATAGCATCTTCTGTAAGGTAAGAGTTGTTATACATGCTTAACGCGCGGAGTTTATGCAGGAGCAAAGCCGGCTGTGGCACACCAAATCGCGCACAGGCGAAATGTCATGCGCCCGTTAGGTTTTAAATGACATACTTCGCAAATGAGTAAGAGCCAAATCCAGAATTTTGAAACGAATACGTGAAATACACTTTCTTTACGAATCATGAGCAACATGTTTTCAGCAGTTCAATAAAGTGGATTGATTTTATTCAATGTTGTATAGTATTTTATTTGCTTTAGATCCAAGACTTACTTGTTCGAGTACTACTATTTCAACTTCATCTTGTTCAAAACGCGAGCACGTTATTTCATTGACGTCGGTGTATGTCAGACGGATGGTAGTTGCCTTCCTATGCCACCTATTGTGTTGCTGGATGTGCTATGTGTATGGAACCGAACCACATACATTAGGTTTTCATAGTAGCACTTCCATTTATAGTGCAGAGTTGTATGCAATTTTATATGTGCGCCGTGACAAATTGGGTGTCTACCCCATTTTTAGCGATTCGCTTAGTGCATTTCAGAGCTTTCGTGAGCTGTACAACTACCATCCTATTGTACAGCGTATCAAGGATGCCCTCCATATTTTACACGCTTCTGGCGTTAACGTGGTGTATGCATGGATTCCTAGTCACGTTGTTGGCTTGCTGGAAAATGAAATGGCGGATCTTAGAGCAAAGGCGGCAATCACACACCCTTGTATTACAATATCCCGCGTTACTTCGGAGGACTTAAGCCTTAAAGTGCGGAGAGCAGTGTTGTTGTGCTGGCGCGAAGAGTGGTCAGCAGAAAATAAGCTTAGAGCACTGAGGGAAATTCCGATAAATGGGTAACCTCCTATCGCAGAGTTGCTCAACTGTGCAACACACACTCGCTCCCCCCCCCCCCCCCCCGCCCCCCCCCCCCCCCCCCCCCACCAATGACCAAGGCAAGGAGAGCCAGACCTGCCGGAGGCGGAGAGCGCGGAGAATTAGTACGTACAATTATGTTCCTTGTTCATGACAAACGTTATTCTCCTGGAGAAATACAACAAACTTTTGAAGCAATTGTATGTCAAATTGTCTTCGCAGTTCAAAGACCTAAGAACATTTCAAACCAAAATGCAATTATTTTGCACTTTTGAACTTTCCATGTAGTGAGGCTTCATACGAGCTACAAAAAGGAAGCTACTTGCATTGCAGAATTCCACGACCATAAAATGTTCCGAGAAAGAAGGGTGGGAATTATTTAGGTCTCTGCCCTGCTGTGAGTGTCCGAGATTACGTTTGTGTGAATCTAGTTAATGGCAGTCTTTGGCTCCACCTATGTGTGTTTAAAAATACCAACAGTAAGTTTATTGGCATAAATAATAATTACCATCTAAAGCTTATTTAATCCCGGGATATAAAGTACTTACGATTGTAAGTCGCCCTTTGGGTATTTATCTCTGATGCGAGATTCCCTTTGTGGTCTACCGGGAAAAATACGAATCGCTTTGAGTATAATTCATTGTCATACTGGCAGGTTGTCACGGTAGCTTAATGGTTAGAACAGCTGAACGTAGAGCGTCTGTGGTTCAAATCCCGGCTGTGGCGTTGAATGTTTCAATTCGGATTCTGCCTCTGAAACGCCCACACACGGCTTGTGTGTTTAAAAACACCAGCAGTAAGTTTGTTGGCAGAAATAAATAATAATTTACACCATCATGTTTAGTTTTTATTGGCGGATAAGCTTCTCAAAGTTCTTGATATAGACATAGTGATTCCTACCACTATCATCATTTATTAGTAGGAGGTCGCGATGGTCAATCAACTCATCAACCACCTTTATAGAAAACACATTGTGCTTCTCATCCAAGCCTAAAACGTTGAGACGTACTATTAAGTTTCACAAATTTGAGGATTTCAGTCTAGCTGGTAGGAAGCGTAACGCAGGTGAAGTACTTTTTTTGAAGATTAAAATACTTGCTAACACGGTGTGCACTCTTACTACGAACTTTGCAAGGATCGCATACATGAAGCATTTTTCATTATTAGGGCTAGGAAGTTCATGCCTTTACGTGTTTTTTCATAGGGGTTAAAAATGTATGCTTTTACATTATGTGCACGAATTATGGAATTTTCAGTTATTTGGACATGATTTTATGGTGCATATAACTGCATATTTTCTTGATTTTGATAAATGCACAATATTTCAATATTATAGTCCCTATATTGCATCTTTTAATGATTTTTATGGTTTTTTATTATTTTTTCCATTTGTATAATATTTTTCATATTGGTAGTTTGCACATGATGATGCAACTCACGAGGTGGCGAGAACTAATGCTGAGTCATGTTGTCATGCACTGAATCCCCTGTTTCCATCCTTTCATTATATGTATGTGCGTAGAGAATAATCAGTGCGTTATCTGAGAGGTTTATATAATATTAACAAAGAGCAGCACGATTATAGCAACGCTTGCCTGCCCACCAGTAGTTGTGTCGTGGTTTTCAAACGGAACAGTGTTGTCAACTGGTTCCCACCAAATTAAATTAGGCGTATAAAATGTTAAAAAGCTCTTCAAATGCCGAAAATAAAAGCAACTTCGAGTGCTAGATTAACTAATTTACAGAAAGAGTTTTCGGGTGATTTAATAGCTGCAGATATCTACAGTCAGAAAATATCTCAAATACTTTAGCGCATAAACACAGAAAAACATAAGGAGAATTTAATCAGAAAACTCGCAAACAAAGAACCTATTCAAAAACAGCTAGTAGGGTGTTTAGGAAGTAGGGTTACTGAATTTTCCTATGACTTGTGCCAAACATTTTTAGCTGCTGATATTCCCTTATTCAAAATTAATAATCCGACATTTAAAAACTTTCTTGCCAAGTCCACTCGACAACATGTGTCTGAAGAAAATACAGTGCGCAAGAATTATGTAGGACATTGTTACAATAACGTATTGTCAAATATACAAAATGAATTAGCGGATCAGTTTGTGAGGTTGTCCTGTTGATGAAACCCCTTATTCTGAGCGCCGTTCTATTGCTAATATAATCGTGGGTGCGTTAAATGAACAAAAGACTACACCTTAGCTTCTTAATGTGTGCGAATTGTTGGCCACTGACAATGTAACTGTGACCCAGTTTGTGAGGGACCCTTTGACATTAGTATGGTCCTGTGGAATCAAATTCGACCGGTTACTTTTATTTGTTACTGATGCAGGTCCTTATAGGGTAAAATCAGGACAAACTCTGAAAGGTAGTTTTCCTAACTTAATTCATAAACTTGTTTAGCACACGCTCTTCATCGCATTTCTGAGACAATACGTGATTCTTTCCCAGTGGTGGATAGATTTGTGTCCAGTACAAAGATTTTTGTTAAATCTCCTAAAAGAGTTAAGTTGTTTAGATCAAGAGGCACCTAACATCCGACTTCCTCCTACACCAGTGTTGACTCGATGGGGAAGATGGGTCTGTGCAGTTTTATATTATGCTGAGCACATAGAAATAGTCGAAGAGGTTGTTAATTCATTGAACTCGAAACATGCTTTATCAATAGAAACTGCAAATTATTCTGTGAGGCACTGGGTTAAAAGAGGAGTTTCAAATCTGCCCAGTTTTCTTTCTTACCAACAGCCATAACGACATTGGAAGCTGTAGGGTCTCTTTTGCATGAATCACTTACTCTGTTTGAAAAAACAATATGTGATCAAGGTTCGGTTCCTGGTAGCATAGGACAAGAAGTGAAAGAGAAAGTGAATTATATAATTTCAAAAAATTCTGGTTATAAACTGATGTGCGATATTCGAGACATCTTCGAAAGAAAACCATCTGTAACACCAAGAGACTTGACTCTCTCTGTGAAGCAGTTAACATTTAAATATGCCCCGATAATACCTGTGATGTGGAGAGAAGTTTTTCACGTTACAAAAGTGTTTTGCGAGTCAACAGATGATGTTTTACAGTTGAAAATTTGTGCAAAGTGTTGCTTGTGAACTGCAGTTTAGCAGTTAATACTACCAGCAGGACCATTTCTGCTTTAACCTGTAAGGAATAAGCTAATTTCATTTATTATTTATACTAACTCGTCTTGTCTTCTGCAAAGGGACATTGTTTTAACTAAATAATGCATATTTCTTGGCATATTTTCAATTTTTTAAGAGCATATTTGCATGCATATTTCATCATTCAGCTCCTATAATGTCGACTAGGCAGGCTCACACTTGGACGCGCAGAAGCGAAGCGCGGCCCGCCGAACAGAACCAGCTCGCTCACACCTATCGGAAGCAAGACGCGTCGAAGTTGATGTGCCAAGGTCAGTCATTGTCAATCAGCACAATGTATCGCTTGGCTGTACTAGCCCTAATTTGCGAACAAGCAGAAAAAGAGGAGCATAGGCAAAACAAGATTCTTGGTGCATAATATAAAGTTATACAGGAATATAAAGCATGATTTTTTTACACTGTTTGATTGTCTGTTGCGTGAAGATAAGTTCAAAGTGTACAGATCCCAAGGTCGCGGGTTTAAATCCGGCCCAGACCGATGTTTTTTAAGTATGCTTAAAAACGACAGCTCCATGTCAGTAGATTTACTGGCATGTAAAAGAACTTCTGCGGGACAACATTCCGGCACACCGGTGACGCTGGTGTGATCCCGGCAATTGACAGCGTCGTTAAAACAACAAAATAAAAAAAAAAATTTGAAAGTGTACTTTAGAATGAGCGTAACGAAGTTTCAGCAGATATTTCATCTTACTGCATTACAAAGAATACATTTCATGTTAAACTACTATTTTACATGGCCATTTTCCAAATTCAAGTGTGCGTATATTACTCGTATTGTTAGAAAGGTTAACTATTGTTTCCCTAACAAGATATTTTGTACCACCCCCACTACCACCACTAATTATTATTATTATTATTATTATTATTATTATTATTATTATTATTATTATTATTATTATTATTATTATTATTATTATTATTATTATTATTATTATTATTTGGCATTAATATATTGTGATGATTTGAAACAATAACGCTATTTTAAACCATAGTAGATAAATTAGCTATTATTTTTTAACTGGATGCCCAATTAAATAAATATACTTAGATACTTTTTAAACGTTTTGTTCATTCATTATAAAGTGATTTAGAATTACAGAGGTGTAAAAATTATTAGACTCAAAGTAAGGTTTTATTTATGTAATATGGCATATTGATCTAGGCTTATGTTTTAAACATTGGTGGTTACTATAATAAAAAGCTTAGAGCATTTACGACGATTCAGAGGTTGTTGTCTATATTAAAAGATAAAGTAAGTATAACTATAGACTATCAAATTTTAACTTGGAAGGTATACTTTTGATGACCATTGTCAGTCATGTATCAGCGCAGTATTATCTGTAAATAACCCAGACCACTCCATTTATGGAAATTAAATTTTATATATATATATATTTGTTCATCACGGGAATCCATTTCTCTTATAGGGCTTGAAGCCTAGGAAAAGCTATCCGTAACAAAAACTACCGCTCGGAGTTGTTAATGGAGGGAAATAAATATTTGCAGTGAGCAACAGTGGATGCATATTCACAGAAAGTATTTTATTTTACCTTAGAGAGTTGTAAACTATTTTCAAGTTCATATCTCGCATCTATTTTTACCATAAAAAATGAATTTGAGTATATTAATTTTCACACGTGTGTGTTAATGACAAGCCCTTACGAAGCTTGTTCTGGTATGATTATAGTTTTTCTTGTATTACTATTTAATAAAAACGCGCAATATAACGTCAAATATGTAGTAATTCCATGCAGCTCTTCCTTAAATTATAGCGTTTATATTAATTTTCTTAGAATATTTCCAATTTCCGCAGGTATTTGTTCCCAAGCTTATCCCAAGCATTGTTATTACTGTATAATTTGTGGCATTTATCGAACAAAAGGGTATATCTATTGTTGAAACAAAATGATAAGTTTTCCTCATCTATTGCTGCAGATGTATCAAGCGCAATGAATGATTTACTGCTACTGAATACAAATGTCACAGCATTAGAGATGACCTTGATCAGCACGAAGACTCCCGACAGAGACACGATTGATACCGATTGTGAAACCACACCCGCGGAAGAAGTATTCTCTGCGAGTGGAAGCCTGAAATTCTACGCGTCGCGCCGCGCTTAGGTGAGAGCCGTTCCATTTATTAACATGGAAAAAATATTTATCGGCGCGCCGCACTTCGCTTCTGCGCGTCCAAGTGTGAGCCTGCCTTTAACAGATGACGTCACGTAGCGTGGAGGCCGTTTGCTACTTCCAGAACATGTCCAAACAAGCAGGCTATTTGACGCATGCACGCTGTGCAGCATTATGAGTACAGGCTGCCACACTTGGAGATATTGACACAGTCATGTCTTTGAAGAGATACAGACATCCAGCAATGCTTTTTGACGTTTTAAGCATATTTTCTTCATATTGTACAGGTATTTTACCTTGATTGAAGGTTTTTAGCTAAATATCTGAGAAAATAACCACATTCTTGGCCAGTTATATCTAAAGCGAGTTTTTCCCGGTTTATACGAGATTTAAGCGCATATTCCCCGCTGTGGCTAAGGAGAATGAGAATATGAGGAAGAAGGTAAAGTTAGGAGATGAGGAGGAGAAGAAGATAAAGTTAGGAGATGAGGAGGAGAAGAAGATGATGATGGCGACTAGGAATATCGAATTTAAATTATTAAATGTGTATAACATTACAAGTTATAACATAAAACACTGAAGTATTGTGATTGTGTAGTACAATGTATGATTGATAAGTACCTGTAGTGCTGGGTTGCACGATACTCTGCAATGTCACCAAGCGGCGAACCAGTATTTAAAGGTACATATATTGTGTTGAGATTGTAAAACGGAGTTAAGCTTTCCTAGATTTAGCGTATGTTTACCAGTCAGCCCTCATATTGTATTTGTTCTGTAGCTCAGCGAGGCTTAGTTATCAGTCCACTCATTTCCAAGTTAGTTTTCTCATTCACAAAGTTAAGTAGAAACATATGTACTTAGGCTTTCACGGCCGGTGTCTTGACTATTAGAAATGTTTAGTTCTTCCGGGCTTGTAGGCCGTGGTCTAGAAGGCATGGTAGATACCAACGTTTCGCCAAGTACTGCGCTTGACATCATCAGGGTAACACGATCCTCCGTCTGCACTGGTCAGAGTTTGAATGTGGAAGCAGAGAAGTAGTAACGGACGTTAACGGTCTTTACTTCCACTACTTCTCTGCTTCCACATTCAAACTCTGACCAGTGCAGACGGAGGATCGTGTTACCCTGATGATGTCAAGCGCAGTACTTGGCGAAACGTTGGTATCTACCATGCCTTCTAGACCACGGCCTACAAGCCCGGAAGAACTTAACATTTCTAATAGTTAAGTAGAAACATTTGTATAATTATTTGACTAGTCAAATGCGACTGTAGCGCGGGGAACTTCTTTCCCCCAGTTGTACTGTAATCAAGTTAGTAATATTTTCTTGTACATTATACATTGTATATAATTTGCAGAAAGTAACCTCACCTTTTCTGATGCTATCTACGCGCGCGCGCGTGTGTTTCCGTTGTGCTTGTGGACCTTTATTTATGCAGCACATACATCACATCTTCCATCGAATGAGGCGCAGAATAGGATCTTATCTTATCCCGTGGTCGATCCACGCATCCTGAGCTTCCTGTACGACAGTTGTCTCCCATTTCGAATTTTTTAAGTTAATTTTCTGCCTACCCCGCCTGGCAGTAAGCGTAAAAGGGGTCTTGCAGTGTTTAACTGCCGGATTTGAAGCCAGGTCAGGGTGGATATAGCATAGTCACCCAAGGAACATACAGTCAAGAAAAAAAAGCACTCATACACTGTTGTTTATATAGAACAACTATTTATTGGGAATAAAGATCAAAACCAGAGATGTTATTTGGTAATGTAACAATATGGGATTTCCTCGTGATTCAGTCTGTATAAACGGATTAAGTAAATTTATCTTCTGCGAAAGTAAATAAAAGTTTTGTACCAGCTGGCTTCGTACAATGGGGAAAAAGTATTCATACATTTAAAGAAAATGACAATTTACATCAATATAACTGAAATTTTAATAGTTTGTAGGCATTCATCTTCTTTGTATCACTTCGTTAATCTCTTTGACATGGCATGAACCAGTTTGTTGGTATTCTCTTTGGACCGTGGTGTATTTTGCCATTCTTGTTGTAGATATTGTTTCAGAGCCGTCTTACTTTGTATTTCACGTTTTCTGACCAGATTTTCAAGTGTACTACAAAGATGTTCAATTGGAATAAGGTCTATGCTCTGTGCTGGAAACTTAAGAACATGGGGAGTATGGTGCAACAACCGCATAATAATTTCCGCAGTATGTTTAGGGTCATCGTGTAATTGATGTTAGTAATGTAGGCCTTAATGGGAGATATCAACACTATTTTCTGCAGATTTTTTCTTAGGATATTCAACTACTGAATTCTGTCCATGTTACCTACAGCAAAAAGATGTTGCCCAACACCAAATGTTGCCCTACATCCCTATACCATAATTCCTGCACCACCGTGCTTCACTGCGGCTTGAATGGTTTGGGTTCAAGCTTAGTATTTGGTGTTCTCCAAATAAGAATTCTGGAATCATTTACAAAAAATATTAAATTTGTTTCTATGCGTGAAGAGTACTTTATCGCAGAAACTTTTGTTCTTGCTCATATGTCTCGAACAAATTCAAGTCTCAATTTCTTGTTCTTTTACTGATATATGGTTTTCTTCTAGGTACCTTAGCTCCATAACCTGTACTACTTAGAATGTAGCAAACAGACCATGGTGTGATTTCCTTCTCGAACTGATCATTAACATACGCAGACAATACTGAAGCTATCGATTTAGCATTTTTTGACCATCCTTATAGAAGTTTTTTTTTTTTTTTTTTCTCCCTTTCCTCTTTGCATTAGCTTCTGTGGTCAACTTGTATTTTACTATTATCACAGTATTTCTTTTCCTATAATGCTTTATTATGGTCTGCACTGTTACCTGGCTTCTTCCAATATCAACAATTTCTTAAAATTGTTTTCCCTTTTGAAATTCGGAGATAACTATTTGCCTTTCCGCTACAGTTGTTTTTTTCAATTTTGTGGCCCATTTTTCTGTTGTACGGCATTCACCTTGTATCAGAGCCAACACGAAAGAGGTGCAGCTTGCCCCTGAAAGCGTTCCTTGCTACAAGCGGTTCACTAGTGGTTTCTGAGTACACTTCTAATGGTGTATGAATACCTTTTTCGTTGTCATATAGCGCCAGAACTGGGGTATTGCTAATTATCTTGTAGCATGGTTGTTAATACTCAAGGCTATGTTACCATTGTACTGTCTATTTAATGGTGTAGCCTTAGAGTCAAACTCTTAGCGCTTTTATTTAACTTAATATGGAAATACCAGTAATCAGTTTCAACTGTAGCACTGTATGAATACTTATTTGCAGGATTGTATATAAAATTCACCTTTTATACTATAAGGTAAGTATAGTTACAATTTATTAAAGTTTAAGGGTGTCTGACGAGGTATTACCATGATACTAAGTGTCTGGCAATGAATGACGTGATTTACAACATTATTCCGAAAAAAAATATAAGAAAATTAGGCTTTATACCTTGACGATTTTAAGTTGCTATTTTCTATATCTTTGCTACCCGTTACCTGCCAAAGCACGATGATCCAAAACTTATAGTAGCCCCATCGTGTCTACCTTGTTGCGGGCATATGCTGAGAAACCTTCTGCTTTTATAAAATACGGTCCGGCAGTCACGGGCTCTTGCTTTGTTAGGTTCGTTGTAAAATCCCATATTGGCTGAGAATACAGTCATTGCGTTGAGGAACAGTAGCATATGCTAGGATCATTTCATAAGCACCATTTTATTACGATCTCTTCGGTAATTTGTGACAAAAGGTAAGTTATTGTTAGATTCGGCCGTCTGCTTGACCTTGAGAACTGCATTAATAGTAATGTAAGTCTATATTTTAGATTGAGTTATAACGAATGCGCTAATTTTCACAAATGACAGCAAAGATTGTGCACGGGTGGCACACGTTTTACACAAGTATAGGTTAGTATAGTTTAATTTATAAATTAACTTGATAGACATGCAATGCACAACGTCGCTGTTTCCAAAGCAGTTGTTTATGGTTACCACGAAAAAAGTGAAATTAAAGAGGATGTTAAATCAATCAGAAATCAGCATTTGTATTCCTATTTGCAGCACGTTTACATTTTTACATTCTCCACCGTATACAGCAGAATAACGTATGTATGCTCCGAGTCCACTATGCACGCAACCCGCGTAACGTTCTTTGCTTTTTGAACTCGACAGTGACGGATTGATAGAGTTAACGATCAGCGCGTTTGTTTCAAACAGCAAACAGGTGGCCATACTTTTACTATGTGAAATCAAAATTACACGCATTGTCATCATCCGAACATAGAAGACGTTCAAACTGGTGTAATATATGTATGTAACATTGCGCCGGGAGGTGGTTACCTGAAACACCAGATCTCAGTTTTGATGTTTCCATGTTCATCAGAGAAAAAAATTGTTCATAGGCACATTTGCTGTAACACAAACAGCAAATTCTCTCAGACCAACATATTTTACTTCACACAAGTCTTTAAATACGTCTGTGCTAACTAAATCTCTGCAATTATTTTTTGCCACTATTTAGATCTGTTTGTAAACCTGTGAGTTCACATTGCACGTTAACTCTTACATTGTCTATATCTACAATAAAAGGGTTAGCAAATACTGAAATGTCTTTCTCAGGATCCTGAAATCGTGGAAGCTATTTGAAGTAAACTCAGATTTTTTAGTCTTCAAGAATGGGATTATAACTATTTTATCCTCTGGCACAGTACCAAGTGAAAAATACATTTCAAATAATTAGTTTATAATTGGATTTTTTTGGTCAAGAGTTGTCGCGTGGCATGGTATGTTTGTTATGTTTAAATTGTAAAGAACAACAATAATAATGACAATACTGATAATTAGAGTCCGGATTTTTATGTAATTACATATTTTTAATCCTGCATAATATTTCAATGAGAAGTAAAAATGTTGGCGAATTACGTCATTTGGGACTCCCTTACACATTTTTATTTTACATATTTTTACATATTTTGCACGTTTCGACATATTTTAACGATGTTACATAAAACGTACATATTTTCTGGATTTAATGGAACGTGCATCACAGAAGCGTAGTGTAGTTGTAGGAAGGAAGGTGGGTGAAAAAGTCAAAGCTGTGCTAAACATGAATCCAGGGTACTCTACGCTTGTGTCCGTGTCTAAAGTGCTAAATGGTAACAGTGTCGATTTACCAAAACATTTCTTTGCAAATCAGATTCCTATACTAAAATATGCTCCTTTTACTTCGTCTGACGTGGAGAGAAGCTTCTCGGCTAAAAAAGAACATTTTATCCGATAGGAGACAATGACCCCTAAAACTATGGAGAAGTATATGGTTATTCACTGTACCCTGAAAGAAGCAAAAGACTCAAAATGAAAATGCCTGGTTGTTCATTGTATGTCAAGAGATAGAAAACTGAAAATGCATCTTCATTATAAAAGTAATTATTTTGAATTCATTGTTTAACTCATTGATACATTGGTTCAGTATTTGAACAGTGCTTCAACATAATTTAAGTAAAATAATTAGGTGAAATGAGTAAGTTTAATAAACATAATCCAAAACACATTTTTATTTCGTGATTACCTAATTGAAAATAACTTTTAGGTAAATTCTGCATACAACAACACCTTTTTCCCTATAGTTAATTCTATATTTAGTACATTTTAACTCATTGTAATTAATTTATGTGGTTACAGGTTCATCAAATTACAAAATTCTGGGTAATTTGCAGTCTGCATTTAGATTTGAGGTTGTAATCTTAGCATTTAGATTATTACATAATTTTACATATTTTGTTGATATTACATATTTCATTACATATTTTGATGTTTTTTGTTACATATGTATATATTTCGCACCTTGATATTACATAAAAATCCGGGCTTTACTGATAATAGTAATTGTCTACAACACATAAAAATGTAGATCAGAAAACACGTTTGTTTCGTTGTATGCGGCATGATATGTACAATAAAGCGTTCAATATTAGCTCGAAGAAAACCATGTAATATCTTGCTGCAAATGAGGAGGAAGAAGGTGTTGACACCAACATAATTAATTCCTTCACTGATACCGGTCGCGAAGTGACTTGTGGACTCCTGAAGTCCAGTAAGGAAGGGGTGTGTACCGTTGTGTTGGCTACTTACACGGCGAAACCTTCAGAATCACACGGACTCATGACTTCGCTTTTGCCCAATTCTGTTATACGTAAGTATACGTAGAGAAGAATTGTGTTCCAACCAAAAAATTCGTTATCGAGATTTCACTGGACATGAACCTTTTTAGGGCCCGTGACAAAAGAATAACATTTTCAGAAAATGACCCGCGCGCGTGCGTGTATCTGTCTCAGTGTGCTATGAACAGCACAACACAAAAACGAATATTCGTTTAAATGCCAAACTTCGTATTTGAGTTAAGCATCTTCCAAGAATGCGAAATGAAGATTTTCAAGAAAATCCTCTAACCCCAAACTACCCTTTTATATAGAGACATTTTCGAAAATTTTGGTTTTCTCAAGAACAACTCTTACGGGTTTTCATTGAAATACCATAGTTCAAAATATTTTCATGACAAAATTTTTAGGGGGAATAGTCTTTCAAGTCTTCATTCCGAATGACTCTTGCATAACTGTTAAGCAGTAAGAGAGACAAAATCTTACTGCACAAAAAATATAGATTCATTAAAGCATACACTGTCGAATATTATTGGTCTGAGATTTCAGCTATACTCCTCTTAAATAGAAAGCATTTTGGGGGTGGGCTAATCTCTTGGCCAAACAAAGAGAATGACATCTCAAAGCCGTCATGCAGGGAGCAGCTCCTGAAATATTCGGCTATCGCTTAAAACCTATGGTATTCCCGTATCTTCCCTGTATTTACAAGGAAAATGCAATAAGAATTTCTGCATATCTTTATCTACATTTACATGAAGTAGAAATTCGCGTGATTGCAACACATCAAGTTGACTAGTTTTCAGTGATTCAGCAAAGAAAGGAAGAACTTTTCAAGTTATTAATAAACTTATAATTTTAGTGTCGGCCTACCGGTATTAATGAAAGAAATCGATTATCACTCTAATAAAGCAAATTACTGTTGTCTTATCCATTGACAGCCCACATCAGTCTGAATCATAAAGGCACCCTTACGGAAGGCTTTAGTTCCTTCAAACAGCAAAATTCAAAAATGGAAAGTACTTACAATCTTTTCAATAGAATTATTTCGTACGCAATGTTCAAAGCAAAAGAGCCAGTTGTGTAGGATATATAATATCATAACCATTTGGTTATAATGCTAATATTGAATAAATTCGATGCTTTTTACACGCTTCATATTAACTTCACCTGTGTGTGTGTGTGTGTGTGTGTGTGTGTGTGTGTGTGTGTGTGTGTGTGTGTGTGTGTGTGTGTGTGTGTGTGTGTGTGTGTGTGTGTGTGTGTGCGTGTGTAACGGAATCTTTCGACGTAATTTTCACCCACTTAGAGTCGTCTGATTGACTTGAAATTTTGAACACATGCCAAGCACCTATGACAACACAATAATATCATAACTTTATCCTAAGTTCCTGACCAGGATCATCAGCGTAAACAAAATTAATTATCTAAATTTTCAATGTAACGGGATCTCGACGTAATTTTCACCAACTTCCAGTCGTCTGACAAACATTTGCTCACGTGTCTAGGACCGATGACAATATAATATCATTTTATCCTAAGGTCCTTACTAGGGTCATCAGGATAAAACAAAATTAATTAGCTTAATTTATCAATGTAACGGAATCTTTGGACGTAATTTTCACCAACTTAGAGTTGTCTGATTGACTTGAAATTTTGCACACATGTCAAGCATAGATGAGAATTCAATATCATAATTTTATCCTAACTTCCTGACCAGAATCATCAGTATAAACAAAATTAGTTAGCTAAATTTATCAATGTAACGGAATCTTTCGACGTAATTTTCACCAACTTACATTCGTCTGATTGACATGAAAATGTGCATACATGTCAAGGACCAATGAGAATACAATAATATTATAACCTTGTCCTACGATCATGAGCAGTATCATCAAGATAAAAATGGAATTAACTAAATTTATCAAAGTAACGTAATTTTGAGCTACTTGAGTCGTCTGATTAACTTGAAAATTTGCACACATGTCAAGGACCGATGACAATGTAACAATATCATGACTTTGTCCTATTGTCCTGTCCAGGATCATCAGGATGAAAAAGTGACTTGGCTAAATTTAATGAGGTAATTTTCACCAACTTGACACGTCTGTTTGACTTGAATATTTCCACACATGTCAAGGACCTATGACAGTGTAACAATATCATGACTGTCCTAATGTCCTGTCCAGGATTATCAGGATGAAAGAGTCACTTGGCCAAATTTAACAATGTAATATAATTTTCACCAACTTGAGACGTCTGATTGACTTTAATATCTGCACACATGTCAAGGACCGATGACAATGTAACTATCGTGACTTTGTCCTAATGTCCTGTACAGGATCATCAGGATAAAAATGTGACTTGGCTAAATTTATCTTGTAACGCAATTTTCAGCTACTTGAGCCGTCTGATCAATTTGAAAATTGGCACACTTGTCAAGGACCGATGACAATGTAACAATAGCATGACTTTGTCCTAATGTCTTGACCAGGATTGTGAGGATAAAGAATAACTAAGATAAATTTATAAATGCAAAGGAATATTTCGACGTAATTTTCACCATCTTAGAGCCGTCTGATTGACTTGAAAATTTGCACACGTGTCGAGGATCAATGTCAATACAATAATAATAGCATGACTTTGTCCTAATGCCCTGACCAGGATCACCAAGATAAAAAAAATTACTTAGATACATTTAACAATGTAACAGAATCTTTCAATGTAATTTTCATCAACTTAGAGTTGTCTTATTGACTTGAAAAAATTTACACACGTGATAAGGACCGATGAGAATACCATATCATCAGGACTTTGTTCCAATCTCCTGATCAGGATCGTGAGAATAAAGAATTACTTAGCTAAATTTAAGAAAATGGTACAGTTATGACATCTTAGATGTCGCTAAGGAACATGTCTACATGCACCTTGAAAATTGCTTTAATTAAATAGATATTTATATATTGGATGACGTGAATGCCCAGCGAGAGGACCTGAAAGGAACACGAGACCCGGAGGAAATATCGCGGACCGGCTTTCACACAGGGCCAAGACACTCACAACAGTAGATAGTTTAGTAATCGACACAGGTTACACTGGACAGAGGAATGAAATCGCTTGAAAATATTGAAAGGAGGAGATTACACAACCACTCCGGACTACCCTACATGATGGACTTGGTAAGGGAGCGATCCCGAACCATGCATTCCAAACTTAACTCCCACACCAATCAGCTGGTACGGGCATTAGCTCAATACAACCACAGAGCACCTCGTAGAAGGAAAAGTTACCGCCTACCCAAGGACGCCCTTGGATAATGGTAATGCCACTCCCATCATCTAACGCATACTTACCCCAACGCCTATTCCAGCCCCCTTCCTGTATCCAAAATTAGGTATACAGGAAGAAACCATTGCCCAAGACACAAAAGCTTGAAAACATAAGATCACCTTTGATACCGCACAGATAAAGTCGCAAATAAACATACCGTACAGGAGAACCTGTACGACCTGTTCTCGAATGCTGAATGCTGAAAGGAGGAGATGCCCGGAGAGGGACACGAGATTTCGGGGTAAGGATTGCGGATCGAAGTTTGCCCAGGGGCAGGAAGTTCACAACAGCTGATAGTGTAGTTAAAAAAGTAATTGTAATCTAATACTGTTCCAAGAAAAGTGATTTGAAAACTTTTCGAACTCAGAAATTATAAAAAGATTTGAAATTAGAAATTTTGAAATAAATTGATTACAAACATTTGAGATTAAGAAGTTAAAAATAAATTATAGTTTTAAAAACTAACAAAAACACGCTTTTATAGCAAACCGAACTAAAAGGTTGAAAATAATTTTTAAGTATGAAGAATTTGTTCTATAATGTCAAGGTTCATTATATTTCAAAATTTTGTAATAAGTTTCAAATAAAAACTAAATTACATTAACAAAATAATATATTTTATTTTAAAAAACGGTGAGATGTCTGATATCAAATGTTTTAAATACTTCATTGGTAGCTATTTATATAAGTAAAGATTGATAAAAATACCCAAAAAGCACCCCACGCATTTTTACAATAAAATATATTATTTTGTTAATATAAATTAATTTTGTTTCTAAACGTATTACAAAATTTTGAAATCTAATGAAGTGCTTGACTTTATAGAACAAATTCTTCATGCTTAAATTTTTTTTCTTCTACCTTTTAGTTTGGTTTGCTATAAGAGCGTGTTTTTGTTAGTTTATTAAAATTATAATTTATTATCATCTAAAATAGGCCTGGGCGATTTGCGAAATAGCTTGAGTGACCCTCATGTTTTTACTTGCTAAACCTATACTTAGTCATAAATGCAAGGCCGTGAGCGAGCTGCCATCAGAAAGTGCCAGTTGCCGAGCCCTGATGTAGAAGGCACTCCCTTTGAAAAGTCCATAAATATGTGTGGTAGGGTCTTGAAAATGGATCCTTTGGCATCAAATAGAGTAGGATTTGCTTTATAATAAACTTTAAGAGCAATATAATTCTAGAATGTATCGCATTAACTACTTAAAGAGGACTGTAATAAGACCAAGTATGTAAAACAAAGTGAAACTATTTTAAAGGGGTTTGTGTTGTTAAATTTGGTGGCCGTGTTCCTTAATCCAGCGGGCAGTTTCAGTTCGGCTGATGTCGGTTCTAGGGAAGTCATATCGATTCCTTTCCTTTCTCTGGCGGGAGTCAGCCGTCACAAAATGAACTTTCTCTTCTGCAGCCCACTACACAAGTAGAGCGTGCAACACCTGATGCCGGGAAGCCTCTTCCACTCTTTACTAAGCATAATTTCGAGAAAACGAGGAGAATTACACTCTCGGTAAAGAAATAACAGGAAACTGGAGCAGCGAATGTGCACAAACTCTTAGAACACATGCAGAATTTGAAAATGTGCGAAATAATCCCGCACACCCACATCCCCAAGCACTCACAACCCTGAACACCCACATATCCTAATTCCCATGCACCCACATCTCGCACCCACACCCCCACGGACCTACATCAACACGCACCTACAACTCTGCACACCATCATCCCCACGCACTCACAACCCGCACACCATCATCCCCACGCACTCACAACCCGCACACCCACATCCCCACGCACTCACCACCCGCACACCCACATCCCCACGCACTCACAACCCGCACACCCACATCCCCACGCACTCACAACCCGCACACCCACATCCCCACGCACCCACAACCCGCACACCCACATCCCCACATCCCCACGCACCCACAATCCGCACACCCGCACACCCACAACCCGCACACCCACAACCCGCACACCCACATCCCCACACCCACAACCCGCACACCCACATCCCCACACCCACAACCCGCACACCCACATCCCCACACCCACAACCCGCACACTCACATCCCCACAACCCGACAACCACAATCCGAACACCCACATCCCCACGCACTCACAACCCGCACACCCACATCCCTACGCACTCAACCTCGCACACCCACATCCCCACATCCCCACGCACCCACAATCCGCACACCCGCACACCCACAACCCGCACACCCACAACCCGCACACCCACATCCCCACACCCACAACCCGCACACCCACATCCCCACACCCACATCCCCACACCCACAACCCGCACACCCACATCCCCACAACCCGACAACCACAATCCGAACACCCACATCCCCACGCACTCACAACCCGCACACCCACATCCCTACGCACTCAACCTCGCACACCCACATCCCCACGCACCCACAACCTGCACACCCACATCCCCACGCACTCAACCCCGCACACCCACATCCCCACGCACTCACCACCCGCACACCCACATCCCCACGCACTCACAACCCGCACACCCACATCCCCACGCACTCACAACCCGCACACCCACATCCCCACGCACCCACAACCCGCACACCCACATCCCCACATCCCCACGCACCCACAATCCGCACACCCGCACACCCACAACCCGCACACCCACAACCCGCACACCCACATCCCCACACCCACAACCCGCACACCCACATCCCCACACCCACAACCCGCACACCCACATCCCCACACCCACAACCCGCACACCCACATCCCCACAACCCGACAACCACAATCCGAACACCCACATCCCCACGCACTCACAACCCGCACACCCACATCCCTACGCACTCAACCTCGCACACCCACATCCCCACGCACCCACAACCTGCACACCCACATCCCCACGCACTCAACCCCGCACACCCACATCCCCACGCACCCACAATCTGCACACCCACATCCCCACGCACCCACAATCTGCACACCCACATCCCCACGCACTCACAACCCGCACACCCACATCCCCACGCACTCACCACCCGCACACCCACATCCCCACGCACTCACAACCCGCACACCCACATCCCCACGCACTCACAACCCGCACACCCACATCCCCACGCACCCACAACCCGCACACCCACATCCCCACATCCCCACGCACCCACAATCCGCACACCCGCACACCCACAACCCGCACACCCACAACCCGCACACCCACATCCCCACACCCACAACCCGCACACCCACATCCCCACACCCACAACCCGCACACCCACATCCCCACACCCACAACCCGCACACCCACATCCCCACAACCCGACAACCACAATCCGAACACCCACATCCCCACGCACTCACAACCCGCACACCCACATCCCTACGCACTCAACCTCGCACACCCACATCCCCACGCACCCACAACCTGCACACCCACATCCCCACGCACTCAACCCCGCACACCCACATCCCCACGCACCCACAATCTGCACACCCACATCCCCACGCACTCACAACCGGCACACCCACATCCCCACGCACTCACAACCCGCACACCCACATCCCCACGCACCCAAACCCCGCACACCCACATCCCCACGCACCCACAACCTGCACACCCACATCCTCACGCACCCACAACCTGCACACCCACATCCCCACGTACTCGCAAGCCCCACAGACACATCCTCACGCACTCAACCCCGCACACCCACATCCCCACGCACTCAACCCCGCACACCCACATCCCCACGCACTCAACCCCGCACACCCACATCCCCACGCACTCAACCCCGCACACCCACATCCCCACGCACTCAACCCCGCACACCCACATCCCCACGCACTCAACCCCGCACACCCACATCCCCACGCACTCACAACCCCCACAGAAACATCCCCGCACACCTACATCCCCACGCACTCACAACTCCCATAGACACATTCCCACGCACTCAACTCCCACACCCACATCCCCACGCACTCAACCCCGCACACTCAACTCCCACACCCACATCCCCACGCACTCAACCCCGCACACCAAGATCCGCACGCACCTACATCCCAACAGCACCTAAATCCCCACGCACCCACATCCCCACGCACCCAAATCCCCACGCACCCACATTCCCACGCACCCAAATCCCCACGCACCCCCGCCCCCACGCGCCCACATCCCACGCGTCCACATCCCAATCACCCACATTCCCACACTTCATCTCCACACACCCACCTATCTATCCCACACACACCCACCTACCCATCCCACACACATACTCCTACCCATCCCACACATATACACCTACCCATCCTACACATATACACCTACCCATCCCACACCCACCTACCCATCCCACACATATACACCTACCCATCCTACACATATACACCTACCCATCCCACACCCACCTACCCATCCCACACCCACCTACCCATCCCACACCCACCTACCCATTCCACACCCACCTACCCATCCCATCCCACACACACCTACCCATCCCATCTCACACACACCTACTCTTCCCACACACATACACCTACCCATCTCACACACAAACACCTACCCCTCCCACACATACACCTTCCCATCCAACACACACCTACCCATTCCACACATACACCTTCCCATCCAACACACTCCTACCCATCCCACGCACACCCACCTGCCCATCTAAAACACACCTACCCATCCCACAACCACCTACCCGTCCCACACATACACCTTCCCATCCAACACACACCTACCCCTCCCACACATACACCTTCCCATCCAACACACTCCTACCCATCCCACGCACACCCACCTGCCCATCTAAAACACACCTACCCATCCCACAACCACCTACCCGTCCCACACACACCTACCCGTCCCACACACATACACCTACCCATCTCATACACAAACACCTACCCCTCCCACACATACACCTTCCCATCCAACACACTCCTACCCATCCCACGCACACCCACCTGCCCATCTAAAACACACCTACCCATCCCACAACCACCTACCCGTCCCACACACACCTACCTTTCCCACACACATACACCTACCCATCTCATACACAAACACCTACCCCTCCCACACATACACCTACCCATTCCACACAGATACTCCTACCATCTCACGCACACCCACCTGCCCATCTAACACACACCTACCCATCCCACAACCACCTACCCGTCCCACACACATACTCCTGCCCATCCCACGCACACCCATCTGCCCATCTAACACACACCTACCCATCCCACAACCACCTACCTGTCCCACACACATACTCCTGCCCATTCCACGCACACCCACCCACCTGCCCATCTAACACACACCTACCCATCCCACAACCACCTACCTGTCCCACACACATACTCCTGCCCATTCCACGCACACCCACCCACCTGCCCATCTAACACACACCTACCCATCCCACAACCACCTACCTGTCCCACACACATACTCCTGCCCATTCCACGCACACCCACCCACCTGCCCATCTAACACACACCTACCCATCCCACACACATAACCTACCCATTCCACACACATACTCCTACCCATCCCACGCACACCCACCTGCCCATCCAACACACACCTAACCATCCCACACACACCTACCCATGCCATACACACTCCCACACCCCCATCCCACACCCACATGTTCAAGTCAATGGTTTTCTTGCAGGTACAAGTGGAGGTTTGTTTCTCTATTTGTATTCTGTGGTTTGTATTGAATTAAACATTTGGAGAGATGAATAATGTGGGATTGTAAAGGCAGCACCGTGATCCAATTTTGCCCTAATAAGTGGTTTGTAGGTGTTGAACAGCACAAGGTAATCCGCTCCCCAATTGTTGGCCGCTCGTAATGTTTTACCTTTTATGACAGTCATCTTTAAGACTTAACAAGAGGAATCCAGTTTAATTTATCGAAAGTTATTCCCAGATTTTCTTAAGCAGTTCATGTGTATGGTTGTCAATATACTGTTTCCTTTTTATGTCATTGCACCTGCTTTTAGAGATGCAAATACATTTGCATTTAGCCCTTGAAAGCTTAAAAACTCTAATCTCCGTTCAAAGGAGCTCAAGAAATGCTGTAATTGACTGGTTCTCTGGTCGACCAGCTTACATTCGGGCACCTGATCCTAGAGATTCCAGGTTCAACTTCTAGCCAGGGCGGGGAATTTTTCTCTAATTAGAATCTTTCCCTATCAGCAGAGTCCGCAAGCATGCATGTAGGAGTGAATTTGAGTGTATTTTATGTTCAGATGATTAAAAGTCAACATTAAAGAGCCTACAGTCAAGGAGTTGTTTCTCAAGTTAAGGCCTCCCGTATGACAATTCTAGTGAAACGGTTACACAAATGAAATAATGGAAGGAAACGAATAATCTACCTAAACTTGCGAGGTGGGTAAACTGCCGTTTGGAAACTAAAGCAATTAAAACTCTTAAAAGATGAATTATTTATGAAAAGAACTAAACACAATTTAAACCTTCATTAAAATCCACAAACGAAGAATGAAGCTTCTTATCTCTGTTACTATGTATAGCCAAAGTGCCCTATACTAAACTCATAATCTGAATTTTAGTTTGGTCCTTCAAATGAAGCTTATTACGGGTATTAAGCGGTCAATGAAAAGAACCCCTGTCGTTCTCCGTGGTCAAGAGATGGCATGCTGGCCTCTGGTTCCCGAGGTCGCGGGTTCAAACCCGGCAGATGGCGATGGATTTTTTTCGGGCGTAAAAAGCCTTAGCATGACTTCGGAAGGGAAGTAAAAGCCGTTGGTCCCGTGTCGTTGATTTATGCCACGTAAAAGAACCTTAAATCTGACAAAGAGGCCCCTGAGCAAAATTAAGCGGTTTTTCACGTCCCGTTTAGAATGGGACACTGAGAACCATAGTTAAAGATCGGCCATAAATAAAACTACTTTTCAATTTGAAAGCATCTAAATAGTGAGACGCCGTGCACAAGTCTATGAAGTTCGGAGAGACTGTTCTAATTGTCAGAAAATCTTACCAAACAGAATAGGGTTTTATGTGCTTCGAAAAAGAAAAGCTTGATTCACAACTTTCTAATAATGAAATAAACTTAATTGTTAGTAACCAATGAACAGCATTAGAACTACTCCACAACAAATCATGTTAAGCGCATAATTGTACGCTGCTGCAATTGGTGTTGGTATGAGAACAAAGTTAGAAATCTACTCTTTTGTTTTAATACATCTACGTATGGCAATGTACAGGAAGTATAAGGTTGTCTCTTAGGTTTGTTTCTTGTTACGTTTCAGTCACTAAGAGCGCCTGGAAACACATCTCACCCGCAGCACAGCTGCGACAGAGTAGTTGCGTAACTTTGTTTTAGGGAGAAATTCCCTGCTCGAAATCGACTGAACCACTTTTGACATGCTCGATTCGTTACTGCATTTTCCCTGTAGATAGCACAAATCTGCCTCCATTGTGAGTCGGTTTTGCCCTTACGATAGTAAAACAGCATAAGATGTCGGAAATGCACCTTTTTGCATCCATATCTTGTAAACACAAGTTCACGCTGTTCCATACTACGTCAGTCACAAACACACACTGACATATCCAATAACGAGTCTAGTTGTTGACATTTAAGTCGTAGGGGTGTTTAAGCAACTATATTAACTTGAGTGTACAGAGGATTCAGGGTTTTCAGGCGCAATAGATGGAACTTGCGAGAGAAACGAACATATGAGACAACCTTATGTTGTTTTGAGGTGACAATATTAAAAGTTACTTTTGACAAAGGATGTATGTTCGTCTGTCTTATGTAGCATATATTTAAATTAGTGTGACTTTGGGTCGTTCAACAATATACTGACGTAAACAATATTCCGGTAAAACACAAAAGAAAGGGTCCAGAAGCTTCTAGTTAATTCTGCTGAGTCATCGTTGCACGTTTGTATGGAGGGTTCTCGAAGGTCACGTGACGCCGGTTCCAGTATATATAGGACAGACTAAGTTAAGTGAGTGATCAGAGGTTCAAATCCCTGGTAAGGCGACTGCTCCGTGCGCATAGAACATCAGCCTGGGAAAATACATTGCAAACTGTCAACCTTCAGGAAAAGAAACCCTGGCGGATTATAAAGGCCTTGAGGAAGGACAAGGCCTTATACCAACATCCTTTGCACGGCACTCGTGGGAGACTCGCTTTTGAGCCAGACGAGAAAGCCACTGTGTTCGCGGACCACTTTGAGGTACAGTTCGAACCCCGGAAGGACCCGCAAGACGAAGATTTTACTGAACTCGTGGATGCAACCGTGGATTACCTCTATGAGGAACCGCGGCGGCTACATGAGAGGATCCATCTTCCTTTAATCACCCCGAAAGTGGTGATTTCCGAAATCCAAAGTCTGAATCCTAATAAATCCCCTGGACATGACGGCGTCACGGCGCTCATGCCTCAGCACCTACCCAAAAAGGCTGTGGTTCGATTGACTCGGATTTTCAATGCATGCCTCCGTCTTCGTTACTTTCCGGTTTTCTGGAAGGAGGCGAGGGTGGTATGTTTATTGAAGCCGAGCAAGAACCCCGTCTTTCCTAACAACTACCGTTCCATCAGCATTCTCCCAATTGTCTCAAAAGTTTTTGAGCGGTTGCTCCTTACCCGCCTATTACCTCTTTTTGAGGAGAGGCAACTCCTACCGGATCATCAGTTTGGTTTTCGTCGGGGTCATTCCACGACCATGCAGTTGCTGCGTGTGGCCGAGATGGTATCCCTGGGTTTCCAGGGAAACATCAAGACCATAGCGGTGCTGCTGGATGTGGAAAAGGCTTTCGCCACAACTTGGCACCAAGGCCTACTGTACAAACTTAAGCAGGCAAATATCCCTCCTCCATATCTCACTATACTTAGCAGTTTCCTTCAGGACCGCACTTTCAGAGTGAAAGTGGAAGGAAAACTGTCTACAAAAAGACAAATAGCGGCAGGAGTCCCAGAGGGCAGTGTACTCTCCCCGCTACTCTTCGCAGCTTACATGTCCGATTTCCCCACGGAACAACATACTGCGACATGCCAGTAAGCGGACGACGTCCTCATCATGGCACAGAATAAAAATGTGAGATATTGCCTCCCTCCCCTTCAACGACAACTCGACGCCGTCGACCGTTGGAGTGAGAAGTGGAGAATGGCTATTAGTCCGGGGAAAAGCTCCGCTCTCCTCCTTGGTAAGGTTCGCAGTTGGCGACCGGATCGGTCACTTCGGCTTAGGCGGAGAAATATCCCATGGGTAACCTCTGCCAAATATTTAGGCGTTCTCCTCGATCGCGGGCTAACATACGCCCCACACGTCCGCGCAAAGGCCAAACTTGGTCACGCTGCGCTCAGACAGCTCTACCCTATCCTCAGATCTACCACGACCAACCACCTTAAATTAAGGATTTATCGGGCCATCATTCCGCCAATGATCCTATATGGCTGCGAAGCCTGGGGATCAACAGCACCTTCTCACATACTCAAACTACAGTCGGTGCAGAACAGGGCGTTACGAATGATCTTCAATACCGGACGTAGATTCCCGTCTCATATCCTTCATACCCAATCAGGACTTCCCTACATCGAGGACTTGGTAAAGGAGCGATCCCGAACCATGTACTCCAAAATTAACTCCCACACCAATCAGCTGGTACGGGCATTGGGTCACTATGACCACAGAGGACCTCGAAGAAGGAAAAGTTACCGCTTACTCAAGGACGCCCTTGGATAAGGGTAATGCCACTCCCATCCTCCAACACATCATTACCCAACACCTATTCCTGCCCCTTTCTGTATCCTGAATTAGGCATACAGAAAGAAACCTTTGCCCAAGACACAAACGCATGACAACACAAGGACAACCTCCCATATCGCACAGATAAAGTCGCATTAGCGGCTAGGTGCTGTGCAAACACGACACACCGTACAGGAGAACCTGTACGACCTGATTTCGGTTCTGGTTCTGGTTCTAAGTGAGTGATAGGGTAGTAGTAGTTTTAGTTAGTGATAGAGTACAGTTGTTCATGTCGTCGTGTACAGCTTTAGTTACGGGAGTGAGTCGGCTCGCCTATCAGCGAGTAAGTATGTGTCGTCGAGTGATTGTATCGTAATAGTAAAGATATAAGAGACATTGAAAGACTGAGACAGATTATCAAAAGAACAACTGAATTGTAATAGCAGGGAAGACTATAAACTGTGTTAGCAACGAGAAGGAAATTGTGCATTTGTAGTAACATTTAGAGACCAATAAAGTGATAGAAAAGTAACAGGAATTCGTATTTTGCAAGTTCTGTTACAATATTTACATTATTTAAAAGATGTGCCTCTTAGTTTTGTGCAAATAGCTTGTGGATTCCTCTTTATTCGGACTGATTTTGTGTTACTAGTAAACTATGAGAGATAAACAGTTCCTCCACTAAAAGTATAGCTGTAGGACAAGATACACTTTATTTCAACCACCTTTGTGTCATCAGTTATTTCCGAGATTCCGTTGTAATTGGTTTGAAATGTTTTATGCTTCGGCATTTTGTTGGAGTGGTCGCCATTTAGTTGTTTTTCGGGATGTCATGGAAAGGGTGTGAAATTTCAAAGTCATTTATAGCAACCCAGGTTTTAAGCCTTTAATTGTGCTCCAGCTTCGTGTACATATGCCTTCTACGTACTACGAAATTAGCGAAACTATTTCTGCAAACGTATGTTTATCTCTATTAACATGAAGTAGATAGGAAAACAAGCTTTTATAACACCAGTTTGTAGAAAAAGCATAAACATAGATGATAATGACTAAAAAAATATAAATTTTGTTTGTTGACGAAGTTGTTAATTGTCAGAATCATATCAGCGCCGCCGGTTTATCGGAATTTCTTTCTGCATAAGTTCTTTTGCATGCCAGTAACTCTAACGACATAGAGCTGTCGCTTTTAAGCACCTTAAAAACTGTCGGTTTGGATCAGGTTTGAAACCGGGACCTAGGAATAAATAGACCAGCACGTAACCAACTGAGCCGCCCAGACCGACATACTGATTACTTTAGTGAATGTAACATATTAGATGGTTCCGGAAAGGTCATGAAGATAACAAGGAGACCCTTCAATTTTTTTCATAAAGACTTGAAGGAACCGACTTGATCAGTGGCCTAAGGTTCAGTTCTTCACCTTCTCGTGGTACAAACTTCTGTTTGATGAACGAAAGGAAAGAGCTACTCGCTAAAAGCAGTAGTCAGCATGGTGTGATAATGATTCATGGCCGAATTGTTATTCTTCCTTTCCATTATACCAGTTCCCTCTTACACTTTTATTTCTAGCCTCCCTTGGCTAAGCTCTTGATCCATTTTCAGACCCTGAGGCATTAAGAGTATTCGAGGCCAATGGGATCTTTTCTATTCATTACCTATCTTCTCTATCTTTTCACACCTATATTATGCGTACCTGTTACAGCATTCGAAAACGTCCCCAAGTGGCATATAGGGGAAGGGTGATCACTAGGGCTAGGAAGTTCATGCATTTGCATGTTTTTTCATAGGGGTTAAAATGTATGCTTTTACATTATGTGCACGAATTATGGAATTTTAAGTTATTTGGACGTGATTTTATGGTGCATATAACTGCATATTTTCTTGATTTTGATAAATGCATATTATTTCAATACTATAGCCTCTATATAGCATATTTTAATGATTCGTGTGGGTTTTTTCCACCTGGATAATATTTTTCATTTTGGTAGTGTTGCATATGATGATGTAACTCGCGAGGTGGCGAAAAGCAATGCTGAGTCATGTTGTTATGTAGTGATGGCCAGAGCCTCCTTAACCCTCCGTTCCCATAAACCGCTACATACTCCGAGAAGAGTACACTGAACCGGGACGCTGGATTGCAGTTTAGTCAATCCTGGAAACCAGCCTTAAAATTGGAAATCGAGCGACTCAGAAAACACAGATTCCAACGGAGCGGTGAATCACCTCCACACTAGACTGGGTGTTTTCTACTCGGTACGTACTGGCTGACAGTACTAGTCCCTTCACTCTTGCTAGTCACGGGAACATGGTCAAGAAGAAGTATCGCCGGAATACGCAGTCTACGCCGGCAGATGGAGCCACATTGGCCGCCAATTCCGACCCGACGCAGAACGCCTCTACTAGCAACTTGCCACCTCAAGACAACACCGCCGCCACCGAACCTCCTGTAACCAACCCACGGTACGACCGCTTCGGCGCAGTTGCCGTTGGAGTTAATCGACACCTGCATCCGCAGATTATACTACAGAAGGGACAGCGAAAATGGAGCTCACTAGTCGGTGCCTCTAGGATTAGGGGAAACTACGGAGCGACACCCCTATTGCGACTTGTCTTTCAAGACAGGACGCATTATTATACCGCCGCCATCACCTCAGGACTCACCCTCTTCGGCCGACACATTCGTATAGACTGTAGTCGGAACGAATGGATCCAGCCTTGTCGGAGATGCTGCTCTTATGGACATGAAGCCCAGTCCTGTGTCGCCCGAGCCAAGTGTCACTACTGTGGAGCAGCAGTACTGACATCCTCCTGTCAGCACCACGACCTCACCGGACGTCGTAGGTATTGCGCCACCTGCGACAGGAGAGACCACTACACCGGGCAGGTTTGCTATCCGCTCTACCCGAGGCACCGAAACCACGCCGCATCACCACCTGAGCAGTCTCAACCTCCACCACCGCCAACGCAGTCTACGCAGCAAGAATCATCAACACTCCAAGGGACGAACTGCACATACGCCGCATCACCACCTGAGCAGTGTCAACCTCCTCAGCCTCCACAACCGACAGCGCAGCCAACGCAGCAAGAATCATCAACACTCCAAGGGTCGAACTTCACATACGCCGCCGCCACCGCTAGTACACAACCGCCCAGTAAGGAAGTGGAATATCTCTGCTCTGAGGTTCTTAGCCTCAATCGACGACTGGGTAACATCGAAGACGCCCTACAAGAACTAACCAACGCCGTCACCATCTTAATCAACACCGCCGCCAACACATTCTCCGGACTTCATCTTAAAGAACCAGTTGAAGCGCTACGAACTGAAGTCAGAACTCTCACTGAATACGTCGCAGTCAATGGAGAAACTCTCGGCTCAGTCCAGCAGAAGCTGATACAGATCGAAAACAGGACTACTCCAACAACACAAGTGGCCACTACTCAAACAGAAGTACACCACTCCCTGCCACCATCCCAGCAGGCAAATCATCTACAACAGCGACAAGTTAAACTTCAGCAGATTCTTACACAAGCGCACATCTCTCCACAACCATGGTGGCCACAGCACACACTGGCTTCTACGATCACTATCGCCACCCTTCCGACGAACGATGCAAGCTAATGATACGAGTACTTCTAGAACTTTTCCATTGGCTAAAGAACTATATAAGGGACCTGCTCGTGCCCGGGGAGCAATAGTAAAGTAGTAGAGCAGTAGTAGAAGTTGCTCCAGTCCTGCTTGTAATGAAGTGTTGGTGGTAAATCGTGCCGAGTAGCAGTTCAGTGCGAGTGTAATCTGACAGTTCTTTACTGCGATCCGATTCGATAGTTGTTCTGTGCTCTGAGTTTTTACAAAAGTGATCTAAGTGTAACGTTAACACTACGCTAACTGATAAGAAGGCAATACAGTGTGAATAGCAGTAATTGGTGTTTTCTCATTTGTTACAGTATTAACCCCAACAACATATATTGACAAGTGATGATAATATTGCGAATACTTTCAATAAATATTATACAAACTCGCACACTTTACCAAAAGAAGTTTAAAAATTAGACAAAACAATTAAGAAAATGATCAAGGAAAACATTAAATAGCACCACACCACAGTTGGAGTAAACGCACGTTCTCAGTCTCTCACAAAACCCAGAACAATTTTCTGTCTGTTGTAATTAAACTTAAAACAAACTTAACATATCCGGTACAAAACACAATTTACAAATAAAACCCAACCCTATGGTATTAACAATAGAACATTAAACCTTACAGAAGGAATAACAAAATCAAATATGAATACAGCTTCCCAACGAACATTAGCAGTAGAAACAATCCGTGCACGATAATCCTATTCCAGTCTGGCTCCATGTTTATACTGATGGATCCTTAATCTCTCAGGAAAACGGTGCAGGAGCAACATGCTCTTTCTCCTTTTCTAAATCCTTAGAAGATAGAGCAGATTATTATGGAGAAATAGAAGTAATCAACCATTCCCTACATTGTCTACATAGTATTAAAAATTTTACAAATGCTGTCTTATTATCTGCCTCAGACGCAGCAATCCTATCAATAGTTTCTGCTAACAAACAACACACACATGCGCGCGCGCGCACACACACACACACACACACACACACACGTACCACTAAAAATCACCAACATAACTCAACAAAATTTAATAAACAAATATTACAATGGATACCATCACATGTCGGCCGCGCCGTAGCCAAGTGGTTAGACCATTCGCTTCTCACCAAAGCGGCCCGTATTCGATCCCAGGCAACCGCATGTGGTATTCGTGGTGGACTAAGCGGTGGTGGGGTGGGTTTCCTCCGGGCTCTCCGGTTTCCCCCGTCATCTCATTCCACCGGTGCCCCATCTTCCTTCCATGTATCATCAGTCACCACCTGCGGTGCCGTAGTAGTAAAAGCGGGCGTTAAACACTACAAAAAAGCAGCACACTGTGGTGTATATGGTAATGAGACAGCAGACAACTGAGCCAAAAAGGATGCCTTCTCACCTATGGACCAACTAGAAAATTAACATTCGATTTTGTAAAACAATTAAAAGGGCAAAATAGAAATTTTAGTAAAATCAATAACATGAGATATCTCAAGGAAAAAATGGAAGGTTCTTACCCAGAATTCAACAGTAATGCCAGTTTTACCTAGGAAAACAACAGTTGCAACCTTTCGATTATTATTAACAGGACATGATTGTATTGCTAAACATTTACATAGAATCGGAATATAAGTCCCCAATTTGTTCACAATGCAATCTAAATGAAGAAATGGACTATAATCATCTGAAGCTCTGTATCTGTGCGTATGTTGGGAGCATTTACAATTGTCTCTTTTAAGGAACATTTAATTATGTCCAAAAATATTGACCAAGACAACGCAAAATTGCTTGGTTTCTCCCTTTCCTAGTGTAATGCGATTTAATTAATTTGGGCCAAAGTAAACGGTTACGTTAGGCGAAACAACAAAGATTTCACTGTGTCATCTGTAATAACGCTACATCAATAAAAAGCTGAAAACTGTGAACAGGTGGTTACTGATACAAAGGGATAAGTGCAACATAGAGAAATGAGTGCAAATAATTTTATATGCAGTACAGAACAACGCGTATTGTATATTTCGGTTTGTCCGCTTGCTAATAGCAATGTCGCAGATGATTCACAAAGTTAAGGATACCTGGTGTTTTGAACGGCCCTGCGTTGTGTGCTTTCTGTGTTAACACAGAGCGTGCACACCACGACACCTGTGTTTACATCACGCACAAGGCCGGCCGTCATTCAAGCGGTCTAAAGTGAAAGAATAAAGAGCCGATATTCAGCAGCAGACTGTCGTTTACAAAGTATACAATATGAATGGTTTTACGTATACTTAATTAGCAGAAATTCATTTAATTTATGGCGCTGCTGGGGAATCTGCCAATGCTACGAGGGACTTGTATCGGCCACGATTTCCAAATTGTCGTCTTCCTGATGGTCGAACGTTCACTTCAGTGCATCAAAGACTCCGTGATACAGGTTCTTTTCGTCCCCGTTATGACGGTAGAGGACCAACTCGTAATGCTGAAGCACTACGGCGTGAAGATGAAATCTTAGGTATTGTAGAAGAGAGAGCTGGTGTGAGTAAAGCGCTTGGCAAGGGACATAGATACACATTGCATGAAGATCCGCTGTATCCATACCATTACCAAAGAGTCCAATATCTGCAAGAAGCATATTACGCATGAAGAGCGGATTTTGTAACTGGTTCTTACAGCTAGGGCTCGGAAGTTCATGCCCTAAAAAACACTGAAATATGCTCTTAAAAACTTGAAAATATGCCAAGAAATATGCACTATTTCACTACAGCAATTAATGTCCCTTTGCAGTAGACAATACGAGTTAGTATAAATAATAAATAAAGTTGCCTTTTTCCTTAGAGGTTGAAGCAGAAGTGGTCCCGCTGCTAGTATTAACTGCTAAATTGCAGTTCACAACCAACACTTTGCACAAATTTTCAACTGAAAAACATCGTCTGTTGTCTCGCAAAACACCTTTGTGACGTGAGAAACTTCTCCCCACGTCACAAGATGTTATCCGGGCATATTTAAATGATGTTAACTGCTTCGCAAGAGAGTCAGGTCTCTTGGTGTGACAGATGGTTTTCTTTTGAGGATGTCTCAAATATCGCACATCTGTTTACAACCAGAATTTTTTGAAATTACATAATTCACTTTCTCTTTACTTTTTGACCTATGCTACCAGAGACCGAACTTAGAGCACATTTTTTTTTCAAAGACAGTAAGTGATTCATGCAAAGGAGATCCTACAGCTTCCAATTCCGTTATGGCTGTTTGTAAGAAAGAAAAATGCGCAGATATGAAACTAAGACCCTCTTTTAACCCAGTGCCTGACAGAATATTTTGCATAGTTTCTATCGATGAAGGATCTTTCGAGTCCAATGAATTAACAACTTCTTCGAGTATTTCTATGTGCTCAGCATAATATAAAACTGCATCGACTCATGTTCCCCATCGAGTTAACACTGGTGCAGGAGGAAGTCGGATATTAGGTGCTGTTGATCTAAACAACTTAACTCTTCCAGGAGATTTTACAAAACTTCTCTTTGTACTGGACACAATTCTATCTATCAATGGGAAAGATTCACGTATTGTCTCAGAAATGCAACGAAGAGCGTGTGTCAAGCAAGTTATATGAATTAAGTTAGAAAAAATACCTTTCAGAGTTTGTGCTGATTTTACAGATGGAAAAAAAAAAAAAAAAAAAAAATTAAAATATGCAATATCGGGGCTATAATATTGAAATATTATGCATTTATCAAAAATCAAGAAAATATGCAGTTATATGCACCATAAAATCATGTCCAAATAACTGAAAATTCCATAATTCGTGCACATAATGTAAAAGCATACATTTTTAACCCCTATGAAAAAACATGCAAATGCATGAACTTCCTAGCCGTACTTACAGCAATGTGAAAATGATACGTAGTTTCCTCACAACATAATGGTTACAGACGAGACAATGTTTACCCGTGACGGCATATTTAATTTCCACAATGTTCACATTTGGGCGGAAGAGAATCCGCACTCCATTCGCCGTGGGAATTTTCAACAGAGATTCGCGGTAAATCTTTGGGCCGGGATGCAGCGAGATCAGCTACTGGGGCCGATGGAACTGCCTGGAACTCTAAAAGCTGTGCATTATCTACAGTTTTTGCAAACGAAACTACCGGAAATTCTCGAGGATGTGCCATTGCATACACCTCAATAAATGCATTTCATGCACGATGGTGCACCTCTCCATTGCAGTAGACAAGTACGCCAATTCCTACATCGTCAGTTCCCAAATCGATGGATTGTTCGATACGGTCCTGTGTGTTGGCCGCCAAGATCCCCCGATTTGAATCCTTTGGACTTCTATTTCTGGGGGCATCTCAAAGATCTAGTTTACACAGTCGAAATTAATGATGAAGCGTCTCTTAGGCAACGAATCTGGGACGCAGTGGCAAGTGTGAGAGCTGACGCTGATATGTGGGAAAGGATGCGACAGTCATGGCGTCGACGCTTGGAAGCTTGTTGTAGAGCTAATGATAGACATTTTGAGCACTTTTTGTAGCCGTAAAGAAGCTAAAATCATATGACGTACACAGTGGCATTTTCATTTGTTATTTAACCCTGCAGGATATTGTACACCTGTTTTTGTGTTATAGTTTTCTTTCTTTCTTTCTTTCTTTTTTTTTTTTTTTTTTTTTTTTTTTTTTTCTGGAATGGCTTTTGTGTTGTGGCTTAAATTTAATTCTTCACCGTTGTAAGAGCCATGTAAGGTTGTTTGTAGTTTAAGGAACTGGAGAACAAATGCCTGTCTATTGGTGTTAATGGCGTGTTTAATGCAATTTAAATAAATGATGGTCGGCCACGGCAACGGGCAGAGCGAGGCCAGCAGTGTGACCTCTCACGTAATCAGACGCCTATCAGAGGGAATACTAGCCATCCTAAAAACATCGCAACACTTTCCCCACGAGCGTCACTATCAGAAATAGTGGAAAAAGTGGACATAACAGGTTCATCACATCGCCCTGGAACGCTAATACCAGGACGGCAAACTGATCGGTTTTCAGACAGGAAACCCCTGTCCTGAAATGTGCGGTTTTGAACGCTGTAGCGCATCGAACTGTGAGATGAGTGTACCTTCACATTTCGTCAATAAACCCCACATCGAGCTGTCTGCATTGTAAATGGACTTCAAAATGTGTACCTCTACGTTATTGCAGAGTCTGCATCGCCGGTGCTGAGCCTCGTGCACAGGACCCCCCAATACGTGCGGTTGTCTTGGAAGACTTTCAATCGCTCCGTTTGGCTCGAGCCATAAGGTCCTCCACTGTCGTTACAGGAGTGCCATTCACCACACTTTTCATACAACTCCACAGAAAATAGTAGAGAGGTGTCAGATCCGGCGACCGTGCTGGCGATGGAATTGGTCCTCCTCTACCATTCCATTGATTTGAGTATGCGACATTGAGGTGATTCCGCACATTTACATCAAAGTATGCTGGAGCTCAAGTCGGCCATTGTACTGGTACATATCGCACTGCTGTTAACGTTACTGCACTGGGAATTACAGAAGTAAAGCAGTAGGTTGCGCACCAAGGACTCTATGGAGGAATTTGGTGCATGCACAGGTATGTTATTATCCTCAGATCGTTCATTCCAGTACACACATCGCTAAAGGGTTGCATACCTTTCGTATTAAGATACCAAAACGAATGTTAACAAATTGTCACAACCGTTCGTTCGCAAACTTCAACGCTCTCCAGCGTCCAAACCGTACATTTCCGGACGGGGGTTCCTATTTGAAAGCCAGTCGTCAGTTTGCCATTCCGCAACAACATACTATGTGTTATCTGTGTTTTTGGGGCGCGCGCCCACACACACACACACACACACACACACACACACACACACACACACACACACACACACACACACACACACACACACACACACACACACACACACACACACACACACACACACACACACACACACACACACACACACACACACACACACACACACACACACACACACACACACACACACACACACACACACACACACACACACACACACACACACACACACACACACACACACACACACACACACACACACACACACACACACACACACACACACACACACACACACACACACACACACACACACACACACACACACACACACACACACACACACACACACACACACACACACACACACACACACACACACACACACACACACACACACACACACACACACACACACACACACACACACACACACACACACACACACACACACACACACACACACACACACACACACACACACACACACACACACACACACACACACACACACACACACACACACACACACACACACACACACACACACACACACACACACACACACACACACACACACACACACACACACACACACACACACACACACACACACACACACACACACACACACACACACACACACACACACACACACACACACACACACACACACACACACACACACACACACACACACAGTTTAAATGAATAACACCGCACGAATTTTACTGGTGATAGACGGTTCATAGGCAATCAGTTTGAGATAGGAAATCTATGGTCTACGATTACGAATTCTAGAACTGTGCCTTAAAATTGTTTCAGGATATGCACGACACTGAGCATTTCCACTGCAGCTATAGCGTATGATGACGAATTTTGTAGCCTGTCTATTTAGCGCAATGGTTAGGGTGCCCGGACTCGAAGGCACACACATTAAAAGCGCAGGTTCAAATACTCATGACCCCATATTTTTATGCTCTTTTTTTCTTTCCTTCTTCATAAGCGCATGCTTAATCTAATTTGATGTACACGAAACATTTGTGTCGTTGTAATTTTTCTTTTAACTAATCTTTAAACTTTTTGTTTCAAGTTTGTTTAACTATTATTTACGCTTGTATGACCTAAATAGTAGGTATACACTGAGAATTTCGTTTTCGCTTAAATGAGATAGTTCAAGCCTAACGCAATGCTATTGTGTGCTGAAGGAAATAGTAAATGAGACATGGGTGACTCGAGTAGGAAACAGGTGTTAGTGTCTTGCAGGGTTATTAATGTCACCTATTGGCAGTATTAGACATTTGTCATGCTAACACCTAGGTATTCAGCGTCTCTTTGGGGGGTTGTAGTACGTTGTGCTATTAGTTGGTTCAACGTTCTGTGAACTGTTTAGAGCAGGTCAACTGTTGGAAGGAACATTTCTGTTATTGACATGGACAAATGACCTACAGTCAGCTTCAGACAAATGACAATACATAACCCCCCAGGCTAAGTCATCAGATGTGAGAAGCAAAAGTAAACAATACTCTGTGCATTGCATATCTTGATCGTATTTTGCTACTTTAAACCAAACGTACATTTCTTTCAAAATGGAAAAGAAAGGAGAAAAGACATACTTATCACCTCTTCGGGTTTGAACTCGATTTCTCGGTTTCTTGAGGTCCACAGTCATCGACTCAACCGCGCGGTCAAAGCACACGCTTCAGAGCTGCCCTACATTTCTGTAGCCGTTTGCCACAACCGATTATCCATTGCAGTGGCGTGCAGACACATGTTAAGTTTCCAATTTACGCGCTTTTCGTAGCGCTACAATTTAAAAGTGCTTCTTCAGAGACAGCAGACAAGCTTCACTTTCTAATAAGCACTATGTTGATTCCATTGGATAATATTGATATATTTCTTTCTGGTTATGATTTATAGGTCACAATCTGGAATTACTTTGCATACGTATAACTTATTAACTTGGCGTCATAGACCATTGGTTTTTTTATCTCAAATTGTCTATGAACCATCTATTACCAGAAAAATTCGTGCGGTGTTATTCATTTACACCTGTATATATGCATTGCCCGCCTCGGTAGCGTGATGGTTAGCGTGTCTGCCTCACGTTCAAGAGGTCGCAAGTTCGAATCTTGCTTAGGGTAAGTTATCTGGTTAAGTTTTTTTTTTTTTTTTTTCCCGAGGCTTTCCCTTATCCTGAGAAGACGAATGTCGGGTAACTTAAAGCTCCATGGATCTCGGGCTCATTTGAGCATCATTTAACCCGTGTCATTCACCGTCCGATATGACATTACGTTGGAGCATTTTAATATATATTTGCATGTAGATTCACTATTTTACTATTGTCTTCCAATAGGAATATAAATTATACCTGCTCTACATTCCAAATGCCAACCAACTGTCTTCTTACGCATAATCCTCACGCGCTCTCCACGTGGTCGCGAAGCGGCAACGTTGCCTTTTTCTCCGAGAACTGTCAATACCTTTCTTGTTTGGCGCCGATAATAGCAACGACACCAACCGTATAAATTAGGGGAGTGTCATGCTTACGCCACTATCTAATAAAATGTACATTGTAAATAATTTCATTGCAGTTTTCGTTTAAATTATAACGTTTATTTTTGAGAATACAGTATAGAAACGTTTACATGTCTTTAGCAGAATAAGAGAATTCCATAACTATTGTATAACAAAACAAAGGTAATAAACTTGTCAATTCTGTAGAACTGGTTTTGCCAACTTGAAGTTTGGCTAGAGCTGCCACATCAGTAATGTGGCGAGAGAGCTATTTCTCACACAATGCCAATATGAGCCGTCTACGTCCTTCACTCATATTCTCTAGTGCCATTAACTCTCCTTGTACTTTCGTAGCCAACTTGAGTTCAAAAGTAGTTTTTTTAGGATGCTTGGGTTAGCTTAGCTTGGTTAGGATGCTTGGGTTAGCTTAGCTTGGTTAGGATGCTTGAGTTAGGTTAGCTTGGTTATGATGCTTGGGTTAGCTTAGCTGGTTTATGATGCTTGGGTTAGGTTAGCTTGGTTATGATGCTTGAGTTAGGTTAGCTTGGTTATGATGCTTGGGTTAGCTTAGCTGGGTTATGATGCTTGGGTTAGGTTAGCTTGGTTATGATGCTTGGGTTAGGTTAGCTTGGTTATGATGCTTGGGTTAGGTTAGCTTGGTTAGGATGCTTGGGTTAGGTTAGCCTAGTTATGATGCTTGGGTTAGGTTAGCTTGGTTATGATGCTTGGGTTAGGTTAGCTTGGTTATGATGCTTGGGTTAGGTTAGCTTGGTTATGATGCTTGGGTTAGCTTAGTTTGGTTATGATGCTTGAGTTAGGTTAGCTTGGTTAGTTAGCTTGGTTAGGATGCTTGGGTTAGGTAAGCTTGGTTATGATGCTTGGGTTAGGTTAGCTTGGTTATGATGCTTGGGTTAGCTTAGCTTGGTTATGATGCTTGAGTTAGGTTAGCTTGGTTAGGATGCTTGGGTTAGGTAAGCTTGGTTATGATGCTCCGGTTAGGTTAGCTTGGTTATGATGCTTGGGTTAGCTTAGTTTGGTTATGATGCTTGAGTTAGGTTAGCTTGGTTAGTTAGCTTGGTTAGGATGCTTGGGTTAGGTAAGCTTGGTTATGATGCTTGGGTTAGGTTAGCTTGGTTATGATGCTTGGGTTAGCTTAGCTTGGTTATGATGCTTGAGTTAGGTTAGCTTGGTTAGGATGCTTGGGTTAGGTAAGCTTGGTTATGATGCTCCGGTTAGGTTAGCTTGGTTAGGATGCTTGGGTTAGGTTAGCCTAGTTATGATGCTTGGGTTAGGTTAGCTTGGTTATGATGCTTGGGTTAAGTAAGCTTGGTTAGGATGCTTGGGTTAGGTTAGCCTAGTTATGATGCTTGAGTTAGGTTAGCTTGGTTATGATGCTTGGTTTAGGTTAGCCTAGTTATGATGCTTGGGTTAGGTAAGCTTGGTTATGATGCTTCGGTTAGGTTAGCTTGGTTAGGATGCTTGGGTTAGGTTAGCCTAGTTATGATGCTTGGGTTGGGTAAGCTTGGTTATGATGCTTCGGTTAGGTTAGCTTGGTTAGGATGCTTGGGTTAGGTTAGCCTACTTATGATGCTTGGGTTAGGTTAGCTTGGTTAGGATGCTTGGGTTACGTAAGCTTGGTTAGGATGCTTAGGTTAGGTTAGCTTGGTTAGGATGCTTGGGTTAGGTTAGCCTAGTTATGATGCTTGGGTTAGGTAAACTTGGTTATGATGCTTGGGTTAGGTAAGCTTGGTTATGATGCTTGGGTTAGGTAAGCTTGGTTATGATGCTTGGGTTAGGTAAGCTTGGTTATGATGCTTCGGTTAGGTAAGCTTGGTTAGGATGCTTGGGTTAGGTTAGCTTGGTTAGGATGCTTGGGTTAGGTTAGCCTAGTTATGATGCTTGGGTTAGGTTAGCTTGGTTAGGATGCTTCGGTTAGGTAAGCTTGGTTATGATGCTTCGGTTAGGTTAGCTTGGTTAGGATGCTTGGGTTAGGTTAGCCTAGTTATGATGCTTGGGTTAGGTTAGCTTGGTTATGATGCTTGGGTTAGGTAAGCTTGGTTATGATGCTTGGGTTAGGTTAGCTTGGTTATGATGCTTGGGTTAGGTAAGCTTGGTTATGATGCTTCGGTTAGGTTAGCTTGGTTAGGATGCTTGGGTTAGGTTAGCCTAGTTATGATGCTTGGGTTAGGTAAGCTTGGTTATGATGCTTCGGTTAGGTTAGCTTGGTTAGGATGCTTGGGTTAGGTTAGCCTAGTTATGATGCTTGGGTTAGGTTAGCTTGGTTATGATGCTTGGGTTAGGTAAGCTTGGTTAGGATGCTTAGGTTAGGTTAGCTTGGTTATGATGCTTGAGTTAGGTTACCTTGGTTAGGATGCTTGGGTTAGGTTAGCTTGGTTAGGATGCTTAGGTTAGGTTAGCTTGGTTAGGATGCTTGGGTTAGGTTAGCTTGGTTAGGATGCTTAGGTTAGGTTAGCTTGGTTAGGATGCTTGGGTTATTTTAGCTTGTTTAGGATGCTTAGGTTAGGTTAGCTTGGTTAGGATGCTTAGGTTAGGTTAGCTTGGTTAGGATGCTTAGGTTAGGTTAGCTTGGTTAGGATGCATAGATTAGGTTAGCTTGGTTAGGATGCATAGGTTGGGTTAGCTTGGTTAGGATGCATAGGTTAGGTTAGCTTGGTTAGGATGCTTGGGTTAGGTTAGCTTGGTTAGGATGCTTAGGTTAGGTTAGCTTGGTTAGGATGCTTGGGTTAGGTTAGCTTGGTTAGGATGCTTGGGTTAGGTTAGCTTGGTTAGGATGCTTGGGTTAGGTTAGCTTGGTTAGGATGCTTGGGTTATTTTAGCTTGTTTAGGATGCTTAGGTTAGGTTAGCTTGGTTAGTATGCTTGGGTTAGGTTAGCCTGGTAAGTATTCTTAGCTTACGTGTACTTGGTTAGTATTCTTAGGTTACGTTAGCTTGATTAGTACGCTCAGGTTATTATGCTTGGTGTAGGTTAGCTTGGTAAGTATTCTTAGGCTACGTTAGATTGATTAGTATGCTTAGGTTAGGTTAGCTTGGTTAGTATGCTTGGGTTAGGTTAGCTTGGTAAGTATTCTTAGGTTACGTTAACTTGGTTAGTATTCTTAGGTTACGTTAACTAGGTTAGTATTCTTAGGTTACGTTAGCTTGGTTAGTATTCTTAGGTTACGTTAGCTTGATTAATATGCTTAATTTAGGTTATCTTTATTATGCCTAGATTAGCATTTGGTGTTGTATGTTAATGGTTCCTTTAACTATTCCAACCATATTATTGGCTGCTTTGCTACACCATCTATTAAGAAGAATGATACTTAAGAACCCTCCTCTTGTTTTTTGCAGGTAAGGATGCGATTTGGATGCTCAAAACATACTGCAGGATGATGACAGGTAATCATCTAATCATATTATTATCGGGGTTTTCGGGTTGCGTCCTGCGGTGAGATTTTACTTTAGGTAGAATCTCACGAAGGACCTTCAATAGCGCAAATTTAAATGGAACGACTTACAGTAGGAAGGGTGCAAAGGCCAAAGACGGTATATATTTTGTGTATTAGGTAGCACTGTAAACTGCGTGATAATAAAGCTTACTTCTATCAATACGATGGCGGCATATAATATATCGATACATACAGTAATTGTGACGTCCCTTCATTTTACCTAAATAGTTGGTGTCCCTGATTAATCTGTATTAGAACCTCAGTGTATATAATGGGACCAGTGAAAGTAGATAAAATTATACTAAGTGAAAAAGGAAAAGAACTATTAGTTATAAATGGATTTAAATTTCGCTTCCATAAGGTTCTTGCTAATGGTAAAGAACGATGGTGTTGTACCAACAATGAGTGCATAAGCTTTTGTTAAGTGTAATTTCCTCCGGATATGCGGTCTGAATTTTCGTCTTCACCGTGCAGAACCACAAATGCAGGTGAATCATTTCATTCATACTCTAATTCACAATTTTACTCGCTCCATCCGAACATTTTTTATTTTATCGTATAAATGTCCTTAAAGATATACAAGCTGAGACATATTAAAATAAGTTGCAACACCACAAGAATTAAAACATCAGCGACAAGGACAAAAATGTCCATTATCTCAAGTGTTTTAGATCAGTATAGGAATAATATGATTTCCAGGCAGACATTCATCACGTCGGTATGCAACAAACTGCTACAAAAGACTAACTTTGAAAAAACAATGACGTAGTCATATGGCTAAAATTTTAACTCGACTATATACGCACGATATGGGAAAGTTTCTATTTTATTTATATAACAATTACTTCAAATTTATGTCGTTTTACTTCTAAAAACTCTTATATGGCTTGGGCCGCAACCCATACGCTATGGTCCAGTCACAGCCGCCGCAGAGACAACATGGCAGGAAGAAGGAAGAAGAGAATCACCGCAGCAGTTCAAGAACCCTCTGAAGAGGCTTCTGAGGAAACTCTAAACGCCAGCGCCATCCCTGCCTCATAGCCAGCCTCCTTGCCAACTCCACCATCTCCGTCTACGCCGTCAGAGCGCGGTATCTCAGCCTGCGGTACCACGCCGAAACCAACCACCTACCGCACACAGACGACACTGCCAGAGGTTGAATACCGAATGCCCACACAGAGTCATCCTAACCTCATGAAGCTGCATAGCTACAGTGCAATTGTGCGCCGAGTAGATCGGCAACTTTCGGATTCTCTCCTCCTTAGCGCAGCCCGATGTCGTTGGCCTTCTCTTATGAAAGCGACGTGCATCGTCAGAGCCAGAGGACCCTCACCGTTGGTACGCCTGGAATTCTGGGATGGGGCGGATTACCGTGCTGCCTTGACAGGCGGGCTCCCTGTCCTTGGGCAGATGCTCCCAGTTGAGGTTAGTCGAGGTGTCGCCCTACTCCTTGCCGACGCTGTTGCCAATACGGTCACACCGCCGACGCCTGCACCGACACCCCACGCTGCACTACTGTGGCGCTGGCACCATCACCACACTCTGCAACAGCCACGACCTGACACGACGCCTCGTGTATTGTGCCACGTGCAATTACACCGTCCGTCAGCCGCCTGCAGCTCACAAGCGGGCCTCACAACAGCTAGTTTCCGACTCCCAGACCGTCACCGTCGCACACCAACCGCACATCAACACCAACCGTCAAACAGCCGGCCAACCAGACCCCGTAAACAACAGTCTTTACACCGCCGAACTTCAAAACACCGCGGCGTTTCGGAAACTACAGGAAACACTTGAGAGTCTCACCGACCGGGTTGCAGCATGGGATACAGCCCTGACTGGTGCTCTCGAGGACGTCCAGGACACCACCCATAACCTGCAAACAACGTTACCAGCCACAGTTCACCAAGACAACAATAGCCTTCGTGACCACTGCAACAAGCAGCTGGAGAAAGTGGTCACCTACATTTAATGACACCATTACACAAGGTCCATAAGTCGCTAGAAGAGACACACAACAGCACTGGAGACTAGACTCAACCATGTTAAGGAGATTCTGACACTCCCCAGACTTCCCCTTCCTCCCACAATTCCACACATGTTCTCCCCAAATCGCAGGTCAGTGTCAGAGCATCCGCCATGACGCATCTTAGCATGCACTCACGGTCATCCGCTTTGCTTCGGCGGTACCGGACAACACACCACTCCTGTTCAAATAAATTGTGTCACCCCAGAAGAACTTTAATATAGTAAATAAATAGATTTAAAAAAAACCATACACTACCCAACGGTATTTAGGGTAATTTTCTGACCGCCGGACGCAACACGCATGTCCCCATTATTATGAAGCTTGTTTTCAGTTCGTGGCATGCGTAGTTGAATGGGAAAACGCTTTTTCTTATTCTTAAAAAGTCACAAATGTTTCACGTACCAACGCTGTATTTATTGTCTATGGTCGCTAGCCTGAACAAATGTTTGTTTGCGATTTTCCTCAGTCGCCAGGTGAATTGACTTAGCCGAATTCCTATTTCATTTCCTGTGTTGGGATCACTCATCTAGGTGCTATTGTGATCCGTTGATCGCTTGATCCTCGACAAACGCCTGACCCAAGCTATTGACCTGTGGCGCGCGCGAGCTTGAGGCAGAAAATTTCCTCATGAGAAAAACAAACAAATGGAAGCACTTCCACTATACGCAAGAAGTGACCCAGCCATTGCACCGTTGTTTGAAATTCGTATGTTGGAAATGTTCTCGTCTTTACTGTTCGCGCACATTAAATCCTAGAAAGAGGTAGGTAACACGATGAGGGAGTATTTTGATTATATAAATGGATTTGCTTGTATTGTTAGTAAAATGCCACTTCGAATACAACTAGCCAAAATTATACAAGGACATTTTTACTTTCTATACTGGTAAGTAGGGAAGTATTGTATTCCACCCAAAAATTCGATGTCTAGATTTCACCGGAAATATATGTTCTGAGACCCCCTGAATCCAAAAAAAGCATTTTTAGAAAAAGGTCCGTGTGTGTGTTTGTGTGTCAGTCTGTGGACAGCATAACTCAAAAACGAAAAGTCGGTTAAAAACCAAAGTTGGTATTTAAGTTTAATGTCTTTCAAGGATGCGACACGAAGATTTTGAAGAAAATAGCCCCACCCTAAAATTTTGATTTTGATTTTCTTGAAAATGGCTCTAACGATTTTGATTAAAATGTCATATGTTTGAGATATTTTTATGGCAAATGAAATGTATATCTTGAATTTTCTTGCATAACTGGTAAACCGTTAGAGATAGACCAAATCATACTATACAAAAAATGTAGATCTTGCTAAAATACACAATTTATGTCTCAATGAATTTTCTTGTAGGGTTAACCATTTCGGAGATATTCGTTGTTATGTGTGTGAGTTTCGGAAAACTTAAAACTTTCGTGAAATGGATCGTCGTTGTTCATTTTTTATATGGTAAGTGTACAAAGAGAAGAGAATCTCAAGGCTTCAAAAGATGTGAGTATCGCTCAAAGCCTTCTGTATTCTAACTTTCCCCTTGCACCTACAAGGAAATAAGCAATAAGATAATTTGTACAAATGTTTATCTCAACTAACACGAAGAAGATATAGGAATAAGAATTTGTACAAATAGTTTGTACAGGAGTAAAGAAAGTCATGTGAGTGCAGCACATCAGAATCAAAATTATACACGTGTCCCCCCAACCTGTAGAATCAAAATTATACTTCTGAATTGAGGACATACTTTTACGTAAGGAATCTGCGGTCGAAAATTAATATTTTGTGTGCCACGCTATAAAGGTGCACTTGTTGCCCCTTTAGCACTTCCTTAGAATGTTCTGGACTTCAAAACAATTTTTCATTACAGTCTCTTAGTAATGTAACATAAGCCAGAATAGTCTTCTAGAGCATGCGCCATTCTGTTGGTACCCATTAAGTGTGTTGAGCGGTCATATCTGAGCCTAGGGTGACCAACTCTCCCGTATTTCCCGGGATTTCCCGTATTTGAACCTATTTTTTCATAATCTCCCGGCTCCCGTATTTTCAGGTTCACTGTGCGTTTTTCTCCCGTTTTTAATTTTTTGTCTTTTTACGTATGTACAAATATTTTTCGAGGATTTTAATTTCGCGCGCACGGCCAGAATGCGTTGAAACGTTGGACAGCAGAAATCTGCGCTTCTTGTCTGCAAACCAATGAACGCTTGCTCCACTTCCATTCTTCCAGTAGTTCCTTCCGGTTCCTTTCTTAATTACTTTCTTTGAGCTGGTAGTAGTCAGACAGACGTGGCTTCGTTTCGGTGCCAGTGCTTACGCCTTACTGTGAATGCTTGTTCAAGATTTTAGGATGGCCAGCGAGGACGAAGCTAAAACGCCACCCAAAAAGAAAATAAGGTATATTTGTACTTATCTTTAGAAGTGGGAATCTTTATATTCCTGGATTGGAGCAGCACAGTCTTGGTCAATCTGCAAACGTGAGTTCAGCATCGCACATGGCGGCAAGAACGATTGTGTACAGCACATGAATACTGCAGGTAAAAGATTAATATTATCTATTAATATATATATATATATATATATATATATATATATATATATATAGAGAGAGAGAGAGAGAGAGAGAGAGAGAGAGAGAGAGATAGAGAGAGAGAGATAGAGAGTAAATAAATAAAACAGCACGAATTTTACTGGTACTAGAGGGTTCATAGACAATCAGTTTGAGATAGGAAACCTATGGTCTAGGATTACAAATTACAGAGCTAAGCCTTAAAATTGTTTGCGCTTATGCACCCCACTGATCATGTCCACTGCAGTTGTAACGCGTGATAAGGGAGTAAGCAGGCGACTCCGTAGCCTGCCTGTTTAGCGTAGTGGATATGGTACCACGAATGGAAGGTACTCACGACATTAAAAGTGCAGGTTCAAATACCCATCAGCTCATATTTTTTATCCTCTTTCTGTCTTTTTTTCTATTTGTCTTTCTCTCTTTCCTTCTCTTTTTCTTTTTCGTTCTCTCTTTCTCTCTCTCTCTCTCTGTCTCACTCTTTCTCTCTTTTTTTCTCTCTCTCTCTCTTTGTCTCACTCTTTCTTTTTTTTTTCTCTCTCTCGCTCTTTCTCTCTTTTTCTGTTTCTCTCTCTCACTCTTTATCTCTCGTTTTCTCTTTCTCTCTCGTTTTCTCTTTCTCTATCTTTGTCTCTTTCCTTTCTTCCTTCCCTCCACCTTAACTCCCGCCTTCGCTCCCTCCTTCCCCCTCCTTCCCTCCCTGTCTCCCTTCTATCCTTTTTTCTCCCTTCCTCCCTTCTTTCTTTCTTCATAAGCGCATGTTTAATTTAATTTGTTGGAAACATGTGTGTTGCCTTGTAATTTTTCGTTTAACTAGTGATTAAACTTTTGTTTCAAGTGTGTTTAAATATTATTTATACTTGCATAACCTACAATAGTAGGTACACGCTGACAACCTCGTTTTCACTTAAATGAGATGGTTCAAGCCTAACTAGTAGCTTACAAACAAGTAAATAATGAATAAGCACTTGAAACAGCTACATAGGATTGAATTATTATAAACATAAGTTGAATTGATATTAACATTATAATACAACGGGTAGATACAAGCAGAATAACGGTAAGGAAATAAATAATGAGTAAGTGCAGGTTTCATATTTTGGTATCTTAATTAAATCTGATAATTTGAGCGATACAGTAAGAGAACGAATACAGGTAGGGAATGAGCGTGTTATGCAAATAGAAAGATTTTCTCTAATGGAATAATAACCAGAAATATTAAACTCGAAGTTTATAAACCATTAATAAGCCAGTAGTAACCTATAGGTCTAAGGTTTGGTATACCACAATGGACGATGAAAAGGCTTTGCGATCTTTCGAGAGCAAAATACTCAGAAAAATGTTAGGGCCTGTACATTGTGGTGCACACAATTGGAGAATGAGAAACAATCAAGGGAATAAATTATTTAATAGGTCAAGATACTGTTATATGAAATCCCAGAGACTTAGATGGTGGGACACCTGGAAAGAATGGAGGATGAGCGGAATCCAGAGACAGTGTAAAAGAGGAAAATATTATCACGAAGAAGGAAAAGTAGAACAAGGTGGATGGGTTGTGTGTAGGAAGATCTTGTTGCAATGACAGTCAGAGGCTGGAGAAGGAAGGCGCATGATAGATGAGAATGGGAGAAAATAGTAGGGAAGGTCAAGGCCCAATCGAGTTGTAGAGCCATAAAAGAAGGTGCAGATTTCAAAGGAACTGCTCAAAATGGTGACCTTCAACATCAATGCATAGGCGACATCGACGCAGAAATGATTCGCGAACACTGTTGAGCATTCCTGGTGCGTTGCGAATCTAATCACTGGCTGCAATAATGCAGACAACCAGCGTCTCCTCAGAATCAATTAAATTTTGAATATACCATGGTTTGAAGATGACCCCAGAAAAAGAAATCCATGGGATTGAGATCCGGCGAGCGAGGTGGCCAAGGCACGGTAGGACTGCCTCTTCCGATCCAACGATTGGGGAAGACTATTTAGATGCTCCCGTACGGTTATAGATAATGCGCAGGAAATCCGTCGTGTTGGAAATGCAGTCGAGCGCAAACATCAAGTGGCACTTCTAAAAGGGCTGGCAGTACATCCTTCAGAAATATTTTATAAGTGTTGCCACGCATTCGAGGAGGAGAAAGAAGGTACGGCCCAATGACGTGATCAGAAATAATGCCATCCGATATGTTCACCATAAACTGCTGTTGGTGGCTCTTCTGAACAGTTGCATGGGGGTTTTCGTATGCCCATATGTGGCTATTCTGTAGTTCAGAATCGGCCCATCCCTGGTAAACCTGGCTTCATCGGTGAACAACACCACTGAAAACAGTTCCAGTGGCTGCCTTAAGGCCCATTCGCAAAACTGCAAGCGTAACTCACAATCTTCTGCGGTTAAGGCTTGCACCTTTTGCAGATGGAAGGAGTAGAGCTGCTCCTCATGCAAGACTTGCCATACACTTGTGTGGTTGACGCCCATTGTATGTGCAATAGCATGGGTGCTGGTTGACGGTTCCTGTTCCAGTAAACGCAGCACGTCTTCTTCAAACTCTGGAGTGCGATGGGTACGTCTTGCACCGCAATCTGGTTTATTTGGCACCACAGAACCACGTTCTCGCAAACGCCGATCTACAGATTCGAAAGTAGTCCGATGTGGCTGCCGTCTATTGGGATACCTTTCGCTGTAAATCCGTGCAGCTATTGCAGAACAACCTCCCGCTTCGCCATACACTAGGTGCATGTCAGCAAATTCGGTAAAAGTGTAATTTTGCTCCATGTTCCCACAGTACCTATTTCACTGTTTCAACACAATGTTATTGTGTGAAGGAAATAGGAAATGATGCGTGGGTGACTCGCGTAGGAAACAGTCACCACATGGTGGTGTTAGTGTCTTCCAGGTTTATTAAGGTCACCTATTGGCAGTATCAGACATTTATCATGCCAACACGTAAGTATTGAGCGCCTCTTTTGGGGAGTCGTAGTGCTTTGTGCTATTGGTTTCAACGTTTTGTGAACTGTTTACAGCAGGCCAACCGTTAGATTGAAAATTGCTCTTATTGACACGGCCAGCAATAGCCAACAGACAGCTTCGGACCATTGACAGTACATAACCTTCCAGCCTAAGGCTTCAAATGTGAGGAGAAGCAAAAGTAAACAATACTATTTGCATTGCATATGATGGTCGTATTTTGCTATTTTAAAGCAAACGCACAATAGTGCTCTCAAAATGGAAAAGAAAGGGGAAAGTAAAAGAAAAAATAGGGAAAAAAGTATCCCCTCTGCGGATTTGAACTCGGTTTCTCGGGCTTATTAGCTCCACAGTCAGTTGCCATAACCGTGCCGCCAAAGCACACGTTTGACAGCTGCACTTTAATTATGTAGCCGCTTGCCACAGCCTGTTCTCCATTGCAGTGGCGTGCAGCCACATGTTAAGTCTTCAATTTAAGTGCTTTTGGTAACGCTACAATTTAGAAATACTTCTTCCGAGAGACAGCAGACAGGCTTTACTGAGTTCCTAATAAGCACTTTTTTCGATTCCAGTGGATAATATTGACATGTTTCTTTCTGGTTATGGTTTATTCTACATAATTTCTAATTACTTTGAATACGTATAACTTAATAATTTGACGTCGTAGACCATTGGTTTCCCATCTCAAATTGATTGTGTATGAACCCTCTATTACCAGTAGCATTCGTGCGGTATTATTCATTTACACCTGTATATATGATCTACGACGTCAAGTTAATAAAAGAAACAACCCGTGGCACTACATTCCATATCGGACCAGGGCCTGCCAACCCGACTGTCGGCCTCACGCTCACATACGTAAGGTAGAGGTGGCCGATCATCCAAGTCAAGTTAATAAGTTATCATACTCAAAGTAATTCGAGATTGTGACCAATAAATTAAAACCATAAAGAAATATATTAATATTATCCATTGGAATCGAAATAGTGCTTATTAGGAACTTAGTAAGCCTGTCTGCTGTCTCTGAAGAATCACTTCTAAATTGTAACGCTATGAAAAGCGCTTAAATTGGAAGCTTAACATGTGGCTTCACGCCACTGCAGTGAATAATAGGTTGTGGCAAACGGTTACAGAAATATAGGGCAGTTCTAAAGTGTGTGCTTTGGCCGCGCGGTTATGTCCACTGACTGTGGACCTCATGAAATCGAGTTCAAACCCGAAGAGGGGATAAGGTTGTTTTTTCTTTTTTTCCTCCTTTCTTTTCCCTTCTGAGAGAAATGTGCGTTTCGTTTAAAATAGCAAAATACGACCATCACAGAGTAAACAGTGCACAATGCACAGAGTATTTGTTTACTTGCTTCTTCTCACATCTGATGACTTAGGCTGGAGGGTTATTCCGGGTGTTCTGAAATTCATGTTACAAACTCTGGGCTAGTAGAGGGGACTGAGTAGACATTATTATAAATGGGAACCCATGTCCGGAAACGTACCGTTTCCGTGCTACAAACTTTACAATGTCTCGGATTTGCCGGTGTTGTTTTGCAACCGGATAGGCAGTAATCTGACGTCAGAAGAGTTCCACGTCAAATGTGGTGTGACGTTAGGTGCAGAATTAAATGACATTTAACTCATTAAATAGGAAAATTTAATACTGTAATACCAAAGAAACAAAACAATTACATTGATCACAATAACACTTGTCAGCAGTAGAAAACAGAAATTTGTTTGTCTTCTGCTCCTGATGTGTCCCACACTGCACTGAAACTGCTCACTACAACAGAGGCTCGATGTGATGACCACAAACGTCATTGCACACATTGTACCGACGAATCAGGTTCCGATACACTCGTTCCATCACTCCTGGTGTCCCGCTAATCTGTTGTGCGGCGGCCATAGCGTGTGCGAGCAGTTCTTGCTGGGTCTCTACATGAGTCTCGTACACCAAACTCTTCATACGACAGTACGGAAATAGTACAATGGCGTTAAATCTGGCGATCATGGGGAGCATGCATTAGGACCACCTATGCCTATCCATCCTTGCCCAAATCTTCGGCCAAGGTCTTCCCGAAGGTTAAGTGCAAAGTGCGGCGGTGCATCATCGTTTTGAAACCACAGTTCCTGGTTCGGCATCCAACAACAGGGGCAATACGTTCCGTAGGAAGATCAAGTACGAAACACCCGTTAACCTTGCAGGAAAAATGTATGACCCGATCACATGACCGTCTACAATACCTGCCGAGACAATGATAGAAAATCTCTGTTGGAATCCCCTGAACATGCATCGCCTGTGGATTTTCGTCTGCCAGACATGGCTGTTCCGAGAATTGAGAATACACTTCCTCGAGAATTGGCATTCATCGGTGAACAGAACTCTTCGTGGAAATTGGGGCTCATCAATGCACTGTTGCGGAAACCACGTGCAGAAGTTAACACTTGATACAAAATCTCCTGGTTGCAACGCCTAAACCCATTGGGGGTGGTAAGGATGCAGTTGTTGCTCGCGAAGAACTGTCCACAAGATGCTGTTAGAAGTATCCATCGCATGTGCAATAGTTCGCGTACTTGTTCATGGGTCCTCTTCAACGTAATGTAGTACAGTTTCTTCAAATTCGGGGATGCCGCGTCTTCTTGGAGCACCACAGTCCTTTCTATCGACGGTGAAGGTGACTCGTTCTCGGAGCCGTTGCACCATTCTGGTAAAAAGGGCATGTGATGGAGTCATGCATTGTGGAAACAACCAATGAGCTGCTCTTCCATTCACTTCCACGGCGCCGTACACTAACACCATGTCCATGTATTCTTCAACCATGTTTATCGGAGCTGCATAGGCACGTGAATGGGACTCCAGACATGATACCACAGCAGGGGAAACGTCACATGACATGAGTTGATCGCCTTACGTCATGTACTGTCTATCAGGTTGCATAACAAGATCGGCAAATCTGATACCTTGTAATGGTTGTAGCACGGAAATGGTTCGTTTCCGGACATGGGTTCCTATTTAAAATATTGTCTACTCAGTCCCCTCTACTAGCCCTAGAAGTTTGTAACATGAATTTCAGAACACCCGGTATATTGCCATTTGTCTGAAGCTGACTGTGGGTCATTTGTCCATGTCAATAACAGAAATTTTCCTTCCTACAGTTGACCTGCTGTAAATAGTTCACAAAACGTTGAACCAAGTAATAGCACAAAGTACAACTGCCTAAAGAGACGCTGAATACCTATCTGTTAACATGACAAATGTATAACACTGCCAATAGGTGGCCTTAATAACCCTGGAAGACACTAACACCATGTGGTGACTGTTTCCTATTCGAGTCACCCATGTCTCATTTCCTATTTCCTTCAGCACACAATAATGCTTGAAACATTTCATTTAAGTGAAAACGAAATTCTCACTGTGCATACTGTTTAGGTGATGCAAGTGTAAATAATTGTTAAATTTGAACAAAAAGTATAAAGGTAGTTAAACGAGAAATTACAAGGACACAAATGTTGCGTGTAAATCAAATTAGATTAAGCGTGCACTTATGAAAAAGGAAAGATAAAAAACGTAAAAAATATAGGGTTATGAGTATTTGAACCTGCTCTTTTAATATGGTTGTGGCTTCGCGTCCGGCACTATAACCATTACTCTAAGTAGACAGGCTACGAAATTCGTTCGCTTGTTTTCTCACCAGCTGCAGTAGTCATGATCAGTGGCGGGCATAACCTCAGACAATTTTAAGGCACAGTTCTGTAATTTTTAATCCTAGACCATAGGTTTCCTGTTTCAAATTGATTGCCTATGAACCGTGTTATCACCAGTAAAATTCGTGCGGTGTTATTCATTTACACCCTGTTCAGCGCGTTGTACTTAGTAATTGGTAATTTTTCTAGTTAACTTTTTGTATTTGTTTGTAGGTCACAAAAGCAAAGCAAATGATGTGACCACTTCATCCAAGTCGGTCTGGGTGGCTCAGTTGGTTAGACGCTGGCCTACGGATCCCAAGGTCGCGGGTTCAAACCCGGCCCAGGCCGATGGTTTTTAAGTGTGCTTAAAAACGACAGCTCCATGTCAGTAGATTTACTAGCATGTAAAAGAACTCCTGCGGGACAAAATTCCGGCACACCGGCGCGCTGATGTGATCCTGGCAATTGACAGCGTCGTTAAACAAGAAAATAAATGTTTTTTAATTTTTCCACTTCATCCAAGATAACTACTTTCTTCAGCTCTCCGCTCCTGAGCAAAGACCCAACAAACGACGACGTGAAAACCAGTGCTGGCGAACTTTCATTAGTCTACCACACAGTACAATACAGTTTAAGCTGTAGCAGCATGGACTGTGCGATCAAATTTTCAAAAAACGTGTTCAGTGAATGTAATGTGTCAAAGAAAATATCTTGCGGGCAAACTAAGGCTGAAACACTCAAAGAACGTATTGGCCCAAGAAGTGTGAACGATTTTTTTGGAAGTTTTAAATGATCCGAAAAAGTGTAGCATGTTCTTTTCTTTAGCAGCAGATGCCTCCAGTCACTTAAACAGGAAAATGTTTGTAGTTGTAATACGATATTTTGACCCCTTCAGTGGGAACCAAAACAAATTATTGGATTTCATAGAACAGGCAGATGAAACCGCAATGGAATGTCCATAGGCTGTTAATTAACTCACTGAAGTCAAATAATTAGAATGTCAGTAATGTATCATACTGTGCTGTTGGTGCCAATATAAATTGTGGCAAGCAGCGTTCAGTCACGAAACGATTAAGTATGTAATGAGAATGAAAAAATCCTCAAAGCCAGTTATTTAACCATGTCCTTCATAATGCTATGAAACGTGCATGCAGCTGTTCACAGTACGTAGATGCTGAAGTGTTAGTATTCAAAATATACAGGGTGGAAGGGAAGTAATTACATTAATTTAAACCAATGAAGGATCTCGATATTTGGAACACATTTTGTATCTTACGTTTTTGTCTCTGACCATTTCCTACAGATATATTTTAGTTTTATGGAAAACAAGCTGACAACACTACAGTTTCACCATCACTAGGTCAGTACATAAGTCATAAACAAGCACGCGTCACGGAGCCGCGCGGCTCGTGAGTCTAAACATAAAGACGTGCCATGTCGTGTCTGCTATGTCGTAATAAATAAGTACATCTAAATCCTCCAGTAACGCATACTGTAACCTAAACTCACAATCTAACGATATTGTTTATCATTTCCTTCAACATCAAACTTAAATCGTTTCGTAGCTGTCACTGCTATAATTTAATAAACCAAACCATCTCTCTGACTATAAACACAAATGTACATTTGTAGGCTCTTACAAAGTGTACCAAATTATATTTTTAAGGTGACAGCAAAAGAATAAGCAATGAACCAAATGGTTCACCCACTTCACAGATATTGTTCAAAAGTCCACCATTTGCGCACCTGCAAGCCTCACACCTTTTTAACCAATTACGTCGCACTCTAACAAAAACACCCTCATTTTTGCGTGTTTCTTCCGCAGCCAGATAAATGCGTTCTCTCAAAGATTCGAGGGCAGTAGTTGCTGTTTTGTAGATCCTTCTTTTCACGTCTCCCCAGAAGTTTTCATACTGTGTGGAAGGGAAGTCATTACATTAATTTAAACCAGTGGTAATGCTCGGTATTTGGAGCACATTTTGTGTCTTACGTTTTTGTCTCTGACCATTTCCTGCGGAGATCGTTTTATCGAAAACAAGCTGCCGACACTACAGACTGTGTGTCTCACTGGTTCAGTACATAAACATACACTGGCACTACTGCTACCACGCTTCTCGTGAACGTCTCCTGTGTTTACTGTACGAACGTAGGCCAATCACAACCGTTACCTGCCAAAACATAAGGGGAAAGTGAAAGTGTTCGACCTGTTTACATACGGAAACCAGGTCAATTCCCTGATCAACCTCAACGTAACGTTGTCGACATGCCTCGCGCCTCAAAAGGCCGTTTGGAGTACTCCTTCACGTCTTTTAACTGATTAATTGAATCGGTCGGTGGAGAAAGGAACTAAGTCATTTTTTTTCACTTTTTCATTCTTTCGCGCATTCACTTTAATTCGACTGAAATACATCGTCCTGTGTTGAAAGGAACTATGTCCAATCACTGCTTAGCGGAGAAAAAAGAGTCTCTGTGCATTCATCAGGAGGAGAAAGGAAGTATGTCAGTGACTTAATTCGTTTCTCCTCATTTCTTTGACGTGAACTGCAAGCGAGGCGCCCCTGTTGCATCAAGTATGTGCTTCGATAATGGGTGGCATATTACGTCTACGTAATCATTCTTGTTTCTCTGCATTTGAGACTGCAACTGTTTAGTCAGAAGCTTGTTGTGAAGCAATCATGAAACCAAAAAGAAAGAGAAACGAGGAGCAGCACAAAAGGAAAAAAATAAAACATGAAAGAGTTCATGGACTACCCTAGTTGAACTATCGGGGCAGTCCTGCACCTGGGAAAAGTGTCGGAGCAGATTGCAAGTAAATAAGGCAATAACTATTGCAGCATGAAATGTGCAATTCATTACTTTTATATTTTACAGGGAGCTTTATTACTGATACTAATGTAATTTGATACTGTTTTCAGGTGTCGAATCTATGCGGCCCGGGTTCGATCCCAGGGACCCGCATGTGGTATTCGTGGTGGACGAAGCGGCGTCAGGGCGGGTTTTCTCCGGGTGCTCCGGTTTCCCCCGCCATCTCATTCCACCGGTGCTCCATCTTCATTCCATGTATCATCAGTGTCACCGCCTGCGGTGCCGTAGTAGTAAAAGCGGGCGTTAAACACTACAACAAAGGTGTCGAATGCGTATTAATGATACGCAACGCCTGAAAATTCTGTCAGATTTTCTTAACATAGAGGATAAAAATGCTCAAGATATACATCTACAAGGGCTAATTGTTGTTAAAGAAACAGCAACACGAACCTGCAGCTATTGTAACAAGCGGCAGCATTCTTTTGATTATGTTGTTGTTGTAGAAGGTAGACGCACGGGCGTTTGCAAGCAAGCATTTCTTAATCTTCATGCATTATCACAGAAGCGAGTGTTTTGCATATCTAGTAAAGGAGAAATTCCAAGGGATAAACGGCGTGAAAATGAGTGCACCATCAAAACCACAGAAAATATATTGAATGCAATACATGATCATATCCATTCGTTTCCCCTTAGGACAACCCACTATGCTGGCAAAGAAATAAAATACTTGGACGCACGTTTGAATATGAAAAGTATGCATGATCTTTTCCGGCAGAAATATCCAGAGTTTGACGTTAAGTATGATTTTTACAGAAAGTACTTCTCGGAAAATGCTAATTATGCTTTAGGCCGCCCACAAATTGATGTTTGCAGCAAATGTGAGGAACTAGAAGTCAAAATAAAGAGTCCTCATATTACTGACAGTAGCAAGAGGGCAGCGCAAATTGATCTTGATATACACAAGCGTAGGAGTAAGAGATTTTATACTGCCATAAAACAAGTGGAACAAAAGGGACGACCATGTTGCTGGATTGGCATTTGACTTTATGCAGAATTTGGCTTTACCAGACATCCCTGTACAAGAAACATTTTACCTTAGACAGTTATGGGTAAACAGTTTTAGCATTTATAATATCAAATCCAGGCATTGTATCGTCTATCTGTATCATGAAGGTGAGGGAAAGAAGGGGGCCAATGAAGTGTGCTTCTTTTTATACGATTAAATCAAGACTACTCTGCAAGGAAATATTACAGAACTACACTTCTTCTCTGATGGAGCCCCGGGGCAATACAAAAATCACACCCTAATCCGAATGTGCCTATCATTGACACAGCTGAGAAAAATGAATAAGATCTTTCATCGATTTCCAGAAAGGGGTCATTCATTTCTTCCATGTGATCGAGTGTTTGGTGTAATTAAAAGAAAAATATCAAAATGTGATAGAATTTAAACTCCCAAAGAATATGTGGATTGATTGATTGATTATTGATTGATTGATTGATTTGTGGGTTTAAGGGCGCTCAACTTCTAGGTCATCAGCGCCCTAAATATGTGGAGCTGATAGCTAATAGTATTACAGGAATAACTGACTATGGCACAGACAGAAAGCATTATGCATTTTTACAAAAAGAATGTGATTTCTATGGAAACAGCAAGTAAGGATTTCCAAGAAATAAGAAAGAATCATTTGCAATTTCCCAGTATAAGGAATTTATTTACGAGGCTAATAAGCCTAGAATAATAAGAACACGTCCGTTTATCAATAGGTAGTTGTCTGACACATACATTCTGTTTGCTGAAAACGCGTTCAAATTTTCACATGGACCTAAACAGTTTTTTGTCTCTCCTGAAAAGTTAAAAAAATTGACTTAGTTCCTTTCTCCGCCGACCGATTCAATTATTTCGAAACCCTATGTGATGTCCCACAATTACTACCGAAGATGTCAGAAATAAGTTACTCTACACATCTTACAAGTAACAAACTGTTATCTTAGTACATTCTTGTGGAGTTACGTATCCAATTTGGAGCAGAAACCACTTATTTTTTCGAAATCAGCTGACCAAAGAACAAAATGCCATTATACTTTTTTTGTTTGTAATTCTTCCATGAAGCACATATTAGAAGGAATGTAATGACTTCCCTTTCACTCTGTACAGTCATTTTTCCTGTTTTGCCAAACGATGGGAAACGGTAAAATCATTTTTTTTAATTTGTTGATGTTGAATGGGCTGAAATTCTGCGACATGTAAATACTAGATGGTTATCGCTCTCACCTGCTGTGGATAGACTTAAAAATTGGGAGCCTATAAAAACCTTTTTTGAAAGTATAGTTGATTCAGATTCAGACTGTCCTAAACTTTTGAAATAGTATTTTTGCAATGAAAATACAGAAGTAAAAACAGTTGTTCAGGCTTATATTAGTTTCTTTGTGAATATTGGAAATGGTTTCATTCAAAAAGCAAAGTATTTTGAGAATTCTGATCTTAGTATTATGGAATCTCATGAAGCTGTACAGTTGCTAATTAGTCAAGTTAGGCAGAGAAAGGAATATCGATTTTTCGGTAGTGGTACTCATAAGTTGTTAGCCACTTTTCGTGATTCGGATTTGAAATCTACTAGTGAGAAAATTTCATTGAATTCTATGATTCTTTATATTCTTACTTAAATTTGATGATAGTTTAAAGTGTTTAATTTCACGATGTTTAAAAAGGGAATTAACATTCAATGATATGCATGAAGTTGTGGAATGTGTCAAGCTGGATTGTGTGACTAAAGATGAATTAAATGAGGAATTTTGTAGTTCTAATGATGCAAATAAATGTGCTGACTCTTTTAGAGAGTAGCGTTAGTCAGAAGTGGATAAAAGTTTTCACCAGTTTGAAATCAAATAATGTGAATTTTGAGAACTTGGGTAAGCTGGTAGGTTATGTTGTGAGTACACCAGGAAGTAATGTTCACACTGAGAGAGTATTTTCTCTTATGAATAACAAGTGGGCAGATGCAAGGAATAGAAGTAGTACAAACCTAATCAAATCTGAACTGTAAGTTGCTATAAATTTTCCTTATTCGTGCAATTAATTCTTTGAATTTGCTAAAAATGATATAAAACTACTGACTGAGGCGAAATCTGTTGCAGAATGTGTGTATCTGTGAAGTGTAATTAAGTAGTTATCGTTTACAAAAACTGCAATGATTTTTGCTGAAAATTTGCCGTGCCCCTAATCTCCCTTATTTTTTGTCAAGAATATAAGTATCTCCCTTATTTGCTTTAAAAAAATAAAAATACTGGTCACCCTATCTGAGCCCCAAGTATCGTAATCGAGATGTCTGAAGCGCAATAATATTTGTTTTTTTCATTACTTGTCCCCTCTTCCTTTCGTTAGAAGATGTAGGTCTGTCCACCAGTTCATGGTCTCAGGGGAATAAAAGGGAGAGCAGAGACATTCCACTTAGTATAACCCAAGTTTTGTAAGCATCCTCGCAAAAGTTGGTCTGCTGAAGGTGCTGTTTACGTTACCAACCTACCTCCAATGTTGTTCACGCTATGTTTACTCACTGCTAATTTTGCTTAGTTTCATTATTGTTTAATCGTACGAGTCACTAGTGTTATGCCTGAAGTAAAGAAAAACAGAACAAGAGTCATACATTCTGAGAGTAGGGAAATAACTAGACAAGTGATTGAGAGATGTAATGAGGAAGCTAGGAACAAGTGTATAGAACGTCCACTGAGTTAAGCAACAGCGAGAGCTTACATGCATACAGGAGTTTCTGAAAGAACAATCAAAAGAATTTCCAAACAGGTGCAAGATTTAACTGTAAGTGGTGAAAAGTGTGTTCTAACAACCAAAGGGATTCCTGGAGAATTTTCATCTCGTTTAGAGCCCGGGGCAATTCCAGACGACTACCATGGACAAATGAACAACGTGAAGTTTGAAAAATGGATTCGAAAAAGGCTGGCTCCCAATTTGGTCCTCCTTCTGTTGTAGTGTTACACAATGCTCCTTATCACACTGTAGAGACGGATAAACCTCCGCTTAGGAGTGCTGTGAAATCTGCTATAATGTGTTTGCAGAACAAACGGGATCAGTGTGACAATTGAATGCGTAAAACAGATTTTCACAGGATGATTGAAACAAACCTTTCTTGGTTTTATTGGGCCCCACTGTAGTTCGCTTGCTCTCATACGTGTCTAATCTAAATCCCATAGAACTAGCTTGGGTCAAGGTAAAACGAGTAGTTAAAGAAGTGTAACAGGTGACTTACCCTTACAGAAATTGTGCGATATAACGCTCGAGAGTGTATCACCTGTGACCGAAACAGACTGGCAGGGTTTTTGCAAACGTATAGAAAAGGTAGAAAATTACCAAGCCGAAGTAGTTGAAAACATCGTTTACGTTTTAAAAGTTAAATATATTGCATGAACTGGATAACATTTAAATTTCGCAATTTGAGCGACTTGTTTGCCTTAATCATGACATTTCAACATTGGGACTATTATAAGCGCAACCAGAAGCACGAGTCTAGCTTCAGATATCGCTGTGTACGTGGAATTGTTGATTGACCATGAGCTGGTGGACAAACTGTACCTAACCCCCCAGTATTTTGCCTTGGCATGAAGTAATCAGTTACTTAACAACCTCATGCGTTACACTCACATCACTTTCTCTTCTTACAAACTCTTATTCCTCTGTCTTCTTCATATTAGTGAGATAAATATTTGCACAGATTATGTTACTGTTAACTTTCTTGTGGGTGCAAGGGGAATAAGGGAATACAGTAGGCCTTGTGCGATAGGCAAATCTTTTATAATGCTGATCTCTATATGAAGATTTTGAAATTCCTTTATCTTTGCACCGCCATGGTGTAGAAGTGAATAACACCTTCCGTTTGAGAAAAGTTTGTTTTGCAGACCTGTCACAAATAACAAGAAATATCTCCGAAATGGTTCACTCTACCAAAAAAAAAAGGGGGTGGGGGAGGGGGGCCTTGTGTGTTAACGAGATCTACATTTTCGTATAGTCAGATTTGGTCTGTCTCTTACATTTACCATTTATGCTAGAGCCAGAATATTCAAAATATACGTTTCATTTGTCATAAAAATATCTTAAAGATATGGCATTTTAATCAAAATTGTTAGAGTCGTTTTCAAGAAAATCAAAATTTTCCACGTAAAGGGTAGTTTAGGGAGGGAATATTTTCTACAAAATCTTCGTGTCGCATTCTTGAAAGACATTGAAGTTAAATACCAACCGACTTTTCGTTTTTGAGTTATGCTGTCCACAGACTGACACACACACACACACACGCACGCACGCACGCACGCACACACACACACACACACACACACACACACACACACACACATACACACCTTTTTCTAAAAATGCTTTGTTTGGATTCAGGGGTCTCAAAACATATATTTCCGGTGAAAACTTCACATCGAACTTTTGGGTGGAATACAATACTTCCTTCTACTTACCAGTAGAGAAAGTAAATATTAGACTTCAATTCGACAGTTGGGAAAAAAACATGTTTGTAGAACTTAAAAGGCTGTATCTCTAAAATTCAAGATATTAAGAAGGAACTAGATGTACCAGCAGGTAAAGAAAATCTTATGTATTAAATGTATCCTGCAATATAAACCGTAATTGCATCTGGTTGAACACATCAGCTGGTAGCGTAAGAATCCATTAATACACTTCGTATCTAAACAAGGTTGACTTCAGACTGCATCTATGGTCTGATGGTTAGCATACTAGTTTCCAAATCCAGAGGTCCCGGGTTCGATTCCCGGCTGGAGGATGGGAATTTTTATTTAGCCAGGGTTATTTTCCTCCTTCTTAGAGTCTGGAAATCTGAGTGAGAGTGTAAATGTGTATAAAGATTTATAAAGATAACATCCAAATTTACACAAATAGTAAACGGTTCAACATTGCCGATGAGCAACTGTTCCAAGGGAAAAGCCGCCGATATGACCTTATATGTTACAAGCGGGATGTATGAAGCAAAGAAACAAAATAGCTTCATTCCATTTTTCACGGTGTATATATAGTAAGTAGGGGAAGTATATCGCCCAAAAATGTGATATCGAGATTTCGCCGGAAATACATGTTTTGAGACTCCCTGAATCCAAAAAGAAATATTTTTAGAAAAAGGTGAAGGTCTGTGCGTCATGTCTCTCTCTCTCTCTCTCTCTGTGTGTGTGTGTGTGTGTGTGTGTGTGTGTGTGTGTGTGTGTGTGTGTGTGTGTCTACCTAGCTATCTGTCTGTTTACAAGTAGCGCAGCTGGAAAACGAAAAGACGGTTAAATACCAAACCCCCCCCCCCCCCCCCGGAGGACCTACGACGATAAAGGACATGGTGCCATCTTGGACGACATATTCAAGGGACACCAGAAGTCATTTTGGCCCGCCTGAGAATAGGTCACACACGCATCACGCATGGACACCATCTGCGTGGTGAATGTTCCACCTGTGGCGTTCAGCTCTCTGTGGCCCATGTCCTCGAGATAATTTTTGCTTCAGTGAAATGGAATGTCCCACAGGTATCGAAGCTAGAATGCTTCCATTATGAGCTAGTCCAAAGCTCCTATTGGAGGAATCTGCAAACAGTCTCCAATCTTCCAATTTGTAATCACTCCCCAGCTGTTTCAGTCCTGGAGTGCCGCAACAGTAGGCCATACCATCTTCCGTTCTTGAAATACTTCCTGAACTTCTTATCTCTGTCTGTCTGTTCCAAGAAGCGGTAGTTCCAGGGGCAAGATTGGTTTCTTTCAATCGTGAACCTAGCAGCTCATCCTTTTCCTTTGTGAGGCCGAGGTCTCGTATCAGATTACTCAACTCCGACTGGTTAAAAAATTCTGGAATTGTTGTTTCTGTGCTGGTGAAAAATCCGTATCTTCTTGCTCGTCAGCAGAATTTGAGGAAGCTCTAGAATAAGGTAAACTGCTAGGGTGTGAAGGTATTGGAATTTCTGGTCCATGAGGAATGGGTCTCATCGCCGAACTTAAATTCGGGTACACAATTCTGTCTTTATTTTCTGATTAAATCCAGCCACATTACACATGCAAAAATAACCGTCACTGCAATGATCCTGAGGCTCACACCAAAGCATCTCTATGCCGAATGGAAAGGCCTCAACGTTTGTCTTGACTCCACTGTCGTAGGTTTTCAAGGCATATTTTACGAACTACGTGTGGAGCCCATACCTTGTGCTGGTCTTCAATTTTACTTAAAAATACTCATAGTATAAACGTTTCACCAATGCATTTATTGGCCGCCTCTGCCCCTTCATTATGTAGCACTCGCACACATAACAGGATGAGCCTGGCTTATTCACACGCGTTCTTCTAATTCCTGACACACCATTTTCACAGGAGAACAAAATATAAACGACAAGTCAGACGTTCGCCACACTCACGACGTAACTGATAGTCACTGGACTAGGCAGCATTAAGAATTTTGCCACTACCGCACTACAGAAGTACAATTCCCATTTCAACGGTAGCAATTCTGAAAATAGACTGATGTCTGAGAGTTCAATGGAATGGTGTTGGATTGACAAGCACACACCAAAATAACAAAGCAAAGCACAGCTACACTAACAACAGCCGATTCGCTGTTATTGCAAAGAGACACGGAGCCACAGTGACGCATTTTGAAACAGTAAATCACGATCAGCGTGAAAACTAGATGTGATACAGGAAAACCGGTGACATTTCTGAAATCAGGAGACCTTGTTTATTATTATTATTATTATTATTATTATTATTATTATTATTATTATTATTATTATTATTATTATTATTATTATTATTATTATTATTATTATTATTATTATTAAACGTTTCAGCTTTATAAATTGTTTGTATTTCCCTCTAGCATGATGGAGGAATTATTGCTAGGAAAGCTCGTTAGCTGTTCTGGAGCTTAATGTACACATTAGGTATTTGTGCTAGGAATTCTGGTGCTTAAGGCTAAACGTGGTTCAGTAATTTTTCCCATCACCAGTACGAGTGCTAGTGGAAACGTAGAGCAATAATAAATGAAGGGTATAAAACATATTTTATTGAACTCTTTTTTTAATGTCAATACTTTTTTTTTTTTTTTTTTCACTTTTGCCACCTACCTTAGTTACACTAAAAAGTTGTTTTATTTTCAGGTAAATTACCATCCATGTAAAGAAATTTTGCAATACCGATCATTGGCAAAGGTACTTTTTAAAATGTTCTTTGACTTTATCTCAGCGAAACCACTGAAGAACCTTAGGTTGTACTGCTGTTTTATTCACCATTGCTTACATTTGGCATTTCAATGCAAAAGTCAGATTCAAAAGTAGTAGGGTAGTTTTATACCTATATTGTATTTTATTTTATGACCTGCAATTCGAAATATATTTTATTTCTAATCTTTCCGACAAATGCGTTGTGTCACTATATTGCGTTTTGTTGAAATCCGAATATCTTCATTGTTTAAACATTTTTATCTATAATTTTAATTTCTATTTAGCGTTCTGTAGAAATGAAAATCGAAGGAAAATCTGATTTTAAATACATTTTCAGACGTCATTATCTTTCCATTAATATCTTCCACCTGTCCTTTATTTTTATATAATTCTGCTTACTGTAAGTTCACAACTAACATAGTTCTTTTGATTCGTGAAAGCCGCAACAGAAATAATAGCTGCACGGTAATGGTAATGCAAATAAAGGTGCTGATGAAATGACTTTATTCACTGTTCTAATAACACCGGCCTGCGAAGATTTTGCGGCAGACAATTTATATCAGAATGGTCAATTCGGATGCCCTGATTTCGAAAATAATAGTTTTTGCGTATCACGTACCGATTTTGAATAGTTCTGATTCAACACAAAAGTGAAAGTTCCGTACGCCAGTATTAACATCATTACACATTCAACTTACAGCATGGTTCATTAAAACATGCAAACATGCAAAATCATATGACGTCACACTGTACCAACGTCTGTCTCTGTTTACAGGTAATGTTGGACCTATCTCATAAACATTTATTGCGTAATACATAAATAGGAATCGAACTTGGAATCCGCAGTACGCCCGCCTCGATAGCGTGATGGTTAGCGTGCCTGCCTCACGTTCAAGAGGTGGCGAATTCGAATCTCGCTTAGGGTAAGTTATCCGGGTAAGGTTTTTTTCCGAGGTTTTCCCTACCTTGAAAAGACGAATGTCGGGTAACTTAAAGCTTCGTGGACCTCGGGCTCATTTGAATATCATTTCACCCATTTCATTTCATTCATTCGTCCGATATGACACAGTGTTGGAGGACATTAAAAAAAAAATCCGCAGTACAGTTTTAAAGTTCTTCTCAGCTGGTTACTTTTTGAAGTTGTGTTGTGAATGTTACAGTGAAAAAATGGCAAGCTCCAGTGGTATACCTAGGAGGGGCTGTGTGAGCAATCCTAACAATTTCTGTTATGTGATAAAGCAACAGAAAAGAAACATCGCATTCATCAAGAGTTTATATCTGGGCTATTTTAAAATGAAATTAGGAGATCAGGACAAGAATTTTGCTCCTCATTGTGTACAAAGGTTGTGTAGAAAATAGAAGACAATGGTACAGCGGAGTTCGTTCATCTTTGCCCTTTGGTGTTATTATGGTATGGCGCTAACAACAAAATCATATAAATGGCTGTTATATTTATCTAATATATCTGGATTCGATAGGAAAATCAAAGTGGCCATTATACTATATCCGAACTTGTCATCAGCAATTCGGCCTATGCCCCATGGATCTGATGTCTCTGTTCCATCACCAACTACCGTATTGCTAGAAGGTAGTACTGCGACTTCGAGTGTAGACGATGAAATACATTGGTCCCCAGACTTAGGAGATAACAATCATAATCCATTGAGTCAGTCAAAATTAAATGATTTGGTACTTAATTTTGGTCTTGCCAAAGAAAAAAAGTGAACTTTTAGCTTCAAGGCTGAAAGAAGACAGTCTTTCAGCACCTGGAATAACTTTCTATTGGTAAAGACATCGAGAAAAAGAGTTCAACAAATAACGGGTGATCCAAAAGACTGAACCGGCTGCTCTGTGTTTTGTCTGCTCGGGTCCTCTGTGCTCGTCGCCGACTGCCGCTGTCATAGAACAGCGAGGATAAAACCATACAGTATTTTTAAAACTGATTTTAAAGGCTTTACTTATCAATATAATTATAGCATACTGAAGCTGGCCACCGTCGCTGCCCATGCATTTTTGGCGCCTCTTTAGGAAATAATCCATCACTCGCCGTAGTTCATGTTGAGAAATTCTGGCGATTTCCTGACGGATATTTTGTTTTAATTCTTCCAGGGTGTGTCTTGTACACTTTATGCTTCAAGTTACCCCAGATAGAGAAATCGCAGGGGGTTAGGTCGCGGGACCGAGGGCGCCACAAATTTCTGCTAATAATTCTGTCCTGAAACACACTTTCAATTGTTCTTATCGAAAGATTAGCTGTATGAGCTATTGCAGAGTCTTGTGGAAAAAAGGTAAAACCACGCTCCCTGTCGGTTAATTCTCTAAAAAGGGGGCGCAAAATTGTATTCACGTATGTATGGGTGATAACTGTTGATTCGAAAAAAAAATCACAATAAATACACGTTGTGCAGCAGAAAACAAATGCTCAGCCATAATACACTTTGTGAATAAGTGCAGGACTAAATAATAACGCACAGTGATAATAATGCAGCCGCACGATATCCCGTCAACGCAATACGGATTGTGAGCAGAGCAGAGAAAAACAAATGATGCTCCTGGCCTTGTGTATATCAGCTGCTGTTATCGTATTTCCGCCTTCGCAGTGGAAAAGCACCGCGTAGCGGTTCACATGTATTTGGATCTCTCTGTATTATGTAAAAGGAAAACTAGTGTATTGTTGTGATATCGCTAACTTGATAAGTCGTCTTGGAACAGCTTACGAAGCAAAAGACTGGCGTCTGTTTATTGACTTGAGCAATAGAAGTCTGAAAGGTGTTCTGCTACACAACAGCAATATGTTTGCTTCGGTTTCAATAGCTCACTCTACATCCCTTAAAGAAACATACCACAATTTGTATACTTTTCTGGAAAAAGTAAAATGTAATGAACACAAGTGGTTCATGTGTTGTGATTTTAAGGTGTGGGGTATTTTATTGGGCCAACAAGCAGGGTACACAAAATTTCCGTGCTTTTTGTGTGAATGGTACTCCAGAGCCAGAGAAAGACACTGGGGGAAACTAAATTGGCCAAAGGAAAAGATTTAGTGCCAGGGACAAAAATGTAATAAATCGCTCGCTGATTGATTCACTGGTTTTGTAACGCCCGATGCATATCAAATTAGGAATAATGAAGCAATTTGTCAAAGCTTTTGACAAAAGTAGTTGTTTCCAATAGCTTATTCAGAAATTTCTAATGTCTGAATCAAAAGTGAAAGAAGGCATTTTAACGGCCCAGATTCGCAAAGGATCATGAAGGACGTTTATTTTAGAAATTTATGACAGACATAGGGAGGTTCAAGCTTGGGACTCGTTCAGTTATAAACAAGTTTTTGAATAATGTTAAAGATAACCAATATAAACACATTGTTAAAACGATGCTCGAAAAGTTAAAGACACTCGGATGCAATATGAGCTTAAAATTGCATTTTCTGCGTTCGTCAGGACCACAAACGCATTTGATTTGTTTTTCAAGTTTAACTTGAGTTTGTCTTTAGCAAATCCATCAAGGTTGTCCCTAACACTCAAAACTTTTTCCATTGTTCTTTCTTTTCCATGCCTTCTTCCAAACTGTGAAATCACACCAGGCCGATATTTGTAGTCCTGCACTGCAAGAAGTTCCAACTGTAGGTCTTGATTTTATCAGTTTTCGCACAAGAAAGCTGCGCATCTTATCCAAGTACCCCACTTCGTGATGACAGGAAACTGTGAAAGGTGGAACCCGGTCACTTTTGGTACAAAACCTGACTGGGAGCCGTTACTAGAATCTTCTTCAAAGCAGCAATGAAGAAATTTACCCTGGTGTAATTTTCCCTGATTACTTTCACAAACACGATGCAATGCATGTCACATGGTTCTAGCTGGGGTACATGCCCTCCAGTTGTTGGAAAGCCGAAACCATGTAGCATGCTTGATCTTGTCACCGTAAACCTGACTTTTTCGTGTTGTATGTCCCCTGGATATAGTGTCATGTACCTAAGTAATTGAATGATTGCATTATATGCCTTCTCTAGTTGATACATAGGCGTTTCCCATTCACCAGATAATGGCAATACCAACAGTCCAACACATTCAAAATATACCTTGACTGCCTCTATGGTCTGGTGGCTAGCATGCTATCTTCCAAATCCAGGGGTTCCGGGTTTGATTCCCGGCTGGAGGATGGAAATTTTTCTTTGGCCAAGATTTTTCCACCTACTACCTTGAATCGAAACTGAAAAATTCAATGCCACAGCTGGGATCTGAACCACAGACCCTCAGCTTACCAGGCCGGTGCTCTTTCTATGGCCACACATGGCTTGTGTGTTTAAAAAGACCAACACTAAGTTTGTTGCCATAAATAAATAATAATTACATATAATTTGCAGCTCTGCACCAGCTTTATGTAAAATGAATCCCACTTCATGTCTGTTGACCGCCTCTTTTATTTTCTCGAAGACGTTCTCATAAAATAGATGAATGCAAGTTTTTCTTAGAGCGCTCTCATCTGGTATTGACCTTTGTGACATTTCTCAAGGAATGATTTAAATGCAGAATTGTTGACCTTGTGGATTGGAGTTCCTGAGTAGATTAATGCTATGGCTGTAATGTGTGCTGATCTATCGTTTCTTTATTGCTTGTCATTGATTGCAATGTTTACGCTACAGACGGCACACGAAAGAATGATGTCATCAATTTTGATAAATTGCATCTTGTTCTTCTGAAAGTGCATATAACATCTTCTTAATCTTCGGCAAGATTTTGTGATGAAAAATCCTTTCGGTTAGACACTAACATGGCAGTACTAGCTGAATTTAGTTGCAGCATCATTGTTGACATTTGATTTGGTTTTACAGTTCCAGGTTGGCCATTGTTGCTGAAGTTGGCTATTATTGCTGGGATATAAATTACTGGTAGTGGAAAATGTAATAAGCTCACAAAGAGGTACAACAAATTGTGCTTATTTCGCTTCATTTCATGTCCCCAAAATACAGTGCGTTCGTAGCTCGGCCGGACCGCCTCGCGACTGCACCGGACCGGGCGAGGGCCGGCGCGCTCACCGCCAGAGTTACGCCTGGAGGACCGGCAAGTAACGGTACGGAACACCAACTGCTGTATTACTTACATTAGGCTTGCCTGCATTACAACAGATGTGAAATGAATGACCTTCAACGCGAACACATTCCCTATATCTCCGAAAACAATTCTGGTTTACTCACAAAAGTTCATGTTGACTAATTTCTTGTATTTCTTACGTGATATTGCCCTTCAATTCTTGTAATGTGTGCGGATTTGATGCTTACACTTTATTCCTTTAACGTTCTCCATAAGTAAAAACTATTGAGGCGTTTAGCACAAAAGGTTTAACATTTCCAGGACGTCAGTTTTTGTGGCAACGAAACTTCTGAAACTTAAGCTGACAGGGTAACTGTAGTTCATGCTTTTCAAGCATAAGATCCTCAAGACCCACTTTTAACTTTCTTCAACGATGAAGCGTGGTTTTATCTTCAGGGTCGCATTTCTGCTCGGAACAATTGATATTGGGCTAGTGAAAATACCCATATTAGTCATGAAGTTCCTCACCATGCTGCAAATGTTGGGATTTGGTGCGCAGTGAGTGCGCGTAGAATTATCGGTCCCATATTTTACGACAGTTGCTTCGCATGTTTATGTAAATGCTATTTTAAATAATTTTTTCCGTTACCAACAAGAAATAAAAGATTGTGTTGCTGGTTTCAGCTACATCGCATACTGCTGCGAATTCTGTGCATGAATTGTGAAGTGCATATGGGGACAAAATATATAGTGGAGAATTGTGGCCATCTCATTCCCCTGATCTTTCTTCATGCGACTTTTATTTATGGGGAACGTTAAGGAATAAAGTGTCAGTGTCAAATCCGCACACGTTACAAGAACTGAAGGACAATATCACGAGAGAAATACAGGTAATCGGTCAACATGAACCTTGCGAGTAAAGCAGAATTGCTTTCGGAGATATAGGGAATGTATTCGCGTTGAAGGTCATCAATTTCAACATCTGTTGTGATGGAGGTAAGCCTAAAGTAGGTTAGTACAGTAAAGTGTTCCGTACCCGTTACTTGCCGGTCCTTCAGGCGTAATTCTGGCGGTGAGCGCGCCGACCCTCGCCCGGTCCGCTGCTACCGCGAGGCGGTCCGGCCGAGCTACAAACGCACTGTACAACATGTAAATATGTGCATACACTGTTATCTCAATGAAGATAGCTGTATGTTTTGAAAGATGCTGCACCTTAAAATCCTTTCTTTAATGATAGCGATACTACCTCAGCGAAAACTTCTTTGATCACCGAAAACACTAAGCGCTATCGAACTATGCACAAAAACACAGACATGTATTGATATAAGATAAAAAAAATGGGAGCTAATAGCGAAAGACCGAAATGTACTGTCCATCTTTCTCGAATAATTAATAAGCTCAAGCTATCGTGAGGCCAACGAAATATTACACAGGACACAGTCGAGTTGCAGGAATCTTAAATCTGATTAGATAATCCTCAACTGATAGGTTCTTAGTGCGCCAAAAGAATGCCTTGTTACTTTCTCTACCGCATACCCATGGTAGTTGGGAAGTGATTGTGCTTCATTCAAAAGCATACGGAGATGTCACCGGAAAAACATGTTTCTAGGTATTATGTGCGTGTGTAAGGAGAGAGGGAGTCAGCTCAAAAATGAAAAATGCAGATAAATATTACACTTCTGCTCAAGTCCTGCCATTACAAGAATACGACCCGAAGATTTTCACGAATTTCCCATCACCCAAAACTATCGTAGTAATCTTTTCACCGAAAAGTGTTCCTTAATTTTATTTGCTGAAATGAAAACGACTCAAACGATTTTTATTGAGATGTAATGTGTGTTATAAATTGACCAGGTAGTATAAATTGAATTTACTTTGCATGGTCTGTTAAATCGTCTTAGCTGTGCCTAAACCCCGTAAAACCCTTGTGTCCCGGGGCAATTACGACTGCTCCCAGGAAGGGGGCTGCAGTGGTCTCATCAAACTTTAGGTAGACATCTTCAGAGCGCAAATTCCACCGTCCTGCCACAACACGGCAACCACCGTCGTATGGTTCTTCAACCTTGAAACCGTTAAACGGAAATAATGGGGACAGGAAATTCGTGGTAGAAGGAAAACTACCTCAGCTTTCGCTACAGACCCTGTGAAATCACCCAAAAACACGGGATCAGAGTTGCCCACCCGAAGGGAATCGAAACCGGAAGCCCCGAATGTGAGCCTCACGTTACCGCGGGGCCATCTCGCTCGATATGGGTGGAGGAAGTTGCCGACGTATCACATCAAACTTTGTGTTTTAGATACAACCGCAGACCAAACGTTTTGCTTTTGTTTCTCATGTGTCGAATATTTTGGCGCAATTCTTGCTTTCTCTGTCACTTAACTTAGCCTATAGCAAGCAAACGAAACATTATCACCACCCAAAAATTCGCTGTAGAAATATTACCGAAAATGCATGTTTCTTAATCCAAGAAACCGTTCTTAGAAAAATGCCCGCGTTCACATAGCCCATACACGAATAAATGCGAAACTTTCTATTTTAAGTTCGGTAACTTCACAAAGATGCGACACGAAGAGTTTCAAGGATGTCCTCTCTCCCCAACTACCCTTTATATATACAAAATGTTTCGTTAGTTTTTATTTGCTCAAAACTGGCTCTAATGATTTTGATAGATCTACTTGTTTAAGATACATACCTAAAAGTAAAAATGATTTTTTGAATTTTCTGTGAATATCCTGTGAACTGTCTTCAATCAGAATGATCGTCCCACACGTGCTCTTGGATTGTCCAAGACACGCTCGTGCGCGCCAGTCAGTTGGTCTGGGATCGACAGTAGCCCTAATTTTGGGTGACAACCCAGTGTCTGTGGCCAAAACTCTGCGGTTCATTGCCCAGGTTGGATTTGCTACGCAAGTGTAACACATTTTTAATTCCTTTTTGAGGTTTTAACCCTGTTTTTAACTGGGATACACTTTACCTTTCAATGTTTTAACAATTTTGTATTTTAGTTTTTTTTTAGCTTTCATCTTTTACCTCCTTTTAGTGCGTTGCTCTTCAGGGTTTTATTTTATCGTGTTAATCTGTAAGCTGAGGTTTTTAGCTGTTTACGGTTTTTATTGTTATTTTAAGGTTCAACTTTTAGCCTGAAAAAGTTAATGAGTGTTTTTAAATTTTAAACTTTGACCTAGGGCCCAACTGACCTAGCTGTCGACGGGCCCTTAAACCCCACTCACTCACTCACTCACTCAATCAGAATGAGTTTTGCATAACGTGTAGATAACCTATAAATCGTAAGAGATAAACAAAAGCTTACTGTACAAAAAATGCAGATTTCGTTGAATACACAGTATGATCATGTAAAATGCGTATTTTGTGGTATTTACAGTTTCCCAAATATTAGTTATTGGTTTGCACTTTCAGTTACATCATATTTTTCGAAGTGCCGAGTTACTATTTTTACTTTCTCTACTGGTAAGTAGAAGGAAGTATTGTATGCCACCCAAAAATTCTATGCCGAAGTTTCACCGGGAATATATGTTTCGAGACCCCCTGAATCCAAAAACAGCATTTTTACTTTCTCTGCTGGTAAGTAGGGGAAGTATTGTATTCCACCCAAAAATTCGATGTCGGGATTTCACCGGAAATATATGTTTTGAGACCCCCTGAATAAAAAAAAAGCAGTTTTAGACGCGCGCGCGTGTCTGTGTCTGTGTGTGTGTGTGTGTGTGTGTGTGTGTGTGTGTGTGTGTGTGTGTGTTTGTTTGTGTGTGTTTGTGTGTGTGTGTCAGTCCGTGGACAGCATAACTCAAAAACGAAAACTGTTAAAAACCAAAGTTGGTATTTAAATTTAATGTATTTCAAGGATGCGACACGAAGATTTTGAACAAAATAGCCCCACCCTAAACTACCCTTTACATGGATAATTTTTCAAAAATTTTGATTTTCTTGAAAATGGCTAATGATTTTGATTAAAATGCCATATGTTTAAGATATTTGTATAAGAAATGAAATGTATATTTTGAATTTTCTGGCTATAGTACTGTGGATGACACTTGAATAAGTCGTAAACCGTAAGAGATTGACAAAATCTTACTGTAGAAAAAATGTAGGTCTCGCTAAAACACACAATTTGTGTCTAAACACACTTTTTTGTAGAGTGAACCATTTCGAAGATATTCCTTGTTGTTTATGTCACTTTCGGAAAACTTAAAACTTTCGTGAAATGGAACATTGTTGTTCATTTTTTATATGTTAAATGTGCAAAGAGAACGGGATCTCAAAGCTTTAAATATTTTACTATCGCACAAAGATTACTGTATTCTAATATTCCCCTTACACCTACAAGGAAATAAACAATACGATAATTTGTACAAATGTTTATCGCAACTAACACGAAGAAGATAGAGGAATAAGGGTTTGTAAGAATGGTTAGTACAAGAGTAGAGAAAGTCTTGTGTGCAACACATCAGATTTTTCCTTTTTTTCCTTCTGTTTTTCTTCCAACCTCGTGGTCATGCAAGAAGATCAATTTGAAAGCGACCTGGTTTTACGCTTACCTTATTACCCATCTAGTGGGTACAGGGAAGTGTTGTATTCCACCCAAAAATGTATCGAGATTTCGCCGGAGTACATGTTTTGAGGTCCCCGAATAACATGTATAGACAAACGCCCGTGTGTGTGTGTGTGTGTGTGTGCGTGTGTGTGTGCGCGCGCGCGCGTGCTTCGAATTAACTTTTTGTTTTTTAAAAGTGACTAAATGATATCGATTAAAACAGTTTATATTTAATATAGTTGCGTGACAAACGAATATCTTGAATTTTCTGGTATTAGGGTGTTAAGTTACCTCTATTCAGAAGCATGTTGTATAATGTAAACCATTAGAAATAGACAGAAACATATCCAAGAAAAGTGAAGAGCTCTTTAAAACACACAATTTATTTCAAACAACCTTGCTTGTGGCAGCAGCCATTTCCGAGATATCCTTTAATTGATTTAAATGTTTCAATAAATGTGTAATTTTTAAAATGTCGCTATTCAGCTGTTTATCGCGATGTGATGGAAACATCATGGAATTTCAAGGTCAGCATATAGCGATCACCTTTAAAAATTTGACTGTCGCTATCCCTTTGCACCTATAACAAAATGTGTAATAAAGCTATTTATGCAAACGTTTATCAGATTTAACTTGAAATAGATTCAAGAATAAACATTTAGAAGAAAAAGTAATGTGAATGTACATATAGCAGATTTTTAAAGATTTGACTAGCTTCAGCTTCCTGTGCTTAAAACGAAATGTGTGATAAAACTATTGCGCCAGCCTCCGTGGTATGGGCAAAACGTGTCTGCCTCACATTCAGAAGGTCGTGAGTTCGAATCTTGGTTAGTAGGGTGAGTTACTTGAGTAAGCTTTTCCGGGGGTTTCTCATGTCTGAGAAGGCTAATGTACTGTATGCCCACGACAAGAAGGCTAGGGGGGAATGAAGGGCAGAGGGGGCTTGAACTGTGTATCTACTCGGGTAGCGGACCTGTTTACTAGGAAATGAGTGTATGAGAGTGCATATTTCTAGCTATCGGTGTGTTGTGTGACAACATTGTGTATTTTAAACGAGCCTAGCATCCTTGTCATACTCGGAAACTAGGCATAAACACCGTGCGGGAAGCACAAAATGATTACGCTACACATTCCTAAGACTTGCCTTCTTGTCCTGGGCATACAGTAGGATATTTAACCTCTCATTATCCCGGGTTCGTTTGAGCATTATTTCAGCAATCTCATTCATCGCCCAATGTGACTTACCAGGTTAAAGGACGTGAAACTTCAAGTAAAGGAAAAAAACTATTTTTGCAAACCTTTGCCTCTATTAGCAAGAAGGAGGTAAAAGAATAAACTTTGTAAGACTTTTTTTTTCTGGTGAGGGGGGGTCTTGGAGTTACACGTCCTTTACCTGGATAGGTCATATCGAACTGCGAATGAACGAAATGGTAGAAATAATGCTCGAATCCCTAAAGCTTAGTAATCCGACCTTCGTCTTCTCAGAATGAGGGAAAACCCCGGCGGGGGAAATATCGCTTATCCAAGCCAAATAACTCGCCCTAAACGAGTTTCAAAGTCGCGACCTCTTGAATATGACAGATACACTACTCGCACACCACGGAGGTGGACATTTAAGTTTTGTGTTTAGAAGAGTGGGTAGAGAATATCATATGGATGTTGATCGGATTTTTCCGTTCAGAATTTACCTAATCACTCGAGATATATAGAGGAGACATAGACTTCTTGGTGCATTAGCGATACACCCTTTTTAGATGCCGCCATTTACATCTAAGGTGATACCGGTGGTTTTTCCTTTGGAACAATTGCTCATCGGTAATGATGTTCACTCGTTTTACTATTTGTGTAACTTCAGTTTTTTGTTTACGTTAGGTTTCCCATGTAAACATTACATCCATACACATATTTACATTGCCATTGATACTTCCAGGCTCTAGGGAGGGTGGGTAATAATTTAAATAATTCCCCCAACGGGGGAATTGAACCCGGAACCTCTGGATTTGGAAGTTAACAGCATAGCCACCTGACTACGAAGCTGTCTGATACTACTTCAAAATTTAATGTCAGTAGAATTCTACAGATTGCGAAAGATTCATTTTAGTCATATTACCACGAAAAACAAAATTGGTAAAGCGTATTTTGTATTGTAAAGGTGTAACTGATAATGGGTATTGTATATTGGTAAAGTTGTAACTATTCGGAGAACCCTCGGACGCTTTCTGGTTGATCAAGTGTATTCTGTATTGGTAAAATGGTAACTATTCTGGTGAAGTCTGATCCCCTGTACTGGTATTGCGTGGTGACAAGATGTTAACTATTTGGAGAAACCTATGAATCCTGGGCCCTGATTCAGGAAATGATTGCTGGAGTTTTTTTAATGAACGGAATTTTATTGAAAGTGTCTCGAGCAGCCTTTTATGATCGCCTGTAAGACTTAACTCTTCTGCTCAGCATCGTCGATGGAATCGTCATGGTTGAAAGAAAACGGAGCAAACTGTTAAAATAATGGCGCAGCTTGCGCCAAACTCTGCAACAGGCTCCTAGCTCCCACGCGGCGTTGTATCGATCTGCACTGTACAGTTAGTTACATAAGGCCTCACTAGGTCAAGTCACTGGATTGGATGACTCATCTTCATCTGATCACGAGAATCTTCAGGCTCTGAAGATGTTGATACACCCTTATTGTATGATTACTGTTATGATTTTAAAACTGGGTGGCTTCTACCCAGTTTGGATGAAAAGAGCGCGTACAACTAATATTGCGGAACCCAGTTTATCTTAATGACGTTCTAGTCGGTCTGGGTGGCTCAGTTGGTTAGACGCTGGCCTACAGATCCCAAGGTCGCGGGTTCAAACCCGGCCCAGGCCGATGGTTTTTAAGTGTGCTTAAAAACGACAGCTCCATGTCCGTAGATTTACTGACATGTAAAAGAACTCCTGCGGGACAAAATTCCGGCACACCGGCGACGCTGATGTGATCCTGGCAATTGACAGCGTCGTTAAACAACAAAATAATTTTTTTTTTTTTTTTTTTAATGACGTTCAGCAAGGATGTTCATTTAATTTTAAATTGTGTGTTTTCTAATTTTGAAATAGGTAGTAAAAATTATATCTCGAAGTACCTTTTACATGAAACAGAACGTTCGTTAATTTTCGTTTTCTTACAATTTGTTTTGACGGTTTTGAATCACATATATTTTACATGACAAATTAGATATAGGTATATGTGTTATTAGCCTGTTAATTTCTCTTTATACTGATGGAATTTTTCATAACTTGAAATCATGGGGTTCTTAGTTCGCGATTCTCTCTTTCGCTCTCTCTCTCTCTCTCTCTCTCTTTTTTTTTTTTTTTTTTTTTTTTTTTTTTTTTTTTTTTTTTAACTTTCTCTACTGCGTAAAGTACAGGAAGTATTGTATCCCACCCAAAAATTCGATGTCGAGATTTCACTGAAAATATGTTTTGAGGCCCCTGAATCCAAAAATAAGCATTTTTAGAAGAAGGTCCGCGTGTGTATATGTCCTGTCTGTATATCTGTCAGTCTGTGATCCGAATAACTCAAAAACGAAAAGTCTGTTAAAAACCAAAGCTGGTATTTAAGTTTGATGTCTTTCATGGATGCGATACGAAGAATTTGAAGAAAATTGCTCCTCCCTAAGATACCCTTTACATGGAAAAATTTTCCAAAATTTTGATGTTCTTGAAAATGGCTAACGATTTTGATTAAAATGTTTGAGATATTATTATGACAAATGAAATGTATACCTTGAATTTTCTGGCTATAGCCCATGAAGTTCTATTTACTCTGGATAACTTTTGTATAACTGGTAAACCGTAAGAGATAGACCAAATCTTACTATACAAAAAATGTAGATCTCACTAAAACACAATTTATGTCTGAATAAATTGTTTTGTAGAATGAACCATTTCGGAGATATTCCTTTTTATTTGTGTAAGTTTTGGAGAACTTTCACTTGTGTCAAATGGAACATCGCTATTCACTTTTTTATGTTAGACGTGCAAAGAGAACGTAATTTGAAAGCTGTAAAAGATTTGACTGTCGCCCAAAGCCTGTTGTATACCCGTATTCCCGTTGCACGTGCAAGAAAACGAGCAATAGGATGATTTCTGCAAATGAAGAAGATATGGAATAAGAGTTTGTAATAATGGTTAGTACAAGAGTAGAGAAAGTCATGTGAGTGCAACACATCAGGTTTTTCCCCTTCTTTTCCATCGCAAAAGCTCCTTACCATGGCTTAACATTTTTCACATGCTGTGTATGGCTAAATATTTGTTGCGAATATGAAATATGAGAGAAATGGGCCATGAATAACAATGCGGTTAAGAATAGTCACTTATAGAATTCTACCGGGAGAAAAACAAAACAAAAACAAAACACTCCGAATGGACTGCGCGGTGTCTGGACTCTCGGCGCTCGTTGCCGTCTGCCGGTAAAGTAGAAAGGTACGGTTGAGACCATACATTTTAAAAACTACTTTTAAAGGCTTTACTGACAAACTTTATGATAGGATAGGAGATTCTGAAACTGCTTACTGTCGTTGCCCATACATTTTTGGCACCTCTTTAGGAAACTATCCATCAGTCGCCATAGTTCACGTTGAGAAATGCGGGCAATTTCCTGGCGGATATTTGTTTTTAATGCTTCCAGGGTGCGTGGGTTTGTCTTGCACACTTTTATAGTTTAAGTTACCGCAGAGGTAGAAATCGTTTATTGGAGCGTTGAGGAACCTATCTCAGCTAATGCCGTACCATACACCAATTTTTTCCTCATGAAGGATTACTTAATGTACCATATTAGGTTCTGAGCTATAGGGTCTTTTGTATTTTTCAACAAGACCCTGCAACAACTCACACGGCTAATCTTTCGATGAGAACAATTGAAAGTCTTTCAGGACAGAATTATTAGTAGAGATTTGTGGTCCCCCGATCTAACCCCCTGCGATTTCTATCCCTGGAATAACTTGCACCATAAAGTGTACAAGACAAACGCGCACACCCTGGAAGAATTAAAACAAAATATCCACCAAGAAATTGCCAGTATTTCTAACGAACTACGGCGAATGATGGATAGTTTCCTAAAGAAGTGCCAAAAATAAATTATAGTTCTAAAAAAACTAACTAAACACCCTTTTATAAAAAACCGAACTAAAAGGTAGAAAATAATTTTTAAGTATGAAGAATTTGTTCTATAAAGTCAAGTAGCTCATTATATTTAAACATTTCGTAATCAGTTTGAAGTAAAAACTAATTTATATTAACAAAATAATACCTATTGGAGTACTTTTTAGATACTTTTATCATATCTTTACTTTTATAAATAACTACCAATGAACTATTCATAACATTTGATGTTAGACACCCTGCCTGTTTCAAGCCTTCTTTACTGGAAAAGATGCGATTTCTCTACTGTTGTTCAAGCTATTCTTACAAACGTTTATACCTCTATCTAGTTAATGTTAATCGAGATAAACGCTTCGTCTTTAACATGTAAGGTCATATCGGCGGATTTTTACTTTCTCTACTGGTAATTGTATTCCATCCAAAAATTCGATGTCGAGATTTCACCGGAAATATGTTTTGAGACTCCCTAAATCCAAAAAAAAGCATTTTTAGAAAAAAGGTTTGTGTGTGTGTGTCAGTCTGTGGACAGCATAACTCAAAGACAAAAAGTCCGTTAAGAACCAAAGTTGGTATTTAAGTTTGTCTTTCAAGGATGCGACACGAAGATTTTGAAGAAAATAGCCCCACCCTAAACTAAACTTTGCATGGAAAATTTTAATTTTCTTGAAAATGACTCTAACAATTTTGATTAAAATGCCATATGTTTGAGATACTTTTATGACAAATGAAATGTATATCTTGAATTTTCTGGCTATAGCCCCTGTAGTCGTATCTACTCTGAACGACTTTTGCATAACTGATAAACCGTTAGAGATACACCAAATCATACTATACAGAAAATGTAGATCTTGCTAAAGTACACAATTTATGTCTGAATAAATTTTCTTGTAAGGTGAACCATTTCGGAGATATTCCTTGTTATGTGTGTGAGTTTCGGAAAACTTAAAACTTTCGTGAAATGGAACATCGTTGTTCATTTTTTTATGTTAAGTGTGCAAAGAGAACGGAATCTCAAAGGTTTAAAAGATTTGACTATCACACAAAGCCTACTGTATTGTAATATTCCCCTTGCACCTACTAGGAAATAAGCAATAAGATAATTTGTACAAATGTTAATCTTAGCATGAAGAAGATATAGGAATAAGAGTGTGTCAGAATGGTTAGTACAAGAGTAGAGAAAGTCATGTGAGTGCAACACATCAGATTTTTACCTTTGGAACAGTTGCTCAACAGCAATGATGTTCACTCGCTTAGAGTGGTGTTAATATTTTAGTCGTTTTAACTTTAGTTACTATATTACATTCATACAGAGAGAAAGGGAGAGAGAGAGAGAGAAAGAAAGAAAGAAGCAAACAAACCTTTTTCTAACTTTTTTTAAGATTGAGGCCATGCCAAACATGTATTTCCAGTGAAAGCTCGATATCCAACTTGTGGGTGGTATGCAATGCTTTCCCTACATACGTGTAGTGGACACAGTTTATCGACAGTTCCCAAGAGCTCAACATGGCCGACATTACACTAAACAGCAGACGAAAGTATCCCAAAAAGCAGTCCTGCCAACGCATATCATAAAGGCATTTCTAACCTCAAATATCACAGGGTGAAAGTATCATGCTTTCAAACGATAATAATGCTTGAACATAGTTACCACACAACAAAGAACGTCCTCACCTTCGGCAAATCTTGTTCTGGAATAACACTTTTGCATAAAATCGCTCCCGAACGCTAAATATAATATATATTTAATGCACTACTGTGTAGCGAACACAAAAAATACAACGGTAACTACCTATAACTGAATATACGCTCTAAAAGAACTCGAGACGAAATCACGCAAACACGAGCAGTACGTCCACAGATTAATTAATACGGCTTCTAAACATAATCTTGTGTTAAACTCTTATCGGTTGGCATCTCTGCAATGCGTTCATAAACAAGTGCTTCTGTGGCAACATAACAGATGCAATAACACCAGCTGTGGACCTAGCTTTGCTATGGTTACATGTTACAAACAGTTGGCGGCACTAATGCAACCTAACGGGTGGAATATCACCAAATATAACCAGACTGCACCGTAATGGGGAAAAACTGTCTTTGTGTGTGTGTGTGTGTGTGGGGGGGGGGGGGGGGGGTATCTCAAGCTGTGGCTACTATACTAGAGAAGGTAAAAAGCTACCTCTACTTACATTTTCAACTCCTGTACAAATTTGCACCATATGACCATTTTAGGCAAAACGTTGGGCACGATTTAGGCAGAAATGAAAATTGTAGGCTATGACTTTCTAAACCCAACGCTATCCTTGGGCAGCGAGCAAGTCATGAAGCATTTCAACATTCCTTACAGAGCAAGTGAAGATCTTTGAATCATTTGGATGTCAAGTTAATTTCATCAGAGAGTTTTAGGTTACCTATGGATCTTTTCTTCCAACTCCCCAAAGCTCATTCATGTGTAGAACGGAAAGGATATTGACGTATTTGAAATACCTATTTGGAGCCTTTCTAGCTGTCCACTTCATATTTGTTATTTATGAAAACAAGAAATGCCGTCCACAGAAAGAGTCGATTTATTTATGGATTCCATGTGCACATGATAAGGTTGCAGAACGTCTTTTATTATCGCTCATGAATAGAACTCATGTTGTGTGATACGTTAAGGAATTTCTTTAATATCGATCAGAACATGTGCAGAACAAAAGTTTTATACAAGAAATTTCCATTGTGAACGCATCTTTAGATCTCGGTCCATCCAGCTTTTGATCGCACGTCCGCGAGTTTGGATTTATATGCCCTAAAATATCCTCCAGAAGAAACTGGGAAAAAGTTAACACATTGGTTGGCAATATTGTACGAGCGAAAAACAATTCTTAGGTGTTTGATAACTAAATAGTAATAGTAATATAAATAGTAGTAACACTAATATTAATGATACTAATACTAACAATAAGAATAGGTAGTAATATGATACTAAAACTAATACTATTAATAACAGTAACAACAATAACAATAATATTAATACTTATAACACTGATAATACCAATACTCACAATAATGATAATTATTAAACCTGGTTGTGAGCAAAAGCGCGGTAATCGCGGTGGAGCACCATACGTGGCAACGCCGCGCTGATTTTCCATAAGAGCCATTGTGCCTTCATAACGTGAAAACTCCTATATGAACACTACTGTCACAAACGATTAAGGGAACAATTGTTAGGTAAACAGCCATAAACACCAAACGAGTGGTGATGATTCCTTCCATTCTGTCCTCTGCACATCTGCACGTTATGTCGATACTACTGCCGCTGCCGCCGCCCCTGGTACCACAGGAGACGCTCCATGTGGCTAACATTCATTCGTGCACAGGCTTCGGCTCTTCTCAAAGAATCCAGAACTCTTTCGATCACACCTGGCTGTTCTCGGATTTGGGCACATGCACTGGTCACACGCTCTTGTAACGTATGCACATTGACGATGGGTTTGGCACACGCCAATGCCCTTAAATGTCCCCTTAGCCAGAAATCCAATGGATTGAAGTCCGGCAAATGGGGACCCCATGCTACTGGACCTCTTTACTCTGCGTGACCATGGAATCCAAGCGAACAGATGACGTCTGTCACAGTAACAAACTCACATTCACGAACAGTAGACTACTGATTCTGGTGAAATTAAAAGGATAGAATGATATACAATGACAATGAGTGATTGTCAGTTGCATTATTTATTGCCGGCTGCTTTATAGCGGTAAAGCAAGAGAAAGAGGATTTGTCGTACACAATTATTTTCCATTGTTGTAGGTGTGCTTTCAACTCCCGCGCAGCGTTTACTGAAAGATTTAGGCTTACTCTTCATATGTTCACAGCAAGCTGAGGAGATGTTAATTAAAAGTTAAATATTTTATATTGATTAAAATCATATAGACTCTATATGATTTTAATCAATATTATAGAGTAAAATGGAAGGAAACTTAAAAGAAAAAAGGGGGAAAGGGGATTATGGGCATGTTTGGGGGGGGGGGGGATAAAGGTATCGAGCAATTCCGCGTGTGACTAACTGACATTTACACTACATTTTCTTCTTAAAATGTCTGTCTAATGGCCAATATAGGCGTAAAAATGTTATTTTAACGACATACGATGACAGAGAATACCTTGGCGGTTGTGATAGGAAAGATAAAAACCTTAAAAAAGTGAAACAATTATTTAATAATGAGCGCTAAACTTTTCGTGACTAACTGACATTTTTGTCAACTGCAGGTCCAACTTCAAACGTTTGTCCTCCGTTTTCTCTGAAAGTTTTCTTATTTGATTTGTTCTGAAAAATCACTTGAGAGAAGAACTTATAAGCTTTCAAATGACCTGAAAAAAGGTTTGGCATATTATTCTCATCTGGAGATATTTATTCAAAGGTCAGCGTGACTAACTGAAATTTGCGAAAATTGTAATATCTTGCCTTTGTTTTACATGGTATAACATATGGTAAATCATAGTGATACGTATTATACGTTACATACATGTAATACATACAGGTGTGTAATTGTATTTATCGTTTTGACAATCATATCCTTTGGAGAAGCATTAATGTCATGCAATATAAACAGAATAAACATATGTTGACAGTTCTCATTTCTTATCACAGTTACATCATTGCAAGTATAAAAAGCTGACTCAAAACCATAACAAAGACGACACATGAGAGCACACAGCACACATCACATACCTGTAACACTAGTTACTGGATTGGACTCCTTATAGTGCAGGAACGCTAAATGCAGTAGCCTCGTAGTACACGCGCATGTCACTACACTGTTTTTATTTCCGAAAGTTGTGCATCATTCTGACACTTTCCGCACATGAAAGAAAAGCATATTCCACAACATTTAAACCTAATACTTTCACATAATGAACCCGCTGAGTGGATGGCATAGGTGAAATACGTTCAAATCTTCTGTCGAGAAATTCTTTTGCTTCTTCAATTTCAGGCAGAGAAACCTCAAGAAGACATATTTTGGTTTTCTTTCTAACAGTATTAACAAATTCTTCAGCACTCTGAATCCTGCTTCCTGCTTTCGCAGCTGTCCAGGCCATCCTCTTCACTTGCTCAAATCACATCTACTGCTCCCTTTCCGTTACAGGATTGGAAGAAGTGCCATTCAATTTGGATTCCAAATGCTTCGGAAAGATATGTCACATGACTCAATGTGTATTTCTGCTTAAATGATTAGCAGCTCCATCAGAAAACACTTTCACAAGTTCAAGATTCGGAACAATATCCAATATTTCCGAAAATATATTCCTTAAGCAAATATCAACTGCATATTTGTCATGTGATACATAATCAGACACCAAAGCAAAAGATTGTTTCTGAATTTCACCAATGTCTTCTTTCCTATACCAGGCAACAGCAGTAAAGATTGAGATCTGTGTATTCTTCCAGTGGGCAGCTTGAATTTCATTTTTCTCCTTGCATGTGTAGTTCTCTGTATCACAGCTTCACTAATTGCAACACTTTCCCGAGCCTTCTTAAAGGCCTCGGATTGCTGTATGTTTACATAAACGTGATTTAGGAAACGTGGCAGGCAATTGGTCAGTTCTTCAATGCAGTCTTTTACAGATCCCTTTTTAACTTCTATTTCCATTCTTCCATAGTTTCCATTCGCATGGAGAATTAGCGAGTTCCCCCGAAATGTCTGCTCCACTCAATCCCGGGCAGTTGGAGCATCCTCCCTGCACACATTCACTCGATTTCTGATCACAAACCACTTGTACTATGAACTTGTACGAAATTCAGTCTCAGTGAGTACGTGATTTTTACACAATGCTTTGAGAAGAAACTTTGTATTTTCATGTATAATGCATGTGCACACATTATGAAGACGCACATGAGCAGGGCGTAATTCAGCGAATTTTGTCAACCCCACGGACATTTCTTCTCGGTCTTGTAGAAAGAGTGCATGTGCTTCTTTTAATGTTACCACTAGATACCTAATGCGAACTTCTTTTGTTTCTCCTTGAACATGGATTTCAATAAAATCATCTCTTCCAGGAGCTTGGTAAGATATTGAGCCATCCTGACAGAACTTGATGATTGAACTGTTAAGTTCCTCTGATAGTTGTTTTCCTGACACCGGGACAGAATGCTTTGGTTTTACAACATGTAATCCCTCTTCAACTGCTAACTTACGAATCATTTCTTTTCTTTTGCGTGGAGATTACAGCAATGCTTCCTCAACACGTTTTCTGCACTTTCCAAAATGATGTTTGCTTTTGAAACCCGCTGATGTTGATGGAGTATCCTTATCAATCCCTTCTTGGTCTCTTATTTTCTGTCTAGCCTGCTATGCTTGCTTATATCTCCTATATTCAGCTTTGAGGTGTTCTCTTCCTTGTTTTGTTTGTTTCAGTATTGCTCTTCCTTTCCTCATAGTTACTTTTTCCCCCTTCCATTGTGCATAACTGCCTTGCTCCTTCAGACGTTGTTTGTATTCACGTTGTCTTTGGGCTGGTGTTTTACCCATGGAAACGGACTGATACGTCTATCCTGACTGAAGTCTCATAAGCACTGTACGCGTATGACGACTTTTTTATTTGTTATATTGTAATGACGCAGAATCAAAAAGGATATTTTTTTCAGTCAATTACTTTTCCCTGCAGAGGACTTTATCCTTATTTACCGTGACTGACATCGACACACAGTAATAATTAAACAGGTTCTAAGGATTTTTTATAAATGTCGAAAATTATTAGCAATATACACGTTTTGAAGATGAAGAGCCATTGTGTGATGTACAGAGAAAAAAAAATTAAAACAGTTGTACATAGCTCCTGAAATATTGATATGAAAATCACTGTTATTCACGCTTATTTTTAGTGTTTTGGAAATATGTGGGTAAGAAGTGAAATTTGAACCCATATTCACGTCAAAAACATTTATTTTTCACTTTGTAAGATACTTTGGAGTACCTAGCATCATCTTTCCTCAGTAAAAAAAGTGAAACATTGATTTCAAATTTTAACACTCGGTATGACATATTCGCGGAATTGCTCTATCCAAAAAGGGGGAAAGGTGCATGAAAGAATGCCTCTTTTTTGGCAACTAGAAACAGAACTTCACGCTGTGGTATCTTTCCTAAGAGCTTAAATGTACTCTAAGATAAAAGGTGCGCATCTAAAAATCTTAACCCTGGTTATAAGTCTAAGGAAATGGTTTTGAAGAGTCGGTACCCATTTTATCTGTGAATCAGATGCAGAACCCCAGATGCCACACCCATATGTCCATATAGGTCGAACCAAGTAGAGGTGTATCATTCTTCTGTGCTGTAGTTTGAGAGCGACACTTACGATCCTCACATTTGCAAGCGTCATTGAACAAGCGTAACGCACAATCACTTTCTGGTCATCTTACACTACACCAGTAAGAAAATGCGAATGTGCTTTTTATTTCAAGACCATTAGGAATGGTTCATGTAACTCGTCGATCATCACACATGGAAGGTAGATTATTGGACAAAAATGGCATTAAATTTCTGGGTCTTCAGGTAGACATACTTGGATTGGAAGGCTTTAGCTATTACAGCGTTCGAGCACTGGTAAAGGTAAGCTCAATAGATACATTTAAATTTGTACATTATGCATATTTTAGCTCTGTTATGGAATGTGGGTTTCCTTATGCAAAAGGAGGCTATAAGAGTCGCTTCCAATATCCGTCGTAGACACTAGTGCAAGGATATGTTTAGAAGATTGAAGATATTGAACCTACCTTGCACGTATGTATGCGCCATGTTAAAATTCTGTATATGAATCGAGCCATATTCATAATGAAACATGGAAATTCATGAGACAAAAGGGAAATATTCGCCGTCCCATTGCAAAACCTTGCTTCCAAAAAGGTGTATACAGGGTGACCCACTTAAACATTCACTGCAATTACCTCTAAAACCACAACAGATATTGGGGGGGGGGGGGGACCACAACTTCACAGGTGTGAAGGCAGCGGAGGGGGAGGGGGGCAGGGTACTCATTAAAATAATTAATATGGGCCATTGAGAGACTTAAGCAAATATGAGGTTAAGCATATACTTATGGTTTTTAAGGGGCATCTTGTATTATTTGTGATACAATTGCTAACATGGAAAATCACATTAGGAATCGCGTTTGTTTCATTGCCATAGATCAGTTACATCCCGAGAATTTGTAACAGACGCTTGAAATATGGCGAAACGCACAACAGTTGCAAACCCTGAGGTTCAAGAGCGAACTTCTCGTTTGAGTTAATCGTCATGTGATCGACTTAACTGCGATTAGACAATAGCTGTTTACGTTATTTTCAGCTATCAAGTGGGCTGGGAATAATACGCGGTTTCCAGTCACAAAAATAGAAAATAAATATTCTCTGTCGTATTTTATTCATCTACTAGAATGTACGCAATACATCAACGTGTTCGTGACGAAGTTGAATGTCACCGGTAAGCAAAGATAAGCAATGTCTGTCGCATCCTTCATTATGTGCAATTCAGAATGTTGACATTAGAACTGAACATGGAACACGCCCTTACTGTGCTTTTCAAATGGGAAGAGTTCTGATCTGCAGCCAGTGACATACGTTTACGTGCACAGCGTTGCAAGCTTTTTTTTTGGGGGGGGGGGGTAAGAAGGCTACTTACGCCCTTACTTTACGTACCCTGGCTTCGAACCCGAACAGCTTACTCACTAAAAAACCCCACCGGAAGTATTGAGGTCGAGACCTCAGTGCTGCAGTACCGCATTAAGCACCTGGGTATTCAGTGGTGAAAGATGGAAGCTGCCTGCCAGTGGCAGTAACAGCGAGTACAATACTGATGTGTCGGAGGACAAACATGACATAAATCCTGAGTGTCCCCTGGCAGCAATTAATGGTGACGTGTTTGAAAGTCATTAGTGAACTTTGTACTGAGTCAGCCATATGGTGTCAAGTGTTGAATGGTGTAGATGGGCGTGAGGGGTGACTGAAATGAGCATGTTTGAAGCTTTATTCTCCACCCGAAGGTTTCGTTAGCAGGCAAACAAATGAAGGTCGCTCAAGCTATTCCGCGAGTCTCTCAGGCATGGTCTGGAATACTGCCAGAGGGTTCCAGAGCAAGATCATGAGTAGTATATTGTACACCACTGAAGTCACTTTTACAAATCATGGAAATGTAAACTTACACAATATGCATTGCTGGTCAACGGGAAACTCACACTGGCTTTGCCAGGTAACATCGTCAGCGGAGAGTCAATGCATGGTGTGATATTGTGGGACAGCACATAATTGGACCGTATTTCAGCTCTAACACTGTTGAATCCTGGCATTCTACAGCTATGATTTTTCCCATTAATCATCACATATGTGCTGTTCCAAACTTCCTCTTGCTTTGGGAAGGGTGTGGTGCCATGGACTTCCTTTTCTTAGATGAGCTACAAGGTCTTTCATCTGGGGTAGCAAAGAGAAGCCACTCTGAAAGTCCTGTTTTAAAATTTAGATAATCGAAAATGTTTCTGAGTTTGCTTTGGGAAACTTCGCAATCTTTTCTGTATTCTATCCAAGATGCAGCACAAGCAAAGTCAAGAAAATGTAGAATCATTCTCACAGTCCATTTTCTAGTTTTAGCATGTTGGCGATAGGATGCAATAATTCTGTCGAGCAGGTCCACACCACCCATGTTTTCATTGTATTTATTAATAATGTCTGGCATGGTAATACGAATGTACTCTTGAGTCTGCTTTGATCAGCGTTTACACTGTCCTTTGGGTAATTTCCCTTCGGCAGATGATGCGAGAACTACGGGCTTGTTGTCATACCATTTGATGAGAGCTATTTGCCCATCACCTCGTACAGACTGGTCAATGGCACCTCGCCCGATTTTTTGTAGCTCCTTGTCTGGACGAAGTCCACATTTTTTGGGGGTCCGGCAGGTTTGTATGGTTCCTGTTCCCTGATAGCATGCATCTGCATGGAGAGCATCAAGTAATCCCTCTGAGGTGAAGTATCTATCTGTGTGCATTATAGATCCTTGTGGTAGAGATTTTACAAGCTTCATTACAACTTTTCCACCAGTATCAAGGAAATCATAACCCTCTATGATTGTGTCCCCTTTCACCTCATACACAAAAGTCAAGAGGCAATCCAGCGGACGAAGTGCATACAAAGCTTTGAGGCCACATGGATTTGGCTTACCTCTTACGTACTGCCTCAAAAAGGTATCATTTGCTCATCAATTGATACTCTGGTTGACCTGGGATTCTGAAGGTAACCAGTCCTCTCTTTCTCCAACAAAGGTCGAATTTTCCAGTACTTGTCCATGCTTCTAACTTCTGCAGACACTGTTTCATCCACTGTTAATTTTAAGCAGCTTCTTACGAAGAAGAAGCAGGTTCTAGACATCCCGTCAGCAATTTTTTGATACTCTTGTACCTGCTGCCCAATACATTCGTATCCTAGGGTAACCTAAGATGGACACAGCCATAGACAGATATTCCAACAACAAAAAATGCGTATTTCCTCAGAAGTTGTGTTGAGAGACGTTCCCTTTCGAGAATGTGAAGTCTGGTTTGCACAAGATGTTCAAGTTCAAATGTACTCTCAGGAATATACCTAAGAAAGTAAGTGTGTGATTCAGCTTCTTTTCCTTCCCAACATTCTTCTTCAATTCGTGGTGAAGGTGGAAGGGGCTCAAATATCTCCGTATGGCGCCAAGATGGCTCGCTTCTACTGACCTGACCGAAGCTGTTTTCTCTTCGGACACAACAGATTCATTTGATGATTCTCCTCCCATGTCACTCTGTGGAATATGTGTGGTATCGCCATCGTCATCACTTTAGAAACCTTCTAATTCTGACACGTCACCATCAACGGGTAAAATTCTCTGCAATTCTGCTTCCATTTCAGATTAAGATACTGAAACGAAGATGAAAGTGTTTTGATCATCCATGGTGCCAAAATAATTCTACCAACTGACTCCAAGAGAAAACCCACTCTAGTACTGCTTTGTCCATTACAAAACCTGCAAATTCCAGTCCCTGGAATGAAACTGGACCGCTTTGGAGAGAAACAGACTTGCTAGCGCCCCCCCCCCCCTCCCCCCGCAGGTAATGCTATACACAAAAAGACCGAATGTGTCATATGCGACACATGTGACTAAATAGAAGCAAAAAAGGTGCATGTACTATAGAGATTGTATTAATAATACGTATACCATACATACCTTTACAGACACCTATGTATCAGTACAGCTAAAATAAGTACGATATTGGAAGCAAAACAATATTACTTACATGCCTTTGCCATTCTTGCGCCTTCTTCCGTCGACACGTGCACAGGAAATTATCCACAAATTTCCCGGGAATAGCGCGAACGATGTCCAATGGTTTCTGTGGCTTTACTGACATCTAGCAGTGACTATGCAACTGCTACAAAGTGTGTCGCTAACGACTAGAGCTAGGAAGTTCATGCATTTGCATGTTTTTTCATAGGAGTTAAAATGTATGCTTTTACATTTTGTGCACGAGTTATGGAATTTTCAGTTGTTTGGACATGATTTTATGGTGCATATAACTGCATATTTTCTTGATTTTGATAAATGCATAATATTTCAATATTATAGCCCTTATATTGCATATTTTATTGATTTTTATGTTTTTTAAAATTATTTTTTCAGTGTGTATGTTTTTCATATTGGTAGTATTGCACATGATGATGCAACTCGCGAGGTGGCGAGAATAATGCTGAGTCATGTTGTCATGCAGTGAATCCCCTGATTCCATCCTTTCATTATATGTATGTACGTAGAGAATAATTAGTGCGTTATCTGAGAGGTTTATATTAATAAAGATATAGTGAAGGTCAACATTTTGAGCAGCACAATTATAGCAACGCTTGCCTGCCCGCCAGTAGTTGTGTCGTGGTCTTCAAATGTAAGTGTTATGAACTGGTTCCCACCAAATTAAATTAGGCATATAAAATGTTAAAAAGCTCTTCCGATGCCGAAAATAAAACCAACTTCGAGTGCTAGATTAATTAATTTATAGAAAGAGTTTTCAGGTGATTTAATATTTACAGATAATAGGGTACTGTTTTGTGGAGCGTGTGAGAAAAATGTAGGGAGTGAGGGAAGATTTCTTCAAATAGTTCAGCACATAAACACAGCAAAAGATAAGGACAATTTAATCAGAAAACTCGCAAACAAAGAACCTGTTCAAAAACATCTAGTAGAGTGTTTAGGAAGTAGGTTTACTGAATTTTCCGATGGCTTGTGCCAAGCATGTTTAGCTGCTGATATTCCCTTGTTCAAAATTAATAATCTGACATTTAAAAACTTTCTTGGCAAGTACACTCGACAACATGTGCCTGAAGGAAGTACATTGTGTAAGACTTATGTAGGACATTGTTACAATAACGTATTGTCAAATATACAAAATGAATTAGCGGACCAGTTTGTGTGGTTGTCCTGTTGATGAAACCCCCGATTCTGAGCGCCATTCTACTGCTAATATAATCGCGGGTGCTTTAAATAATGAACAAAAGACTACACCTCATCTTCTTAATGTGTGCGAATTGTCGGCCACTGACAATGTAATTGTGACCGAGTTTGTGATGGACTCTTTGAAATTACTATGTCCATGCGGAATCAAATACGACCGGTTACTTTTATTTGTTACTGATGCAGGTCATATGCTAAAATCAGGACAAACTCTGAAGGGCATTTTTCCTAACTTAATTTATATAACTTGTTTGGCACACGCTCTTCATCGTATTTCTGAGACAATACATGATTCTTTCCCATTGGTAGATAGAGTTGTGTCCAGTAAAAAGAGAATTTTTGTTAAATCTCCTAATAGAGTTAAGTTGTTTAGATCAACAGTACCTAATATGCGACTTCCTCCTGCACCAGTGTTAACTCGATGGGGAACACGGGTCCATGTAGTTTTATATTATGTTGAGCACATAGAAATAGTCGAAGAGATTGTTAATTCATTGGAATCAAAAGACATGAATAGAAACTGTGCTAAATATTCTGTCAGGCACTGGGTTTAAAGAGGATCTTAGTTTCATATCTGCCCATTTTTCTTTCTTACCAACAGCCATAACAGTGTCTTTGAAAAAACAATATGTGATCTAAGTTCGGTTCATGGTAGCATAGGACAAAAAGTGAAAGAGAAAGTGAATTATGTAATTTCAAAAAATTCTGGTTATAAACAGATGTGCGATATTCGAGACATCCTCGAAAGAAAACCATCTGTCACACCAAGAGACTTGACTCTCTCTGTGAAGCAGTTAACATCATTTAAATATGCCCCGATAACATTTTGTGACGTGGAGAGAAGTTTTTTACATTACAAAAGTGTTTTGCGAGACAACAGACGATGTTTTACAGTTGAAAATGTGTGCAAAGTGTTGGTTGTGTACTGCAATTTAACAGTTAATAGTAGCAGCGGGACCACTTCTGCTTCAACCTGTAACTAATAAGGTAACTTTATTTGTTATTTATACTAACTCGTCTTGTGTTCTGCAAAGGGACATTAATTGTTTTAATTAGAGCATATTTCGTGGCATATTTTGAAGTTTTTAAGAGCATATTTGCATGCATATTTCAGTGTTTTTTAGGGCATGAGCTTCCGAGCCCTAGTAATAAACACTTCGCTTCCGACCTGTGTAGTTTCAGTGAGTTTGTCAGTTCTATAATAACTCTACACTACAAGTAAGATAATTGTTGTTTTTAAAATAAGGATTTTGTGTTCGGATTTTCCGGAATTTCCGATTAGTGGGGTTCTACTGTATTTGATACTCATACGAAAGTTTACAATGATGGAATTGGAAGGATTTACTTCTTAGACGCTCTCGGTGGTATAGGAAAACCTTTTTTCGATTTCATTGATTTTAATAACAATTCGCGCACACAATGAAATTGAAATCGCATTTGCTTCAGTAGGCATTGCAGCTATATTGTTGAAAGGCCGGTCGAACAGCCCATTCAGCACAAATTGCCGTTGAATATGCAAAGAAAGGAAATTCCGATCTGCAACATTTCGAAGAACTCTGCAATGGCAAAGGTTTTGCACCAGTGTAAATTGATAGTGTGGGATGAATGCACGATGACACACAAGTCTTTGGTGGCATTAGACCGAACCATGCAGGATCTACGGAACAATCGAAACTAATTTGGTGGTGCGATGATTCTGTTAGCAGAGTTTCGTCAAACATTGCCAGTGATTCCACGGTCAACGGCAGCTGATGAACTTAATGCATGTTTAAGGTCCCCCGTTTTGTGGAAACACGTCAAGATACTAAATTTAAGAAATAATAGGCATGTCGAGTTACAAAATGATCGATCTGGAGAAATATTTTCAAAATAACTTATTGACATAGGTAATGGCAAATTCTCTTTAGACATTTTGACTGGCTGCGTTACCTTTCCTGACAATTTTTGTTAGTTTACTGAATCAAAAACCGAACTCATTCAAAAGGTGTTCCCAAACGTTGCTCAAAATTAGAGATAATATTTGGTTGAATTAAGAGCTATAATGGCTGCCTAAAACATGGATGTAAATTAATTAAATTTAAAAATTCAAAATAAAATTGCCGCTGAATTTTGGACATACAAATCAATTGATTCCGCTACTAACCAAGATGATTTCGTCAACTATTCACCCGAATTTTTTAACTCGCTGGATTTGCCAGGATTGCCGCTTCATAATATTCAATTAAAAATTAGTTATCATTAAAGGCTGGAGGGATGTGCGATCGCATGCGATACAGATTAGCTGCACGCAGAGTATGAATGACGTCAGAAGTACAGCACGGCCATCAAATGTGCAAACAACTGCCTCTGTAAAAGCAAGAGTCGAAAACAAGGTAACGTAGTACTCTGCGAACGAGTGGAGCATTGCCTTGCAAGTGTATGCAGACGCATGGCCAAGGTGTAGTATAACGCGACTGTTTTGTTTCTTGTTGCAGTGAGCTGCACACGTGGAGTGGCAGTACTTTCATGGTCAGGCTGTACCTACCTGCAGTTGTTTAAATGCGCGAGCCATGACAGTAAAGTCCACGTGCAGTGTACCTATGGAAAAACGCACACGTCTCCTGCCTTTAGTTATCATTAGGGCTCGGAAGTTCATACCCTAAAAAGCACTGAAATATGCATGCAAATATGTTCTTAAAAACTTGAAAATATGCCAAGAAATATGCACTATTTAATTAAAACAGTTAATGTCTCTTTGCAGTAGACAAGACGAGTGAGTTAGTATAAATAGCAAATAAAGTTATCTTATTCCTTAGAGGTTGATGCTGAAGTGGTCTCGCGCTAGTATTAGCTGCTAAATTGCAGTTCACAAACAACACTTTGCACACATTTTCAACAGTAAAACATCGTGTTGTCTCGCAAAACACTTTTGTAACGTGAACAACTTCTCTCCGCGTCACATGATGTTATCGCGGCATATTTAAATGGTGTTAACTGCTTCACAGAGAGAGTCAAGTCTCTTGGTGTGACAGATGGTTTTCTTTCGAGGATGTCTCGAATATCGCACATCTGTTTATAACCAAATTTTTTTGAAATTACACAATTCACTCCCTCTTTCACTTTTTGTCCTATGCTACCAGGAACCGAGCTTATGTAGATCACATATTGTTTTTTTCAAAGACAGTAAGTGATTCATGGAAAGGAGATCCCACAGCTTCCAATGCCGTTATGGCTGTTGACAAGAAGGAAAAAAGGGCAGATATGAAACTAAGATCCTTTTTTAACCTAGTGCCTGACAGAATATTTTGCACAGTTTCTATTGATGAAGCATCTTTCGTGTCCAATGAATTTAGAACCTCTTCAGACTATTTCTATGTGCTCAGCATAATATAAAACTGCATCGACCCATGTTCCCCATCGAGTTAACACTGGTGCAGGAGGAAGTCGGATATTAGGCGCTGTTGATCTAAACAACTTAACTCTATTAGGAGATTTAACAAAAATTCTCTTTTTACTGGACACAAATCTATCTACCAATGGGAAAGAATCACGTATTGTCTCACAAATGCGATGAAGAGCGTGTGCCAAACAAGTTATATAAATTAAGTTAGGAAAAATGCCCTTCAGAGTTTGTCCTGATTTTAGCATATAAGGACCTGCATCAGTAACAAATAGAAGTAACTGGTCCTATTTGATTCCACATGGACATAGTAATTTCAAAGAGTCCATCACAAACTGGGTCACAGTTACATTGTCAGTGGCCGACAATTCGCACACATTAAGAAGATGAGGTGTAGTCTTTTGTTCATTATTTAAAGCACCCGCGATTATATTAGCAGTAGAATGGCGCTCAGAATCGGGGGTTTCATCAACAGGACAACCACACAAACTGGTCCGCTAATTCATTTTGTATATTTGACAATACGTTATTGTAACAATGTCCTACATAAGTCTTACACAATGTACTTCCTTCAGGCACATGTTGTCGAGTGTACTTGCCAAGAAAGTTTTTAAATGTCAGACTATTAATTTTGAACAAGGGAATATCAGCAGCTAAACATGCTTGGCACAAGCCATCGGAAAATTCAGTAAACCTACTTCCTAAACACTCTACTAGATGTTTTTGAACAGGTTCTTTGTTTGCGAGTTTTCTGATTAAATTGTCCTTATCTTTTGCTGTGTTTATGTGCTGAACTATTTGAAGAAATCTTCCCTCACTCCCTATATTTTTCTCACACGCTCCACAAAACAGTACCCTATTATCTGTAAATATTAAATCACCTGAAAACTCTTTCTGTAAATTAATTAATCTAGCAGCGGAAGAGCTTTTTAACATTTTATACGCCTAATTTAATTTGGTAGGAACCAGTTAACAACACTGTTACAGTGTTACGTTTGAAGGCCACGATACAACTAGTGGTGGGCAGGCAAGCGATGCTGTAATCGTGCTGCTCAAAACGTTGACCAGCACTTTATCTTTGTTAATATAAATCTCTCAGATAACACACTGATTATTCTCTCCGCACATACATATAAAGCGCATTCCACCCTTAGATGACAGTACACGTTAAATGGAGCGCAGTGTTGCAACATGTACCAGTTGCGAATCTTTCTCCGCGCGCGACTCCGAGGTGGCCGGTGTCCTGTACTTAGTCCTTCAATTGCTGCTTAACGGAGACTTTTAACTTTGGTATCCCCGCACGCCTTTGTCACTGTATGACCTAACTTTACAAATGACTCGACTGTATAAACAATTGATTTCCCCTGGTCCCTAAACCTTTTTACGTCTTTTAGATATTTATGTCGCCATCTGATAATATTGATATCGCCTCTTTCTATTAATATGCACTTGTTACCCCTTCTTTCATATTCGAACCCCAAACCATGTAAGAACCGACTAAGAATGGCCCTTGAGAAATTTGGTAGGGTCTCATCACTGTTGGCCCTAGAAAAAAGTATATTCAGCGTGGGTGGAATATTTGCAAACTGTAAATAATGAACAATTCGCCGCAGTCCACTTTGCACTATTCAATCATATTACGTTAATCTAGCGTTTTGTGAAGTCCCGCCCTTTTTGCTTTCTTTTTCGATGGCGTTCTTAGAGGTCCTTTCATTACTTCCTTTTTAATCCTACACACTACTGCTTCTGAACACCCGATAGCCTTAGTTCTTTCTTTTACTGCCTTACACGCATTTACTTCAAAAATAATCTAACATATTCATAATTATTTGGCGTTCCTTACTTCTTGATTTACCAACATATCGTCTCTTCCTAGCTTCCCCCTCCATAACTACAAATATTTACAAAAATATTAAACAAATAACGCAATTACAGCTCACAGTTACACACACGGCATTCTTTCAAACTAATGCTAGTGCTGCTCCTTGTACCATCTTCTGTGTCAGGCCTGGCGCAAGAATACGCTGAATAGATGAATACCTTTTGTTTACCTTACTGGATAACAGAAAGAGGTTACGGCCTTTTGGTTTATTTTAAAAACTTTCCCCAACCCTCCTCAACATTTGTTCTCGCTGGTTCCCTGATGTAAACTCAATAACAAAAAAGTTTCACACTACGTAACTTTTGCAGTGCACAGATATAAAATTTTCCGAAAACATTTGATTTAAAAAATTATAACACTTAACTGAATAAACATAGAGAATTCAAAGTGGGCAAGTAGTAGCACTATGGTTTATTCTAGCCAAGAAAAAAAAATATAGACGTATTCTAGCAGTTAGTTTGTTAGTTAGTGCGTGATGAGTATAGAAACAGCACATATCGGACTTCTATTGAAAAAAACGTTTTCTGAAGAAATAAGGGCCTTTAGAAATGTATAATGACTAGAAAAAGGATATAACCTGATAGAGAAAAAAATTCTGCGTAGGATAATGTGTTCAAACCTGAAATTTATAACAATTGTATATTTATACCATGCTATTAGGAATCTGGCAACAGCGCGAGGGTAGAAAAGGACGAGGCTAATGACAACTCGTATGCGCTAGATAGAGACAGATATATCCCATTTAACTCCATACTGTCATCTAAGAGTGAGACAAGGTATAGTAATGAAAGGATGGAAACAGGGGATTCACTGCATGACAACATGACTCAGTATTAGTTCTCGCCACCTCGCGAGTTGCATCATGATACTACATCATGTGCAATACTGCCAATATGAAAAATATTACACAGATGGAAAAAATAATAATTAAAAAAACCATAAAAATCATTAAAATATGGAATATAGGGGCTATAATATTGAAACGTTCGTGAGTTGCATTACCATGTGCAATACTATCAATATGAAAAATATCATCCAGATGGAAAAATAATAAAAAACCATAAAATCATTTAAATATGCCATATAGGGAGTATAATATTGAAATATTATGCATTTGTCAAAATCAAGAAAATATGCAGTTAGATGCACCATAAAATCATGTCGAAATAACTGAAAATTCCATAATTCGTGCACATAATGTAAAAGCATACATTTTTAACCCCTATAAAAAAACCTCCTAGCCCTATAATCTTCGCAAAAGTTAAAGGCACATGGAGGCGGGGCGTACTGTAGACTCCAGCGAATCCTACGCTTGCCCCTCCTACCAGCGCTGCCGAACGTGGTACACGCATCTCACACACTCTTGTGTACAGAACCTCTACCGATACACGCACAACGCTTGGCAACAGCGCTCCGCTTGAGCATTGGCCAGCGTTCACATGCCTTTAACTTTTGCGAGCGGTATAGTTGTCATAATGTTGTGAAATATCAACCAACCATGTCTTTGTAACGGCCCACGGCTAGCTGTGAAAAAATTAATGAACAACGTGATTGAAGAAACCATTAAAGGGAAAGTATAAAGGTGAAGACGTTTTTATACCACGCGTCCCAGTGATTCCGACTGCCATACCATTTGAATTTAAAGGACTGCAGTTTCCAGTGAGGCTATAACCATAGATAAATCTCAGGGCCAGTCACTGAGTGTTTGCGGCATTAAACTTTAAAACCCATGTTCCTCGCGTGTCCAGTTGTATGTTGCCTTTTCCCATGATGGAAAACTGTCGCTTTTGTTTACGCGCCAGTTATTCAAACAAAAATGGTATGTGTTGCACTCACACGACTTTCTCTACTCTTGTACTAACCATTCTTACAATCTCTTATTCCTTTATGTTCTTCGTGCTAGTTGAGATAAACCTTTGCAGAAATTATCTTATTGCTTATTTCATTGAAGGTACATGGAAATATGGGAATACAGTAGACTTTGGGCGATAGTCAAATCTTTTAAAGCTTTCAAATTCCGTTCTCTTTGCACGGGTAACATAAAAAAAATCTGATGTGTTGCACTCACACGACTTTCTCTGCTCTTGAACTAACCATTCTTACAAACCCTTATTCCTATATCTTCTTCTTGTTATTTGAGATAAATATTTGTACAAGTTATCTTATTGCTTATTTCCTTGTAGGTACAAGGGGAATATTAGAATTCAGTAGACTTTATGCGATAGTCAAATCTTTTAAAGCTTTGGGATTCCGTTCTCTTTGCACACTTAACATATAAAGAATGAACAACGGTGTTCCGTTTCACAAAAGTTTTTAAGTTTTCCGAAACTCACACACATAACAAGGAATATCTCCGAAATGGTTCACGCTACAAGAAAATTTATTGAGACATATATTGTGTATTTTAGCAAGATCTGCATTTTTTGTACAGTAAGATTTGGTGTATCTCTAACGGTATACCAGTTATGCAAAAGTCGTCCAGAGTAAATACGACTACAGGGGCTCTAGCCAGAAAATTCAAGATATACATTTCATTTGTCATCAAAATATCTCAAACACATGACATTTTAGTCGAAATCGTTAAGAGCCATTTTCAAGAAAATCAAAATTTTCGAAAAATGTTCCATGTAAAGGTTAGTTTAGGGTGGGGCTATTTTCTTCAAAATCTTTGTGTCACATCCTTGAAAGACAAACTTAAATACCAACTTTGGTTTTTAACCGACTTTTCGTTTTTGAGTTATGTTGTCCACAGACTGACTGATACACACACACGCGCGCGCGCGCGGACCTTTTTCTAAAAATACTTTTTTGGGATTCAGGGGGCCTCAAAACATATATTTCCGGTAAAATCTCGACATCGAATTTTTGGGTGGAATACAATACGTCCTCCACTCGTGTACCATAAAGCATTACAATGAAAATATCAATTAAGGCAATATTACTAAAGTATTGCAGTGTACAAAATGGAAAACTGACTTTCGTAATTGTTTATGATCATGACGTTATAAGTAAATAAAGTATATTAACACTATGAAACTTTATTGTTGATATCACGGCAATTATTTGATTGTCAGTAAATAAAGTGGCACTTTGAAGTACGCTTATAATAATTTGTTTAAATTACCCATTTGTAATCAGATATTATAGGAACTTAACTGTTGTGGTGACCGTTACTGAAAACTGAGAATGTCATCACTATCTGTTTCGTCGCGCCGGCCGAAAGCCCGGCTGGTAAGTTATGTCGGTCAGTGCCTGAGCTTTGCCGGCTGCAGAATCGGGCTGGAAGCGCTAACCTGCCTCAATGGCCCATATTCCAGCAGGACAATAGAGTCTACGAAAACAATGGCTATTGTGTAGTGGCCCGATGTCTGGACTGTTCGCTCAGTCACTCTCGACCAATCTACTTCTAGAACTTTTCCTTTGTCTATATAAGGAGCTGCCGTGAGCCTATGAGGAGTGGCAGGGTTCAGAGTTCAGATCAGAGGAGAGTGGGAGCAGGGAGAGCGGTCGCATCTAAGTAAACGGCAGTACGGAGCGCGAGTGATTCTGAGCGCGGCAACCGGCCCGCCAACAACCGGCTAACCTACGCGGCCAACGCCGTGGCGTAGCACTACACTTTGCCCGAAGTAAACCCGGGAGGAATCGAAAGTGTAGTGCTTTACGCAACCGTGCCGGTGCACTGGCAGTGCAAGCAGCATTATTCCCGTGTTACACCCGGGAGGATAGTGTACCATTTTTCCCCGTGTTACACCCGGGAGGAGGTAGTGGTGCTAACTAAAGTGTTAGTTTTAATCAGTGATAATTTTAGTGTCAGTGTTTCTCTTTTTTATTTTTATTTATGTACTGTGACAGTGACACGTTTTTAGCGAGTGTTTTTAGTATATTAAGTCCGCGTGGGGCACGCTCAGCGTTCCGCCACGCATATAAGGAATGGCGTCCGCCGCAGCACTTCCTACCACATCGACGGCCGGCAACGAACTGGGCGAGAGGGCTCCAGAGGCAGTTCGAGTCGAGTGGGGAAGCTTATTCCCCCACCCGAAGTGTCTTTACCGCAGTACCTAGCCGTTATACGGCTTTACCTGCGCGATAGTATGGTGTTTTGGTCTACAGGGATTTAAACTCTGGGAATTTTTTTTTCATTTTTTGTTTATTTTAAACTTAACTTAAATCTATGGGTTGTTCTGTGTGGTCTCTATTTATTTCATTTGTGGGTTCTAGTTTGGTCCGGTACCGCTGTCGCACTCGGAGGTTTGTGTGTGCTTGTTATTAAGGAGAGGTGGTGAAAGAAATAGATTCTTACTACCACTGTGGTTGGTAGGTCTCCGGCCATGGTCAACGCCCTGACAGGGACCTCCGGCATGTGGTGTGATGTCGGGCTGGTCTACTCAGCGTTGCTCTTGTAGCTTCGTCCGGGCCCGAATGGGATCGTCTGTTCGCTATGTAGTCCCTGTATGGAGCTCTCTGGTCGATGTGTGAAGAGGGGTAATGTGGTGGCGGGGAGGGAGTGTGTGATGTGCTGGCTCTAGTTGAAGGTGAGGCTGCGCTAGGATAGCGCTCTTCTCTACTGTTGCTGATGGCCGTGATGATGGTGCTGGTGTGCCCATTAAGCAACTCGGTGAGTTGCTTGTGGGTGGCGATGGTCTTGGTGTTGTTTATGTACTCAACTATCTTCTCAAGCTTGGTCTTGAGATAGTTCCTGTCTGTGTCTGTGGCCTGTTGTTTTTCACGCAGTCGGACGATCTCATCTGTCATGAGACGGACTGAGTTTTCCAACTGCGCTACTCTGTCAACAAGCTCTTCAAGTAGTGGTGCCTGAGTGTTGTTAGGAGTTTGTTGTGCGGCTGGAGGTGTGATGCTGTGGTCGGTCCTAGTATCGTGCGGTTGTTGGTGTGTGTTTGAAGTTGGATGTGCGGCTGGTGGTGTGATGTTCTGGACGGTCCGAGTAGTGTGCGGTTGTTGATTGCTCGGCCGTCTGGGGCACATTGATTGCCCTGTGTAGTGGCCCGTGCGATTACATGTCGCACAGTACACAGGGCGGTGTGCCAGGCTGTGTCCGGTACAGTGAGTGGTCAGTGTGCCGGCGCCACAGTAGTGGCACCGGGCTGCGGCTGTGCAGGTCGATGCTGTGTGGCCGTACTGGCAGCAGCGCCGGCATGGCATGAGACGGACGCCCCGGCTTTCCTCCACTCTGAGTACCTGTCCGAGGACAGGTAACCCATCTCGAAGGGCCACGCGGAAGTGCGCCTCGTCCAGCAATACCAGTGTGACTAGAGGTGACGGCCCCCTAGCGGTGTGAATCCTCTCCACACGGGTCGCAGATGGCCATAGTTGTTGGGCGGCCCTGAGGAGCAGTGAGTCCGGGATTTGCCTATGCACTCCCCGGACTACTGCATTAAAGCTCTGAAGGGTGCGGCTGTGTTCCGTGTGTGCGTCAGGTATTTGCGGCTGTCGAGAGGTGTGTGTAGGTTCCTCGGCTGAATTTTCTGGCTGTGTTGCGGCGGGTGTTGTGTCGTTTTCCGGTGATTGTGGCGGCGTTTGTTCGGAGTTGTGTGTTGGCTGAGTTGCGGCTGGTGATGGAGTGTTAGGTCTCGTCCTCTCTTCTTCTGCGTTGCTAGCAGAGGCGCGGTTTACGGCCAGGGTTTTTCCCCCCTGCAGCTTACCGGCCTGCTTCTTCTTGCTGCCTTTACCCATGATGTGGCGATTCTTCATGATAGGTCGGCGACGGATGTGAGGCGACTGACCTGGGAATGTTTGGGATCAGGGGTATTTATAGGGGCAAGATGGATGGTTGGTAGGGATTGGTCCATGAACGGGCAGTGCCCATACATGCTGATTGGCTGGTTAGTCAATCAGGTGACGCGCTAATCTCCTCCAGGTTCTGGCCGTCAGTCACTCACTGAGAGGTGATCTGAGTTAGGCGTTTTACTCTGTTTTAAGTACAGATATTCATTTTGCCTTTCCCATCTTCGAAAATTAGCCCGTTGGACTTAAGATGTCCTTCGGCAATTTTTTAGATGGTAGTCGGCGAGGCTCTCTCTGGTCATATTGTCCCAGAGTGTTCACCAGTGGATTAGGGTGGTTCTGGAGTTTGTTGTACATTGTTCGAGCGCGGGTTTTAATCACGTCGACAATGTACGGGATGCCGGAATGTTCGTGAAGGATGTGGGCAGGAAATCTCCAACCAGTGTCATAGATCATCCTTAAAGCTCGATTCTGCAACGTCTGGAGTCTGATGAAGGTGGACTTTGCCACCACTCCCCAGATCTCACATCCGTACAGGACCAGAGGCGGGATGATCGCACGATACAGCTGGAGCTTCAGGCGAATGGGCATGGTTTTGGAGCTGAGGATGGGATACAACTGCCGTAGGGCTGCGTGACCTTGTAGTACTTTGCCCCTGACGTGATGCCTATATGTCAGCCGCCGGTCCAACGTGACCCCGAGATACTTCGCCGTAGTGACCCAGGGGATCCGACGGCGCCGAAGCACGAGGTCCTGCGGGAGCCGGTTTGCCAGCGTGTTGGCCAGGAGAATCGCAGAGCTTTTCTCCGGGTTAATAGACATGCGCCAGTTCTCGCACCATATACTGATGGCACAGAGGTGGGCTTGTACTTGACGGTAGCTGTAGCGCGGGTTCTTGTTAGTTGCGAAGATCATGAGATCGTCCGCATACTGACAGATGTGGGTGTTGGGGTGCGTGGGGATATCGGCCATGTAAGCGTTAAAGAGTGCCGGTGACAGTACACTGCCCTCGGGAACTCCTGCGCCAATGGGCCTTTCTCGGGAAAATGAACCCTCCACCTTCACTCGGAAGCTACGTTCCTGTAGGAAACCAGCCACCAAGTAAATGTATGGAGGGGGGATTTCGTGCTGTATGAGTTTGTAGATAAGCCCTTCGTGCCAGGTGGTAGAGAACGCCTTTTCCACGTCAAGCAACACTGCCACCGTTTTGGCCCTTTCCTGGTAAGCCAGGGAGGCCTTTTCGGCTACTCGCAGTAGTTGCTCGGTTGTGGAATGGTCAGAACGAAAACCAAACTGATGTTCCGGTAGGAGGCCTTTTTCCTCTAAAAGAGGTCGAAGGCGGGTCAGGAACAGTTTCTCGAAAACTTTCGAGATAACTGGTAGGAGGCTGATGGAACGGTAGGTAGAAGGAAAGATCGGATTCTTGCCCGGCTTCAACACGCATACCACACGCGCCCTCTTCCAGACTTCCGGAAAATGGCGCATGCTTAGGCACGCGTTGTAGATCCGAGTCAAGTGCATCACGGCTCTAAAGGGAAGGTGCTGGAGCATTTCCGCTGTTACCCGGTCCTGCCCAGGGGCTTTTCTAGGTTTTAGGTGTTGGATGGTGTTAGTTACCTCGCGAGGGGTAACTATCGGGATGTGGAAATCCTCGTGGCCCGCAGGTGCAACTTCTAAGAAGCCATCTACTGCTTGCTCCACGAGGTCAGTATGATCGTCGTTCTGAGGGTCGACTCTAGCTGGAATTGAGTTTCCAGATAGTCTGCTAGCGCCTCTGCTTTTTCCCTCGGTTCAAAGACAAGTCTTCCCCGAGGGCTATGCACAGGGTGCTGGTGTACAGTTTTATCTTTCCTCAAGCCTCGGACGATGCGCCATGGTTTCCTCTCCTGGAGGTTTACATGACGCAACGTGTTTTCCCAAGCTGCTTGCCTATGTTTTCTTAGGAGTCGTCTCACCAGGGATTTGAACCTCTGGTGTATTACTCCTATCCTAGGGTGACGGAATCTCTGCCATAGCCTTCTAACAGCGTTTTTCGCTTGAATGAGGCGTTTCAGTGGGACAGGGATAGCTGTAGGGTTTGGTGCGTCGGTAGGAATGCGGTGCGTATGAGCACGCACCACATTTAGGACAGAGGTTAAGAACCCCGTGGCTGCCTCCTCGAGAGCCTCTATGGAGTCAATTCGAGGACATGCTTCCACGGAGTTGTGGAGGGCTAGGACGGCTTCGTCCCAGTCGACTTCCTCAACCCAATCAGGCACTCCCAGCGCAGTTAGATTAACGTCTGAGTCGACCACAACAGGGTTGTGATCAGAATCCAGAGCGTCAATCACCGAGAGATCCAGGTGAAATGGAATGTTCTTTGTGACAATGAAGTCTATGACATCCGCGGCGCCGCGTGCCGGGTAGTATGTTGGACCTCTCGGCCCGTGTGCATGTAGGGCGGGGTTCCCGCTAATGAGACGGTACAGTCCCCGAACCCCGACGTTCTGGGTGCGGCTGTGCCAGCTTGGGTGTTTGGCGTTGAAGTCGCCTGCGATGCAAACCCTTTGGTGTAGGTTTAGGAGTGCCGTGATGTCCGCTTCATAGAAGCGCCCATCCGGAGGATCATATACCGCTACAAGTACCACGTCGCAACCGCCTAAGGATAGCCTTATGGCGGTTGCCTCTAGGTGTTGTAGTGGAGGAATGGTAACAGGAATATGTGTGAGATGGTTCTTTATGAAAATGGCAGTACCACCGCCCTGTCGGCCGACCCGATCAGACCGATGGGCGACGTAACTTGGCAGACTGAACTGTACACCGGCGTGCAAGTGTGTTTCGCAGACCATAAGGATATCAATCCCATGGCTGTCTACAAACTCTAACAGGCCAGGTCTCTGCTCTCTAACTCCATTTGCGTTCCAAAACGCAGCTCTAAATGATCGCACATTTCTATGCGCCATTTAAGAGCTTGTGGAGTTAGCGTAGAGTTCCTTGGCCGTTTGAAGCATTATAAGATGCTTCTTCACAGCCGATAATTCGGGGTTGAGGATTTGCTCCCTGCAGCGCCGTAGAATGGGGAGGGAACGTTGTACGAGGTCCGCAAACCAAGTTGCCAGTTCAATAAACTCCGCCATGTCCTCTGAGCCGAAGACGTCTCCCAAGACCTTTGACTGAGTGCTTACTCATGGTGTTGTGTGGGTCCTATTTATAGAGCCAGTCTGTGATGACGGGCCAGCGCTGATTGGCTGCGCTGTTGCTGTTGCCTGGTTGGCTGTAGCAGCTGGTGCCTGGTTGGCTGGTGCAGTTGGTGGGGGAAGTTGGGCAACACTTTTGTTACCAGCCTCCACCATGGCTGGTTCTGGCTCTGCACTTACAGTCACATGAGCCTTTCCCCCCTTCCTCCTCTTTTTAGGAGGACGTTCGTCCTTAGGGGCAACACTGGGGGGTGGCACAGGATGTTTTGTGCCCACCTTTGGGGTGACGCTTGGAACTGGTGTTGTCTTTTGACTGACAACCTGGTTTTGTGGGGTTGCTTCTGCACTCTCGGCCTGTACTAGGACACTTTCGTGCTCCGACATTGCCTGTGCAAAAGACACCCCCTGTCGGATCTCTGGTACTTTGCCCTGTCTTCCCTTCATAATTGCAAGTCGCTTCGGGCAACCGCGATAGATGCCTATGTGGCTCCCGTCGCAGTTGGCACACTTTTTGTTTTCTACGGGTGTCGGGCAATCCTTCACCAGGTGCTCTCCTGCACAGCGAAGGCACTTGAGTTGCCTCTCACAAGCATGGCTCGAGTGGTGAAAGCCCAAGCAATTATAGCATTGGGCTGGCCCCTCCCTGCTGTGGTAGGGCTCAATGGTAACCCTTGTGTTGTACAGGTGGGTCACCTGATCGATTTTTGGGGTTCCCTCCCCCTGTTTGTCAACTACCACTAAAAATAGTGGCAGGGGTACCTTGGTGGGTTTCCCCTCCTTTTCCTTTGTGGTGGTTAATTGCACCACGGACCTCGGTTTGATACCGTGTTCGTCCTGTAGGCCGTCTCGGATATCCTGGGGGTCTGTCTCCGAATCAAGACCCCTGACCACTCTGCGAACCACGTGGGGACGCTGAAGTGAGTAAGTGTGGAATTTAATTCCACACTTCTTCAGCACCCCCCTCGCGGCCGTGTGGTCGTCAGAGGTGGTGGTTCTGATGACAACCCGCCCTGGATGTCGGGTTGCCTGGAAAGTGGCCTTTAACCGCCGTCTCAGTTCCTTCATAACCTTTATGTGGTTCGGGAACGGATCGGACACAATCGGAGGGATTCTACCCTCCTTTTGTGGGGCCTGGTTTGGGGCGAGCGCTGCAGTTGCAGATGATGGTGAAGGGGGTCCCTTCCGGCTTTGAACCGGAAGATCTCCTCCTACGGCTCTGCACTACAACGAAGCCGTCGTCATCCGGCGTTGTAGGTGCTGGGACAGGGGTCATAGGTACTGGTGGTGGTGTGACAGGGACTGCGTTCCCTTGGTCCACAAGACCAATAGCCTTTTTGGCCTTCGGCCTGTTCTTAGCCCTGAGGAGCGTCTTGGCTTTCGCCTTGACGATATTCACCCTTGGACCAAGGGAAGGGTTCTGGGTAGAGGTAGTTGCGGTACCTATCGCGTCAGGTCTTACCTTGGCGTTGGTACTCGGCATGTCTCTAGTCTTTGCAGGTGCCATCGGGCATCCCACAGAGGGTTTAACGCCTTGCGACGCGCCTATGGGGGTTCCAGTGAACCCCGGGTCCAGGCTAGAGCCTGGTCCCTAGGCTGCAACCATGTGGGCCTGCGGTATCGTTTGTCCGTCGGTCGGTGCCGAGTCAGCTCTGGTGTTCTCCATGTCTGGGTGCTGGTTTGAAATAGCTCGGTGAGCTATTTCTAGTAGGGAGGCAAGTAGAGGGCTGATGCCCACTTCCTCCGTCCCGGAGCCCCTCCGCGAAAGTTGGTGTTCTGATGTCTCTTCTTTCTTCTCCAACTTGGAGTGCCCTAAAATCTGCTATCAGATCTCTTATAGGACACTCCTCGACGAACTAGCGGCGCCCGGCCTGGCAAATGCACTGTTGAGTTTGCGCGGTCCGTAGAAGCTGCTCCCTGGCGAGAGGTCACGCAGTTGGCTTCCCCGTTCTTCCAGTGTCCAGTAGACTCGAGGTGCAGACGATGCGAGTTCCAATCACCGAATGTGATTGATGATGGCCAATGCCGTGTGAGGGGCGAGAGGGGCGCGCAAGCACCACTACTTATAGACTTGGCCACCCCGGCTGGAGCGCCACTAGTCCAGCCCACCGCAGCACTACTGGCCGCCGGCTCGACACAGCCACAAATGGACATCGACCAGGCTACGACGATGGAGGAAGAGCGTAGGGCAAAGTCCCTGCAAAAGTTACAGAAAGAAGTTGACGATATAAAATCCGAGATCAATTACTACACCAATATATTAACAAATATGGATGCCGACTCGGACAAATTTTACAAGTTTACGCAGGACCTAGCGTTCTGCTACAAAGACTACGCGGTGAAGAAAAGAGAGTTGGTAAGGATGAACGAGGGGTGGAAGACTGCCTCATAGAGGAAGAAACGCACCCGTGACATAGAACGGGAGGTACGGACATGGGTACAAACCTGGGTGGCGCAGAAGCAAGAGCAACAGCTATCCCTAATAACACCGCAGGAAGTTTACAAGCTCGTTAGGAAATTACCTAATGGGAAAGCTGCCGGCCCAGACAAAGTGACTAATGAGGAACTTAAGCATCTCCCGAGAAAAGCCCTGTTGCAACTGACCAAAATATTTAACGCCTGTTTGCAGCAAGGCTATTTCCCCTCTACTTGGAAACGAGCCAAGGTAATTATGCTCCCAAAGCAAGGGAAAAGCACCAGACAACCGCAAAACTACCGCCCCATTAGTCTCTTGTCTACTATTGGTAAATTGCTTGAAAAACTTATACTTTCTCGACTTCAAAAACAAGTTTCGGAAACCCATGAACTCTCAAATTCACAGTTTGGCTTTCGAAAAGGACATTCTACTGAGCTACAGCTTCTCAGACTAACAGACGACGTAACAGAGCAATTTAACAATGGGGCTTCAACGTTGGCACTATTTCTGGACGTAGAAGCCGCATTCGACCGGTGCTGGCACAATGGCCTTATTTACAAACTGCACCACAATTTCCCGGCTCTTCAAAATTATCTATATTTGCTGCACAATTTTTTAGAAAAACGAAAATTTTACGTCCAAGTGGGCCGCTCCTCCTCACGGGAGAGAGTGATGCGGGCTGAAGTCTATCCAAACCCTCCAAAACCTCTCCCTCCGGAAAATCCTCTCTGCTCCCATCCTAACCACTAACCGAACTCTTCACCAGGAAACCCAGATCCCTTCCATTCCCGAGGCCACAACAAAAAGAGCCATTGTTGCATGGGCGCGCATCAGGAATCACCAAAATGACGTGATTGCCAATATTGGCAAGGGCGAGCCAAAGCATCGTAAGCATGCTAGAATTAAAATGTTCTAAACATTGCATGGCTCGCCGACTGATGCGCACCCATACAAACCAGGCCCTAGGCCACACACTCCGGAAGAGGTCTGTGCCTCGGAAACGCCACAGGAACTGCAACCTGGTCCGCACAGGGAAACTGCGAAAAAATTGTACATAGTGAAGTGTATATAGTGCAGTGTGTGTAAATGTGTATATACGAGCGTGTGTGTGTGTGTGTGTGTGTGTGTGTCTGTGTGCGTGTGATGGGACATATGTGTGGTGTGCCCAGGAGTGAGTGCGTGTATGCATCCGTGTATATAAATTTAAAAAACTATCAAAAACGGACAAACACAAAAAAACTGAGAATACGCCCAAAAACTGTTCTCGGTGGGCTAAAGCTGCTCACTGTATGGGTTTTTCAAGAGATAAAAGCTAACATGAATTCACATGTAAATATTGTAAAGATTATAATTAATGTTAATTTTAGCCTGTAAGCCGGGCCCTTCTGTACCGGCACCAGGCAAATGTTTTCTTTAATAAAATAAGTCTAAGTCTATGAGGAGTAGATGTTGCAGTCGTTCTTGTAGTGAAGTGTTGGAGTGAGTTAAAACGTCTACGAAGCGTTCAGTGGACAGAGCCTGTGAATCGTGCCGAGTAGCAGTTCAGTGCGAGTTGTAATCTGACAGTTCTTTGTGCGATTGGATAGTTCTGTGCTCTGAGTTTGTACAAAAGTGATCTAAGTGCAACGTTAGCACAGCGCTAACTAGAAGGCAATAAAGTGTGATTAGCTGTAATTGGTGTTTTCTCATTTCTTACAGTATACTTCATAAGCGATGCCACCACCTGACCAGAAAACAACAGTTGTGGAACTCTCACACTCCAATAGCTTTTAATAGACGTCTGTCGGGTCAGCTAGTTTTATATATAATATCTCTGCCTATAACGTCCTAAAATTGTGTCCATTGGGGTGCACAGTAAGGTAAACGAGTAAGGTACGTTTTTACATGGTCGGGTTGTCAGTCCAGATGGATAATCACTTAACTATAAAGTTTTTATCTCAGAGTTAAATGGGTACTTACTTATTGAAGCGTTTGTTATTGAGCTATGCTAACATACACCTGTGGATTTGCTTGCGAAATTTTACATCGGGGTGGCTTAACGCAAGTATCTGATGAAATAGCGATATTGCATTTTGAATCGAATGCGGGGCTTGTAGCATAAATTAGAAATGCTACATATAACAACCCGAATACTGCCACATTATAGGACCTATGCGTGAAATTGCTACTCTTTTCACAAGCCAGAATCTAGCGACTTCTTTTGGTATTATCGTCTTCTAGTTATGTTTCAGTATTAATTTATGCACTTTTTTAATTATTGGAAGTTTTTGAAAAAAAATCCTTTTCGAAATATATCACTTTCCATAAAATCTTTAGCCCCAAAAATAAGTGTCCTTGGTATGAATATAATTATGTATTTAGGGCCATACCTAGTTTTAATTTTGGATGTATGAAAGATCTGAAAAAAAGTATTAATGCAGTGGATGTGAGAATACTCTGAAAATATTTACTTTATCGAAAGTAGAGCGCTATAATTGAACAACCGTAATTTTCAAAATATTCAGTAAACGTTTCAGTTCCCTAGCATGAAAATGTTGACATCATACAAGCTTTTGAGCGACTACCCCGTAACGCATTGGTAATACGCCTGTCGCCCATTGCCGAACTCAATAGCATCGGTGTCCACCATCCCTTTTACCGGGGATGGGGTTTTAGTATCGGGAACGTACACATAGGATTCTTCAGCATCTGAAAAGACGCCTCGGACCTCTTAAAGGCTCGCCGTTCCTCGGTCAGCTGTGTCAGCGGCTTGGGGATATTTGCATACCCTGTGACGAATTTTCGGTAGTATGTGCAGGGGCCCAGAACAGACACAGTTCCTGTCTATTCCTTGACCTGGGCCACTCCTTTACGGCCTCTAACGTTTGGGGGTTCGCAGCCGCTCCACCAGGATTTGCGAAGTGTCCTACTGTGCTTTTCAAATGGGAAGAGCTCTGGTCTGCAGCCATTGAGATACGGTTACGTGCACAGCTTTGCAAGCTCATTACCCCCACTCTTTTTGTTTCCCTCTCTCTCTCTCGCACACTGTCTTAGTTCATGCAAGTCTACCTGGCGCAATATGACTACACAGCAGGACTCCGATTGGTTGCCGGCATGGAGGTGCTCAAGGACAAACTCCTTCCCATTTGAAAAGCACGGTAGGTAGTGCACTTTTTTAAACAGCTTACATTTTTGGGGGTCCAGCTTGAGGTTGGCCTAGCGAAGCTTTTGGAACGCCTTCCTCAGTTTGCTCAGCTGATCCTCGAATGTCTTGGCTATAACTATGATGTCGAGGTAAAGGAGACGTGTCGCATTTGAGGCCCCTCATCACAGACTCCGTTAGTCTCTGGAACGATGCGGGAGCGTTGCAGAGTCCGAAAAACGAGAATGAGCGGTCACGGTCTACGTCGAGTAGAAAATCTTGTCGTAAAGCACCTCTTTTCAAACCTCGAGTTAGGTTCAGGGTGAAAACACTGTGCTCCCGCTAAGGTGTCTAGGGTGTCGGCAGTCCATAGCTGCGGGAGGCATTCTTTCTTGGTGACGTTCAGCTTCTGGCAGTCAACGCAGCAGCGCAGATCTTCGTTATCCTTTTGTCACTAGCACTACCGGTTAAGATCACGGGCTATCGGATTCCTCTATTATGCCCTAGTGTTCATGTCCGCTATCCGGCTGTCTAAGCCTTCGAGCATCGCCAGTCTCGATGCGATGCATCACTATCGGTTCGGTCATAATCACCGTCTGAATTGCTGTATAAATTTTGGAGCTCGCTGAGCAATATTAGAATCTTTTTCTCCCCCCGCTAGAGGTTCTCATCCGCCTCCTGGTGACCATCCAGCTGCTCGGTGCTCGGCCGGCTCTCTGTTTTGTGGCCTTGTGTGATAACGGGCGACCGGCTAGTAGTTTCCCAAATCACTCCCTCTAAGCAGCTCCTAATCCCGATTGGTGGCATTAAGGAATCTAACCTCCCGATAATCATAGACCACACAGGCTGCGTCACAGTATAGCGACCGTGTTTAAATAATTATCATTTCATTATCCTATATCCCCTTCTACCTTCAACGAAATAGATAAGGAACGCATTTCTGTAGTCCTTTTATCGATTAACATAAATTGGACAAAATAAAATTGTTTTTTTTTTATAGACGTCCTTTAATTACTATGATTCTCAGCGTCCCAGTCTATATCGGGCGTGAAAGACTGCACGATTTTGCTCAGAGGTCTCTTTAGTTTCCTTCCAAATGAAGCCATGGTAAACCTTCGAAAAAGGTCTTCCTCTCCGCGGGAAATTGAACCCACGACCTCGAGAAACAGATGCTAGCACGCTATACCTAGATCACGGAGGACGACAGAGTGGACAGAAAAATAGTTTTGTCAGAGATTTTATGTAAGTGGACCAAGCACGCCATAGGAATGTATTATATCACATTTTTTCCGTAACTAATGTATTCAAAATAACTTTATTGCAAGTTAACACTTCACCAAATATGAGGCACGTGTCTGAAAGTTTGCGGTTTCCCCTACCCCTTTGTTTGTACCACGAAAACACGTTCCGTTATGACGCTTAACGTTTAAATGCTGTTTCCGATTGTTAGCTAAGCACTTCTTTGCTTAACTTGACATCATTCGTTACCAGGAAGTAGGACAGTGTCAGCGAGAAACCTAAGGGAACGAGGTTTGGGGGCTGAGGGTTCTCGAAAAGTAATAGTCGGGTGTGAACGACTCCACGGTCGCCCGTGAGCACTGACACAGCCCGATATCCACTTCATTTTGTGAGCAAAACTGAAGGACGAAGCAGCGGCAGTCACCACCCCAAGGCCTCCTTGGGTAAGTGGTAGCTTTTGCGTGTTCTGGGAAGGCGGTGGTCATATTGCGCCAGTGTGTTGACCAGCTGGTTGGGATATGGTGCAAGTTTGGCGTACATTATTTGAGCTCTGTCCTTCACAACGTCCACTAAGTATGGAATGCCGGGGTGGGTGTGAAGGATATGGGACGAGAATCTACGGTCGGTATCGTAGATCATCCTGAGCGCCCTGTTCTGTACAGCCTGCAATCTGCGAATGGTGGTTTGAGCCACCGATTCCCAAACCTCGCAGCCGTACAGTATCATGGATCGGCCGATCGCACGATTCAAGCACAGTTTCAGGTATGTGAGCATTTTGGAGCGTAGAACGATATATAATTGTCAGAGGGTGGGGTGGCCCAAGCCTTTCTTAGCCCTGACACGTGGTCTGAAGGTGAGTTAGCGGTCAAGTACTCCGACGTATCCAATGGAGTTCACCCAAGGGATTCTCCGTCCCACGTCCTATCCCTTTTCAGCCCCCAGGTTCTGACCTTGCCTAGCAGCAAAGCTGAGCTTTTCTGCGGACTGATGGCCATTCTCCACCTCTCACTCCACCTGTCAATGGCGTTAAGGTGTCTTTATAGTGGAGGGTAGCAGTAGCGAAGGTTTTTGTTTCGAGCCAGTATGAGGACATCGACATACTGCAACGTAACAGTATTTTGTTTGACTGGGAGGTCAGAGATGTAGGCGACGAAGAGCAACGCTGACAGTACACTGCCTTCCGGTACTCCAGCTGCTAGGGGCCTAACTGAGGGTAAACTCCCCTCCACTCGCACTCGGAAGGTGCGATCACGGAGGAAGCTAGCTATCGGGCTGAGGTGGGGGGGAGGGATATCTGCCTCTTAGAGTTTGTACAAGAGGCCCTGGTGCCATTGTTGCAAAGGCCGTTTCCACATCCAAGAGCACTGCGACTGTTTTGTAGTTTTCCTGGAGGACGTGGGTAGCCTTCTTAGTCGAAGTAGCTGTAGGGCAGTGGAGTGACCTCGGTGAAAGCCAAACTGATCCAGGAGTTGTCGTTCCTCAAAGACGGGAGTTAGGCGGGACAGCAGCAACCGTTCAACATTTTTGAGACGATCGGGAGTAAGCTCGTGTGTTTTCAACAGCTTCGAAAGTGACGAAAATGCTGACATGCATTGTAAATCAGCGGGTCAAGTGAATAACGGCCTTTCTGGGTAGGTGCTGAATCATGGGTACCGTGACACCATCAATTCCAGGAGACTTAACTAGGTTTGAGGCATTGGATTTGGGAGGCCACCTGTCTTGGGGTGACAGTGGGAATATGGATCGTCTTGTATTTTGGCGGTGGCTTCTTATGGAGGTAGCCCACCGTTGCTTCCACCGGTTCAGAGAAGCCCTCCACTTGGATGTTTTCCCGGGGCTCGAATTGAGACTCTAGTTGTTCTACGAAATCCGGGCCTTTCTCTTGGGGCTCAAAGGAAAATTTTCCCGCGAATGCCGTGAATAGGGTGTGGAATTTTGTTGTTTCTTAAGGATTTAATTATCCGCCATGGTTGTTTTTCGGATGGGTTGGCATTACTGATGGTATTTTCCTAGGCCACTTTGGGGTGTGCGCTTGGCAGGCGCCTAGCTAGGGTCTTGAACCGCTGGTAGATTGTGCTTATTTGGGGTTGGCGGAAATGATACCAAGCTTTCGGACAGTTGACGGCTTTAAGCAACTGCTGAAGTTCATTTGGGAGGTCTGTAGGATTGGGATTATCTCACGGGATACGGTACGTGTGTCCACATACATTTAGGATGTGTTGGCAGAAGGCAGTGGCCTCCGCTTCTAGCAGCTCTATAGAATCGATATGTGGTCGGGATCCACTGACTGGTTGAGGTCGCATCGAGACCAAGCCAAGAGCAAAATCAGGTTGCCCCGGTTAACCCGGGTGGAGGGTAAATCGCTACAGTACTTATCCGTTTAGTACGGATTTAATCTGACATAATAGATTGCGTCATTTGTCCAAGTTTTTATGTCCTTGTAGTATGATGATGCATTTTGGTTTCTCTTGTCACTGGCCGCGGGATGTGTGCGTGCTTTGGATGTCTGTCCATTCAAGTGGCGACTATTGCCCTACCTGCTTGCTCGCTCGACCGTCGGTGGATGATAATCCGAGAGGATTAGGGTGTGGGGTGAGGGAAGGCCAAATGTCGGTGAATACTACATTTGGCGGTGTGGGTTATTTAGATGGACAGCGGCAGTTACCAGCCCAGGGCACTCTTGGGTAGACGGTAGCTTTTCCGGCGTGTGGGTAGGCGATGGTCATATTGACCCAGTGTGTTGACCAACTGGTTAGGCTGAAGTGCGATTTTGGCATACATTCTGCGGGTTCTGTCCCGTACAACGTCCACTACATATTCAATGTCGGACTGAGTGTGAAGCATGTGAGATGGAAACCTGCGGTCGGTATCGTAGATCATCCTGAGCACCCTGTTCTGCGCGGCCTGCAGCTTGCGGATGGTGATTTGAACCACCCCTCCCCAGACCTCACACCAGTGCAGTATTGGGGGTGGGATGAGCGCGCGGTACAAGCGTAGTTTTAGGTAAATGGGCATGGTTGAGCGGAAAATAGGATACAGCTGATCGAGGGTGCCGTGGTCTAGGCCGAGCTTTGTGCTGACATGTGAAGTGAAGTTTAGACCGCGGTTTAGCAACACTCCAAAGAATTTGGCGGAGTTAACCCAGGGGATTTTGCCCGCCTCAGTCTCAGAGATTGTGCGGTCGCCAGTTTCGAACTTTGCCCAGTATTAGAATTTGGCTCTTCTACGGGCTGTTCACTCCACCTGCCAATGGCGTTAAGCTGCCTCTGTAGTGGAGGGAAGCAATAGCGAGCATTTTTGCCATTATGAGGACTTCATCCGCATACTGGGACGCAACAGTACGGGGTTCCACGGGGAGGTTAGACATGTAGGCAGCAGAGAGTAGCGGCGACAGTATGCTGCCTTCCGGGACTCCAGCCGCTATGGATCTGACAGAGGATAACTTCTCCACCCGCACCCGAAAAGGTGCGATCCCTTAGGTAGCTACTAATCAGGGTGAGGTAGGGGGGAGGGATTTCGGCCTCTCTGAGTTTGTACAATAGGTCCTGATGGTATATTGTTGCAAAGACCTTTTCCACATCCAGAAGCACCGCGACAGTTCTGAAATTTTCCCGGAAACCCAGAGCAGCCTTCACTGTCAGTCACAGTAGCTGTAGGATAGTGGGGTGTCCACGACGAAAACCGAACTAATGATCGGGGATGAGTTACGTCCCTCAAAGAGAGAAATGAGGCGGGTTTGGAGCAATCGTTCGCAGATCTTTGAAGCGATTGGAAGTAGGCTGATGGAGCGGTAACCAGAGGGGAAGACCGGATTCTTGCCGGGTTTCAGAATGCAGATCACTCTTGCCTCTTTCCAGCACGTTGGGAAGTGACAGAGATGCAGACATGCATTATAAACCTGCGTCAAGTGGACGAAGGCCTTTCGAGAGGTGCTGAAGCATGGGCTCCGTGACGCCACCATTCCCAGGGGGTTTATTAGGTTTCAGACCTTTTATTTGGAAGATACGAACAGCCTGGAATATATACTCGGCTGGCAGGGACGATGGTCTGGAGGATCTCTCATTGCGCCGCAAGCTACGACGTGGCGAGTTAAGTTGACAGTCGGCTCTGCAACGTGACGGGCTCTGTAGGTACTTGTGGGAACTACCTGGGAGTCGCGACTGAGGTAATGTGACGTGACACGCCACACTTTCACAGATCACTAGTTTGTAAAGGCACACACAGTGATGATCAGAGACCGGAATTTAGGCAGAATGCCTTTGTAAATGTGTCAAATCTATCTTCAGTTTGATAGTGAATCTGTACGAATTATACCTTTGTGATTGACATGTCATAGTTTTATGTTTCCTTTTTCTGCCTTTTTAAATATAAATGCCTATTTTACGAAATAAATGCTTTTTGTTGCCTTTATTTTATTATTTATCTATTTATTATTAAACATTTCCTTCAGGTACATTTTATTTCAGTAACCGATAGTCCGTGACAATGAAAGTTACTTCGCCGAATGTATATTATTGTTTTTAAGTTGCAGGTAACATACTCGTCCTTCATTTAATTCATTACTTTCTTTGCAACAATGAGTGCTGCCGCGCAAATAAATATACAGATAACAGAAAGTGTTTAAATTACCACTTGTGTTCATTCTAAAACGCAATAATGGGTGCGGGTCTAACTTTGTTTTTCATTGCGACGTTGAAGCTAGCAGCAAGATGCCGAAATGCAGTGCTTCTTTACACAGTAAATTACGAAGTTACGTTAATACTTCTGGATCCGACGTATTTTTTACTGGCGGTAAAGTACTCGCGTGCAAAATATGTGAGCAGACAGTGAAATACGAAAAGAAGTATTTTATATCACATTTCGGCACAATCAAACACCAAAATGCAATTTCCAAGACTACTGGGAAGAAGATTGCAACATCGAGTCCAAAATCCCAATTTGCACTGGACTTGCGTAGAGCTTTCCTCAGCGCCGGAATTCTTTTGTGGAAATTACAGAATCCTACATATCACAGTTTTTGGAGAAGTATACTAACCAATCTGTATCCAGCAAGTCAAGTTTGCGAAAATGTTATTTAACCGAATGTTACGATGACACAATGAAAATCATTAAAGATAAAATGAAAAATAAGATCTGGATTTCTATCGACGAGTCAACTGACACCATGGATCGTTTCATTGCCATTGTTATTGGACCATTAGATTCTACAAAAGATGAATCAATGAAACCATTTCTGCTTACAACAGAGTGTCTTAAGAAAGTTAACAATTCAACTATCGCGCAGATATTCACCAGTTCATTAAAGTTGCTGTGGCCTGAACAGATTCAATACGACGTCTTACTTTTCATCAGTGACGCTGCACCATTTATGAAAAAGGCTGGAATACTAAGTACTATTTCCAAACATGCTTCACGTGACCTGCGTATCACATGGCTTTCACAGGGTGTCAGAAGAGATACGATGCTTGTTTCCAGATGTTGACAAATTGATTTCCAGTATTAAGAAGATCTTTGTGAAAGCCCCATCAGGAATGTTGACATTTAAATCCATTGCACCAGATGTATCTCTGCCCTCCCCAACCTATCATAACGAGATGGGGGACATGGTGAACGCCCTGGAGAATGAAGCACCTTCAATTGTAGCAGCCAAGAAACTTTTAAAATCTTCAGAAGTGAAAGATGACCTAATTTTCATTGCGGCCGAGTTTGGGTTCCTGCCACAAGTGATGTGCCAGCTTCAAAGAGGACAACCTTCAACGAAGTCAGTGAAAATTGTGGATGATGACGTGACAGTGAACCAGATAAACGGGGTGCATTAGTTAGCGAAAAGTGTAAAAAATAAGTGTTATTGAAAAATTGTGATCTGGATAAACTTAGAAGCACTTAAAAGATTTCACAAGGTGACAATTCTTTTGCAGTTGAAATGAATTCTACAATGATGCTATGTTTTAGATTTGCTCCAATATCATCTGTCGATGTTGAAAGGCCATTTTGTTCATATGAAAAATGTGTTGTCTGACAGGAGACTCAACATGACCCCAGAGAACTTAAAAAAGCATTTGGTTGTCATGTGCAACGAATAAGGCATTGCAGTACACAGACCTTTTAAAAAAATATTTCATTTTTGTGTCAATTACAACACTAGCATTTTGTTTAAAACTTTGAAGTTCTTTAAAATATGAAATAAGAGTTATTGAATAGTGTAACCTATTAAATAAATGGGTTTTTCTAATTGCCTTTTATTGCCTGCTGTAGTATTTATACTGCCTTTTTGCCTGCCTGTTTTAATGATTTATAATGCCTAGACTTCCGGTTTCTGGTGATGTTTCATGGCGCTCGCTCACTGTTTTCCCTTTCATTTTTTTTTAAATATATATATATATATATATATATATATATATATATATATATATATATTTTTTTTTTTTTTTTTTTTTTTTTTTTGCCCCGAATAATGCTTAACGTTTGAACATTAGTGTATATCACATCAACTCAAAGTATCGCTTTCAAACGCACTTGTGTAACAAAATGCATAGAGGTCCTACGAAACGCGTGGAGTTGTTACTTAGGAGAAAGCAATGCTTATTAACAAATGCCGAATTTGTTCTTCCGAATCGGGAAAGCTAAAAATAAATCACCTACTCTGGTAGATCATTTCTATCTTTACGTGGGAGTAATGAGAAATGTGCTCTTACCTGTTTGAAATCGAAGCAATGGTGCCACAATATTACAGTTAAACAGTCTCTTCACAGGATGGGTATCACAGGGTCTCCACGGATGACTGCCTCAAAGTAATTCATTTCCACACTGTGTTGCAAGAGTAAAATGGTCTTGCAACCAAATTTGGCGTAAAAAAGACTAAAATGATTATATTTGTATTATCCATTTTATATATTAATAATAAAGTAGAACAACTGACACTAGATTTCCAGAACATGAATGGCTCCATATTTATACTGATGGATCATTGATATCAAACCAAGATGGAACAGGTGCTGGAGTCACGTGTCACCTCTTTTCCTATTACAAATCTTTAAGTTATGGAACTAAGTAACTTTGATGGAGAAATTGAAGCAATTCGAATGGCCCTACAAATCTTTTGTACAGAATTTCACATTTTCAGCAAGCAGTTATTCTCTCAGATTCCAGGGCAGCAATTATAGCAATTACTTCCAAGTTGTCACCAAAAAATCAAACAATTATAGAATGTTGGAAAATCCTTACCCATCTAACAGCACTTCAAAAACACCTAATTTCTCCGAAGACCTGCACGGATTTCCAATATGTGTTCATTCTTGTGCGCATTCGATTCCTTCATTCTGTTTTAAAAAGCGAAGTCTGCAAGATTTTCTTCAAAGGATTTTTGCCTCTAGCATCTGATATTTGAATATCACAGAGCAAAAATTGGCGGAATTATTGACATTCTTCCATTGTGTAATGATCAGCTTTTGTCAATACAATTCTACTTCCCTGATTAGCAATTTAATTTTATGCTTCTTAGTGGGGAATGCATGCTCCTTTAACACAGCCAGCACCTTTGAGACAGCTAGAAGAGACAGTTTCTTTCTTTTCTTTCTTTTTTCCCTGTTATCAGGCAATCTTTGCTGTAGTTATTTGACTAGCAAGTAAACAAATTTTACACACCTTTCTCTTAAGTTTTCCCCTTATTTTTCTGTTATTTTATCTCTAATTTCTGAAAGTTTGCTCTCACTAAATAAGCTAGATATTGGGATATTGAGTTTATATTTTTGTAGAAATCGTCTTCAGGGAATTTTCTCAGCCCTGGAAAAGTAGAAATGATAATCACTTTAAGAAGAGATTGGATAAGTAGTGCTACCAGGTAATCTAATAGTTTGTACGGGTTTACATCGTTTGCTTCACAACTTTTATTCACTTTTTGAAGATCAGAAAGATAGTTTTCAAAAACAGCAAATATGCTAAGTTGAGCTCAACATTGAAAATGGAGTAGAGCATTTCAACTAAGTAACATTTTTCCTTGAGACTAAAATTTTTTAAAATGAATCTTTAACTCTAAGCTTTGATTAATTGTTCTTAGTAGTGCAGGCTGAATAGATAACCACCTCGTGTCACAATGGTCTCTAAATCGCCTCTCAAACTGAACTACATGAAATCATATGAATTTCAGAAAACCAGAATTCAACTAATTTATCACTAGCAACTAAAAGATTAATTTTCCAACTACACAGTCGTTCGAAAATACCAGATCTAGTTGTAAAATAACTAAATTGGCAACACTGCTTCTACACAGTGATGGCGACCTTGTTAACTAGTTCCGATGTTTACCGCTATGCAGTACTGCGTACTGCAGTTCTGTCCCTTCACTTACATAAGGAATATCACGAGTAATCGTCACGTTATCGATAAATTCTTGAGTAACGAAGTGGCGAGCGAATTGATCCAGAGAATTTGACTATCACGAGTTGGATTTAAGGCTATTTCACAAATTAAAGGATGATATAGCCAATTAAATGTTATATAATGCTGTATTGTAATTACTGAAGCCATAATTTTTAGTACCGCATCGTGTGTAAAAGTGACGGTTATGCCGCGAGTGTGTTCGCCTAGACCTAGAGGCAAGCCATCAGCACTGAACGAAACAGCCCGATGCACACAGTAAAGTGAATAAGAATTGTGGCTTTAGCAATTACTAACCTCTTAAAAGAAACATCAGTACATGCATCAGCGCCCATTGGTACGGCCTACCGTAGTCTCATATTAATGCTTCAATTTTAAGATGTTGGCAATGCCAGAAGTTGTAGTATCTGCTGTTAATTTGTAATTTCGTTCCATACATTTATCACACTGATTCCAAACATTATTTCCTGTTGTATTCTGTGGTCTGAGGTGTCCCTCTTCGAATTATTTAATGTATTTCAGCATAAAATGGTTCGCCGAAGCTAGAGTCAGCTAGTCAGCCATTTTTTTGACATTTGAATAGCGGATCTGTTGGTCACGTCAGATGTTTCTCTAGCCTGATCATAACATAAGAAAACGACGCGATAACTAAAATTCAGAGCAGGTGATAATGAAATGTAATACATTTTTCGCGAATGAAGGTTTGTCATTGGTTGAGATTTGAAGTTGTTATGTAAATGATCGGTTGATTTCAACTAAGTCCCGTATGAGTGGAATAGTCTCTATAAACGCGTCATCAATTAAATCCAACTTCTCCACGCTATCATTAAGGAGCCCTGGGACTGAAAAATGGCCGAAAAATTATCAAATTGACGATTTTTAGGTTTATGCATATAAATGTTCCCCAAACCTTCACTCATGAGTTGGCCGTGATATTTTATTAGATTCCGCCATTTTAGAGGTCTAGCGCAGGCTTTAAATGTCATATTTTTTCAGCATGTGCTCCATTTATGTGACTTGAACTTCAGTATTTACTTTCAAAATCTGAAAATTCTTTTGGATTTAAAAAAAAATTAAACACAAAAGCTTTAAAAACATATTTTCAATGTCCATTAAAGCAAAGACGTTAATTACCCTAAAAATAATTATTTTTTCTTCCTGCGAGGGATTTATGGTGTTTGTTGCTCAATTATAGTTTATAAAATAGTAAAACTTGTGGTATTTTGGTTTTTCATGCGCATTGAATATTTTAAATAATTTGTGAATAAATTGAATAATTCCCTCGAAAGTATAAGACAGATTGCGCTGGAACTTTGTGTGGTAGTTTATAACATAAATACCCTTAAGTGTGCAGGGTATTGATTTCATACCTATAAAAATATAGAAAATTCAAATTTTGGTCCAAGAGTCCCTTAAGTACACTTGCAAGAGCAACGTGGATGTGGGCATTGTTGAACGCAAAAATATTTTAGTCTTTTCAGAGCAGAAAAGGATCTTTGGGCGATGGCTGTGGAAACCGGCATTATCAGAGTTAGATATATAAATTAAAGATAGGTGGTGCAGCGAAATGTTTAAGGTGCGGCTAGCTTGTTCAAAGAATTAAATATAATGATAGAGAAGCTCAAATACACCAAAGCGGTTGTTGACACCATCATATAGGGGAAGGAATGATCACTCTAAAAAATTAAGAAATAGGGAACAGAAAACTGATATAGGTAAATTTTCCTTTACCAGTAGAACAATTAATGACTGGAACAATTTGACTGCAGAGTTACTGGAGACTTTGCCTCCAAATGTAAATAGTTTCAAAGAGAGGTTAAAAAGAAATCTTGTATAGTTACCATAGTGCATGAAAGGAATTGTATATATGTTGTAAGGAATTGTATATTATATTGTAAGGAGTTGTATATTATATTGTAAAGAATTGTATATTATATTGGCAGCGCTGCCACCGGGCCATGCTCTAAGCAGTGAAATAAAGTATCTATCTACAAGGATCTCCAAGAAAAATACGATTTCTCATGCGTCTCGTTTCCCACGAGCTTGGGTGAGATCGCTAAATTTGAAAAACTCAATATTATATCCATAAATGTGTTTGGAGTGGATGATAAACATGAAGTGTTTCCAATAAAGGTGATTGATAAAGAATTAGATGATCATCGCGATCTCCTTCTGTTGAGTGATTCATCTGACAGACATCACTATGCTTATATAAAGAATTTTGAGAGACTTATTCGTCAGCAGAAAACCAAACATGATGGTCGAATTGATGTATGTAAAAGATGTTTCAGCCATTTTGATGACCGATACGGGCAAAGTGGAATGAAAAAATTAGAAGAGCACCGAGAAATATGTAGACAACATGCTATGCCTACAAAGGATAACTCTATCGTTAAATTCAAGAATGTTGACAGGATGTTGAAACTTCCTTATGTTATCTACGCCGATTTTGAATGCATTCTCACCCCTCTCCATACCTGCTCCTCTAACCCTGAAACCTCCTACACAACTCCCTATCAAAGTCATTCTCCTATGAGCTTTTGCGTTTATGTGAAGCCGTCGTCCAGTGTTGAACAACTAGAAACAACTCTTCCTACTGAACCGTATGTTTACCGAGGGCTTGACGCTGCACAGAAGTTTGTGGAGTGCTTGATGGATCTGGCGAATAAAATTAGTGACTTATACAAATCTGCTAAGCCTCTGAATCTTACAGCTGAAGAACAAGAATCATTTGATGCTTCTACAATATGCTACCTGTGTGGACATGAATTTACAGAAGATAATTGGAAGGTTCGCGATCACTCACATATAAGCGGGGCGTACAGAGGATCTTTACAGAATAAATGTAACCTGGCTTGTAAAACACCTAATTATATACCTGTCTTCATGCATAACCTGAGCGGGTATGACTCTCATTTCATTGTTAAGGAGTTAGGGTGTACTAGCGAAAGAGTAGAGGTTATACCAAATTCAGAGGAAAGTTATGTATCATTCTCCAAGTATGTTGGGGATATTAAACTTAGGTTTGTGGATACTTTCCGCTTCCTCAGTACGAGCTTGGAGAAGCTTGCAAAGAACCTTGAAACGCATCCTGAAACAGCGAAATGCTTTGGAGCAGAGAATATTGGCTTGATGACTCGTAAGGGGGTATTTCCCTATGATTACGTAACATAGTGGGATGCCCTTAGCGATATATGTTTGTCTTCTACAACAGGTTAAACAGCGAAGGAATCGACAGTGAGGACTATGTGTGGAAGCACTTTAACGTTCGAAACCTTGGCGAGTATAGTGATTTGTACTTAATTTCGGATGTTCTTCTCCTAGCGGATGTCTTCGAGACATTTAGAGACCAAACCCTGAAAACCCATAAAGTGGACCCTGCGCATTATTTTACCTCCCCAGGACTTACATGGGATGCTATGCTGCTGTATACTGGAATCGAGTTGGAATTGCTTCTTGATTACGATCTGCTACTCATGGTTGAATCTGGTATAAGAGGAGGGTTATGCCAGGTTTCTCACCTGTATGCTGAGTCTAATAACATCTATATGGAACAGTATGATCCTCGTAAACCCTCTCATTTTATTACGTACGAAGACGCCAATAACCAATACGGTTGGGCTATGTGTCACGCCCTTCCTTATGGTGGATTTACGTGGGTTTCTCCTGAGGATATACATCTCGGTTCGTTGAAGGGGGATGATTCCTTTGGATATATCTTGGAGGTTGACGTGGAATATCCTGCAGAGCTGCATGAACTTCATAATGATTTACCCTTTCTGCCTGAGAGTATGAAACCGGAAGAATCGTCTTCAAAGAAACTAATTGCCCATCTTGGATCCCGAAAGAAGTATGTGGTACATTACATGTCCTTCAAACAGGCTCTTAGTCATGGTCTACGACTAGTAAAGATTCATCGAGCACTAAAATTCCGCCAATCTTGTTGGTTAAAGCCTTACGTCGAATTTAATAATCGCCTACGACAGCAAGCAAGAAACGATTTCGAGAAGGATTTGTACAAACTTTTCAATAATGCGAAGTTTGGAAAAACAATGGAAACTATTCGTAATCGTATGGATATACGTCTTGTAGCAAGCAGCAAAACATTAGAAAAACTAATAGCCAAGCCTACATTTATCGATCGAACTATATACGGTCCTAATCTTGCAGCTGTTCATATGGCTTCTGGTAAAATAGTGTTCAACAAGCCTATATACATTGGTATGAGTGTACTAGAAATTTCCAAGACGTTAATGTATTCGTATCAATACGATGTGTTACTTCCGTATTATGGAGCTGAGAATCTTAAACTGTTGTACACGGATACAGATTCCTTCATCCATCGAGTGACTACAGCTGATATATACCAGGATAAATTACACATGCTTGAACATCTGGATACAGCGGATTACCCTGCTAACCATATATGCTATTCTACACAAAACAAGAAAGTGTTGGGAAAATTTAAAGATGAAGCAAGTGGTAAAATCATTCACCGTTTCGTTGGTCTCAGACCTAAAATGTATGCTCTCGATATTGATGGCTCGGTGATAAAAAAGATCAAAGGCATAAAACATAGCGCCATTAAGCAATACATCAGCTTCAACAGCTATATGGAGTGCCTTAAAACTTTGAAAATCGCAAGAACCCCTATGAACTTAATCCTATCCCAACATCATAATGTTTCTACAGTTGAATCTAATAAAATAGCTCTGTCACCTCATGATGACAAGAGAGTAATTGCAGAGGATGGAATATCGACGTATGCGTACGGGCATTATAGCGTTGCAACCCATGCGTAAGAGAATGCAACTTAGATCTCAAGATAATTATTTTCTCCGTTACGTCTCCTGTAGAAAATGAACATTTAATGAACTGACTCCTCCACGCCTCCAATGATGTCTGACGAAGAAAGAAGAAAAAATAAAAAAATTACTCACCTGGCTTCTCCGTGCTTCCCATGATACTTGTCGAAGAAAGAAGAAAAATAAAAATTATAAAGGGAGGCGTTAACTCTGCCACTAGACTTTAACTCTAGTGCTGGTCTCCAGCCCAGACAAAAGAGGAGGGCGTATACTCTGCTACCTTAAAGTAAGCATACCCTCATTAACTTTATATAAACAGAAGATTGTGTTAAAATACTATAAAAAATATTGCTGAATATCTCTAAAAATACTGAGCTATAAGTACTTCAACATCAGCGGATGGAACATCGTTTAGTGATAGGTTAAGCTCTTTAAAGGATAAGAAAAAACAATGATGAATAAAGCTGTAAAGAACACTTAAAAAGCAGGTTAGATCATAATAGGTGAGGTTAGTCTTAGAAATCTGCATGCCGTGTTCGAGATGTTACCGCCAGAACATATAGAACCAAGCAAAAGAGTCATACAACTGTATAAAATTCTGTAACAGAGGGCAAAATAGCTGTAATAAGAACTTCAACATCAATAGTTAGGACATCTTCTAGTGGAAGATTAAAGCCCTACAAAGGAGGGGGAAAAATCAAGGCAGACTAAAGCTATAAATAATAGGTAAGGTTAGATATGAAAAAAATGTCGAACATACTATATACAATAGCTGCAGAATATGGCGGTGGTGCTGGATATGTTGGCGCTGGTGATGATGGTGATGTAGGTTAAGGTGGCGCTGGTGATGATGGAGGTGGTGCTGGAGATGTTTGTGGTCGTGCAGGTTAGAGTGACGCTGATGATGATGGTTGTTGGTTGGGTTAGGTTAGTTGTTGTAGTGTTTAACGCCCGCTTTTACTACTACGGCACCGCAGGCGGTGACACTGATGATACGTGGAATGAAGATGGAGCACCGGTGGAATGAGATGGCGGGGGAAACCGGAGCACCCGGAGAAAACCCGCCCTGACGCCGCTTCGTCCACCACGAATACCACATGCGGGTCCCTGGGTGGGTTAGGTTAGGATAGTCTTAGAAGGAATGTAGGCAACGTTTGACGTGTTACCATTAGAACATACAGAACTATGCAAAATAATCGTTAAATGAGGTTAACATGTATAGCATACTGGAGCAGTGTACAAAGACGGAGGTAATAGCTAGCTGAGCAACAAGGTTACAACGTCTTCTAATGATAGTTTAAGAAAGAGTGGGAGGAGGGAGAAGAAACATGAATAATGTCAAATAACGATGAAGGAATATATCTAAATAGGCTTGTGGTTAAGTTAGATTAGTCTTAGAAAGACCGTAAGCAATGCTCTAGACTGAACATCATACATTTACAAAAGGATGAAATTCGTTCGTGAAAGCATAACGAATCGCTAAATGGGGTCTACATGCTCATTAAAAGTATCAAACATGTTAAAGACGTGAGAACACCGAAAAATCAGGACAAACCTTCAAAAATTCGTAAAAATCCCTAGAATGTCGCAAAAGTGGCTAAAATACCTACCAAACTCCTAAATAGTATTAACATACCGTGAAATGATTAGAAATTGCTTAGGGTTTGCACGTCAGGGATCTAATAGCCTCAAAGTGTCTAAAGTTGTTGAAAAACATCCGCAAAGAAAGTGAAATATCTAAGCCTGAAACAGCATGGTGTAAAGGTCAGAATAGGTTATAGTAGAATAGAATGCTCGAGTAAAATGGGATGAGATAGGCTAGGTTGAGTCAGGTTAAAATATTTTAATAAATGTGAGGGTTTGTGCTCCTTTAGGCTAAGTAATGTTAGGTTAGGTTAAACGAGAAGAAGTATGAGGCTTAGGTTAGGTTAAATTATGAAAGAGCAGAGTAAAAAGAGTGGGAGCTAGTTTAGGTGAGCTTAGGTTGGACGAGTAAAAGTATGGGGCTTAGGTTAGGTTAAATCATGAAAAACCAGAGCAAAAAGAGTGGGATCTAGGTTAGGTTAGCTTAGGTTAGGTTAAGTCGAGTACAAATATGGTGCTTAGGTTAGCTTAAATTATGAATGATCAGAGTAAAAAGAGTGGGAGCTGGGTTAGGTCAGCTTAGGTTAGGTTAAATTATGAGAGGTCTAGTAAAAAGAGTAGGAGCTAGGTTTGGTTAGGTTAGCGTGGCGATGTGGGGCGAGGTGTCATTATGTTGGGGTATCATATTCAATCAAGATAGAAAGCTCTTGCTTTAGGCGGTTTACATCGATATAGTGAACGACATACTCAACTACCATGAACGCTCATAAACATACCTACACTGCTATAGGCCTTAAAAGTTATCCCTAGAGATTGCTTCAAACATCTACAACGTCCTGCTTCTCCTACCACCTTACCGAGTAATCCTTAGTTCACGCATGGCGGCCATCTTGCCCATAAAAAGTGTGCCAGCTGTGTCCTAATCTCCCTACTAACACACACATGAAGACAGTCCTTTGAAAAGAAGTTATCAAGAAAGTGGTGCTATTGTACATTCATTTAGCTTCTGATGAGCTGCTGGAAAGATGTACAGCAAGGAAAATACAGAATGCTTACACTCCCTTATATAGAATGGGTGTGCGAATGAAACTTTTGTTTCAAGAAAGAAAACTGAGCTTGAAGTGACATGTGCTGTTGCAGATTTCAACACGGGCTGTAATGAAATGCAAAACTGGAAGCAATCATGTCAGGATTAAGTGTTAATGAATTAGGGATAAAGACCAGTGAGCAGAGAGATAGCAGAGTGCCACTTCTGGTCAATGTGATAAAAAGTCATCCCGCAGGATACGTAAATATGGTAAACTTGCTGCATAGCAGAAGAAATAGCAGAAAGAGTGTCACATGTATATAGAAGGAAAAGTTCAGCTCCCTGCAAAGGTTAGAAGAGTAAGATTTAAACAACCATTCTTTCAAACTCGTTCTCTGAGAAACTTTTTTTTCCAACATTTTTTAGTACACAAAATGTCTCATATGTCAAAGTTTTACATTTAGCTTAATTAAACTTACAGGTTAGATCCATAATATCTAAATAAGGAGTGTCACATTCCCCTTTTCCTTTAAATGTTCAAGTTTGGAAAATCATATGATGTTAAAATATGAAAAAGTTTCTATTTTCAGAATTTAGATAGCATAACAAAAAAAAAAAAAAAAAAAAAAAAAAAAAGGTTACAACAAATGCTAAAAGAATACTCTCAAAAAATCAGATAGTGGGTTTTCTTATAATATAGTGTACTAGTCAAAAACAGAAATTTAACTTAAAAATGTAAACCTTTTGTCACATAGGACATTTTATTTGGCAATTTTTACAATATTTTCACACAAAACATTTAATAACTAATTAAGTATTTGATATACTAGCATGAAAATCTGTGTGTTAGTTTAAAATAATAATCCCATAAGTGGTTAAATTTTCATAGTGATAGGTTGATTATTAAAGAAGTTGGAATTTTTTTTTGTATCCTTGCCTAATTGCTGTTTTATATTAGCTACTAAAGACAAAACATTGCATGCAAAGAAATTATCTAAAAAATAATAATAGGACTGCATTTACAATTTATGACACATGAATAATAATGATTTAACATTCTTCAAATTATTATTAAATTAATGTTTCCTGCCAAAATGTTTTACTCTCACAATTAGTAACATATTGGTAATATGAAAATGTTAACATGTACTCACCAATGAGACTGATGTATGATATTCAATTCCATATGAATTATTGCCTGTACACTACACATAACAACTTAACACTTAAGTTTCTTTATTTTTCTTGAACTGGATGTAGAGTCACTTGATTTTTCATTCCACATTTTAACAAAATTGTTGATGATAATCTTGTTTACACAGAGACCAACACTTTCGAGTTTATCCATGAGTGTCTTTTTATTTAAACATGAGCATTCAACATTATTTATGTCCGACCTCAATAATTTTATGCTGCAAATTTTCCGGGCAATAGACAGCTGCTTTCCGCAAGTGAGAAAATCTTGAATTAGGTCTTTGGAGGTTTTGAGGTTGCACTAAGTAACACTAATTTTAAACTTCAAAGACGAATAGCTTATAAAAACACTCAAAAATATCCTATAGCACCAATTACTCTAAGTATTTCACTAATCGTATAATTGCCATGTAATCCACACCAGAAACAATGCAAGTGGCCGTTATGAGCCACTAAATTCACGCGGAAAATGCACTCACAACTGTATCAATAAATTAAGCATCAAACAAATTATGTATTACGATACACCGAAGCGAGATGATTAAAGTAGTGTCACTGAACGCACAAATTAAATCATCTATGACCAAAATCAGCCATTTAAACAACACACGTCACGTGCTACAGTATTCACCTGAGACCACAGCCCTAGACCAAGCCTGTCACGTGACAATCTCGTAGCATAGCCTGTCTCTCACGTTAGCCTCGACCGGAGCAGTGTGACGTCATTGAGAATACACGGGACCAAGCGAAATAAGAGTACTTTTACAACATGAAGCACACTGTTAATATCCCAATCCCAGGCCTATCTATTAAAATAAACAACACAATGCAGTTATCTATATCGCGTTTCACCCTTAGAAGACAGTACAGGTTAAATGGAGCGCAGTGTTGCAACATGTTCTAGTTCCGAATCTTTCTCCGCGAGCGACTCGAGGTGGCCGGAGTCCTGCACTTAGTCCTTCAATTGCTGCTTGACGAGATGGGCACTTTTAACTTTGGTATCCCTCCATGCCTTTGTTACTGTATGACCTAAATTTACAAATGACTCGTCTGCATAAACAACTGATTTCCCCTGGTCCCTAAACCTTTTTACGTATTTTAGATATTTATGTCGGTCATCTGATGATATCGATATCGTCTCTTTCTATTAATATGCGCTTGTTACCTCTTCTTTCATATTCCAACCCCAAATCATGTAAGAACCGAATAAGAGTGGCCCTTAAGAAATTTGGTACGGTCTCATCACTGTTGAATCGTGACAAAATTATATTCAGCGTGGGTGGAATATTTGCAAACTGTAAAGAATGAACAATTCGCCGCACTCCACCTTGCACTATTCAATCATATTGCGTTAACCTAGCGTTTTGTGTAGTCCCGCCCTTTTTGCTTTCTTTTTCGATGGCGTTCTTAGAGGTCCTTTCATTAGTTCCTTTTTAATCATACACACTACTGCTTCTGAACACCCGATAGCCTTAGCTGTTTCTTTTACTGCCTTACACGCATTTTGCTTCAAAAATAATCTAACACATTCATAATTATTTGGCGTTCCTTACTTCTTAATTTACCAACATATCGTCTCTTCCTAGCTTCCCCCTCCATAACTACAAATATTTACAAAAATATTAAACAAATAACGCAACAACAGCTCACAGTTACACACACGGCTTCTTTCGAACTAATGTTAGTGCTGCTCCTTATACTATATTCTGTGTCAGGCCTGACGCTGAATAGATGAATACCTTTTGTTTGCCTTACTGGATAAAAGAAGGAGGTTACTGCCTTTTGGTTTATTTTAAAAACTTTCTCCAACCTTCCTCAACATTTGTTCTCGCTGGTTCCCTGATGTAAACTCAATAACAAAAAAGTTTCACACTGCGTAACTTTTGCAGTGCACAGATATAAAATTTTCCGAAAACATTTAATTTAAAAAATTATAACACTTAACTGGGTAAACATAGAGAATTCAAAGTGGGTAGGTAGTAGCACTATGGTGTACTCTACCTAAGAAAAAAATATAGATGCATTCTAGCAGTTAGTTTGTTAGTTAGTGCGTGATGAGTATAGAAAGAGCAAATATCGGACTTCTATTGAAAAAAAACGTTTTCTGAAGAAATTTGGGCCTATAGAAATGTATAATGACTCTAAAAAGGATATAACCTGATAGAGAAAAAAATTCTGCATAGGATAATGTGTTCAAATCTGAAATTTATAACAAATGAATATTTATACCATGCTATTAGGAATCTGGCAACACCGCGAGGGTAGAAAAGGACGCGGCTAATGGCAACTTGTATGCGCTAGAGACAGAGATGTCCCATTTAACTCCATACTGTCTTCTAAGAGTGGAACGCTATATAGTATCTTTCCCTGATGGTGGACCTTCTGTAGTACAATGAGTAAAAGTAGAAACCATTGCTCTGTTGCTGCGTGTAAATATGCTTCATATAAAATTACGGATGTAGTTTATCATAAATTTCCTAAGGATGTAACATTACAGCGTGAATGGGTGTCTCGGTGTATAAGGGCTAATCTCAATAATGCAAGAATTTGTTCAGTTCATTTCCTTCCCGAAGATTACGAACGGGATTTAAAACACGAGCTTCTAGGATTGGCATTAAGGAGAGAATTAAAAAGCTATGCTGTGCCTTCACAAAGATTCCAAATTGGCATTGACAGATATGGGAGACTGCTGTGGCAAGTACCAGCAAGGACAGTGTGCTGGTAATTAATAAATATTCGTATTCTTACGACATTATTTCTGTATGGAATTAATTTCGAATTTGTTTTATACATTTGAGGGTTAGAGACATTGTCTAAGTATAATAATAAAGATAATTACGATGACAGTTAAACAACAGTAACAACAACAACAATAATAATAATAATAATAATAATAATAATAATAATAATAATAATAATAATGTGATTCTTACCAGATTATAATTTTTTAATTTATACGACATATGACATTAACATATTTGTTGACTGTTCAACTTTAGATTTCTTTGAAGATAAAGCTGATAAATTAGATAATGCTCTCTTTCGTACTGCCCTGTCTTCACATCGGCGATCTCGTGCTGATATATGTCCTATGATAAGAGGAAAATGTTATTGTAGCACGCAGGGCTTGTTATTTCTTTACATTTAATGAAACATTCCGTCTATTTTTACATTTATGCGACGTTTTATACTGGACAATAGCACAAACCAATGCAGTGCTTTAACTATCGCGGTAAACCAGTATTCCGAGGCTTGCGCGAAATACAGGCTACGGCCCGATTGCGTCATCTTTGGAACAACTGATTGAAGAGAACCGAAGCCGAACGTGAATGACTTCCCCGTTTGGAGGAACAGCGTAAGGAAGTGGTATCCATTGAATTGTCACTCATTACTGAAAATAAAAACACGTAACAAAAATACCTGCACAATACGTTACATAAATAATAAATCACATATCAATATAATAAAGATTAACTATCTATCTCAATAGCTGCTGTTATTATCATCAAATTTTAAACATGAGGCACGTGATTATTGCCAAACTTAATTAAACTGAAACTGAATATATACATGTAAATGGAAATATTCCATCCTCAATATTTTGATTTTTAATGGCCCATTGTGACTAACCGATATATTATTATAACTAGTCAATCATATTAAAATAATGGTAATATTGATATGTTGCCTACCCCGGAGAAGCTGGAAGACTTATTTTTCAATATAACTTGTATAAAGTACTTACCAATGTATCCACTTGCCTTACATAATATTTATTAATGATGGAATCTATAAATTTTAACTTATTATCAGCGGGGCATATATAGTTTTCTCAGTTTCAGTTTTGTTTATTGAGAAAAAGTTTGGCCTGGTGCCGGTACAAAGGACCCGGCTTACAGGCTACAATTAACATTAACTTACAATTATAAATATTTACAAAGTTTACAGTTTTTGGGTTTAGCAAAACCCATACGGTGACCATACCAAGACGTTTTTGGGTGTGGATTTGTCCTTTAGATAGGCATCCCAGAAATTGAAGCAAAATACTAATTAAACTCAGTCTATCAACATTTACCATGCTGGTTTGGTAAATTTGCACATAAATAGCAATTATCAACAATAGGCTAAGCTGTGATACCTGTGTTAATTTGTAAAAGTGAAGAAAGAGTTGAGATATGATGTTATAAAGTTAGGTTAGGGTTGCATATTATTATTGATGGCAGGTGTGGATGCTGCCTCTGATAACACAGGACTCTGTCATCCTGTTCATATAGGTACACATTAACCTAGGTGTCGTTGCCTACATAATTCCATCATGTGTGAGTAAAGACAGGGGACCAAATTTGACACAAGTATAATAGTTTTCCCTTTTTGATGAAGGTGGGAAAAATGTAAATGACCTAGTTACTGCCTGTTTTCTAAATTTATTGATTAACTTGGTAAATGTTTTGTTAACATTCATTGCATTTAACTGTTGCCAGAATGGTTTAACAAAAACCAACCCATACCATCTTTAGTTCAACAGTTTTTGGGTGTAGGTTTGTCCTTTCAATGTGTTTCATTTATATATAAACTGTCCCAATTAGTTTTACATCGATACACACTACAACGTCGACCCATATTGTTCAATTCTACACCTAAAACAGAAGTAGAATTACATACCTTTTAGTACCGGTATCACCATGTAACAATGTAGGTTATGTATTCTTGAATAACTTCACTGAAGAATTAACCATTTCTTAATGACTTCAAATTACACACTATAAATGAAAATAATCATTTTAATCTAATAGTTCTACTATAACAAGTAGAACTTACGAAAACCAGGCGAAAAACTGTTCAGTTGCTAAAAAGAAACCGTTAAAAAGTGCAGCGAAAAACATCTGTTATAATTCTCGTACTACAACAAGAAAACTACTGAAAATTAATTTTGTTTAATTTACAATATTTACAAATAAACACAATCACTGAAACAGCATATTCCGCCACTAATTCACTTTCAATTAAACAAAACTAACACGCGTTTCCCCGTAACATTCCACACTGGTAGCCATGTTTGTTAGAATGCCAGGTTCTCGGCTATCAGCTGATCGGCCCGGGCCATATCCTGAAATTCACGCGAGCCTCGCCAGCATTCCCGATGACGTAATGAGCGACAGCCAATAGCAGCGCGATTCGCCGGAATGACCTACCTCTCTATTCTATACTAAGTTCAGTCTTAGGTTTGTCCGCGTCAAAACAAACCCATGTGACCAGTGCACCGTGGTACATCACGGTAGCAATGCGTGCAGGGAAGTAGTCCCATCCTAGTAATCTGAGTTTTAGAATGAATTTATCGTTAAATGATGTAGCTAATATTGTACACAAATACCTAAGAGGTTAATTAACGCTGATGTATACTGATAAACAGAGCTACAAGTCCCAACATGCAACTCGTGTGAATTACCTGATATCCGAGTATTGTTTACAGCCAGCAGTTTCTATTTAGAATCATGGCGGACGGCCGCGGTGAATTTGCTCTTGCGTCTTCGTCGACTTATGCAAAGCATAAGGCGGGAAAACCATTGACTAGTGGTGAAAAAACAATAGTGTTGAACGTGTATTATAAGTTGTGTGAGAAATATCCAACTGTTCCCGTCAAAGAAGTAGCGAAATTAGCTTCTGAGTTCACCGGATTTTCGAGTACCAGCATAAACAGTGCTCGCAAAGAAAAGTAATAACTAATAATTATAACATGTGCATCGTTTATTTTGTTGTGACTATCAATCTTATCGTCTCTAGTTACATGTTAGTCACTATTTAAATTGACGGAAGGGATCGTTTCCTTTCTGTTACGTACCACATGCACTCAACACTTGGTTGTGTTGTGACAGTATTTCTGGCGCGAATGGCGGAGGGATACATTATAACTGTGCACTGGCCACCTGGGTTCAGTTTCCCGCGGATCAACCTTAGAATAGTTGCTTTGGTGTGAGATGTTGGATAGGGTGAACAACTCCAACTTTGTTGTTTTCAACACTGCAATGAATTTGTTGTGGCCAAGTAAAGTAGAACGAAAGTGCTTGTCTTGTAAACGGAAGCTGCTTCTTACGCGGTAAAAGCAGTAGAAGATGTCCAGATTCTGCATTGTAAAAAGGTACAAAGAACTTGTCTTACACATGACCTGCAGATAATGGCTGAAGCGGCTTGAGTGAACTACCCTAAGGTGGACAAATTCATTGCAAATGCCAACAAGGGTTTTATTAAGCTCGGCTTCTAGTGTAGAAGTTTGAAGAAGAGGCGCCATTACTACCCTTTCCCCCTCAGCCGATTGTAACACACAAGGGACTTGGCTTGATGCTGCATATTTCCATTGCACAAAACTACAAAGAAATTGAGATTTGAACAACTTTGACGAAATAAAATGCACAATAAAAATGCACAAGAATTTTTTTCAACCACGAAGTCAGGAAACTTAGGCTACATGAAATCAAATTTCGCCGCGATATCGAAGCTCGTCACTTCTCTTGAAATTGTGAGCTTATAACTTAGTGGTACATTAAGCATTGTGAAGGAAGCTGAAAGTGAGTTATCGAGCGCACAGGGCAAAGTAGCTGACAAGGCTAGGAAAATTGTAGCACAGAGGCAGAATTCGATGAAAATGAACCATAACTTTCTGCTACTAATTATTTCCCTTAGCTCAAGTATGCCTCCATAGCGTCATGTTATGTAGTACAAGGCTCTACTGGCTGACAACCGAAGATCCCTCAAGTTTAACCATTTGAAACTGCATGTCGTATCTAGTGCAACTCTCGAAAATGAAGACTAAGGGGCGTATGAATAATTTTATCTATTAAAAGTAGATCCTTCCTTGTGTGTGTGTGTGTGTGTGTGTGTGTGTGTGTGTGTGTGTGTGTGTGTGTGTGTGTGTGCGTGCGTGCGTGCGTGTGTGTGTGTGTTGTTTAGTAATATTTTCACGGTTTTAGGTCATATTTTGGTAATTTTTAAGGCATAAATGAATGAAATTTCAAGAATTGTAGGTCATAAAAATCCCAGCCATTGTTATAACGCATTTTAATTTAATTAATATAATACTTGTAACAACAGTCAGAACGTGAACCGAACAACTTTTTTTTAGAATTTTTGCTGTATCAAAGATAAATGAACTTAAAGCACAGATCATGCTGTATTGTATAATGTGCTGTAGCGTTGTTATATTTAGTCTTATTGTCTATTCGGACAGATGCAAGTGGATACATAAAAGTGTAAAGTAATAAGATACATCTCTTGCCAAACATTATTATTTATGTTTTTCAGGTAAATATTAGGATATTTGACCTTTAACTTCGCAATTGTTTATTTAAGCATTTGTTGGGTACCAGTGTCACCACAGTTTCTATATATCTATTAAGAAAGTCGGTTTGCGAAGTGCATTAAAAAGTGAACTAAATTGTTGAGATTCAGATCTCTATAAAAATTGGGGGCAGATGATTGTTTTGGGGGAATTCGCCATAGCCTTTCAGGATGGGCACCTCTGGTAATACGTGAAATAATAATAATAATAATAATAATAATAATAATAATAATAATAATAATAATAATAATAATAATAATAATAATAATAATAATAATAATAATAATAATAATAATAAACAACAACAACAACAACAACCCAGAGCCTCGTCGGACAGTGTTCGTATTTAAACGTAAAATGAATGTGATATCATCTCATGAGGTGTGTCCTACAAAAATCTTGAGTCGGCGGTTGCTATCATGGGGCCCAGGATGCGATGGAATCCGATGAAGTTTTCACGCGTTGTAAATTGGAACTCGGCACTTAGTTTTTCGAGGCGCTGGGCGAGGAATATAAAGTGGCGAGGAGGCGGCTGACCTTTCAACCCCAAGTAGACTCGCCGACTGGTTGGAATTCCAAGGTTCTCTCTCTTGGGTGCTAGAAGTGCATCGTTATTACAGGGCCTCTGTATCTCACGAAGACAACACATAAATATGCATAACCCTAAATTATATGGAGATACGCAGCACAAATGACAAGGGAAATAGATAATTGACTTAAATGCTGGTCAATGAAACGGGAGGACCAGCTACTTCGGATTCAGGCTTGCCAACTCCTTTCGAAGCTGCGCAGTAGGTATAGTAAGTAGACTATAATAAGGGTTAAAAGTAGCATTTTATTTCGCAATCCTATGAGTAAAATAAAAGCAAACTAAGAGAAATCATGTTTAGAACGAGATTAACTCACGTGTATAGAGAGATTCTTGTTAAAAGAGGAACAACGTTAAAATACATCACCTCTCGTGTGCAGCGAGATGTCAGATGTTTTCATGTATGTTTGTTTTGCTTTACACCAGACAATGAAGCGATTAAATGCTATTTTGTATTGCTTTGTTGGGTAGTTAGTGTTTTTCCTTCTGGGGCTTCTGTAATTACAGTTGGTTCTTCTATTCCGTTTTCTTCTAAATTCATATTTGCCCCCATTTAATATTTATGTGGGTTATACTGGGTAAATAAAATAGTAGCGTTTCAGATCAAAGAGCGCAGAAGGCTATCAAATATAACATATAGGTTACCTCTACAGAGAATTGCGATAAATTGAAGTATGACGATTTGTATCGCGAATAGATAATGGGAGCGCCATGAGAAATTAATCATGTAAAAACACAAAGAAAAGTAAAACGTTATTAAACCAAGTGGAATTATATTAAATATGTTCAAATACAAAGCATAATTGCCTTGTGATTGGTCTTGAAACCAAGGTTGGTCATGATGGAGTGGTACACGCATTTTGTCGCACTAAAGCTTTTAGCTCGTTTATACTGTGTTAAAACCAAGTTTTAGGCCATGTTCCTTGAGGTTGAAACACTGGATGATCGAGAGACATGGCCTTACGTTATTTGTGCTTAATTTTGTGAGCTCTTCTTTCATTAACCATAAGATCCATAGACATGTTTAAACTCACGCATTTAATCAGAATGAATAAGATACATTGTTGAGGAAATAAAAAAGAAGTAATTTGATAAATAGTAAGTAAAAGGCTGAAGTACGATTTCTTGCACATCTTTGCTCTACGTCTTCAAAAGATCCTGATTTCATACATGACTTTTTACTTTCTCTGCCGAACACGTATCTTAAGTAAATATGTATACCTTTTTGAAATTCCCATTAACCCCCAAAAGAAAAAGTTGAAGTTGTTTTTGAAGTTTTAGAACATTTCTACCCATTCCCATGTTATTTGTCATACTTAATTTTTTATCTTGAGCGAGAATTCTTAACACTTCATCAGACCTACCACATAGAATATCTATGTAATGTTTACGAGACGCGTTTAATACGAACATACACGCGTTTTCTACTAATATTTCACATTGTTATATTATTAGTTACATTGGTTATCAAAATACTTAAATCGTTTTATAATCCAACTATTCAGTCAAATCACCAATCACTACATTAACAAAGGGCCATTATCACATTGATGTTGCAGGTCGAGCTGGGATATTTTTAGTGAAAGTAGATCGAAAATAAAAATACCGGTGTCTCGACTTTCCCATAGGCCCAAATTTGACAAGAAAAACATAATTTACAAATTAGAATGACTATCTAATAATATCCAATTCCCTGCATATATCTGTTCAAAACACATTAAACGAGAAGACTTACAAAAATGTGCACCTTTTACCTCTTCACTTCTTTCTTTCTTTCTTCCTTCTCTCCCTCCTTCCCTCCCTCCTTCCTTCCTCCTTCCCTCCCTTCCTCCCTCCCTCCCTTCCTTCCTTTCTTCCTTCCTTTCTTTCTTTCTTCCTTCCTTCCCTCCCTCCCTCCTTCCCTCCTTCCTTCCCTCCTTTCTTCCTTCCTCCCTCTCTCCCTTCCTTTCTTCCTTTCTTTCTCTCTGTCTTTCTCTTTCTCTCTCTTTCTTTCTTTCTTACACCCATCACTGGGAAAGGATGAAGCGGTACCATGGCCGATTTTCTCCTGTTACATGCAATGTTGACTTATCAGTTACGTCAAGTGCCGCCTTGGGCGCAGATGCTACATGCTTGTAGCGTCGGTGCGGGGTAGAGTTTATTATTCCGTCCAATCTGCGGTTATGTTTATAAATGACGAAGGAATACTTTTTTTTTCACCATGTCACCATGCAATGTGATATGTGTTAGTTCTCCCTAAACATTAATTATGAATGATCCTGTTTCTGGAACGTCTGAGAAGTAACATTGATGTATCATTTGAATTGAAAGGAGCTTTTAACACCTTCACTGCTACAGGGGATAGACAAAATAATGTGAAGAGTGGTAGTAAATGGATGTCACGTGTCGCGCAGGACTGTGCAGCGAAGAGCGGGAACGGGAACTGAACTACCGTCATCTTGTCTGTATGGCCATAACGGACCGTAGAGCTTCATCCAGGTTTGTGGACTGGTTGCACGCATGCCATTGTACGTCGGCGGTACCGGGGTGAGCGGCATAGCGGACAAATCACGACAACCGATCTCGCTTCCTTGTAGAACTTGCTTCAGGACAATGCATATACATATTGCGAGCAGTGCACAAGCCTTCTTCGAAGAGCATTGAGTACCATTGTTTCCCTGGCTCGCCCATCGAACATGTCTGGGATATGGTTGGTCGGCACCTGGTGCGTCATGGTCCTCCAATAACTGTCAGTGTAGTGGTGGGCTCGAATACAAACTGCGTGGAGGGAAATCCCTCAGGAACGTATTCAGAATCTTTTTGGTGCAATGCCACGGCGTATAGCAGCACATGGAGGCCACACGAAATACCGAATATTAAGGCTCAAAGGTCATGTACAGATTTGAAAAATGAATCATTTGCTACTTATCATGTACCTAACCTGTGGTGTTAAATTCATTAAATTCATGCGTTTCCTTTTTGGTGTTGCAATTTTCACAAACAGTAGTGTATATAAATGATGTAGATCTTGCTGAAACACAATTTGTTTTTTGTGGTGTGAACCATTTCGGAGATATTCCTTGTTATTTGTGTGAATTTTGGAGAACTTATACTTCTGTCAAATGGAACATCATTATTCATTTTTTTTTATATGTTAACTGTGCAAAGAGAACGGAATTTGAAAGCTTTAAAAGATTTGACTATAGCTCAAAGTCCGTTCTCCTTGTACCTACAAGAAGTTAGATAATAAGATAATTTCTGCAAATGTTTATCTTAACTAACACGAAGAGGATATAGCAATAAGAGTTTGTAAGAATGGTTAGGACAAGAGCAGAGAAAGTTATGTGAGTGCAACACATCAGATTTTTTAAATTTGAATTTAATAGGCAAATATTTTAATCAGTACTTTAAAATGGATAACAGTTTTAGAAAGTGTTGCTCAATAAGCAAGTTGAACATTTATGTAACTGCAGTACCATAATTAAACACATTGGTGGCTAGAATTACAAGGTTTTATGTTAATAAGACTACATTGGAAATACACCACGTAATGTTAAGTTAATGTCATTTTACTTGCATTATCTCCTGAAGTTTTTGGTAAAGCTAATATAACGGCCGTACGTTGTAAGCATTTGCAAAGCCAGAAAGTAATGCTGTTTCCTGTGTAATGAAGCATATTTTTAATAATAGCTGCTTATGATCAGGATATACATAGAATAAACACATTGTAGAATCCTTGCAGATAAAACACTCTTGGACAAAATATAGAACATATATAGATTGTTTTACAGAAAGAGTATTGTTTAAAATTATATAGTGAATCTTGATTACTACTCGCTAATTTCTTTCTTTTTTCTTTTCATTTTATTTTATTATTTCTTTCTTTCCCTTTTTTTTTTTACAGATTAACCTTCGGTTGATCCTGGTCAGCGGGAAGACGAAAGAGTTCCTGTTCAGCCCTAGTGACTCAGCGGGGGACATTGCGCAAACAGTATTCGACAACTGGCCTGAAGGTATTGAAAAATAAGTTTAGTCATTTAACAATTATTACTTTGATGGTTAAAGTTGGTAAGATACCAAAATTGAAAAGTTTTGTAATTCTCTTCATTAACATGTGAAGATGTATCTAGGACATAAGACCAGCTTGAAGCTACCATTTAAGTCCATGAGCACTTATATTATTTTAAAAAGTTCATATCAGAGACACCCAAGCGTACAATAGTTGTTTCATGTAACTGCTAAGGAAAATTAAGCGTATCTTGATAAGCTACAGCAAGGTCACATTTTCATTCCGAATTACGAGTAGAAAATGACACTTTTAGCAATTGTATAATATATATTGTACTACATTGTGTTAAAATTATATGATTGGGATGTATATTAGTAGCCACACACGGTGTTCACATATGATGATTATAATGATGATGATGATGATGATGATGATAATAATAACAACAACCCCTAGCACAACAGCCCTTCGCGGGCCAATGCTTACCGCCCGGCCGTTGCGTCCCCCACCTCTGCCCACTACAGGCGTCATGAATGGGGTGGAGTACTGGAGGGTAGGACTTGGTCAGCGCCCCGATCCCTCCCGGCCAGTTATGCGGCCCTCGCGAACTGGGGTCGCTGTTCCTTTATTCAAATAGCTCCTTAATTGCTCCCCCCCCCCCCCCCCGCCCCGGGACCTAACGAGGCTGAGTGCATCCCATGCCGGACCTCCCAGGGGGGGAAAATCCCATGCTGTTACCGGGGATCGAACCCGGCTGCTCCGTGCCAGAAGCAAGGGTGCAAACATCTGATACTACACTTAATTTTTGTGATTTGTGTTGTGAAGCTGTTGGCCATTAGTTTCGATACCCAGATGAATATTTCAATTCTAAATTGTATCTGTGCCCAGTGATTCACAAAACATAACATATTCATCTGCAATATAGTGTAACACATTGACTTAAGATGTGTATTTTTACATCATTGTGAATTGTTTTCCTATGTTCGGAAGTATTGCAATGTAAGATTTTTCCTTGTGTGAATGGCAAATAGCTGTTGAAGCATAAAGTTAATTCTTTTACTGTATTTTGTTTGAAAGCTAGTTTCATATATTGAGGAGCAGAATAACAAATTAATTATATTTGTTGGTGCCTTAGAATTGCAGGAAGAGCAAGTGTTTTTCATTATTAGGATTAAATGTCAGTTTCAAGGTTAACAAAATCAAGAGGGAAATTGCAATTTCTCATTAGGGAGAAAATGTGAAACTTCTCTCCTTAAAGGAAAGAAACATTATTTAAAAATGAAACTTGTTATCTTGAAATAAATCAGAATGACTAACTTATGAGAAGAGATTTGTGCAATCTTAATTATACCTCATTCTTTAAATGAACTGTATACTTTTTTACTTTCTCAGTATTAGTTCTGCAATTGCTAACATAATTCGTATTTGCTATCTACACATACATTCATTTTCAGTTAAACTTAGAAGTGCTGTTGTCCAACATTTTGCAATCCGAAATGATTGGTCCATTCTTGGTCCTTGTTGATTGCACAGAAAACAGATTCCAATTCGGTACAAGTGCAGTGTCAGGCAGTCGTATACTTTCTATCGTTGAAATTTAGTTGCAACTGACTTCAAAGGTTTTTCAAGAAAACTCCTTCCAGGATTAATCAAAATCTTCCGATTGGTTGTCACCTGATCATTTGAAAAGTTTATGGTGTTATTGTTTTAATGTTGCATTTCCTTTGTGCATGCGTATGTGTAGTTGATGTGTGTACAGTACTCTTGTTTACTAAAAAGGCGATCATATATTGTGGAATTATATTTCTTCAATTATCAAGATGTGTAGAAAACCTGTATTACCTAGTTTATACATTAATACACATAAATTAGAGCTGATCAATGTTCATATATACTGGTGTTTCTAGCTATGGTGCGCATGCCGTGGCATCGTGATTTACATGCACATCTCTAGGTTAACTTTGATGTAACTTTGATCAGTGTCTTTAAATGCCAAATTGTTTTCTACATGCCCACAGTTCTTCCCTGAGGCACCTCCGCAATATTTACATACGTCACATCAGCCGCAATTAAGGGATGCTGGGACTGAATTTTCTAACTTTTTTTTTTTAAATTTTAAAGCTGTTTACTTGAAAATTGGCATTGGTAAGTGAGTAAATAAAGAAATCTGTGCAGAAGCTCAATGCTCTAGCTCAAATAATTTCTCAGACAATACAATTAAACTGTTTATCTAACTAGCAAAGTATTATATTATGCAACGAGACTATGATAGTAGTAATTAACACGCCAGTATGTATTAGGCAAATCGCTTCGCTCGTTTCCTAATTTTCATACGACAGTTTATGCTCGACCATATACCCAATTTTACAGTTGAAATATTGTAAAATGTTGTACACTCACCAAGGTCAATGATGTTTGGAGTTCTGCGTAAGCGCTAAAGGATCGATTCGTTTCCAGCACGTCACAGCTGCATGATGAAAATGATAACCTTGGAGTGCTACGTAACATTGAAAAATAGAAGGCAGATTGAATATATTGGTTTTCAGGCGAAACTTTATTGTATTTATTGTAGAATTAGTGAAATTAATTTGCGGGATGGTGCTAAGTGCAAGTTGATGCTGTATTGAGGTTAATTTGTGTGTTTTGTGTAAGTTGCATCCTACTTAGGCGGAGTAAGTTGCAGCTCAATGTCGGTAGCGTCCGACATTTTAGCGTTTTCTAAACTCGCGCTAGTTGCGTTTCGAGAATTAATCGATACTACGCTTTGCTACTGCTGCATGGGAATTCTCTGATTAGTGGAACACCTGTCTTTTAATGAAAATTGAATTTTCCGATTGAAGACCAGTCCTTTAATCAAAATTTGAACTTAAGGAGATCCATTAAAGCATCGCTATCTGACTTATAATAATTAATAAATTTGGGCATGGTGGTGCATAAAATGCATTTTTAACTGCCTTGCGCATTCACATGAGATGGCATTTTCTGATACATAAGTAAATTAAAAATAAATGGAAATATTTCATTGAAGCTGGTGTTACTACTTGCAGAGGAATACAGTTTCATTGTTATGAAGTGGTTGGTGAAAATATTTTCCTTGTTTTTCGTCATAAATTAATGTTCTGTGAACCAATCAATAAAACAATCATAAAATGCATATTTCAGTCCTTAGATACCACGTTTGAAATAATGCTTGCAAATTTACATCAGAGCAAAATTGAAATGTAAGGTAAAAATGCTATACCCAAAAACGCAAAACCGAAAAAACAAGAATCAATGACAGAAATGGGAAGGGGGCGGATCCAGTGGGGTTAAAATGGAACTAATGGGTGACTTAAGCATGTCGGGCTTATAAAAATGGACAGTCTGGATAAGTCGTAGGTGTCTATAGAATATGTATAAGTTAAAAAAAATCGAAACTTTTTCATGTTCACCTAAAAACTTAGTTTCCCTAACACACCGCTGCTTGGTCGAACAACAAAAGTAGAACACTGCGCGCGCGCGCGCGCCCACACACACACACACGCACACACACACGCACACACGCGTGCGCGCGCCCTCCTCCTCTTGTCTCTGGTATGTAAGGCCCGGTGAGAAGTTTGTCATCTGAGACCATTCAGAGCTGCGTTCTGGAACGCAAACGCCATAAGGGGCCATTACCCAAGCCTCACTGACTTTTTACAATCCTATGGAATTGACATGCTAATGGTCTGTGAAACCCACTTGGATGCTACAACCAACTTTTCGCTGCCGAGTTACGTCACCCATCGGTCTGATCGGGTCGGCCGACCGGGGGCGGTACAGCCATTTCCTAAAGAATCACGTCACTCATACCTCCTTTCCTCTCGCGCCACTACAACATGTGGAGGCCTGCGCCATTGGGCTTGCCATTGGCGGGGTGGACACGGTGTTGGTGGTGGCATACGACCCTCCTGATAACCGCTTCTACGAAGCAGGTCTCAACACCCTCCTGAACCTACACCCAGCGGTATGTATCGCAGGCGACCTCAACGCGTAGCATGCACATTGGCATAGCCGCGTCAGTAATGCCAAGGGGCGAGGGCTCTACCGCCTGATCAGCGGTAACCCAAGCGTACTTAGGCATGGACCGAGAGGACCTACGTTCCATCCGGCCCAAGGGAGGCCGGATGTGCTCGACGTCATGCTTACGAAGAACATACCATTCCATCTAGACCTCTCAGCGGTCAACTAACTGGACTCCGACCACTACCCAATCCTTGTGGATTGCAACGTTGACTTGCCAGCCCTGGCCACTCCAGACTGGACATACGAGGATAATTCAAATATAAAGGGTAAAGTTGCATATCACGGAGGAAGCAGTTCAGAGCGGGGCAGTGGAGTGGGAGGGGGGGGGGTTGAAGGTTGGTGTGTTAGGGAGGGGGAGCTAGCTTTGTTGGCTGTTTCGCTAGGTTCTGGTGTCAGTACAGCCATGAGTGAGCAAGAGGTTCCTTCGTCTGTTGCGCAACGCATTTTTATCAAGTTTTTAACCAATAAAGGGGCTAAACCTTCGGAGATTTTAACTCGTTTAAGGGCACAGTTTGGGGACACTACACTGTCACAGAATCAAGAGTTTACTTGGGCCAGACAATTTAAGGGTGGTCGAGAATTTGTGGAAAACGAAAGTCATGCTCGACGCCCAAGGTCAAATCTCACAGATGGCAACATCCGTGCCGTTCGAGAGCTCCACTGTTGAAGGAATCGCATCAGAAGTTGGTTGATTTTCTTCATGATCGACGTACAGTGACTGCGGCTTACTATTGCCAATTGTTAAGGTCTGTAAAAGCTGCCTACTGAAGTAAAAGACGTAGTATGCCCATCAGAGATGTCATCCTTCTCCAAGACAACACTATGCCTCACACCGCCAATTTGACAATGGACACAATGGCGGACATGCACTGGGAAATCCTTGAACACCCTCCCTATAGTCCAGCCTTGCCGCCCCCCCCCCCAGACTATTTTTTGTTTGCACCCATGAAAGAATCGATTGGAGGGAAACATTTCGAAAGCAACGACAACGTCGAGGAGCATTTGCGCGGCGACGCACCCTCAAACTATTTTTGAAGAAGGAATGTTCAAGCTTCCGAAACGTTGGCAAAAATGTGTATAGTGTGAAGGAAGCTATATAGAGAAATGTTGATATAGTCATTTGTCTAGATATTTAATCAATAAATATTTTTAAGAAAATTACCTTTTATATTTGAATCACCCTCGTACAAGGTCGACTGGAATGCAGCCATCCTGGAACTTAACCAGTCTGTGAACCCGCGTCCGCGTATCGATTCCATCGATGCACTGGAGGCGGCAGTCACGGCATTCTCCCAACACATCCGGAATGTGGTACATGCCCACACGCACCGCATTCCATCCGACATACCTAACCTTAGAACCATTCACATTGAACTCAGGCAGTTGCAGGCTCTGGCAGCGTTTCCGCCATCCCAGGATACCAGCGGTTCAAGTCCCTGTCACGACGCCTGCTGCGGATACACCGCAAAACAGCCTGGGAAAACACGATGGCAAATGTAGATCTTTCAGAGAAACAACCATGGCGGATAATCAGGTCCCTTAGAAAGGACAAAAATACACATCAGCGTCCTCTACATGGCACTCGCGGGAGACTCTCTTTTGAGCCCCAAGAGAAAGCCAGGGATTTCGCAGACCATCTGGAGTCTCAATTCGTACCCCGGGAAGATGTCCAGGACGAAGACTTTACTGAACTCGTGGAGGCGACGGTGGACTACCTCTGAGGCACCTCCGCCGCCACACGCAGAGATCCATATTCCCTTAGTCACCCCAAGACAGGTTGCTTCTCACATCAAAAGCTTGAAGCCCAACAAATCTCCGGTGCATGATGACGTCACGGCGGCCATGCTCCAGCACCTTCCCCGTAAGGCCGTAGTCCACCTGACGAGGATTTATAATGCAGGTCTGCATCTTCGCCACTTTCCAACTTGTTGGAAGGAGGCAAGAGTGATCTGCATTTTAAAGCCCGGCAAGGACCCGGTCTTTCCTTCAAACTACCGTTCCATCAGCCTACTACCCATCGTTTCAAAAATATTTGAACGATTACTCCTATCCCGCCTCACTCCTCTTTTTGAGGAAAGGCAACTCATCCCGGATCATCAGTTCAGTTTTCGTCGTGGACATTCCACTACTCTACAGCTACTGCGACTGATTGAGAAGGTTGCCCTGGGATTCCAGGAAAACTTCAAAACAGTCGCGGTGCTTCTGGATGTAGAAAAGGCCTTTGCAACCACATGGCACTAGGGGTTATTGTATAAACTCTGAGAGGCAGAAATCCCTCCCTCCTACCTCACCCTGATTGGTAGCTTCCTACGGTATCGCACTTTTCGGGTGAGGGTGGAGGGGAAGTTATCCTCGGTCAGACCCATAGCGGCTGGAGTACCCGAAGGTAGCGTGCTATCGCCGTTGCTCTTCGCTGCCTACATGTATGACCTACCCGTGGAACCGCATGCTGTTACTTGCCAGTATGCAGACGACGCCCTCATACTGGCACAGAACAAAAATGTTCGGTACTGCTTCCCTCCACTACAGCGACAGCTTAATGCCATCGGCAGGTGGAGTGAACAGTGCAGAATGGCCATTAGCCCACAGAAGAATCAGGCTCTTCTATTGGGCAAAGTTTGAAACTGGCGGCCGGGTGTATCCCTGGCACTGCAGCGGAGAAGAATCCCCTGGGTTAACTCCGCCAAATACCTGGGAGTACTGCTTGACCGTGGTCTAACCTTCACTACACATGTTAGGACAAAGGTCGGTCTGGGACATGGCGCCCTGAGACAGCTATATCCCATATTCCACTTAACCATGCCTACTCACCTGAAACTACGCTTGTACCGTGCGATCGTCCCGCCCCTGATTCTTTACGGGTACGACGTCTGGGGAACGGTGGCTCGTTCCACCATCCACAGGCTGCAGGCCGTGCAGAACTGGGTGCTTAGGATGATCTACGATACCGACCGTAGATTCCCATCACACATCCTCCACAATTATTCCGGCATACCATAATATTGTGGACGTCGTGCGGGACAGGACTCGCACAATGTATGCCAAACTCACACCTCACCCTAACCAGTTGGTCAACACCCTGGGGCAATACGATCATCGCCTACCTTGACGGCGGCAGAGATACCGCTTGCCCAAGGACGCCCTTGGCTGGTAACTACCGCTATCCTTTCAAACACCTAAACCTCCAAATGTGCTTCACACTTGGCACCACCATACCCTTCACCTATTCCTCTCGGTTTCCTGTCACTGGCACTGCATTGCTCGACGGTTCCACAAGCGGCCGACGAAGTAAGCAGTAGGGCAATGGTCGCTCGGATGGCTAGACATCCAAGATCGGACACATCCCACCGCCAGTAACAACATAGGAAACTAACCTGCACCATTAAAGACATTACACCAAAGCTTGTAAAATTAGACAAAACCTAAACAACCTCACGGGTAAATCCGTATAAACGGATAGGTACCGTGGCCACTTTACCATCCGCCTGGGTCAACTCAGGTGACTTGTACTTACTCCTGGACTCCTTGTCATCTGAGGCTGTAGGAACTGGTGGACAGAAGTGTTCACACATCAGGATATACCAGGTGACCAACTTCACCCGGCATCGGCGTCAGCAGATAACTCTTCGTGCGTTAAAAGACTTGCTGAATTGCACGGCGCGATTCTAGCCATAGAGACTTGCGTGTGTAGTCCGTGATAATAGACAATAACAGTACAAACAACCGATAAGTTCTCACTTTACTTACAGGATCTTTATTTTCCAGGGAATAAACTCACTAATGTGTATGGTGCTGTTGTCTAAGATTACGGATTACAGATTGTAAAGTGCAAGCATAAGGGCCCGTACAAAGGGGCCCGGCTTACAGGCTAACATTTACATTAAATACAATTTACAAAATTTACATGGCTACTCTCATTTGCTTTTGGCTCATCAAAAACCCATACGGTGAGCAGCCTTAGCTCACCGAGAACAGTTTTTGGGCGTATTCTCAGTCTTTTTGTTTGTTCTTTTTTGATAGTTTTTTGTTTATGTACACGGATACATACGCTCACTCACTCCTGGGCATACCACCATATGTCCCATCACACACACACACACACACACACACACACACACACACACACACACACACACACACACACACGCTCTTATATACATATTTACACACACAGCACTATATACACTTCACTTATTTACAGTTTTTCCGCAGTTTTCCTGTGCGGCCAGGTTGCAGCTCCTGTGGCGTTTCCGAGGCACAGACCTCTTCCGGAGTGTGTGGCCTAGGACCTGGGTGGCATGGGCGCGCGTCAGTCGGCGAGCCATGCAATGTCTTGAACATTTTAATTCTAGCATGTTTTCGATGCTTTGGCTCGCCCTTGCCAATATTGGCAATCACGTCATTTTGGTGATTTCTGATGCGCGCCCACGCGACAGTGGCTCTTTTTGTTATTGCCTCGGGAATGGACGGGATCTGGGTTTCCTGGTGAAGGGTTTGGTTAGTGGTTAGGATGGGAGCAGAGAGGATTTTCCGGAGGGAGAGGTTTTGGAGGGTTTGGATAGTCTTCAGGGCGGTTTTTGAGGCGTTTGCCCAGGCCACACACGCGTATAGAACCACTGACAGGATGAAAGCTTTATACAGGACGAGTTTGGACTTCAGTTGCAGCTGTTTGCTGCGGAAGATGGGGGCGCATAACTTTAGCCGCTGTCTGCCTTTGTTGGCGCTATTTTTTATGTGGGTGGACCAGCACATCGTGCGGTCCAAGGTAACCCCTAAGTATTTAACCTGCCGACGACAGTGCAATACCTGACCACCGACCGTTAGATCCATTGCCAAAGTGTGATGCCGCTTAGAGAAATGAATCAGCTGGCATTTGTTGGGATTGATTTTAATTTTCCAGTCATGTTGCCATGAGAGGAACTTGTTAACATAACGTTGCATTTCTGCAAGGCCGAAACGTGGATTTCTATGATGGTTGTATATTGCAGTGTCGTCAGCATACATGGCGACCTTACATCTGGCGTCCACTGGGAAATCGTTAGTGAATAATATATACAAAAAGGGTGACATGATTGCCCCTTGTGGGACGCCAGCCCGCATCACTCGCTCCTGTGAAAATTGTGCAGCAAGTATAGATAATTTTGAAGAGCCGGGAAATTGTGGTGTAGTTTGTAAATAAGGCCATTGTGCCAGCACCCGTCGAATGCGGCTTCTACGACCAGAAATAGTGCCAACGTTGAAGTCCCATTGTTAAATTGCTCTGTTACATCATCAGTTAGCCTGAGAAGCTGTAACTCAGTAGAATGTCCTTTTCGAAAACCAAACTGTGAATTTGAGAGTTCATGGGATTCCGAAACTTGTTTTGAAGTCGAGAAAGTATAAGTTTTTCGAGCAATTTACCAATAGTAGACAAGAGACTAATGGGACTGTAGTTTTGTGGTTGTCTGGTGCTTTTCCCTTGCTTTGGGAGCATAATTACCTTGGCTCGTTTCCAAGTGGAGGGGAAATAGCCTTGCTGCAGACAGGCGTTAAATATTTTGGTCAGTTGCACCAGGGCTTTTCTCGGGAGATGCTTAAGTTCCTCATTAGTCACTTTGTCTGGGCCGGCAGCTTTCCCATTAGGTAATTTCCTAATGAGCTTGTAAACTTCCTGCGGTGTTATTAGGGGTAGCTGTTGCTCTTGCTTCTGCGCCACCCAAGTTTTTACCTCCCGTTCTATATCGCGGTTGGTAACTGGGTTTTCGCTGAATCTATCTTCAAGACAGTCAGCGAAGACCTCGACTTTCGCCTCTTCGGAGAAGTGCAGGCCGCCATGAGTGTGCAGCGCCTCAGTTGCGGAGTTGATACTCGTGGAGACCTTAAATGCCTTTAATAATTTCCACAAGGAAGAGTCCGAATGGGTGGTACTCAGCATTTTGTTTTCCCACTGTTCAGTTTTGTTGATTTTAATTTGGTGGCGAATTATCTTGCGTAGCCATTTCGCTAGCATTTTGTATTCAGGCTGACAGGTGTACCGCTACAGTCTTGTCAAGCGTCGTCTCCGCGCAATGAGTTGCTCTACCTCGGGGTACGTGCAAAACCAGGTGGTCTTGTGGTGTAAGTGGTAGCGCTTCTCTTGGCCATGTGTAGCGAGGCAGTGAAGTTTTCAATGGCGACATCTATGTCTACCTCGCTATAGTATGATAGTCTGGGTTGCACCATCCTGTGCATTTCCACGGTGAACTTATTCTAGTCGGTCTCAGCCCTCCTTCGAGGGCCAGAGGCACCGGCTGAAATGTCACCTGTATGTCGAAATGCACAGGAAAGTGGTCGGAGTCCAGGCTGTGATACACTGTAAAGTTAATTAAAGGTGTCGCATTTTTTGTTAATACGAAGTCCAAAATTTCGTCAAATTGCCCCGATCTGTGCCAAAATGTGGGATCTGGGGGAAGGTGTACCTCTATGTCGTCATTGTCAGTTATAAGTTCAACCAGGAGATTTCCAGCCGCGTTTGCTCGGCGAGAAAACCACCAGGGGTGCCGGGTGTTGAAATCTCTTGCAATTATAACGTGCTCCTCTAAAGCGAGGTTTTGTTCGAGGTCACGTATGAAATCTGGGGAGTTGGGGGGCCGATAAAGCGCTACCAGCATCACCGTTTGACTATTTACACGTGTTTTAAGTGCTGTGCACTCTAATGCTACCAGTGCAGAAACATGAGCAATAGTGTTTCTGAGCAAAATAGCAGTCCCTCCCCCCTGTCTGCCAATTCTGTCGTTCCGAAAGATTTGATACCCCTGGAACTTAAAAGTATGCTCGTGCTTTAATTTTGTTTCGCAAATGAATGCGACATCAATTTTGTTACGCCGCAGGTAATTTTCAAGTTCGTGTTGCTTCCTGTGGATGCCATCCGCATTCCACAGGTGTGCGAGTTAAAGTTATGCCTCCCCTTGAACTTACCATTTACTCGAAGAAGGTGGTTACCAAACATATGATGGCTTCCAACTTCTCCATGGTACTGTTGCAGCTTTAGTCTTGCGATTATGGGCCGCAACTTTGTTAGAAGCGCCGGTAGGTTTAAGTCCTTAAACAGACTGAAAATTTCTCTTAAACCTCCCAGTTCGCTGGTGGGCGCCTGTGAGGGCTGGGGTTGTGGAGGGGGACCATTTTGTGGTTGCACGGGTGCATTTTGCCCTCCGGCGGCTCCTGCAAAGGAGGTGCCCTTTTTTACCAGGGCCGGGTAGGGGATGGGTCGTGGCCCTGGTTGAGCACCAGGAGAGTTCCTGGCTGCAGCTGCCAGCTGACGGCGGTGACGTTCCATTTTGAAGGTCTCACACCCCCTATAGCTGGCAGGGTGCGCTTCCCCACAGTTCGCACAGTGGAGTATGACGTCCTGCTTGGCATTCCTTGGGCAAAATATCTTGGCTATCCGGTTGTTGCCGCGTCAAATTGTAAAATACCGACGTTTCGACCATCTTGTCGTGGTCGTTATCACAGGCAAACTGCGCCCCTATGTAGCAGCTTGTCAACTTATATACCGGCAGGCAGGTGAAAGGTGGGTGAATGGTGAGCCCTGGTTGGCTGGGCAGGTTCTCTGCATTGCGGCAGTCCTTCTGCATTGCTACGTCACTGCCGCAGAATCATTGCACTGCGGCACAAATGACGTGGTGTTCTTGTGTTTTGTTCTACCCATAGCCGTAAACCAAAGTTTTTTAATGTGCATGGCACCATTATTATTGAAATTCTTAGGAGAGCGGGCAATTTCTAAGGCCTCTTTAATTTTTCTGGGTCGCCATCTGTTTTCCCTGGTTACTATCTTGGTCTAAACAAACAGTATTGTATGTTTGGTTTCGTAAGCATGTAACGCGACCGCCGATTTTTCAATATCATTTTGTTTGCACTGACGTATGTGCTCCTGTAATCGTTCTTTCACAGTTCAACCAGTCTCACCAATATATGATTTGCCACAGTCACACGGTATTTCATAAACCCCGGGTTTGTTAAGTGGTGGAACTTTATCCTTTACGTTTACCAGTAAATCTTGCAGTTTAGTGGGTGCTTTGTATGCCAACTTAATATCCGCTTGTTTTAATAATTTCCCTATTCGGACTGTTACTCCTTCTACATATGGGAGTACTGCAAATTTTTGTTTGTCTGTTTTTTTTTTTTTTTTTTTTTTTTTTTTTTTTTTTTTTTTCTTTGCCTTGTCTTCCTGTTTTGATACTGCTGTTTTCCAGGCACGATAGATATCCCTCTTTTTGTAACCATTGGCATGTAGGGCTTCACACAGATTTTTCTTTTCTTGTCCCAAACTAGAAGTGTCGCAAACTCTTTTTGCTCGTAAGGCCAAGGTTTTTAAAATTCCCTTTTTAGTTGCGGGGTGGTGATGGGATTCTGCATGAAGATAGAGATTAGTATGTGTTGTTTTTCTGTATACTGAATGTCCCAAAGTGCCATTTTTTCGTCTGGTAACCAGCACATCCAAGAAAGGAAGTTCACCATTTTTTTCCATCTCCATGGTGAATTTTATCTGTGGATGGCTGTTGTTTAGTTGGTCAAAGAACAAGTTCAAACTGTTACGTCCATGTGGCCACACTGCAAATGTGTCATCTACGTATCTTATCCACACACTCTGTCCTATTGTGGCATTATCCAAAACCGTTTGCTCAAAGGCTTCCATAAATATGTTGGCTATAACTGGAGAGAGTGGTGAACCCATGGCAGCCCCTTGAGTTTGTTTGAAGAAGTGTCCCTTATATTGAAAAAAAGGTGGATTTTAAACAGAAAGCAGATAGATCGGCCCACTCCTCTGGAAGATCGCGTGATCTGAGTTTTTGGCGCACTACTTCCACTGCCTCGTCCACGGGCACCTTTGTGAAGAGGGATGTTACGTCAAAGCTGACTAACAAGTCAGTTTTCTTCAAATGAAGGCGCTGAATTATGTTGATAAATTCAGTGGAGTTTCTTACGTTGGACTTAATGTCCTCGGTTAGAGGTCTTAATTTTTCTGCTAGAAATCGTGCTAGAGAATGCGTAGGGGAATTTATAGCGCTCACTATGGGCCTAAATGGAATCCCCGATTTGTGTACTTTCGGGAGACCATATAACCTAGGTACGTTTTAGTTATTTCTTTTTAGCCTCGGTTTGAATAGTTCTTCTATTGAAGTTGATTAAAGCACTAGTCTCCCCACGAATTTTGGCCAATGGATTTTTTGGAAGTGGTACATATGTATCCTCTTGAAGAAGTGCTTTAACTTTCTGGTGATAGTCTTGAGACTTCATTATGACCGTAGTATTGCCCTTGTCTGCCTTCAAAATAACCAGATCTTCACGTTGCTTAATGTTAAATAGTGCCTGACGTTCTACTCTAGATAAATTCTGACGAGGTACTTTATGATGTGAGAGGATTCTTGCTGTTTCGTTGCCTATATGATCAGCCCGTTCTTCTGGGATCCCAATTAATACATCTTCTACACTGGCTATGATGTCATCTGTTGGTATCTGTTTGGGTGTTATAGCGAAATTTAGACCTTTAGAGAGGACAGCCATCGTATCATTGTCTAGTGGCTCTCCTGATACATTTATGATTGTATTAAGCTGTGGTGCACGTGGTTCGTTTTTTGTGGCGGCCAATTTGTCGAACTTTGCCTTTTGTTTCTTTCTGTTAGCGTCCTGAGTCCTAGTGGTATGATCAGCCGAAATATCATCTAATCTCTTCCATAGGTCCGCGTTCAGTGTGCGGGACAACTCCAGGTGACAACTAAAAAGCTTCATTTCCACCATTGCCAATTCCCTTCTTGTTTCCCTAATTCTCTCACGCAGTAGCGCTTTTCCCGTTCGTTCTAAAATGCTATTTATCTTCGGCGATCTTGCCTGATGTCTAATCTGTACGAATTTTGGTAAAACCTTTTGGTCTCTGCAGCGTAATAAGAAGGCCAAATTACAAAGTTTACGGCCTCTCTTTTCCCGTAGTCCAGAGAATTCCCTTGTCCGCCTAAACGTTTTCTCACCGTAGAGATGTATGATATATTCTCTCAAGCTTCCACGGCCATCGTTTAAAATATCTTGGCTATCCGGTTGTTGCCGCGTCAAATTGTAAAATACCGACGTTGCGACCATCTTGTCGTGGTCGTTATCACAGGCAAACTGCGCCGCTATGTAGCAGCTTGTCAACTTATATACGTAGCAATGCAGAAGGACTGCCGCAATGCAGAGAACCTGCCCAGCCAACCAGGGCTCACCATTCACCCACCTTTCACCTGCCTGCCGGTATATAAGTTGACAAGCTGCTACATAGCGGCGCAGTTTGCCTGTGATAACGACCACGACAAGATGGTCGAAACGTCGGTATTTTACAATTTGACGCGGCAACAACCGGATAGCCAAGATATTTTAAACGATGGCCGTGGAAGCTTGAGAGAATAAATTCCTTGGGCAGTCAGCTAGGCGGTGGAGGTCACCGCAAAGGACACACCGGGAGGTCATATTGCACATTTTAAAAGTATGCCCTAATTGTTGGCAATTAAAGCATTGAGTAATATTTAGGTTGCTTTTAAGAACCTCCACGGTGACCATCATGTGGCACACCTCTCTTTCCTGTAAAAACTTTTGTCAGTGGTTCTGTTCAGGCTTACCTGGTAATTTGGAAGAGGCCTGCCGCGGGACACCATTTGTCGCACCTGAACGCCGGTATAGCCCTTCTGCTCCAGGACCTCCTTGATATAGTCCACCTGCAGGTCTGCAGGTAGGCGCTTGATTACGCACCTCAGAGGCTGGTCGCTTCTGGGCGTGAAGCTGTAGTTCTCCACACCGGCGTTCGTCAGGAGCTGCATTGTTGGAATGGCGTCCTGTTTCCTTTGGAGGAAGAGCTTCAGGCAATCCCTCGTGGTCTGTATTTTATAAGTTCCGCCGTTCAGTGAGTTGCGCAGTACCTGGGGGACCTTGACTGCTTTCTTGACGTCCGGGATGATGATCCGTGGCGGCTTTTGGTTGTCTTGTTCTGTAGTTGTCAGGGCTGTAGGTGTTGGTGTTGTTGATGAGGTAGATGGGATTGGGTTTGATGTGTGTGGAAGGGGAGTGGAGCGAGTTTTTACTGGTGCTTTTTCCTGTTGTGTGGCCCTCGGCTTTTGTAGCTTTAGGAAGGAAATTTTGGGTGAAGGGGTTGGCGGTGTCAGGTCCTCCGTCTCCTCGCGTTCTGTCGGCTCTAGCGGGGCGAAGGAGTTTCTTAGAGTGAGGGGATATGGCGATGTGGACTGCCTCGGGATCCTCTTATTGTTGGACTGTTGGCCGGGACGTTCGCTATCCGAATCGCTCTGCCGGTCACTGTCACGGGTTCTTTTCTTTCATGATGAGGCAGTCTTCCACCCCTCATTCATCCTCACTAGCTCTCTCTTTTAAGTTGCATAGTCCTTATAACAGAACGCGAGGTCCTGCGTGACCTTATAAAACTTGTCGGAGTATGCGTCCATGTTGGTTAAGATGTTCGTGTAATAGTTGATCTCAGATTGAATGTCTTCGACCTCCTTACGAAGTTTCTCGAGGGATCTTGCCTTATGCTCCTCCTCCATCGCCATGCGCTGGTCTGTCTCCATTTGATCTTGTTCTGGGCCGGTGGCCAGTGGGGCTGCGGTAGGCGGTACTAGTGGCGCTGCGGCCGGGGTGGCTGAGTCTATAAGTACGCTACTGGCCGTCGCGGCGGACGCCATTTCTTCTAACTGATGCGCGGGGGTACGCTAAGCGTGCCCCACGCGGACTTAAACTCTAAACTAGCACTAAAAAGGTGTCGCTGTCACAAAAACTTAAACAAAAGCACTACGGGGAAATGATATTTACACTGGCTGACGTAAGGTTATTTACATGACACAGGGCACTATACACACACTATATATATCACTGATTATCCTCCCGGGTTTAGAACACGGGAAAATGTGGATACACTATTAGTACCACCACCGCATCGGCACTACACTTTGATTACAATAGTATTTATGAACACCGATCGTATATAACGTAACGGTGGCAATACTGAAATGTTAGATTCACTACTTTTAGTCAGCGATTGCGTCCTGAATCACTTGAGCCGCAAAATCTGGAGCACTTTACTTAGTCACTTCTTATTTGTGCTCTCAAAACCCGAGACACGGGAAGCCTTCTCTTTTATACCAGGATCAGAGACGTCCCATTTGTCGATAGGCAGCCAATAGCTGCCATGCTGCCCCCCTCTACAGGCCACGCCCTCCCTCCATGTGCGACTATATATATAGCGCGCTGGAAGGCGTAGCTCTCTAATATTTGGACTGGGGAGTTCACTAATTGGATCACCCTGAAGATGCTGGACGCAGTTTTCAGCGAAACGTCGGAGGAAGGCAATCCAACTCGACCACGGCCCACAAGCCCGGAGAATCTACTTAACATAGTTGACAACGCCGGCCGTGAAAGCCTCAGCACTTATTATTATTATTATTATTATTATTATTATTATTATTATTATTATTATTATTATTATTATTATTATTATTATTATTATTATTATTATTATTATTATTATTATTATTATTATTATTATTATTATTATTATTATTATTATTATTATTAGTGTCGTCATCATCATTATCATTGTTATTATCATTATCAGTAGTATTATTATTGTTATTATTAGTATTTGTATTATTAGTAGTATTAGTATTTGTATTATTAGTATTGGTATTATTTTTTATTATTTTTTTATTATTTTTATTATCATTATTATTACTATTATTATTACTATTACTACTACTACTACTACTACTACTACTACTACTACTACTATTATTATTATTATTATTATTATTATTAATTATTAGTTTGTAGGAACAGTCGTGGCATCCGTACAAAGTTCATCTCAACCAACAACCCCACGGCAATGATTTTACCCTAGTGTTGAATAGTGCATGAGGATGATACTGCTGACGTTCTTGAAACTGTTCTTTGAAGCGATGAATGCTATTTCAGCAAGTATGCCACTAGAAATAGACACAACATGCACTACTGAGCCCCTCACAATCCACACTGGGAAGGAAACTTTTGATGTGGTATTCTTGAGGTCAATGTAATGGGATTTGTCTTTCTCGCAGACAGACTTAAGAGGACCACGGTACCAGGAATTCCTGCAAGGTGAGCTTCAGGACTTTTTGATGAGGTTCGTGCACGACTTGTGTTAAAACACTGTTATAATATCAGCAATTTCCGAAAATGGTTTTCCTTTGGAAATTCGGATATAACTACTTGCCTTTCCATTACGTTGTTTATTTACCTTTGCGGCCCATTTTTCTGCTGCACGACATTGACCACATACCAAGACATGACAAAGGTGCAGCTTGCCACTGGTGCAAGCGCTTTGTTAGTGGTTTCTATGTTTTCATTTCTAGTGGGGTATGAATACTTTTTCCCCTGTCAAATAACGCCAAAATTGGGGTATTACTAATTTTCTTGAAACACGTTTATCTAATACTCAAGGCTATATTACCATTACATTGTCTATTTAATGATGGTCAAAATCTTAACGCTTTAATTTAATATGGAAATATCAGTAACCAATTTTTACTTTCTCTACTGGTAAGTAGGGGAAGTATTGTAGGTATTTCACCCAAAAATTCGATGTCAAGATTTCACCGGAAATATATGTTTTGAGGCCCCCTGAATCCAAAAAAAGCATTTTTAGAAAAAGGTCCGTGTGTGTGTGTGTGTGTGTGTGTGTGTGTGTGTGTGTGTGTGTGTGTGTGTGTGTGTGTGTGTGTGTGTGTGTGTGTGTGTGTGTGTGTGTGTGTGTGTGGACAGCATAACTCAAAAACGAAAAGTCGGTTAAAAACCAAAGTTGATATTTAAGGTTAATGTCTTTCAAGGATGCGACACGAAGATTTTGAAGAAAATAGTCCCACCCTAAACTACCCTTTACATGGAACATTTTCCGAAAATGTTGATTTTCTTGAAAATGGCTCTAACGATTTTGATTAAAATGTCATATGTTTGAGATATTTTTATGACAAATGAAATGTATATAGCCCCTGTAGTCGTATTTACTCTGCATAACTGGTAAAAAGTTAGAGATAGACCAAATCATACTGTACAACAAATGTAGATGTTGCTAAAATACACAATTTATGTCTCGATAAATTTTCTTGTAGGGTGAACCATTTCGGAGATATTCCTTGTTATGTGTGTGAGTTTCGGAAAATTTAGAACTTTCGTGAAATGGGTCATCGTTGTTCATTTTTTTATATGCTAAGTGTGCAAAGACAACAGAATCTCAAAGCTTTAAAACATTTGACTATCGCACAAAGCCTACTGTGGCTGGCCCTGTGGCGCAGTTGGTAGAGCACCTGCCTGCTGTGCTAGGGGTCCCGGGTTCGATTCCCGGCAGGGGGTAGGAATTTTTCTCCAGTCAGGATTGTTCCTCATCCTTCCCTGAGTCTGGAAGTATGAATGTGTTTGTGAATTCAAAGAATAAAACCCCCAAAGATAGAAAAACCTAACGTGTAACTCCATATGACCTCTGTAGTTAAAGGCGGGATATAAATGGAACAAAAAGAAAAAAAAGCCTACTGTAAGCCCCCTTGTACCTACAAGGAAATTAGTAATAGGATAAGTTGAACAAATGTTTATCTTAACTAACACGAAGAAGATATAGGAATAAGAGTTTGTAAGAATGGTTAGTACAAGAGTAGAGAAAGTCATGTGAGTGCAACACATCAGATTGTAGCAATGTGTGAATACTCATTTCCATGACTAAGTATTCACACAGACTTACTGTGTATGTAGATCCTGCATTTATAACCAACCATAGCCTTTGCTACGTCGATTATTTGTTTCATTTCCCCACAATGTCTGCGAATTCAGAAAGAAATTTACATTCAAAGCATTAGTTCAGACTCTCAGGGATCATAAATCCATCCCTTCAATACCCGTTCCACTCAGTTGACCTTACAGACGTTCATGTCACGAATGACAACAAACTGCACACATTGGCTGTTCTTGTGTTGTAATCTCGTAATGAGCGTGGGAAAATCCAAACAGCGATACTTCAGTAAGAATTGGGATATATTGTTAGATGTAATACATTTAAAGGATCGCACTCGTGGAACTGACATGTTTTAATCCCTCCTACCGGATACGGGGAGAAAACTCTAGCCACGGATCAGCCTAAAATAGATAAATTAGTGTTATGAAAATTGTGCCAGCGGTCTTCCACTCGTCCTTGAACAGTTAAACTTAACTTACGCATCATTGTGTAATTTGCAGGTTGAAAATTTGTGCCCTCACTGATAATGCATGTTATGCTGTGACGACAGAAACATCGATTCGTAGTGGAATGAGAACGAGAGCATACCACCCTTCCTGAAGCAGTTCCCCATCCCTGCATTAGCTAAAGGCCACAGACCAAAATGCTGAAATGTATACAGTCATGGAAATAAGTATTCATACAGTACTACAATTTAAATAAATTACTAATATTTCCATATCAAATTAAATAGACAGTATAATGACAGTAAAATAGACAGTATAATAACATAGTCTTGAGAATTAGATAAACATGCTTCAAGATGATTATTTTTATTTTTATTATTATTATTATTATTATTATTATTATTATTATTATTATTATTATTATTATTATTATTATTATTATTATTATTATTATTATTATTATTATTATTATTATTATTATTATTATTATGTGGTTATAGCATAATCTCCACGTTCTCAAAATTCCCAGCACAGAGTTTTTCAGGACACTTGAAAGAATGGTCAGAGAACATGAAATACAAAGTAAGACGGTTCTGAAACAATATCTACAACAATAATGGGAAAATATTACGCCAGAGTCTCGGAGACTACCAAAATATTGGTTCATTCCATGCCAATGAGATTAACAGAACTAATACATGCAGGAGGAATGCCTATAAACTATAAAAATTGTAGTTATATTTAAGAAAATTGTCATTATCTTTGGATGTTTGAATACTTTTTCCCCATAGCGAGTACAAAATTTTTATTTACTTTCTGCAGAAGACTAATTTAGTTAATTGTTTTATACATACTGAATATGAAGTAAACACCAAACAGTTAGTTTACCAAATAACGTGTCTGGTTTTGATCTTTAACACCAATAAATAGTTATTCTGTATAAACAACGGTGTATGAAAACTTTTTTCCATGACTGTATGCATGTCCATCAGCGTATATGCAACCAAGGGTGCCACTCGTACACACACTTTTCCGATGATGGCCAGTTTGCACATACAATGAGTGTAAAAAGTGCTCGTACACCTATATTATTTTGCATTAGAATGCGGTTAGAAAAAAGAATGGTTTTCAAGAAATATGATAACATAAAAGACGTGAGTACGAAACACTGCATCTCATAAGAACACCAAGAAAACCGCAATATGATGATTGGAAGCTTTAAAAATTAAATAATATGTACCAAAAGATGTTCAAACTAGGCACAAAAAGTGATCGTACACCTGAGGTAATGGTTCGAGAAGAATGTCAAAGGCAGAATAGTCAACATTCACTTGTCTGCTGACCTGAGGATAGCAGCGATGACAAATGGAGCAGAGGTAGTCATCGGTAAACAGAGAATGAACCACACAAACGTCCAAATGGCGAACAATCGCAGGGAAACCAGCGAAGAAACAACAAAACTAAGAATTAAATGGCAAAATCGATGCAAATCGCTGGGAGAAATATCTCAACTTGTTGATAGACCTCGTTTACCTGAGCAGGCAATAATTGATACGTTTTGTGTTCTAAAAACCGTGCAAAACAGGCCAAGAATTGTAAGACCATAGTTGCTGTTAGAGCAGGTGTGTCAAACAGCACTCGCCAGGTGTGAAAATATTCCCCTATTTTCCCTCCCTTCAAATCGGAGAACGAGAAAACAAAGCGAAAACCGGTTCTACTAGCGCGTGCTACTGCAGTTAAGGAGGGGTGGACTCCTCTCTTCACACCCTGAGAGTGGTGTTTGACATGCCTGTGTTAGAGCAAGATCAGGCATGTCAAACAGCACTCGCCAAGTGTGAAAATATTCCCCTATTTTCCCTCCCTTCAAATCGGAGAACGAGAAAACAAAGCGAAAACCGGTTCTACTAGCGCGTGCTACTGCAGTTAAGGAGGGGTGGCCTCCTCTCTTCACACCTTGGGAGTGATGTTTGACATGCCTGAGCAAGATAAAAGTTTTATCATGCGAGAAATAACAAAGGACCCTAAAATCAGTGCTGTGAAGTTGGCTGCAGATCTGGGAAGGCGTGGTATTAACCTTTGAGCCAGTACTGTGCGCAATGTTTATCGAGTAGTTGGATATCATAAGTACCTCGGAAGAAGTTCTGGATAAATAAGATAAATCAAATAAAGCGATTTAATTTCGCAAAAGAGCTCCGGAATAAAGCACCAAACTTCTGGAAATGGGTGATTTTTCCGACGAAAGTAAGTTTAACATTTTTGGTTCCGATGGAAGACGTATGGTGTGGTGAAAGTAGAAAACGGAGATGGATCCAAAACATCTAGTGCAAGGGTGGGAAGGAATGCATTGAAGGTGTGAATTTGCCATCCCTCTCGTCCCCACTACTGTCTTTCAAGAGCCACGTGGAGCCAGCTAAACCGGTTGTTTCTGGCAATAGTCGCGTGGCAGTGTAAACAGAACAGTGGTGGCTGCATAAGCGGCATGCATGAGGTTTAGTCGGGACTGGGAGAACAAGTACTTTTTGTTCATTTTCCCTTGCCATACACGAAACCACTGATATTAAAGATCCATTTACATATAAACTTTTGGTGGCCCAAGATGAACTGCAATTGGAATTAACCTTCAAAGCAACACATCATTGCGCAGTTCAGGGAAACTTGGCTTGGATTTGTACACATCACTGCCGAAAACATTTCCCAAGCTGCGCCTTGTTACAAGCAAATTGCTGGCCATGTTTGGTACCACTTAGCATGGTGACATTGAACAAGAGCCTGCAACGGATAAACATTTTCAATGTGTTCTACGTTTAAGTTCATTTAGTTTGCAGCCGGACATCGAAACGCTAACATTTAAAAAGAAATCAGCAAGAAAACCAACCGTGTAAGTTAGGGGAGTATCATTATGACTACGTCACTATCTAATAAAATGTACATTGTAAGCAGTTTCAGTACACTTTTCATATAAATTATGTTTATTTTTGAGAATACAGTATAGAAACTTTTAAGTGTCTTTAGTAGTACAAGGGAACTGCATAACAAACCAAAGGTAATAAACATGTTAATTCTATAGAACTGCTTTTGTCAACTTATGGCTTGGCTAGACTCAGTAATGTGGTGAGAGAGCGGTTTCTCACACAATGCCGTTCAGCATTGTCGCTATGTCTTTCACTCATGTTCTCTCTAGAGTCACTAACACACTTTGTGCTTTCCTAGCCAACTCTTGAGTTCAAAAGTATTCATTTGATCACGTCACAAAAGACGTTTCACCCGAAACCCGAGTGGCTACCACTGCGGCACTGCACCTGCCGCATAGAAGGGAACAGAGGTGATCGTAGGGGTAGAACATTTCACACTTCCAGTACTCATGTTGCCACCCCTGATCTAGTACCCACAGTAAAACACGAAGGTGGATCAGTGATGGTCCGAGGGTGCACGAGTACTTCAGGTGTGGGTGGACAGCACTTTATTGACGCAATGATGGATCATAAAACGTATATGACCATTTTAAAACAGTCTTCATGTTAGTGCTCAGAAACGAGGTCTTGAGAACAACTTTATTTTTCAGCAGGACAGCCACCCCAAACATACAGCTGGAAACTCTCGCTTGTGGCTGCTTTACAACACGCCAAAACAACTTCATACACCGCCTTAGTCATCAGATATCTAGAACACCTGTGATATATTTTGGAGCAGAATTAGAAACCACACCTTTCCCAGGAAAGAAGCCTAGAATCAGACACTTCAGATAGAATGGAACGTAATTGAGTTAAAGACAACAGCGCTTGTAGAACCAATGCCACGGAGACTGGGGGTAGTTATAAATGCAAAAGAGAAGCCTAAAAAAATATCGAACGATGGTATTTAGTTTTAAAAATGTTACTAAATTGTAGGTGTATGATCACTTTTTAAGACTAAAGGCCGGAGAGATATGCGCTCGCATGCGATACAGGTTAGCTGGACGCAGAGTATGAATGACGTCAGAAGTACAGCACGGGCATCAAATGTGCAAGCTAGAAGCAAGAGACGAAAACAACATAGTAACGTAGTACTCTGCAAACTAGTGAAGCATTGCTTTGGAAGTGTATGTAGACGCGAGGTCAAGTTGTAGTATAACGCGACTGTTTTGTTTCTTCTCGCAGTGAGCTGCAGACGTGGAGTGATAGTGTTTAGTGGTTAAGTAATTCAAAATGTCGAAAGCAAAGGATTCAGGCTTACAGTGTAGCTTAAATATGGGAAAAAGTATTTTGATTCTAAAATGAGATACTATTTGGTGCTGTGTGTGTAAATGTGACATTAAAATAATAAGGAAGTACTACATAGACATTGGAACAGCAAAATACATAAAACAAATATAGAGAGGGCGTCGGCACACACCAATACTGAAACCATTTCCCAGTTTGAATTTAATAAGGAGTTGTGTAATATGATATTCAATAAACTTGATAATCAGAATTTCAGAGGCCTCTTGGAGAAGTATACAAAAAGCGTATTCCAAGTGAGTCAACAGTACGTAAAAATTATTTACCCATTTGCTACGACGCTACAATAGCCAATACTAGAAACACTGTCAGTGGTAATAAAATCTGGGCTTCAGTTGACGAAACAATAGACGCTACAGCAATTTTCACGTCATGAAGGCACAACGGGCTCTAATGGACCATGCTGTTCTTATGGAAGAATCAAGTGCGCCGTTGCCAAATGTGCGTGTTTTCAAATGCGACTAAGATAAAGTGTGAACATGCATTTTGGTGTGAAATGTGCCGAAGTATACTATGGTATGCACGATAAATCTTTTATATAATTTTATATTTTTTAAACTAATAAAATCTAAAATGTTTGTGAAAACAGATTTTTTTTAACATCTTTCTCGCTCCGAACGTCAAAACATGGTTTTAAACCGAAATAATTGCAATGAAAAAATCTGGATTATTTGCTTGCTTTTATAGGCCACGTTGGAATCTAGATTATATCAATACGTCTAAACATATTTTTTTTAAATAAAGTTTAAAACAAAGTGTTAGGATTCTTCGTTTATACAGTGGAAAATGTCATCGCTGGCTAATTGTCGTTCTGTAAGTCCACGTAAAAACTTCCAGCGACAAAGCTGTCAAGGAAATAACGAAATTATTTTTTATATACATATAGAACGTCTCCAGTACCAAGGCATCCATGAATCACCATTTAAAGGCAAATGTTTACGGCGCGCAAAGCACACCACGGACGAAACCCGGTCCTCGTGTCTTGGAGATGATGAAAACCAGACGTGATGTGACAGTTGAAGAACCGATAAGGGATTGTACTTCGGCGCAGGTTTTCAATAGGTTTTGGGAATTTGAGGTGTGAGGAGTTCTACAAGTTCTCTGGTAATCATGTGCATTGCAGGTAAGTGATCAGTGAGGAATGGATCGTAGAAAAAAGGGTGCAATTATTAAAAATGGCGAGAGAAAAACAATTCTTAGAGTGTATGATTATTGAAAGAAATAGAAGCCCGGACACAGTGACTCGTTTATTGTTAGTGAGCTTCATAAGGCGACTGGTGTAAGTAGGCCTACATTTTTTATATTAAGAAAAGAATGTAAAAAGGGTTCCATCACTACACCACGGCATACATACAAAACCAGCAGGAAGATATATAATGATTTTGAGCGCAAATATGGCACAAATTTTATGAATTTCTATTTCAAAGTATTCCCCCTGCAATTCTGACCGTGTTGAAAAAAGTCAATGAGGATGAGGACTTGCCAGATTTTAAATATTTAACCTTTTATAGCTTAGGGAAGGAAATGGGATTTTATTTTGAAAAGAGATGAAATAAATCGTTTGTGATTGAGACAAATGATATAATTCTGTGGCGACATTCCTATTTACGGAAAGTAAAACAATTCAGCAAAGAGGTAAGGAAAATCGTGAACCTTGATGAAAGTTGGGTAAATGTAGGGCACACGGTCTCAAAACTTTGGGAGGATCTAGGAGGCAGTGAAGAAAGCTGTCAATAGACTAAAAGTGCAATATTTTACAACCAGCTAAACCTGTGAGTAAACTTCGTTTGTAGAAGTAATCATTAATCTTTTAATTTACTGTGTACATATTAGGAACACTGTCTACAGTATATAACACGTTATTAAAAGTATATTTCAGTATTGCACGGCTAGCTCTCTGCAAGACTTTTTGTTTTGTTAGAGAAGCAAACCGTCAGCTGTTTTCAGTCAGTCATTTGTTGCGTTACCAACATAATGCAATCTAATCAACAAGAGCAAAGCTTCTTAAGTTCACATTGTATCAGTTCTTTTGACAAAGCTACTACATCGCGAACAATCTTGCAACCACCTAAGTTGGTCCATAAACGCCCGCTTGAAGAAACTAACCAAAGCAACGGTTCCAATTCAAATGATTGCTTCATTACACCCAACAAGAAGCACACAGCTTCAGTATCAGCTGTAAATACCAAATGCATAGTTGACTTAACCTCCGTTCACAACAAATTTTCCCCTTTGGAAAACATGGAGGAAGAGAATGATACAACTTCTGAAGAAAATCTCTCTACAATTCCTAAACTCAGGATCCCACCAATTTTTATTCATGAAGTCAGTGATTACCAGCAGATTATCCAAGATATAGCTTCCACTGTAAACACAACTTCAGTAAATGACTTCTGCGCTGTAACAAGATTCCTCGAAGAATTGAAGCTTCCTTTTCACACCTTCCGTTATCCAAACTCCAAAAGACTTGAAGTTATTTTAAGAAATGTTCCCTACTCTCCTACAGATGACGATATTGTTACAGAACTAACCTCTCTGAACTTACCAGTACTAAAAGTTACCAGGCTTTTCTATAAAGACCGACAACCTATGCCACTGTGTGCCGTAGAATTAGAAAACGATGAACAGGGTAAGAAGATCTTCGAAGTTAAACATATTTACCATGCCATAATCAAAGTCGAGTACCACAAGAAGCCCGCGAACATCCCACAATGCACACGATGCCAAAGTTACGGGCATACTAAGAACTTCTGTCGACTCACACCTCGATGTGTGAAATGTCCCCCAAATCACCACGTTTCTGAATGCACAAAACACAAAGACACTCAGCCCTCCTGCGTGAATTGGGAGAAGCACAACCGGCAAATTTCGAAGGTTGTCGTTGTTACCTAGAATTGAAAAAGAAAGCCGATGCAAGGGTCGTTCAGCCTGCAATAACACCACCTTCAACGCTAAACATGGAAAATTTTCCGAGGTTGTCACCAAACTCGTCCTCCAACTCCTGAAATTCTGCAATGGCCATGCTTTGCTGTTTCGGAACAAAAAAGTCCTAGGCTGCTAACTCGCAGACATCAACACAGAATTCTTCTTCTCCTTCTTCTTGCTCCTCTTGCTCCTCTTGCTCCTCCGAAAACCTAATTCAGCTAGCCATTAATTTCCTCACACCATACCTGCCATCAATAAAGTCCTTTTTACTAAAGCTCTTTACAAGTTTGTTTGCTAATGGGCACTAAAAACTAAAAACATTCTCTCAACTAACTATACTAAACTGGAACGCCAATGGAGTCAAAGCCAAGCGACAAGCCTTCTGGGAATTCATCTCCGGACAGTGTTGCAGTAGCTTGCATCACTGAAACGCATTTATTACACAAGGAAAAGTTTTCTATACCTGGCTACGCAGTGTATAGATTCGGTCGCAATGCTCCAGTCGCTTCAGGCGGAGTGGCTTTAATTATTCGAAAAGACATACCTCACCACTCAGTTTCATTACCTCAATTAACCAGCATCGAAGCCTGCGCAATTCAAATATTCACACGCAATTCTTCTAAAACTACAATAATTTCTACATACAAACCACCGACTTTCCTAGCAGGAGATCTAAATAGCAAGCATCAAACATGGGGATGCCGTGTAGCAACTCCAAATGGAAGACGTTTATTAACTGCAGCTGATCACAACGCAGTTAACATTGCAGCTCCGTCAGATCACACATTCTATAGACCAAATGTAACACCAGATATACTAGGCATCACACTATACTCCCACTATGGCCATTCTGCCTGAAATGGACTGGGATCACTGCCCAGTCTTAATTTCATTTGAAATTCCGATTCTACAACCGCAATTCACTAGGAAACTTAACAAAGATTTCATAAACTGGGAGACTATCCAGCACGTAATGGATGACGAGTTAAGAATTGCACAGAATTTGAAAACCCGCAATGATGCTGATGCAGCAATTCTCAGCTTCACAAAATCCGTAACTTCCTCTATAGACAGAACTACAGCTCCAGCGAGACCTCATCAACTCAGAAAATCTTACCATGAAACTTTGCCCCCAAGCATTAGAAACCTCCTGAAAGAAAAGCACAAAACTCGTCGACTTTGGCAAAACCACAGAGAAACTTGGCAACTTCATCACTTGAACCAACTCGCAAGATAAGTGAAGAAACGAATGGATGAATATCGGTATTCAACTTGCCAACGGCATCTCTCCAGTATCTCACCGGAAGACTTATTGTGCAAAGAGACTAAAACAGTGTTAAAGGAGCCGACGGTTATTCTGCCCCTAGAGCAAGGTGGAAAACACTACATCTCCGACTGTATGAAAAGCGAACTATTTGCAGATACTCTACAAAATACATTTAGATCTAATCCAGGAAGCAACGTAGAATTCAACCACGAAATTGAACAGTTTACTGGTTCTTAAGCCACAGTACCAGTACCCATTCACTTCACTTCACTTCACCCAAAGAAATTCTTTTTATCGTCCAGCAACTTCCCGCAAAAAATCACCTTGACATGATCTTATACCAAACTTTGTATTAAAAAAATTGAGTCGCAAAGCACTTGCTATCCTAGCTTCGTTGTTCAACAGTTTTATGCGAATGGGTTATTTCCCAAGAATCTGGAAACACGCCATAGTTATTGTTATGCATAAACCTGGAAAATGCCCTTCCAACCCAACAAATTATCGTCCAATAAGTCTGCTGCCAACTCTGTCCAAGGTGTATGAAAAGATTATACTGAAACGTTTAGGAAAAGTTCTAGAACAAGTGTCACTATTACCGCCCTTTCAATTTGGTTTCCGTCGCAAACATTCAACTGCTCATCAAATTCTCAGAATTACAGAACAAATAGCACAAGGCTTCGAGAAGAAAGAACACACTGCTGTCACATTCCTTGACTTCGCTCAGGCATTTGACAGAGTTTGGCATCAGGGTCTACTATATAAACTGTTTCTCTATGGCACTCCAGACTACCTCTACAAAATAATATCCTCCTTTCTATCATACCGCACCTTTTCAGTTCGAATAGGCAACAGTCATTCTTCTACCAGACCTGTAACAGCAGGTGTTCCACAAGGTTCAATATCGGGTCCAGTTCTGTTGAACGTGTTCACTTCTGACATGCCTACAACGCCCACAGCTCAAATAGCTATGTATACCGATGATACTGTCATCTATGCAACCCATCGTAATTTACACTCCGCCAGAAATCGCCGTCAAGAGGCCTTAAACTTAATCATACCCTGGCTTGACATTTCTCTCAACCATAACAAATGTGAAGCAATGGTGTTTACATTATGCAGACCGGAATACCCACCATCAGTAACGATAGCAACAAATTCTATACCCTGAAAAGTGACAGAGAAACGGTAAAATACCTTGGTGTACTGTTTGATAGAAAACTCACATGGAAGCCACATATAAGCAACAGACTCAAACTTACCCATATACGCTTCTCAACAAAAGATCTTTGCTTAAGTTAAAAAAACTGCATACTACTCTACACAACTCTTTTAAGGCCGCTTTTACTATATGCTTGTCCAATTTGGGGAGGAGCTAATGCTACAGAAATTAAACGCATCCAAGCATTTCAAAACAAAATCGTATGTATCTCAACTAATGCGCCATGGTTTGTCAGAAACAATCAACTGCACAGAGAAACTGGAATCAGTACTATTCAACAGTCAATTTCTTCACAAGCAGAACAGTTTTACAGCAATCTAAAGAACGTCCCTGGATCTATCCACTACTCTCTTGGCAGAAAATCCAGCTTTCCAACACGCATCAAGAGTCATCTACCACTGGACCAGTTATCACAGCAAGATCTGATTTAATTTCAATTAATACTGTCAGTGAGGGGCCCAATGGGGTTTACCTCATTTCAGTGTTATCTATTGTATTTTATTTATTGTTATGTGTATTTCAACAATGGTCTGTAGAGCGCACATGCGCTGATCGATCAATAAATCATTAAAAAACAGTTTGGAAGGATAGGACTATAAAAACTCCTAAAGAAGCGCTTTTGGTCGAGTTATCCACTGGCCTTAAATCACCTACTGCTCGCGGACCACGATTTGTAATATTGCATGCCGATGGTACGATTTGTACAGGGTGCAAAGCTTGATTTCTTGGCGAAAAACAATTCTGCTGATTATCCTGATGAAATGGACAGTGATAGATTTAAACAGTGGTTCAGGAATCAACCAGCAAATCCGAAGTAATCGCGGCGGCGCAACATACGTGACAACGCTGCGCTGATTCTCCATTGTGCCTTCATAACGTGAAAACTTCTATAGTTATGTTGCGAATGTGGTTGTGGCTGTGCTCTCGCTTAAATGTGCTGGTGAAAAATGTCTGCTAACATCCGATACATTGGATAAGTAAGTTCTAAAAATATAGAACAGCTTTTTTATAATGCGATGTGCATTTTATGGCCAGATGGTGTTAAATATGATGTATTACTATGTATTACTGATGGTGCTCCGTATATGATTAAGGCAGGTAAACAAATAAGTGAACGGTTTAGGACAATAATTCATTTAACTGAAACTATCCGTGAATTATTCAGTGATGTAGACAAGTTTATATCTTCAGTTAAGAAAATATTTCTCAAAGCCCCTTCGAGACTTTCAATATTTCGTAATATGGCACCAGCTATTCCTATGTCACCAAAACCAATAATTACAAGATGGGGTACTTGGATAGAGGCCATCGCGTATTACGTGGTGCATTACAATGAAATTGTAAATGTGATTAGCGCTCTATGTGATGCAGATTCGTCTGCTGTTGTAACTGCAAAGTCTCTGATATGGCATGAACTATCTGAAAATCTGCAGTTCATATCCAACAATTTTGCAGTGTTGCTCAAAGCTATTAAGCAATTGGAAAAATCGGGTTTGGAAATGTCCAAGAGCATAAGCATAATATAAGACTTAGCTAATTCAATTAATAGGATAGCTCTTGTGCCAGGTATCGAAAATGTGAAGGCTAAATTTCAGAAAGTTCTAAACGAACATATTGGTTATCAAGCTTTGTGTGAAATTTTGAAAATTAGTAAGAACGAGAACACGCCAGACGACAGAGTGAAATTCTTTACATTTGCACCTCTGACATCGTGTGGCGTAGAAAGAAGTTTACCACTGTTTAAAAACTGCTTCAGTGATAGGCTTCAAAATTTCACATTTAATAATTTAGGGGTGTACTTTGTAAGTTAGGGCTCTAATGACCTAGCTGTCGACGGGCCCTTAAACCCTAATCACTCACTCACTCACATTGTAAGCCAGTGAAATGCACTCTGTGCCGGTATTATAGATAATAAATAGCAGTATGTTTAAGCGTTTAAGTGCAATTCCAGAATGTATAGTTTATTATGCTTGTAGGTTGTGCTGCAGTGAGGCAGTTTTCATGGTCAGGCTGTACCTACCTGCAATTGTTTACATGCGCGAGCGATAACAGTAAAGGCCATGCGCAGTATACCTATGGAAAAACGCACACGCCTCCGGCCTTTATTTACGACTTCGCACTCTTGTTTAAGCCCACTATATATTTACAATAGACAATCCACACATGGGTCAATCCACGTCAAATCGAACACCCGTAAAACACGACTTTTTCGTAGGAGTTTCAAATTTTTTTTTTTTTTTTTTTGAATAATAGGCATAAAATAAGGAGACCCGTATTTTTTATTTCCGTATTTTTAAATTACTTGCTTAGTTATGGCTGTTAGAAACTAAGCAATTTCTGCGCTCACCGTAATATAAAATCGCTTGTTACTCTAAGTTCATATAGAGTTGAGAGTTGGGGTTTGGCGCACTGGAAAGGTTAAATATAACACTTTTAACAACTTTCGATCAATCATTATTACACATAAATTTTGGACTTTTTTTTGATGGTGTATTTTGTAAAACCAAAAATAGAATTTAAATCGATGTGTTAAAAATCTAAAAAAAAAAAAAAAAAAAAAAAAAAAAAAAAAAAAAAAAAAACACGTATTCCCTGACATTTTATCTATAAAATAAGATGCTGAAAACTATGGAGCTTGCATTAGTGCATTTGCTACATTTTTTTTTTTTTCTGGAGGCCTGCAAGCGCACACGGACGAGTAACAAGCCAGGTGACTGCAGACAGCATGCGGATTGCCGCGTCAGCTATGCTAGTCAGATAACTTCTTCTTACTAAGGCAGTACAGTCCATGCAGAAAAATGTCTCCCCGATGTACCTTCTTTCTGATACTCCTGTGGCATCTGATACGTACTTTTGAGCTTTTGAATTTTTTTGAAAAAATCTTCTAATGTAAACAGTTCTTTGCTTTTAGCTTCTTCCTTCATGCACGTCCATACATTTGAAATAATTTCTCTACTCAGACTGTGTAATGTTTTGGTCCCTAATTTAGAACTTACAGGTGGCATAATTGATTTACGCTATGATCAATGTCTCACAAATTCACTATATTCACTCTTTATCGCAAAGGTCTATGTCTTCAACTGCACGCTGCACTAAAAAGCACCTTTGAATTAGCAAGACATGCAGATATCACTACCTTCCCCCTCCCGCCCCTGTGCATGGTTTCATTCGCAGAATTATACAATATGAGCTGATGAAACAGACAAAAGCTATGGATTCGCCAACAGGACTTCCAGTCAAGGTCAGGGGCCAAGAACAATGGGTCCAGCTGTGCTTTAAAATTACTACACTCCTTCATTCCTTTGTCAAAAATTGAAGCTTTAGCGAAAAAATTTTCTTTCGAAGAAGGAGGTAAAGCTGTGTGTTGTATGGAAACATTAGTTTAAAATGCATATTTTAAAAACATTTTGAAGATACTAATAGTGTACATGTAATAGTGTCAGCTAGAAGTGTTCTCCTTACTGTACTGTTGAAACGCTCATGGAACCTCAAGCAATGAACAGTTGCCGCAATGGAAGGTGGCAATTGTGTGAGGTTACTGTAGCCGCCACCGCTGCCACGCGTATTCGCTGCACTGATTTGCAAAGTTAATTACAACTGAACTATTAGAGACTCCATTCTGATTTTTTCTGAGAATATTGAATAAACTTCATTGTATTTTTAATTTTTTTCCAGATTTTTAAATAGTCGAGTTTATGTTATTATCTAACTTTAAAACTTTAATCGTGTAAAATATAATATTAATAATAATTAATAAAATGTTCTAATAAATACCTCACGAAATATTGCAATTTATCTTTAATTTGAGCCAAAGATCAAGTAATTTGCTTCATTACAATCGGAGGTATGATTGATCGAAGAGTGAGGAGCGCGCGATTTTTGGGACATTTCAAAAATTAATATCTGCAAAAATAAATTTTTTTATACAAAACGAAGAAACACGGGTCAAATATATTTTGTTCCAAAACACCAAAAAAAAAAAAAAAAATTTCAAGAAAATCTGAGAGGTCAAGGTCATTTTTTGCCATATTTTGTTCGATTTGACTCACATAGAGAAAACATTCTGTGGTTCATAAGTTCATTTTTCTTTCTCTTCTTCGTTGCGGGGAGGGGGGGGGGGGGAGTGATGTTTCTTAATCCTTAATCATCACCAGATCGGTATGCTGTCCCTCGTTTCTGACTGTATTCTAGCACTGGAAGTGATATGTATAGCACTGAGTTTCTGACTGTTATCTGCGGTATGCTAGGATTCTCGAGCTGCCTTTCTACATGGCATTTTCACTCTGGCAGGCCTTCTTGTGCTTCCTCTATCACTAAAATATTGGTATGAATATTCTAACTTGTTTTTTCAAAAGTACGTAGTCCCACATTTTTTGTTTCCTCTTTTCTTACCTTTTTACTTTCTCTACCACGTTTACTAAAGTAGAGGTAGTATTGTATTCCACCCAAAAATTCGATTACGAGATTTCACCGGAAATATGTTTTGAGACCTCCTGAATAAAAAAAAAAAAAAACATTTTTAGAAGAAGTTTCCCGTGTGTGTGTGTGTGTGTGTGTGTGTGTGTGTGTGTGTGTGTGTGTGTGTGTGTGTGTGTGTGTGTGTGTGAGTCAGTCAGTCAGTCAGTCAGTCAGTCAGTCAGTCAGTCAGTCAGTCAGTCAGTCAGTCAGTCAGTCAGTCAGTCAGTCAGTCAGTCAGTCAGTCAGTCAGTCAGTCAGTCAGTCAGTCAGTCAGTCAGTCAGTCAGTCAGTCAGTCAGTCAGTCAGTCAGTCAGTCAGTCAGTCAGTCAGTCAGTCAGTCAGTCAGTCAGTCAGTCAGTCAGCCAGCCAGCCAGCCAGCCAGCCAGCCAGCCAGCCAGCCAGCCAGCCAGCCAGCCAGCCAGCCAGCCAGCCAGCCAGCCAGCCAGCCAGCCAGCCAGCCAGCCAGCCAGCCAGCCAGCCAGCCAGCCAGCCAGCCAGCCAGCCAGCCAGCCAGCCAGCCAGCCAGCCAGCCAGCCAGCCAGCCAGCCAGCCAGCCAGCCAGCCAGCCAGCCAGCCAGCCAGCCAGCCAGCCAGCCAGCCAGCCAGCCAGCCAGCCAGCCAGCCAGCCAGCCAGCCAGCCAGCCAGCCAGCCAGCCAGCCAGCCAGCCAGCCAGCCAGCCAGCCAGCCAGCCAGCCAGCCAGCCAGCCAGCCAGCCAGCCAGCCAGCCAGCCAGCCAGCCAGCCAGCCAGCCAGCCAGCCAGCCAGCCAGCCAGCCAGCCAGCCAGCCAGCCAGCCAGCCAGCCAGCCAGCCAGCCAGCCAGCCAGCCAGCCAGCCAGCCAGCCAGCCAGCCAGCCAGCCAGCCAGCCAGCCAGCCAGCCAGCCAGCCAGCCAGCCAGCCAGCCAGCCAGCCAGCCAGCCAGCCAGCCAGCCAGCCAGCCAGCCAGCCAGCCAGCCAGCCAGCCAGCCAGCCAGCCAGCCAGCCAGCCAGCCAGCCAGCCAGCCAGCCAGCCAGCCAGCCAGCCAGTCTGTGTATCTGTCAGTGGACAGCGTAACTAAAAAACGAAAAGCCGATTAAAAACCGAAGTTGGTATTTAGGTTTAATGTCTTTTAAGTATGCGATACGAAGATTTTGAAGAAAATAACCCCACCCTAAACTAACCTTTACATGGAAAAGTTTTCGAAAATTTTGATTTTCTTGAAAATGAGTGACGATTTTGATGAAAATGTCATATGTTTGAGACATTTATACGACAAATGAAATGTAAATCTTGAATTTTCTGGCTATAGCCCCTGTAGTCATATTTACTCTGGACGAGTTTTGCATAACTGGTAAACCGTTAGAGATAGACCAAATCTTACTGTACAAAAATGTAGATCTTGCTAAAATACACAATTTATGTCTAAATACATTTTCTTGTAGGGTGAACCATTTCGGAGATATTCCTTGTTATGTGAGTGAGTTTCGGAAATCTTCAAACGTTCGTGAAATGGAACATCGTTGTTCATTTTTTATATGTTAAGTGTGCAAAGAGAACGGAATCTCAAAGCTTTAAAAGATTTGACTATCGCACAAAGCCTACTGCATTCCAACATACCCCTTGCACGTACAAGGAAATAAGCAATAAGATAATTTGTACAAATGTTTATCTTAGCGAACACGAAGACAGGGGAATAAGAGTTTGTAAGAATGGTTAGTACAAGAGTAGAGAAAGTGATGTGAGTGCAACACATCAGATCCCCTCCCCCCTCCCCTGTCTGGAAGGGCCTCTATAAGTACTGAACGAAGTACTCAACTTCTTACATGCTCCTAATTTCCTTCTTCCGTTTCCTTTAGACTAATAGTTTTTCAAGACAGTCCCCGCTTTCTTATTTCTTCTTTAACTAGCGTGTACGAATTGATGGTAACCGTTCCTTTGGGGGTGATCACTCCCTTGTTAGGCACCTCTCTTCTATGTGTGTCTATTCCAGAATACACGTGTCTTCCTACATACTTCTAGGAAACATCACAGGGGCGCATTTCTGCTGACCGGGTAATTTTCCAGCGTTTTGGAGCTGAAAAAAGCTACTGAGATTCATTTCTACTGGCCCGTCGATTCTTCTTGGACCTAAAACACAGGGTCGGGGGTACACATGTAGGCGTACCTGGATCCTTTTGTCCCTTTTTAAATTCCTGCGTGATATCTAATCTATGGTGCTAATTTACCGGGGTCGCGCATATGGGAGTATTTTCCACCAAACCTCTTGATTTGTTTTGCTCATTGATGAGGCGTTAGCTGAGTTCCGTCCTTGCTTCTGGCTAATTACAATAAAAGAAAGTGTTGCCGTTTTCGTTTCTTACTGTTTCCTTAATATATTCTATCCATAAGTGTTTTTCCTCTTATGTGCTCTTCTCGCCTAACTCTTTTCCTGATTAACTTCTTCCTCCTTACGTGAGTGGTTTTCTTCCCCTTGTTGGCATTCTGCTGTTAGCTTCCTGAAATTACTATTCTACTGTTAGTCGAATGGCTTATCCCACTAAGGCGTATGCTTATACCTACGGGATTAGTTATCTATACGGTATAAGCAATTGGAGTTACCCCAATTTTTGCCACCAGGGGGATAAGTGGCGCTAGTGTCGCAAGTTGGCGGACGTGACTTCAAGATGGCGCAAGAGAATTCAAGATGGCGGCCGTTAATCGGACTAAAGTAAGTCCTAATCCGCCAAAAAAGGGCTGGAAAACAAGGTGCAATGTTGGGGTTGAACTTAAAAAGGGGATGGTAGAAATTTGCCCAACTTTTTCAGTTCAACCCCAACATTGCACTTTAAATTTGCCCGCTTTTTTTGGTGCGTTAGGACTTACTTTAGTCCGATTAACGGTCGCCATCTGAATTCACTTCCATCACCTTAAATTCACGTTTGGCATCTTGTGACAGTACCACCTCTTGTTTGCCTGGAGGTAGAAATTGGTTGCACTCCAATCGTTTATACCGTATATATTTCTTATATCTTTATTTTTAAATCTTATGTGCATAACTGACCTAAAGACCCTAGTGGAAGGATTCTGCCCCACCCTGCTTATTGTTAACCACATAAATGACCCTGCCACACCTTGCACCCCTCTTCATGACGCCTGGTGAAATGCACTACACCAATGCTGGATGGCGACTGGCAGAATTAAGACGAGATACACCATGAATACCCACTAGAGCAAGGTACTAGTGTCGCAATATGGTGTAAGGGAGCGTCGATGTGTTCTCAACGGGTGTTGGGAAGAAAAGGAGGAAAATGATCTTGAAGCAATGGGTAAAACAAGGTATGCGGAAGTGACGTGTCGGTATTTGATTGGACAAAATAAGATGGAATGGGATTGGTAGCTAGGATTTAAAAAATGGTAGTGATTGGAAGAAATAAAGAACGTTGCGATTGGGTGAAAAATTAGGAATGAATAAAAGAGAAAGATGAGGAAAAGGTATAAAAAAAAGGGGGGGGGGGAGAAATGAGGGTGGTAAATAAAAGGAATTGCAAGAATGTTTGCGATAACGGTAGCGTTGCTGACGGTGAAAAGTATAGTTTAAACAAAACGAAAAGTCGGTTAGCAGACTTAGATTTAAATTCACTATCTTTGAAGAATGATATACGAGTATGAAACCATGGTATGCGGAAAATAAAAGGAATTGCAGGAATGTTTGCGATAACGTTAGCGTTGCTACTGTGAAAAGTATAGTTTAAACAAGACGAAAAGTCGGTTAGCAGACTTAGATTTAAATTCAGTATCTTTGAAGAATGAGATATGAAAGGGCAAGGCGCTAGTGTCGCAATATGGCAGATGGGAGTGGTGATGTGTTCTCAACCCAACATGGAAAATGTTTCGAAATTTCGTATTTCCTCAAAAAGAAAAAAGGCTTCTGAATTTTGCTTAAAAATATCAATTATATTGATGCGCATAAGTTGTTTGCTTGGTTTCTTCTTCTTCTGAACTCATATTTCTAACGTATATAACAGACATGCTTTAATGTTAAGCCAACAGTTAAAATCCGGTAAAATGCAGAGAGACCGTTGTTCAGCACATGACACTAAAGTACATATTAACAAGAACAAAACAAAACAAAAAAAGTAGGTTAGTAGACTTCGATTTAAATTCAATATCTTTGAAGAATGAGATATGAAAATGTTAAAAAAAACTAAACTCAACCCAACATGGAAAATGTTTCGAAATTTTGTATTTACTAAAAAAAAGGCTTCTAAATTTTGCTTAAAAATATCAATTATGTTAATGCACATAAGTTGTTTGCTTGGTTCCTTCTTCTGAACTCATATTTCTAACGTATTTAACAGACATGCTTTAATGTTAAGCCAACAGTTAAAATCCGATAAAATGCAGATAGACCGTTGTTCAGCACATCACACTAAACTACATATTAACAAGAACAAAACAACAAAAAGAAAGTCGGTTAGCAGACTTAGATTTAAATTCAATATCTTTGAAGAATGAGATATGAAAATGTTCAAAAAACTAACCTCAACCCAGCATGGAAAATGTTTCGAAACTTTGTATTTACTAAAAAAAAATTTACTTCTGAATTTTGCTTAAAAATATCAATTATAATGATACGCATAAGTTGTGCCTTGTTTGCTTGGTTTTTAACGCATTTAACAGACATGCTTTAATGTTAAGCCAACAGTTAAAATCGGATATAATACTCAGATCGTGGTTCAGCACATCACACTAAACTACATATCAACAAGAACAAAACAAATCACTACGAATGTGAATAAACACAAGGACAAAAACAGAAGCGCTGAATGCTGAGTTAAAAGAGCTGGGATTTCAGGCATGGCGCTTGGCATACCTCTGTAAGAAGGTGTCAATACAAGTCCCGCACAGATAGAAACGCTGGGAAGATATGTGACGTATATTTATGCTCACAAGTGGCTGTGTCAATGACAAGGAGGAGGCGAGACGGTACAAGTCCACCTTGCTGGTTACGTAACTTGACAAGACTTCCCTTTGCTTTGGTCACGCGCATGCGCTAGAACATCCGGTGCTTACACAGAGATATATCCAATTGCTGTAGACTCAGGCATTTGATTCTTGCCACGCGCGCTTCGCAGAACTTCAAGACTACGCTCATATCTCTTGTCTTTTTAAACTGCAAAGTTGCATCGTTAGTCCAATTCTCAGGTTTACATTATTGCTAGGTCGGTTGCCATATCATCTTTCCGCGTGTCAAGCGAAATAGGAAATAACCCGAACCGCTAACCTTATAAGAAAAGAAACAGAAACAAAAACCGGATAGTGTGGCTGCGATAACACGAGTATAAAAACATATGCTTTTATAAGTACGCTAGCTAAGGGAAGTTGACCGAGAGATAGATTGGATTTAGAGAACTGTTGAAATAAGTTATTGAATATATATTTGGTTGAGAGTGTTATTTGAAATGAGGAGTGTTATAAGAATAGATGAGTAGGAATATTTTTTTAATTACTGGAACTGTTGCACAGCGCGAAATAAAAGAAGGTATAGGTAAGTTTAGTTTAAGTAAATAGTTTGCGCAGAGGTTTTGAGTTGATTCGATAGAGCATAACGTAGATAATTGGACGAATAGTTGCTGTAATAGTGTACCTACTGCAAGGATAATTGAAAGAATAAATGCATATTTAAGGACCTAGTTTGCGAGAGAAAGTAAAATAGCCTTTGTGTAAAAAAAGAAGCAATCTAAATGGAAGAGGTGCCAAGCACAAGTAGACTAAATTTGCATAGCGAAGAGCACCGAATTTTTGATATTATAGGAGTTAGGCAAAGAACGCTTAGTAAGTTTTATTCTGGGTTTTCTGAAACTGACCTTACTGTTAGACCAATGCCAGAAGATGCAGACCCCGAACAGTGGTTGCACACCATGTTTGGGGAGGTATTAAAATATGTAAATACTGAACTTTTGCAAAATGAACCTGGGTACATAGGACTAACCATTCACGCGGCTCAAGAAGGATTTGCGCCTATGAACATGAGCGTGCGCAGGTTCGACCAAGTTAACACCAATGTATTTTTGCAAAGTATAGAAAAAGTTATGCAGAGCAATAAGCAGTTTGTTTTAGGTGGTCCTCTAAAACTAACATGTGTATGGACAAAGGAGGTAACCGGACAGTGTTATAAACCGTGCGAGGCGTGCTTTAAGAACAAAGGCATTGTAGAAATACGAAATAAAGATAATATGTGTTTGCCAAGGGCCATTGCTGTGGGGAAGGCAAAAACGGACAAAGATGTGAACTATACGACAATGACGCGCTCGGAATTTCTTCAAAAGGAGCGGGCTTTCGCGCTTTTTAGAAATGTCGGCGGAGGGTTAAACGAAGTGAAACGCTATGATGAAGGGTTGCAGGGTTACAAAATCACAGTTTTTGGGGATCGTAGCGGAAAGACCATTGTGTATAAGTCAGCGAAGCACGAAGACAAGCCCGTTGATTTAATTCTTCATGAGGGACACTACAACACAATAGTAAACCTTCAAATGGCATTTAAGTGCAAGTACTTTTGCAGAGGGTGTTTTCATCCCTTTTCAATTACAAGGGAGCAGCACCAGTGCGACAATAAATGTCGCAAATGTCACATGCAGTGCATACGGCCGTTTACACGTTATGTGCGATGTAACCAGTGTCACCGAGATTTTAATGGTGATGAGTGCTACAACAATCATTTAAAGAAGGGAGGGGTTTATGCAAAAGGATATACAGTATGCGAGATAGAAAAAGTGTGCTTGGTATGCTGTAAGTTGTACAACATGCGAAATAGAAAGACAGCACATAAGTGCGGCGAGACTTTTTGTGGTAATTGCAAGATTCATGTTAAACCTAACCACATGTGCTATATCCAGCCCTACCAAGCAAAGAAGTTAAGAAACGACTTTGTGATGATGTTTATCGACTTTGAATGCACACAAAACAGCGAGTATAAGGGAAAGGCATACGTGTTTGAACATGTTTCGAACTTATGCGTTTTGTATCAGGCGTGCTCACTGTGCATAGGCGATCAACATCAAACAGCTTATTGCACCCAATGCGGCATTAAAGAAAGGACATTTTCACAGGACCCAGTAAACCAGTTGTTTGACCATGTGACGAATACAAGGTATGACCGTTGGGATGTTATTGTGATTACACATAACCTAAAAGCCTATGATGAGCAATTTGTATTAAAGCATATGGTGGGGGTTTTGCAATGGAGGCCAGAGTTGATTATGTACGGTACAAAGATATACCAAATAAAGCATAACAATGTAACCTTCCTGGACTCGTTAAATTTCTTGCCTATGGCTCTGGCAAGATTTTCTAAAACATTTTGTTTGCGCGAGAGCAAGGGTTACCTTCCCTACCTGTTTAATACCAAGGAGCATCAACACTACGTAGGTGCTATTCCTAAACAAAACAAAAAAATCTGATGTGTTGCACTCACATGACTTCGCCTACTCTTGTACTAACCATTCTTACAAACTCTCAATCCTATATCTTCTTCGTGTTAGTTAAGATAAACATTTGTACAAATTATCTTATTCCTTATTTCCTTGTAGGTGCAAGGGGAATGTTAGAATACAGTAGGCTTTGTGCGATAGTCAAATGTTTGAGATTCTGTTGTCTTTGCACACTTAACATATAAAAAATGAACAACGATGATCCATTTCACGAACGTTTGAAGATTTCCGAAACTCACACACATAACAAGGAATATCTCCTAAATGGATCACCCTACAAGAAAATTTATTGAGACATAAATTGTGTATTTTAGCAAGATCTACATTTTTTGTATAGTATGATTAGGTCTATCTCTAACGGTTTAGCAGTTATGCAAAAGTCATCCAGAGTAAATACGACTACAGGGGCTATAGCCAGAAAATTCAAGACATGCATTTCATTTGTCATAAAAATATCTCAAACATATGGCATTTTAATCAAAATCGTTAGAGCCATTTTCAAGAAAATCAAAATTTTCGAAAAATCTTCCATGTAAAGGGTAGTTTAGAGACATTTTTCCGGCAATTTATGGTGGAAGAAGTTTCTTCAAAATCTTCGTGTTACATCCTTAAAAGATGTTAAACTTAAATACCAACTTTGGTTTTTAACCGACTTTTCGTTTTTAAGTTGTGCTGCTCAAAGGCTGGCGGGCAGGCGGGCGCGAACACGCCCACCGCCGCCGGCGGAAATATTTACCTTGACCGCTTAGCCGTAATTTCTAAATCATCACTCAAAGAAATATTCGTCTCATTACCCTTGTTAAGTTTAAAAGCAATTAAATGTTAGAAAATTAAATAAAGCTTGCCTTCAGTACTGATTTATTATGTCTTAAGAATGCATTACATGATTATATGTTAACATTTTCTGTTTTAACAAAACTAAACAAATCACAGTTATCTTTCTTCACTTCAAACCAATATTCCTCTCCAGTGCATAACTTGTTTTGACTTAGGCCATATATTCTTAACTTGCTCTTTATTATGTCACGCGACGTTCTCAGCATTAATCTCACAAGATTGTGTAGTTTCTCTAATAATTTTTTTCCACTCCTCCGTTAATAGCCCCTTAAAATCATTCTTGTTTGTGATATTGTGTTTCGTAGATTTTCTTTAACAATGCACCGCACATTGTCAATTGGATTGATGCCTGGTGATTGTGGAGGTGTTTCCATCCATCGCTTCATGTTCAGGACTCTGTGCTTAGAAGCCTTTGTCTTGTGTGAAGAAGTAGCCTAATGTAAGACCCATATTGTTCACATTCTGTAGAAGATGTGACTTCAGCATGTTGATGTAAAGTCTGTGCTCATGTTGCTATTAACGAAGCAGATTTTTTTTTGTAGTGTTTAGCGCCCGCTTTTACTACTACGGCACCGCAGTCGGTGATACTGATGACTAGGGCTCGGAAGTTCATGCCCTTAAAACACTGAAATATGCATGCAAATATGCTCTTAAAAACTTGAACATATGCCAAGAAATATGCACTATTTAATTAAAACAATGTTCCTTTGCAGTAGACAAGACCAGTTAGTGTGATATAAATGAGTAAGGTTACCTTATTCCTTAGAGGTTGAAGCAGAGGTGGTCCCGCTGCTAATATTAACTGCTAATTTGCAGTTCACAACCAACCCTTTCCACAAATTTTCTACTGTAAAACATCGTCTGTTGTCTCCCAAAACACTTTTGTAACGTGAAAAACTTCTCTCCACGTCACAAGATGTTACAGGGGCATATTTAAATGATGTTAACTGCTTCATAGAGAGAGTCAAGTCTCTTGGTGTGGCAGATGGTTTTCTTTCGACTATGTCTCAAATATCGCACATCTGTTTATAACCAGAATTTTTTGAAATTACATAATTCAGTTTCTCTTTCACTTTTTGTCCTATGCTACCAGGAACCGAACTTAGATCACATTTTGTTTTTTTAAAGACAGTGATTCATGCAAAGGAGATCCTACAGCTTCCAATGCCGTTATGGCTGTTGGTAAGAAAGAAAAATGGGCAGATATGAAACTAAGATCCTCTTTTAAAGCAGTGCCTGACAAAATATTTTGCAGTTTCTATTGATGAAGCATCTTTCGAGTCCAATGAATTAACAACCTCTTGGACTATTTCTATGTGCTCGGCATAATATAAAATTCCATCGAATTAACACTGGTGCAGGAGGAAGTCGGTTATTAGGTGACTCCTGATCTAAACAACTTAGCTCTTTTAGGAGATTTAACAAAAATTCTCTTTTTACTGGACAGAAGTCTATCTACCAATGGGAAAGAATCGCATATTGTCTCTGAAATGCGATTGAGAGTGTGTGCCAAACAAGTTATATGAATTAAGTTAGGAAAAATAGCTTTCAGTTTGTCCTGATTTTACCGCATAAGGACCAGCATAAGTAACAAATAGAAGTAACCGGTCGTATTTGATTCCACATGGACATAGTAATTTCAAAGAGTTCATCACATACTGGGTCACAGTTACAATCAGTGGCCGGCAATTCGCACACATTAAGAAGATAAGGTGTAGCCTTTTGTTCATTATTTAAAGCACCCACGATTATATTAGCAATAGAACGGCGCTCAGAATAAGGGGTTTCATCAACAATCACACAAACTGGTCCGCTAATTCATTTTGTATATTTGACACTGCGTTATTGTAACAATGTCCTACATAAGTCTTACGCAGTGTACTTTCTTCAGGCACATTTTGTCGAGTGTACTTGGCAAGAAAGTTTTTAAATGTCAGATTATTCATTTTGAACAATAGAATATCAGCAGCTAAAAGTGTTTGGCACAAGTCATAGGAAAATTCAGTAAACATACTTCCTAAACACTCTACTAGCCGTTTTTGAACGGGTTCTTTGTTTGCGAGTTTTCTGATTAAATTGTCCTTATGTTTTGCTGTGTTTATGTGCTGAACTATTTGAAATATATTCTCACTCCTTACATTTTTCTCACATGCTCCTCAAAACAGTACCCTATTATCTGTAGATATTAAATCACCAGAAAACTCTTTCTGTAAATGAATTAATCTAACACTCGAAGTTGGTTTTATTTTGGGTATTTGAAGAGCTCTTTAACATTTTATACGCCTAATTTAATTTGGTGGGAACCAGTTGACAACACTGTTACGTTTGAAGACCACGACACAACTACTGGTGGGCAGGTAAGCGTTGCTATAATCGTGCTGCTGAAAACGTTGACCTGAACTTCATCTTTTGTTAATAAGAACCTCTCAGATAAGGCACTGATTATTCTCTCCGCACATACATATAGTAATGAAAGGATGAAAACAGGGGATTCCCTGCATGACAACATGACTCAGCATTAGTTCTCGCCACCTCGCGAGTTGTATCATGATGTGCAATACTACCAATATGACAAACATTATACAGATGGAAAAAATAAACAACCATAAAATCATGAAAATAAGCAATATAGGGGCTATAATATTGAAATCTTCGTGAGTTGCATCATCATGTGAGTAGTTATAGTCCCCCCTTAAGCAACTGCATTAACGATAATTTTGCCGCTAGATGGCGTTAGTGTCGCCGTTGATGGCAGGGAAATTTGAAAATTTAAGATGGCGGGAAATTTCTCGTTCATTTCAAATTTTTAAATTTCCCGCCTTTTGAATTTTCCCGCCATCAACGGCGACACTGGTGGGAAATGTGAAAATTCCAAATTTTCAAATTTCCAGCCATCTACGGCGCGCCACGCGACACTAACGCCATCTTGTGGCAGAATTATCGTTAATCCAATTGCTTAAGGGTGGACGTGGCCGTTTTTCCAGAAACTTAAGGAATACGGAGTAGCAGGTGTAGTTGGTGTGGAGCATCTACTGTGGCGGAGAAAACTGTTGGAGTTGCGCGTTGAGTTCGGCGAGACCTTAGTATAGTGCAAGTTGACACCTGGAGCACAAGTGCGAGAGATGAAGCCGGAAGTTGCAGCAGCAGGAGCCGTGGTAAGTCTTGCAGGGTTCACAGGTCGTTCCGCCACGAGAGCACGGTACCAAGTAAAGGTAAAATGAGACGTAGATGTAGATGAAAAGAGGCATCCGGTGGAAGCGCTGGGTTTGCGATCACAAACCCGCTGGTGGGGGTAGGGAGGAAATGAATATCCGCAGGAAGGAGATTGTGATACCACACATCCGCCGGATGAGGCTTTGTGGCACAGGAAAAAACCGTTGAGATTTTACCACCAACCTTTGCTTTTTGAATAAAAGAATCTGTTTGCTGGACTTTGAGCGTCGGGATTTTGAATGAGAACCCTGTCTTGACGAACGCTAAGCATCCAATCGCCGATAATGTGATCTACCATAATATAGGTCGGTGAATGGTCCAAGTGCGCCGTTAAGCATCTGCCGAGGTACATCTGGTCTTGGTTTTTCTCATTTGCTGCATTTTGTCTGCCGATATGTATTGTTGCTTGTAGAAAACGAAAAAAAGAGGGAACCGGACTTGCGGGAAGGGGGCAGGGATGAGGTCTTGACGGGTGTTGGGAAGCAAAGAAGGGAAGGATCTTGGAGGAATGGGGAAACATGATATGCGGAAGTGACGTGGCGGGATTTGATTAGAGAAAATAAGACGAGATGGGATTGGTGCTTAGGATTGACAGGTGACGGTGATCGGAGGAAATAAACAGCGTTGCGATTGGATGAAAAATGAGGAAGCAACTGTTTCCTGTATTTTGGATTGGTGAAGCGGTGAGCAAATATTATTATTATTATTATTATTATTATTATTATTATTATTATTATTATTATTATTATTGTTATTGTTATTATTAATTATTATTATTGTTATTAATTATTATTATTATTAATATTATTGTTGTTGGTGGTGTTATTATTATTAGTATTATTCGTATTATTCATAATACTCTCGGGATAAATGCTATTCATTTTATTTTTGTTTTATTTTATATTGGTTTGGGACAGCACCTCACACTCTCACTTTAAAAAATCACAAAAATAAATGAAACAACAAAAATATACAAATTACCCACACACAAAACAGGTATTGGTTATAACCACACACCCGGAAACCGACATATTGCCACACAACCTCTTCGCCCCTCTAAAAAGAAAAAAAAACCCAAGAAATTCATCTGCAGATGTAACGTCATACTGATATATGGATACCAAACAGAGACAAATAAAAAGCCCAAACCCTGACCGAAGGGGAAAATGAACCCTAAAAGGCCTTGGCTAGTGCCCACTAGACAGAATTACGTTTTCTTTGTGTTTGTTATAGGGATTGCGGTTGGTGTTATTTCTTATTTTAAGAGGTTGTTAAAACAAATACATATTTGCACGTTGTTTGCTCATGCCTCTCTCTCTTGTTGGTTTATGTTTAGTCATGACTAAGAAAATATAATGTGATTCTTTATAAGAGAATAAACGTTTTTGTGAGTACAATTATATGTATTTCTGTGGGATACTAAAATGCCTCGGTTTATTCCAATTAAATATGTCGAAGTGCTAAGCTCACGTCTCTGAGGTTAAGGAAAGAAAGCACTTAGGAATATAATTTTATAAATACAGTTAACTGTTATCTTAATGAGCTGATTGGCAAGCTTTTTTTAAACATTTAACTGTTATCCAAGTTTTCTGTATTTCCTTTGCACATGCAGGAAACCATGTACGAGTAATTGGAGCCATTGCGAGTTTTCAGGCATAGCCGATAGCTGGGAAAAGAAACAAGAATTTTATGAACAATTATTAACAACTATGAAAATAAGGATATTGTGTGCAAAAGCCGTTTGAATGCTACACATCAGAATTTTTCCCAGAAGTATAGTATTAATTTAGGAGAAATGTTGTTACTTTCACGTGACGCCACTTTCACTGTCGTTCCTTCTACAAGCTATTTTTTACACAAGAGGGAGAAAGAAGACAATGGAGAATTATCACAAAAAAGAAATATAAGGTATTTGAAAATTAAAACCGACAGCAAAGAATATATTGGGAATTGATAATGTTACAAGTGTATTTCGTATCATTTGTGCAAGTTTCTGTGTGCCTCTTATGATTAAAAGCTTATACCAAGTAATATACACGTGATTCAAATTAAGATAACAAGATAATTCAAAATATGGATTATACAAGCTGAACTATTCATTGTTACCCGTAATTTGATGATTTATCCCTACAACTTTGAGACGATGGACTTCGGTTGTACATGCTCATAGCATGCACATAGCTTAAACAAAGATGTAATTAAGAACTCTTATAAAACAGAAAATAAACAAAATAAATACACCAGGAAGACACAATGCAAAAAAAGAAAAACTGTTGAAGAACCAGGGAGGCAATTCTCTATACACCCGCAGAGTAGACGGCGAAAAAAAAGTTCTTGCTTGACAGGGAGAAAGATCCCATGACGATCATCCAAGCAACTGAATAACACTGACTAACGATACAAGATGCTAGTTTAAAAAACGCTGAGAAATCAACAAAAGAATTCCGCTACGAAATATGACCATTGCCTTTTTAAAAGATCTTGGAAAAGTGCACGGAAAAACCTGAAAATGCCGTTTTGGGCCGACAGTTGGGGAAATCGACTAACGTGGCAAGATGCTAGTTTAAAACATGAATCACTCATCACAAGACTTCCGCTATGCAATAGGACACATTTCTTGGAAAAGATGAACTTGCGCACGCGCGAAGCGGCATGCCGAGTGGTGCATGAGTGAGGTGGGGGGAGGGGAAGCGAAGTCAGGTTGCGGCGCTGTGCAGGAATGTTTAGCTATGCCAGAAAGTCACGTAGCCTGCTTTCCCTAGGAAGATGTAGAACCGATGAGTGCCCGGAATTCTCACGTTCGCTTGTGCATAAATATATATACTCTGTTCATCAAGAGATTAGAGGAGATATAAACAAAGCACCGGTTTGTATCACTCCGCGGCCACGTGCATTCACAATGACGCAACACTTACCTACCGCTACGCCTAGGTATAATATACATTTTACAGCACTAAAAGGATATATTTACTTGATTCAAATAACATGTAGTACATGAAAATTAACTGCTACTTACGTCATCTCTGTCCATAATAACGCTTTTTGATTTCCTGTTCACAAACTTGAAACGAATCTCCAGAAGGAGCTTGTGGAGGGAAGTTCGTTTTAAATCTGGAATATCGGGATCAGAGCTAACTGCCAACAGCTCTTTGTTTAAGGTGGGGATTCATTGTTAACAAAGAACTGGTGAACTTTTCGACGGATTGCAGATCTCACAAATTCGTCGCATACTACATCCACCATTTATCTGGTACGTTGAAGCTTTTGGCCGGGATCTTCACCAACTGACGATTTTTCTTTGCGTGCGCCGTAAGTACTTGAAACTGACACACCGGTAAACTCAGATGTTAATTTCATCACGTCTTCGATAGCAAGTTCGGGATATTTCTCGCAGAACTTGTTAAACACGTTCAATATTGTTGTCTTTTCACCACTTCACAACGGTTTGCCGCACTTATGTTTCACAACTCACTTGTTCCGCCATGTTACTTTCATACTGAATAATGCGCGCGCAGAATGAATTAGGCTGGTTACAGATTCACTTAACTGCGTATTCTTACACTTTAACTATGCTTAGTACACTTAGTTTATGCATTAGCAAACATTAAGTGACATTTTAGACCGTAGTAACAGTATTTCTTCAAGGTACTATTTACACGGCGAAAACGTCAAGAGGGCGCGCTGTGGTCAAAACGCACGTGGCTTTGTTTACGTCTCCTCTAATTTCTTGATGAACAGAGTATAGGCCGTATGGTATCTCTTCAGCGGTTCTATTTGAGTACGTCTAGGATAACATTACGTCACCTCTTTTGTACGTGTGTATATGTGAAGTGAACGCATTGCTTTCAGAGTTCATAAGGCCAAAACATAATTATAGCTCGCTGGCCTTGCTAATTAGACATTTAACGGACTGAGCAACCGAAAATTGTGGGGCGCCACACTGGTGGGGGAGGGGAAGGGGGTGGGCTATTTTCCTTATTTATTTAACACCAAGCAAAACGAGCACTACGTCGGTCCCATTCCCGATCAAAAGTATTTGTGCCCCGAAGGCATGTCGGTAGAGACCCGAAGAGCCTTCGAGCAGTGGCACGACGAAAAGGCGGCCTCCGAATACGTCTTCGACATGAAGGCGGAAATGGTGACATTGTAAAATGGACGTCTTTCGCTTAAGTCGGTGAGTTTCCAAATTCAGATGGGAATTCTTAGACGAGAACGGAATAGATCCGTTCAGGGATTGCGTCACCATCGGTCAGGCGTGCATGTGCGTGTACAGGAAGCGCTTCATGCCGCCGAAAAAGATTGTCGTCTTACCCGTGGGCGGGTATCGACCAGCGGACAGGCAGTCTCGCATATGGCTGACTGGGTAGAGTTTGGGTAGTCACAAAATAATAGTGTTACTGAGCACGCTATGAGAGGACGCGAAGTCAGAATTGCCGGCCACTAGGTGGACTGGTACAGAGAGGAAGACCGAACTGCGTAGTTGTTCCACGGCTGCTTCTACCACGGCTGCCGGCGATTCTGTCACAATCGCCACGCCCCCATATACAACACGCCCAACGAAACCATGGCCTCCAGGTTGGAGAGCACAGAGAAGGTCGCGGTCAAGATCCGACGGGCCGGCTACGCCGTGGTGGAAATGTGGGAGTGCGAGTTCAACGCCATGATGAAGGCCGACCGAGAGCTCGAGCGCCACGCTAGAGACTTCCCGGTACCCGTACCCCTGAATCCCAGAGACGCATTCTACGGAGGCCGCACCAACTTTACCAAGACGTACTGCAATTTCGAGGGGGACAGCAAGATCTTCTATTACGACGTGTGCAGCCTGTACCCGTTCGTGAACAAGACCAAACCGTACCCCGTCGACCACCCAAGATCCACGTGGATCGCTTTCCGCGCTTGGAAGACGTGCGCAGCGGGCTCATCAAGGCCGTGGTTCTACCGCCGCAACACCTGTACCACCCGGTGCTGCCGGCGCGCATCAACGGCAAACTCTTGTTTCCGCTATGTCGCACTTGTGCGAAGGCGGAGAGCCAAGACGAGTGCGAAGAGGTTGTGTGGCAATATGTCGGTTTCCGGGTGTGTGGTTATAACCAATACCTGTGTGTGTGTGTGTGTGTGTGTGTGTGTGTGTGTGTGTGTGTGTGTGTGTGTGTGTTTGTGCAATTTGTATATTTTTCTTTCATTTATTTTTTTGATTTTTTTAAAGTGAGAGTGTGAAGTGCTGTTCCAAACCAAAAATAAAATACCACAAAAATAAATTGAATAACACATTTATCCCGCTAGTATTAAAATAATAATAACACATTTTCTACTGCTTCACCAATCCAAAACACAGGAAACAGTTGCTTCCTCATTTTTCATCCAATCGCAACGCTGTTTATTTCCTCCAATCAACGTCACTTTTCAACCCTAACCACCAATCCCATCTCGTCTTATTTTCTCCAATCAAATCCCGACACGTCACTTCCGCATTCCATGTTTTACCCAATCGATATTTCGGGATGACGTTCCATCAGCAGATGAGTTTCTTGCTTTTCTAGTTTGAGGAGGGGGGATGAGAGGTTAACTCAGCACCTCCGCAAGATCAAAAATAAAATAAAACTAAAATAAAATGAATAACATATTTATCCCGCTAGTATTAAAAAATAATAATAAAACATATTTTCTACCGCTTCCCCAATCCAAAACTCAGGCAAAAGTTGCTTCCTCATTTTTCATCCAATCGCAACGCTGTTTATTTCCTCCAATCACCGTCACATGTCAATCCTAAGCACCAATCCCATCTCGTCTTATTTTCTCCAATCAAATCCCGTCACGTCACTTCCGCATGTTTCCCCATTCCTCCAAGATCCTTCCCTTCTTTGCTTCCCAACACCCGTCAAGACCTCATCGCTGCCTCCTTCCCGCAAGTCCCGTGCCCTCCTTTTTTCGTTTTCTACGAGCAACAATACATCTCGGCAGTCAAAATGCAGCAAATGAGAAATTCCAAGACCAGATGTACCTCGGCAGATGCTTAACGGCGCACTTGGACCATTCACCGACCTATATTATGGTAGATCACATTCTCGGCGATTGGATGCTTAGCGTCCGTCAAGACAGTTCTCGTTCAAAATCCAGACGCCCAAGGTCCAGCAAACAGTTTCTTTTATTCAAACAGCAACGGTTGGTTATATAATGTCAACGATTCTTTCCTGTGCCAGAAAGCCTCATCCGGCGGATGTGTGATATCGCAATCTCCTTTCTGCGGATATTCAGTTCCTCCCCACCCCAACCCCCTTCCCCTCCCCCATTAGTGGGTGTGTGTGATCGCAAACTCAGCGGTTCCACCGGATGCCTCTTTTTATCTACATCTACGTCTCGTTTTACCTTCAGTTGGTACCGAGGTCTCGTGGAGGAACGACCTGCGAACCCTGCAAGATCTACCACGGCTCCTCCTGCTGCAAATTCCGGCTTCGTCTCTCGCACTTGTTCTCCAGGTGTCAACTTGCACTATACCAAGATCTCGCCGAACTCAACGCGCAAATCCAACAGTTTTCTCCGCCGCAGCAGATGCTCCACACCAATTACACCTGCTACTCCATATTCCTAAAGTTTCTGGAAAAACGGCCACGTCCACCCTTATGCAATTGGATTAACGATAATTCTGCCGCTAGATGACGTTAGTGTCGCGTGGCGCGCCCTTGATGGCGGGAAATTTGAAAATTTCAAATTTTCACATTCCCACCAGTGTCGCCGTTGATTTCGGGAACAATTCAAATGGCGGGAAATTTAAAAATTTTAAGTTAATGACAATGGCGGGAAAGACTTCAAATTTCCCGCCATCTTAAGTTTTCAAATTTCCACGCGACACTAACGCCATCTAGCTGCGAAATAATAGTTAATCAAATTGCTTAAGGGGGGACTATAACTACTCATGTGCAATACTACTAATATGAAAAATATAACCCAGATGGAAAAACATAATAAGAAAGCATAAAATCAAGAAAATATGCAGTTATATGCACCATAAAATCATGTCCAAATAACTGAAAATTCCATAATTCGTGCACATAATACAACAGCATACATTTCTAACCCCTATGAAAAACATGCAAATGCATGAGCTTCCTAGTCCTACTGATACATGGAATGAAGATAGAGCACCGGTGGAATGAGATGGCGGAGAAAAACGGAGGAAACCCAGCCAAAGGGCCTCTTCGTCCACCACGAATCCCATTCGCGGTTTCCTGGGATCGAACCCGGGTCGCTTTGGTGAGAAGCGAATGGCCTAACCACTCGGCTACGGCGCGGCCGAAGCAGAAATCGCCTACATCATTCGCACTCTCAGACCCCGAGACAAACGCAGATCTTCCACCGTGTGGGGTTTTCAATTTTCAATGCACAGCTTTTCTGTCGTCATATCCTTACTCTGCCTTTGGATACAAATATGTTAAATTTAATTTCATTGGCAAAAATTATATTTTTACCAAAAGTAATCACCATATCCAATCTCTTATAACTAGACGTTATTTCGGGGCTGCGATGCCGTGGTCTGCTAGAGTTAAATACTACAACCGCGCCCCTGAAGGTGTCCTCCGCAGTTATGGACGAAACGTCTGGAAACTCAACTCCAGCAGACCACAGCTTAACAGCCCGGAAATAACTGTATACTGACTCCGGCCGTGAAAGCCTACGCTCTCAAATCCAATCCCTTGCTTCTATTAACCTTGGTTATGTATGATTTTCTGCGGGCTATTCAATTGTATTTGCCCTCATGGATAGGGACACAATTTTTTGGTGGATGGCGATATCACGAAATTTGTTGATACGCAATAAAAAGATTTCGGAATAAATTTTATAACGATTGTTTGCATTATTACCAGTATTTACTCTCGTGATTAAATGCGAATTTTAATACAACTCGCGAAAGGAGTGTTTATTTACGATTTACCATGAAATTAATAGTTCATTGCGATTGTTCTGTGAAACTGGAGTTAAAAGATTTATTTCAAGAATAGAACAGGGTCTGTTTCACCTTCCACAACGCAAAACCCTTGAAGCCAATGTCAAGGTCAGGAGGCCAAGGTCCCTGTGGCTGGAAGAAATCCGACTGAGTTTACGATAAGCAGGAAGTACATATACAGTAAAATCTGCCTAAAACGGAACGCAATCGTTCCAGTATTATGTTTCCGTTTTCATGGGTTTCCGTCTTACAAAGGGTTGTACATATTTTAGTAAAACAAAGTACAAAAACATAATCGTGTAGAAACTGAAGGAATGATTTAAAATAAAATTCTGTATATAAAAGATAGGTTCAATTGTTTGTTTTGCTGTATTTTCAACTTACATGTCATACACAAGTGCAGTTAGTCCATTAGTTTCTTTTCCCCCACATATCCGTCAAAGTGTACTGTCGGGACTTCTTCACAAGAGAACGCTCTATGATGTCCTTTGCATCCTGCATCAGCCCCAGGAGTTCTGGAACATTCTTGGAAGCTGCAAATTCCTGAAGGTCACCCAGAATAGATAATGCTTCTCTAAAAGTGCGTGTTTTTGGCTCCCTTTCGTTGGCTTCGTCGTCGTCCATTCCTTCCATGACTTCACAACTGCTGTTTCCAGTAGCAATATCTGCTGCACTTTGAATGTCTTCAGTCGTGGCAAATTCGTCATCAAAGCACTTAACTATGTATTAAGGATAATGAAAATCCGTCTTAGGTTATTTATGCAAACGGTTCCGGAGAAACTATTCCGTTCACGCGTTAGATAGTTTTCCGGTTTATAGTGTTATTTAACATAGGAAATAGCTCCGTTCCGAGATTTATTTTCCGTTTGTCCAGGTTTCCGCCCCTCCGAAGGAGTGTCGCCTTGCCGTGGCGGAGGGGCACAGTACCCGATCCAGACGGCCTACTAAGTGAGTCTTCGTGACCACTGGTAGGCAAGAGGTGAGGGGAAGCTAAGAACATTCCAACGGGTAGATGAGGCTCGTTAGTCTTGGTCGACGACTCATCTAGGAGAAGAGGACTCCGAAATCAAACTCCCCCAGGGGAACCTACCACGGTAGGTCCGGGTTTGGCGCACCCGGGGCCCCGAGCTGCTCACTATCACTTCACCCCCTCCACTTTCATTAACTGTGCCACGTGCAGCGTTTTTGTTGCTTTTTATATCACCCTCTTCCTCTTCTAGGTTTATTCTGATTATTAGTTTGTAAGTTCCTAGATTTATAATTCCTGTCTCACCAGCAGGGATCTTTCCTATCTCCGTGGTCCTGTCCCACGGTTTTCGGCGCGGCCCCCGACTTGTGTGCTCTTCGGAGGTCTCAGGCGCGAAGGTTGTGCGGACCCTTCACACTGCCCCCATGTGTAGCCTTAGGTGCGGAGCCCGTCCACACGTCATGTACACCCACGTAGCTCCTTGAGGGCACGGCCGGTGTTAATCTCCCGACGGCCGCGTGCCGTCGGGTTAGTATCACCGGCCGGACGTGTTACCGCTGACGGAGCCCCGGTGTAATCAACCCGAAGTCCCCTGAATCCACGCTGACTCCGTTGAGGCAGCGTGTGCTAAAGCGGGGAGCCACAGGCGGTTATTCCTGTGGTGGGGGCATAAAACCGGGGTGTCACGTGGTGAACGGTTTACCCATGCGGACAAGCAGTGGAGATCGGAGGGTAGCTCCTCTGAAGTACGCCTTGAGGTCAGTCATGGAGGGGTCTCCATGGCGGCACAGACCGTGGAGATTTTGGTGTCTTTCTTTTCTTTGACCCCCGGATGGCAGGCTGACGCCGACGGTTCCGGATGGGGGTCCGATTTCAACATGCATCCGCGCAAACCCTCCCATTTCGACAGTTTTCTAGTCATGACGTTGGCCAGTGAAAGGAAAACGATGAAGGATCTGAGCCCCTTTTACATAAAAAAAGAACTCGACAGGATCTGTGGCCTTGTTAAAAACGCCACCCGAGTACGAGACGGTACGCTTTTGGTAGAAGTGACCACCGCAGACCAGTGCCAGAAATTGTTGAAAGCCACTTTGTTGGGCTCCTACCCCATCCGGGTAGCCCCACATAAATCTCTAAACTCATGCAGAGGAGTTGTCACCACATCCAGTCTGGACGGTCTGTCAAACGAGGAGATTGTTACTTGCCTCTCCGACCAGCGTGTGTGTCAAGCGTACCGTCTGACAAGAAAGCAGGATGGTAAAGTGATTGATTTACGTACGGTTTTCCTCACTTTTAAGGGCACACAGTTGCCCGAATACATCTTCTGCGGGTACGAGCGTTCCGCCGTACGTCAATATGTCCCGAACCCTATGCGCTGTTTTCAGTGTCAGAAGTTCGGACATACTAAGACCGCGTGTAACCATCCTGCCGTTTGTGAGCGTTGTGGCCTATCACCTCATGAGGGCACGGCTTGTACCCGTGACCCTCATTGTGTTAACTGTGGAGCCGGTCATCCATCTAGCTCGCGTCAGTGTGCGAAGTTTCTGGATGAAAAATGTATACAGGAGCTACGCGTGAAAGAACATCTTACATTTCCAGAGGCGCGTCGTCGCTTTGAGCAGCTGCAACCTGCGACCACCACAGGTTATGCCTTGGCTGCCCGACGCGCTCCTGTTAACACCGTAGCGATACAGCATGTCCCTGTATCAGATGCCTCCACACAGACAGACCTACCAGCGAGTATTGTTCCACTGTCTCGTGCCACACCTGCAAAAGCTACAACATCTACAGCCGTGCAGACACCAGCTCACAAGGCGTCCACAAGTCGTAGCCAGCCTGTTGATAGCCATTCCTCTAGGCCTGATGTTCGCGCCAGCAGCCACACGTCATCAATGAAGTCCCGCTCCCGCTCCCGTTCCGCGAGCCGCAGGGGATCTTCAGACTCCTGTACATCCGAGGAGTCACTAGGGGATGACGAAATTAACCTACCCCGTCCAAAGTCGGTTAAGGTAAAGATGAAAAAGAAGAAGATGAAGACGAATCACTAATTCTTCTTTACCATGGAAATAATCCAGTGGAATGTTAATGGGTTCCGGGCACGTGTTCCGGACATACAGCATCTCGTTGCGCAACGCTCTCCATCAATCGTCTGCCTACAAGAAACACATTTGCACCCTAATCACGCATTACATCTTCGTGGTTTTTCGGCTTTTAGGCATGACTCTGCAGCTGATCGACGAGCAAGCGGAGGAGTTGCTACTTTGGTGGCGCATACCATCTCTGCCACAAGCATCCCGCTAAACACGCCGCTGCAAGCTGTGGCTGTGCGTGTCCAATTGCAGGGCTTAAGTCTGTCAATTTGCAATGTCTATCTGCCGCCGGTCAGTGTTGTACACGAGAACGACCTTCGAGCTCTTTTGGCTCAGATTCCGCCACCCTTTATCTTCCTTGGTGATCTGAATGCCAAACACTCTTCATGGGGCTCCGACACTGACGATGCTCGCGGATGCCTTGTAGGAGACGTTTGCGATATGTCCGGCCTCCTTTTGTTGAACACTGGTGCCCCTACCTTTTTATCATCTGCCTATGGTACGTACTCCGCCTTAGACGTTAGCTTCTGTAGCCCGTCATTGGTACCACTCATTGATTGGTCGGTGCTCTCCGACCTCTTTGGCAGTGATCATTTTCCCATTAACATTCACATATCTGGTTTCCATACTATTCCAACACGATACCCTCACTGGATTATTTCCAAGGCTGACTGGGGGAAATTTCGTTCCCTCATTCACCTTACCGACGATGGTTTTACCACCATCGACAACATGGTGGAGTATTTTACATGTTCTGTCCTGCTTGCAGCAAATTCCAGCATTCCTCGCGGTTCTACTACACCTCGTCATGTTCCCGTGCCTTGGTGGTCCGAGGAATGTCGTTTGGCTGTTAAAGCCCGCAAACGGGCCTTGCGAGTTTTCAGTGCACATCCTACGGAAGAGAACTTTATTGCCTTTAAGCGTGTGCGTGCCCGGGCGCGTTTTGTACTTCGCAGTGCAAAACGCACATCCTGGGTAACTTACGTCTCTTCCATCTCTCGACGCACTTCAACACAAAGGGTGTGGACTGCGGTTCGGCGTATGTACGGCAAGTGTCGCCGGACGATTATTCCCGGTCTTGCCGTACAGGGCTCTTATTACACTAACGAGCAGGCGATCGCCGACGCCCTTGCCGAATCTTTCTCTGCTACCAGCCAAACCCAAAGTTACGATAGGTCGTTTTTAGCTATCAAGGAATCTGCGGAGCGGATAGCTCTTAATTTTAACAGCGACGGTAGTGAGTCATACAACACGCCTTTTAGCATAGCAGAGCTGATGCACTCCTTGTCTCTCGCGCACGATTCTTCTCCCGGTCCTGATGACATCCACCGACAAATGTTGCTTCATCTTCCACCTCAGGCTCTTTCCTTCCTGCTGAGTATCTATAACCGAATCTGGCTCCAGCGGGTTTACCCGTCTTCCTGGTGCGAGGGTATCGTCATCCCTATACCTCGGCCCGGGAAAGACCGGGCACTTGCCTCTAGCTACCGCCCTATTTGCCTAACGAGTGTCGTTTGCAAGACCCTCGAACGTATGATCAACACTCGTTTAGTGTGGTGGCTAGAGACGAATAACCTGCTGAGTAATGCCCAGTGCGGTTTTCGTCGCCATCGCTCCAGTGTCGACAATCTGACAAGCATGGAGGCCTACATACAGAATGCATTTCTCTTGAAGCAGCATGTCGTGGGTGTCTTCTTTGATCTGGAGAAGGCCTACGACACTACATGGCGCTACGGCATCCTGCGTGCTTTGCACGGTTATGGTTTACGTGGTAACTTGTCGTTTTTTATTTTTAACTTTTTACTAATTCGCCGCTTTCGTGTCCGCATAGGTAACACACTCTCCCAAGAGAAGGTTCAGGAGAATGGCGTACCCCAGGGGTCGATTCTCAGCGTTACGCTTTTCGCCGTTGCCATTAATGGCATCACCAGCGCTGTTCGTAGCGGAATCCCGATGTCGCTGTATGTTGACGACTTTGCGATATACTATCGCTCTTATAGTTTGGAACACATAGAGCGTCAACTGCAGATGACGATAACATCCATCGCCGAGTGGGCGTCTCGCACCGGCTTTCGGTTTTCTCCTACGAAAACACAGTGTCTCCACTTTCACCGACTCCGTGGTGTACACCTCGCTCCTGATCTGCATTTGCGTGGCACACGTCTTCCATTTGTTCCGCACCTGAAGTTCTTGGGCTTACACCTCGACAGCAAACTCACATGGGAGCACCATATACGTCACCTTCGGGCTTCCTGCGGTCGTTCGCTTCGGGTACTCAGGGTCCTATCTGGGGCATCTTGGGGAGGCGATCGCACGGTAATGTTGAGGTTGTATCGCTCACTGGTCCGGTCCAAATTAGACTACGGCTGTTTTATCTATGGCTCTGCATCAGCCTCTAAACTCCGCCTTTTAGACACAATTCATCACACTGGTATCCGTCTCGCTACTGGGGCTTTCCGCACAAGTAGAATGGATTGTCTGTATGCTGATTCTGGCGAACCTCCACTGTCTGTTCGACGCTCTTTGTTACTTTGTTCTTACGTGGCAAGGTTGGCCGCTCATCCAGGTCATCCTTCGTTTCCACCTGTATTGCGTCCAGACCTCGCGCACCGTTATATGCGGAATAAAACAATCTCCCGTCCAAGTGGCATCAGGTTTCGAGAACTGCTTGTCGCAAACGCCCTCCGACTGCCAGTTGTAGAGCGGCATTCACTTGGCCACTGTCCTCCCTGGCAACTCCAGCGTGCACGCTTTGACCTGGAGCTGTCGGGCTGTGCAAAGACCGCTACCCCTCCTTCGGTGTTCCGTCAACTCTTCACCGCAGTGCTGGGCCGATACCGGACTTATACTCCGGTATTCACCGATGGCTCCCAGTTGGGTAGTACGACGGGTTCCGCATTTATATACAACGGTGAGGTTCACACATACCGCCTTCCAGACGCCAGTTCAGTTTTTACCGCCGAGCTGTTTGCCATCTTTTATTTCTTACTTTTTATCTCCCGTTCAGTTCCTGAACATTTAATTGTGTGTTGCGACTCGCTGAGCGCCCTTCAGGGGCTGCAACAATTTGTTGGCAACTCGGTATTAATTATTAAAATACAGGCACTTTTATCTCAGTTGTTATCTCGCGGATACCAGTTCGTTTTTACGTGGATCCCAGGTCATGTGGGTATTCCGGGCAACGAGGCGGTGGATGCGGCTGCGAAGTCTGCATGCCGCCTTCCGGAATATTCCACCCGTACGTTACCCTATATAGATGTTCAGAAGTACTTTCGTCGCCATCTATTTTCTCTCTGGCAACAATCTTGGGAGGCGTTATCTGGCACTCAGTTACGGACAATCAAGGACACGGTACAACCCTGGCAAACATCTTGCAGGGATTCCAGGCGTGAGGAGGTGATTTTAACCCGCCTGAGGATAGGCCACACTCGAGCCACGCATGCACACCTTTTGCGCGGTGATCCGGAGCCTGTCTGTGCGACGTGCAATGTCCCACTCTCCGTTGCACATGTCCTTACTGATTGTCCGCGGTATGCTCGTGAGCGCCAGTCCTTTGGCCTGGGTCTTACACTGTGCACCGTGCTAGGCAACGATCCAGTAGCTGTAAATACAGTACTGCGGTTTGTTGCGCATATCCATTTTGGTAAGCAAGTGTAAGGTTTCTTTTATCTTGGCGGAAATATACTTTTAGGATGTTTTACTCGTGTTTTTAGCCCTTTTTAACAGTAGCCAGTTTTATGTCTTTAGTAATTTAAGTGTTTATCGGTTTTAATTTTCCGTTTTTAGCTGTCTTAGCTCTCTTTTTAGTAATTATAATGTTCATTTTTAGGTATTTTAACTTTCACTTTTTAGCTTTAAAAGGGTGAGATTTTATTTCTTTGTTTTTATTTTTGGACTTCGGGCCCTAATGACCTAGTTGTCGACGGGCCCGTAAACCCCACTACTCACTCACTCACTCCAGGTTTCCGGTATATAGGGGTCCGATTTAGTCAGGTTTTACTGTATATGAGAGCGGCGTAGGGATTGACAGATAACCAGTGGCGTAAGTGAGCGTTCAATAACACAAATCAGTTTGTATTTGCAGCGTACTGGAGAGCGTTTTGCAATTAGCTTTGATTATGTCGTTAAAGGATATAATTTCAGAGGTGCAAGCAAGACCGGAAATTTGGCTTTCTTCTCATCCGTTTACAAAACTAGAGCAGTCGGAAGGGAAAATGGAATGAGATTGCACTGAAGCGTGGGATTGAAGGTAATTTGTCATATGCAACTCTTTGTCACAAAGTAGTTTATAAACATGTTCCTTATATTTCTTGCTGCTGCAGAGGAACTATTGTTTCATATACTGAGAGAAATGTCCTCAGTTTCATTAGCATTAACTATAACATAATCACTCACTATTTCCATCAAGATCTCTTACAACATGTACGAGACAAGCCGTTTTTATTTTAAGACAAGCATGTTCCACATCAATGGCGTTTATTATGGGCTATCAAAGCTATCACCGAAGACCTAAACTAGAAATTAGTAAGTCATATTAATAATTGCAATACCAGCCAGTTTTTCTCATGAAGAATTAGCACGTCGGATGGAATATGTCTCGTCCACCACTGAACAGAGGGGACAGTAAGACTTCTGATGCTTGCAGAGGAATTGAAACTTCTATTAAATATGACACCATTACCTTGATTTTGTTGCTTTGTTTTCGCTCGGACAAAGATTTAAAAATCAGCCAAACTCCGTAAAGTAGGGGGAAAAAAGCAAGAAAGAAAGGAAATATAACTTCATATCTTAGCCTAACAATGACAAATTTAAATATATTTGCTCACTAGTGTTAATTAAAATTACAATTCATCCACGTCGTTTTCTGCCTCTTCTGCAGTTTGAAGTGCTGGGTTGTTCTACTCGGTAAGCAGTCTTGCCAATTTTCATCAAACATTTTCTGGTAGGACATAATTATGACATCACCTTTTCACACGCTTAAGTCCGGCCATTGGTTTGAAGTCAATTCTCGAGGGAAGTTTTCACATGCAACGCACTACTCTTGACCAAGGTAAGGCCAAAAACACCATTGCATTGACAATATTTGCACCGCGCACTACTAGGTTCCCCGGGCACCTCCAACAACCATTCCTTCATTACTAAACCACTATTTTCTAAAATGTCGTACACACCGCTGAGCCTTCTTTTCTGACATGTTTAATCAGACAGTTAAAAAAAAAGCGTTATAAAGTTAGTAACATACAACGTGGCACTTCAATACTGGAGCACCGCATTAGAATTGCATGCAGAATAATTCACACTGATTCATAAAGTAAAACGACTTCGCCACGTTCATTTCGTGGCATTATATACAGTATAATATTTATGCATATGCCACAGCAATAACACACACACACACGCACGCACACGCGCGCGCGCGCGCACACACACACACACACGCGCGAGACACTTTTATGTCAATACAAACATTTATATGAGGTTATGTGTTTTCTATTATTATTATTATTATTATTATTATTATTATTATTATTATTATTATTATTATTATTATTATTATTATTATTATTATTATTATTATTATTATTATTATTATTATTATTATTATTATTATTATTATTATTATTCGATATTTATAAATGGTCGTAAGTTACATTTATGGTAACGACCATATATTTTTTCCGTTTTCGTCTGTTAATTCATATGTATGATCACCTAATTGTTTATTTATCTGATAAGGACCGGCATAAAGTAGGTCCATCTTTCTAGTTCTTTTATTCTACTCTTTTTCCTAAGACTGTCTGTTATTTGCGGTTCCCATTTTCTTCGTCGACGTTTTACTTTATTTCCTATATTCCGAATTTCGGAAGATTCAATTACTATAGTTACTGCGCATTCATCTTCCTTATAATAGTTCCTGGTTCTATATCAAATTTTGTATTAAGTGATTTAGCTTTCTGACAAAGTTCACATGGTGCTATGTATTTCCTAACCTTTTTACTAAGATGTTTTATGTATAAATTTTTCTTAATTGTAGCTACTGTTTTAGCAGAACCAGAATGTATGAGTGCATGGTGAAACGTTAGAATGGTTTCTTTTTCCATACATTTGGGAATTATTACTTTCCATTTCATAATATGTTGACCGTGTAATTTATATATTTTTCCATCAAATTTACCAATGGTTCCTGAATTTTCTGAATTTATTTCAGGTGCCGTATTAAATAATTGTGAAATCTCTGGATCTCCTCTTTGTAATTTGGGTAAATCCGTTTAACTGTCGTATAAACATGCTATTTGTTTTAATGTTTAAATTTAATATTTTAATTTCAAGAGGATGGTTATAGACTGTTTCTGGAATATTTTTATTTACTTTAAGTCTGGAGAGCTTGTCACTAAATATATTACCTTTACCAGAGATATGTTGAATTTCGATCTCGTATGAGATAATTTCGTGGATATAACGTGAAAATTTGGAGCTTGTTAATTTACACTTTTGGATAAATGAAAGGCTAATATGATCGGCATCAAGAATTATCTTATGATAATATACAGGATGGAAGGTACTGCTTCGGCCAGAATAATATGGCTAACAGATACAGGTGTAAGAAACATAAAATGCCAAGTTTCATGTTGGTAGGCTTAATAGTTCTGTAAAAATTTTAAGTTTTTCGGTAGTGTAAATGGCAACGCTGTGCTGTGTTCGCACACGCCAGCGACCTGTGTTGTACCCGAGCACCGCGTGCTTCTAGGTCAGTAGTGCCTCCGATGTAAACAAAACAGCTGACTGGCGCGTGCCCGGCTGTTGTTGTTGTTGTTGTAGTGTTTAACGCCCGCTTTTACTACTACGGCACCGCAGGCGGTGACACTGATGATACATGGAATGAAGATGGAGCACCGGTGGAATGAGATGGCGGGGGAAACCGGAGCACCCGGAGAAAACCCGCCCTGACGCCGCTTCGTCCACCACGAATACCACATGCGGGTCCCTGGGATCGAACCCGGGCCGCCTAGACGTGCCCGGCTGCCAACACTGCTTCAGTTGTAAACAAAACACCCGACCGGCGTATGCAAGCACGAAGACATCAACAAAACACTGGCCCAGTGCGTTTACGCACGTAACAGTGAAGCGGTCGCAATCTCGGGCGAATTGGCAAGAATCGATGTCATGTCTGAAAAGTGTGAATATAACTGAAATGACGCATTTGTTCAAGTAATAACGAACATGCAGCTTTCCATAGTTAAGACAGCAGAAGAATGAATAAATCAAAGCCACGAAATTTTTGGTATGAACAATGCTGACATAAAAATATACAGATTTTCCTAATAGTGGACATGCTTCGTCGTCTTCTTGATATTGTGGTTGTTGTTATTATTCTTATTATTCTTATTATTATTATCATTATTATTATCATTATTATCATTATCATCATCATTATCATTATTCATCAAGAGCTAAAACAATAGTAATTGCCTTTAATACGCAAGTAAATAAGTCTTCCCCTTCATTTTTCTAAAACAATTGCCCTCTTCTGTGTGTTTGCGGGCTGAAATAAAACTAATGATTTCGTCATAAATGACAACTGTGGTTTCGAAAGCGCCTAAATATGAAGAAAAGCAAAATGAAATTGTTCTTTGTAAGTAAACCGGTGTGACAGTAATAGTACCTTAAAAGAAGGTATGCATAATACACAAAACAGCAGGATGTTTGGTCGAGGCATCAGTGTGTTCAGAATGCATTATTGCTGTGCACGTCTTAACATGTAGCCAGGTCACCCAGGTTGCATCTGATGATGAAGTAGACCAGTGGCGTATATTGTGGGCTATCAAAGCTACTGAAGCCCAAATCTAAAGTAAAAAATCTTATGTGTTGCGCTCATATGAGTTTCTCTACACTTGTACTAACCATTCTTACTCTTATTCCTATATGTTCTTCGTGTTAAGATAAACATTTGTACATAATTATCTTATTGCTTATTTCCTTGTAGGTGCAAGGGGAATATTACAATACAGTAGGCCTTTTTTTTAAATGATTTATTGATCGATCAGCGCATGTGCGCTCTACAGACCATTGTTGAAATACACATAACAATAAATAAAATATAATAGGTAACATTGAAATGAGGTAAACCCCATTGGGCCCCTCACTGACAGTATTAATTGAAATTAAATCAGATCTTGCTGTGATAACTGGTCCAGTGGTAGATGACTCTTGATGCGTGTTGGAAAGCTGGATTTTCTGCCAAGAGAGTAGTGAATAGATCCAGGAACGTTCTTTAGATTGCTGTAAAACTGTTCTGCTTGTGAAGAAATTGACTGTTGAATGGTACTGATTCCAGTTTCTCTGTGTAGTTGATTGTTTCTGACAAACCATGGCGCATTCGTTGAGATACGTAAGATTTTGCTTTGAAACGTTTGGATGCGTTTAATTTCTGTAGCACTAGCTCCTCCCCAAATTGGACAGGCATTTAGTAAAAGCGGCCTTAAAAGAGTTGTGTAGAGTAGTATGCAGTTTTTTAATTTAAGCGAAGATCTTTTGTTGAGAAGTGGATAAAGTTTTGTCAGTCTTATTTGGGCAAGTTTGAGTTTGTTACTTATATGTGGCTTCCATGCGAGTTTTCTATCAAACAGTACACCAATTTATTTCACCGTTTCTCTGTCACTTTTCCAGGGTATAGAATTTGTTGCTATCGTTACTGATGGTGGATATTCCGGTCTGCATAATGTAAACACCATTGCTTCACATTTGTTATGGTTGAGAGAAATGCGCCAGTTGTCAAGCCAGGGTATGATTAAGTTTAAGGCCTCTTGAAGGCGATTTCTAGCGGTATGTAAATTACGATAAGTTGCATAGATGGCAGTATCATCGGCATACATTGCTATTTGAGCTGTGGGCGTTGTAGGTATGTCAGAAGTGAACAAATTGAGCAGAATTGGACTCAATATTGAACCTTGTGGAACACCTGCTGTTACAGGTGAAACCGAAATTATAATGTGAATATATGTAATTGATAATAGAAAGAAACAAAAGGAAATTCTAATCTATAGTTAAGGGGAAGACGTAATAAAGCTGAATAGATTGAAGTCTGAAGAATGGAAGCCTAGGCAGATTTAAATGAGTGATGAGGTTACAATTGTTGTATGTACGAAACCCGAGCGATTCCGCGGGCTGATTCGTATCATACCATGACGTGCTCTAAAGTTGGCCAATGGAAATCGCTTCCTTCTTGTCGCCCACGCAAAACAAATGCAACGCAAGACACACTCGTCTTGAATCGAGCCGAGAGTACACGTGTAATTTCTGATTTGTACGTAAGCTGGCGCGTATACATAATTCGGTGGTTGCTAGAGGGCGACAAAATTCAAATATTATAACGTTGCAGTTGAAGTTACAAAGTTACATTCTATTTAAATATCGTTGGCAGTTCTCTACAAATCTGGAAATTTGCAAATAAAGTTAAATATTGGTTAATCCTTCGTTTGGTTCCATTCCTACCACAACTCACGCATATCCTGCAGATTATGACATCTTGCTAGAGCTAGTCCGGACACCAAACACGAGATCTTATAGGTCTTAAAGGCGACGTCTTCGACTAAGAGGAACGTTTGCGTCACAGGTCTGGTAGAAGAATGACTGTTGCCTATTCGAACTGAAAAGGTACGGTATGACAGAAAGGAGGACATTATTTTGTAGAGGTAGTCTGGAGTGCCATAGAGAAACAGTTTGTATAGTAGACCCTGATGCCAAACTCTGTCAAATGCCTGAGTGAAGTCAAGGAATGTGACAGCAGTGTGTTCTTTCTTCTCGAAGCCTTGTGCTATTTGCTCTGTAACTCGGAGAATTTGATGAGCAGTTGAATGTTTGCGACGGAAACCAAATTGAAAGGGCGGTAATAGTGACACTTGTTCTAGAGATTTTCCTAAACGTTTCAGTATAATTTTTTCATACACCTTGGACAGCGTTGGGAGCGGACTTATTGGACGATAATTTGTTGGATTTGAAGGGCATTTTCCAGGTTTATGAACAACAATAACTATGGCCTGTTTCCAGATTCTTGGGAAATAACCCATTCGCATAAAACTGTTGAACAACGAAGCTAGGATAGCAAGTGCTTTGCGACTCAAATGTTTTAATACAAAGTTTGGTATGAGATCATGCCCAGGTGATTTTCTTGCGGGAAGTTGCTGGATGATAAAAAGAATTGCTGTGGGTGAAGTGAAGTCAATGGGTAGTGGTACTGAGGCGTAAGAACCAGTAAACTGTTCAATTTCGGGGTTGAATTCTACGTTGCTTCCTGGATTAGATCTAAACGTATTTTGTAGAGGATCTGCAAATAGTTCGCTTTTCTCACAGTCGGAGATGTAGTGTTTTCCATCTTGCTCTAGGGGCGGAATAATCGTCGGCTCTTTTAGTATTTTTTTAGTCTACAGTAGGCTTTGTGCGATAGTCAAATCTTTTAAAGCTTTGGGATTCTGTTCTCTTTGCACACTTAACGTACAAAAAAATGAACAACGATGTTCCATTTCACGAAAGTTTTAAGTTTTCCGAAACTCACACACATAACAAGGAATATCTTTGAAATGGTTCAACCTACAAGAAAATTTATTTGAACATAAGTTGTGTATTTTAGCAAGTCTACGTTTTTGTATAGTATGATTTGGTCTATCTCTAACGGATCAGTTATGCAAAAATCGTCCAGAGTAAATGCGATTACAGGAGCTATAGGCAGAAAATTCAAAATGTACATTTCATTTGTCATAAAAATATCTCAAACACATGCCATTTTAATCAAAATCATTAGAGCCATTTTCAAGAGAATCAAAATTTTCGAAAAATCTTCCATGTAAAGGGTAGTTTAGGGTTTGGCTATTTTCTTCAAAATCTTCGTGTCGCATCATTGAAAGACATTAAACTTCAATACCAACTTTGGTTTTTTAACCTACTTTTGGTTTTTGAGTTATGCTGCCCACAGACTGACACACACACACACACACACACACACACACACACACACACACACACACACACACACACACACACACACGCGCGCCTACCTTTTTCTGAAAATGCTTTTTTGATTCAGGGGGTCTCAAAACATATTTCCGGTGAAATTTCGACATCGAATTTTTGGGTGGAATACAATACTTCCCCTGTTTACCAGTAGAGAAAGTAACTAGAAATTAATAAATAATATTAATAATAATTGTAATACTAGCCAGTTTCCCTCATGAAGGATTAGCATGCCGGATGGAATATGTCTCGTTCCCTACCATTGAACAGAGGGGAGAATAGGGCTTCGGATGCTTGCTATCACAGCCTTCATTATGATGCGGTGAGAGAGAGGTGAGGTGAGGTGGCAGAATGCAGGAATAAGGATGCCTAGGCTTCGGAATTCCATGTCGCTATATCTACACGAGCATCTCCAAAATGTGCCGTGTGAACATGAGTGGCTTGTAGTTAACAAGAACATTGTGTTTTTAATATTGTGTGATTGTTATGGTCCTCAACAGCTGTATTAGTATTATTTATTTCTTAGTGCACAGTGTACCTAGACAGTTGCTAGTACTAATTCTTCGAAACGGATGAACACTGTGTAGTAAGACAATTAGTAAACCAACCATTCTTGCAGTTGAAATACAAAGACAAGTTAGTGATAGTAAAACGGGGAAGGCTTACTGCAGCTCTTCCACACTTGCAGTGTGAGAAAAAGGAAATATAATCCTTAGAAAAGATATTTTAATATAAACAATTATGATAAGTATGTGTGGTTGACTGGTTCATGCGAATTAAATAAACTTTATTGCTGGCCATGCTTGTGGTTTGCAACTGAGAAAACACCTTTAAATACGACAGGTTTTGCAATTTTGGCATATTTAGGCACAGCTTTGGATAAATATAAGAGATCAACAATTAGAAACATAGGATTTGAAGAAATATGGTCAGAAACTATGAGCATTGCTAATGAAGAGGACAAAGAAAGGCTTAGAAAGAGAAATTGTCATGAAGATGAAACCCATTTTTCATACTTAAGGATTTTCTGTCAATAACCCAGACTCAATTAAGATTTGAATCACAGAAACAGTTGAAATTTCTAGCCTTACTGGATTCTAAACATTTTGTGAGTTGCGATAAAAGTTTCCTACAAATGTATAATGTGAACTGAGACAACCATATGTTTTCGATTTCGATATACTGTCTTTGAAACGCGAACTGAAAGTGTTATATTCACCTCGAAAATGTTCTAGTAAGTCCGTTCAAACCATGCAAATTATGTGAAATCAAATGGACTTGATTTGTGTACAGTGAAGTTTATAAACTATGTGAACTGATTTTAACATCTCCTTCCACTGCTGTAAGTGCAGGAAGGAGTTTTTCAACCTTGAAATGAATAAATCTTATTTACGGGCAATACAAGTACAAATTTGTCTGAGCAACTTGGCTCTTCTGTCGGTGGAAAAATACATACTTGGTTCATTGAGAAGACACCGCGAGGAATTGTTTTCTGATAGTGTGATAATGCAATTTACCAGTAAAGAAAGATGATTGGAATTCATGTATATATAAACAGGTATGGTAAAATCGTTCATTTCACTTTTATAATTGTTTAACTTGTGTCAAGAAAAAATTATTTAAATGAACTGTTCATGAAGTTAATGTTTAATCAACAACCCCTTATTGTCCGAATCTGGTAGGCCCAGAATTTTTTTTATGGTGTTTAACACTTGTTTTTACTACATATGACATCATTCCATACATGGGATGAAGATAGCATTGGTGGAATGAGATGGTGGAGGAAACCGGAAAACCTGGAGGAAACCTACCCCTGTGCCGCTTTTTCCATCATAAATCCCATATTCGGTCGCCTGGGATCAAACCAGGGCCACTTTTGTGAGAGGCGAATGGTCTAACCGCTCAGTCAAGGTGCGGCCATGTAGTCCTAGTGGCAGCCCAAGTCATAACCCCAGCATATGCCACTGATTTAGACCAAAATAATCAGTGTTCCCAGTGAAGCAGCTATCTTTACTGCTTTTCGTTGATACACCAGTTTGAAGTGATATTACTTCTCGTCGATGTGAATACCAAAGCAAGCTCACACACTGTTGTCGGTCAAACTATTTGAATCGAAAATGCTCTCCGCCGCTTGACAATGTCTAGAAACTTCTTTGAATGTACCCTTTTGCCTTTGATAGAAGTGATAGGATTCTCTCTCTGGGTTTGCATGGATTGTTTCAAAGGATGATACAGAGGTTTGAATATAACACCTTTTATTGAAGAATCGATTTTTTTAACTCTTCACTCGAGATACTGCCGACCAATATATGCATTCTCGTATAATTAACCAACCAGTATATGTATTTTCATATAATTAACCAACCAATTAACACTATTTGCAGACACAAATAAACTTTAAGATGCTCACTTAATGTCCATTGGTTTTTAGGTAATTTGATGTGGAAACAAAACTTGCGTCTGTCCCCTTCGACAGACTGTCCACTAGCGTTAGTTGCTCTTTGGGGATAACCCAAGCGACACGAGGAAATCCGTTTGTTTTGCTATTCCCATCCGTGAGGCCACCCGCTCTTTGTTCGTTTTCTCTCTATATTTATTTAAAATGATTACAATGGTTATTAATCATCATCATTATTATTATCTTAAATGCTTAATTTCGTTCCTTTTTTTTAAATAATAATTAGTCTTTTGAAGTATCTATAAATTTCAGTATCACCAATGTTCGCAGTTCAAGCTCTGGAAGTTAACATCACAAAGCCTAAATTACGACATTTCTGAAATAAGTACTTGTAGTTGACTAGTGTGTGACACTGGGAAAAACAAAGAAACAAAGACATGTTGATGACTTTTCAAACCAGTGTAAAGCACCAGTGCTCTGGTGTTTTCTAAAACTATGAATAACAATACTGTTATGCATGTAAGTACCTACTCTAAATATTGTATTGTTTACTATCCACATTTTTGTTTCGTTAATTGCTTATATGTATTAAATAAAACAGTCTTATGTTTTTATTTCCAAGAAATAAAGCCAGATCCATTAAATAAGTGTGTAAAACAAGTAAATGACACAATTAAGATTAAAATTATAATCTCAAAAGAAATAAAATGAAATATTAAACCAAACAATCCCACAATAGCCAGCATATGTGGTCTGCCTAAAATTCATAAACCACAAAATAGGATGCATCCAATCATGAACATCAACAACACACCCTGCTACAATTTGATCAAACGGCTAAGAAAGAAATTCAAGGAGCTACCTAAATTTGAAAGCCACAGTATCAACAACTCTTTGGAATTCGTCAGAAAAACTAAAAACATGGAATTTTCACTCACCAACCAAGTGGTTTCCTTTGACATGATCTCTGTTTCCAAGTGTGCCAAGAGAAAGACTAATGGATTAAATGCAGAGATGGCTTCATCCTCTACAGTTTGACCAGGATATTATGGAAGAATACAGTTGAGCATCTGTATTGAACAGCTCTATTTTGTACTTAATGGAAAGTTCTTTAAACAACAATCAGGATTATCAATGTGCAATGCACTATCTCCATTCCTGGCACATCTTTTATGAGCTGCTTTGAAATACAAATTACAAACACATTCCCCCTAATATTTAAACTACGGTATAGATATGTGGATGACACTTGGCAATATGTAAATGAGGAATAGATAAATGATGCACCAAGACTACTTAACTTACAGGATCCAGCAATAAAGTTTTCTATTGAAAAAGATAAGGATAATGAAATCCCCCTCCCAGATTTGAAAATAATCAGAAAACACAATAACTAAAATTTGACATATATTAGGAAAGAAGCACATACAGAAGATTTCATAAAATCAGATGGACACCCAAGACAACACAACAATGCTGTCATCAATAGTTTAACTCACTGGCAGTGGCAGCTCCAGGGGTAATGCCACTCTGCCATGACAATACCTTAAAAAAGAGGAAGTAGTACTATTTTCAATTGTTTGTACACTCCGAGTGTAGTCAGGCTTACTGTTCTTGAAGGTGCTGAAGGTAGCGACTACAAATTGTAAGTCTGCAACACTTTTATATTGCTTTTCTATGGATCTGTGCCAGTTCAGTTCTGGCTCAGATGAACAACATTGTGGACATTAGCGGTAAGTGGAGGGGTAAGGTTAGATCTCAAATCTGCTAGTTAGTACCTGTCATGGCTATTGGCAACACATGACATCATACACCTAAGACAAAGTATGCTCTCTATTGAGAAGTGAGAAATGAACGCTTAAACATTAGAGGAAACTTGTGTTTTGTTATATCACATTCATTTTCTATTGTTCATACTTCAAACTAAATCATTGTTTTCTAATAATGCTACCTGTATAGTACCAGTACAGCAGACAATTTAAAGAGAGGTCTGCTTCTACTATGTATACAGGTTGGTGTGAGATAAACTAAAAACTGTTGAGTGCACGAGTATTGCAATTTAAACTTCTTTTTATGTAACTAACAAGAATAAAGTAAGTTATTTTACTAGGTGGTCCATTTTGTACATTATTGTTAGAAGACAAGGTGAAACTGAAATACATGGGGAGACCTGCTCCTAATCTGCACATAAATATAGAACAGAAACGTGATGGTTAACCACGTAGGAATTAAATAGGATGTTTACAGGAAAAATAAATGGTTCTGTGGATGTGAAGTAAAAAATGCTTTATTCTGCAATTTGTATGGTGGCGATAACATTATCAGAAAAAGATGTGGTGGATTTAGTATACGCATATGGAAACATTAAGATACTCTTGTGTGTACCTTAATTTGATATGTTGCTCGTAATCAATTTGTAAATTTTATAGTAGCTCAATATTTGCTTGAGAGTTTCACATTGCCATTGTAAGTGTCGCTTAGTGTCAGTCAATGTGCAGTGGTGAAAAAATGCCAGTACTGCTGGTAGTGGTGTGCATATTGCATCATCTCATATAGCTGAGCATCATTTCAACCATTTCTTTCATTCACCATCGGATATCCCTTACCCAACTGTTAAAGGACATCACTCAATCATCTTTTTCTAAAAAAGGAAACATAGGTGAAGTAATGTTGGCACTATCAATGCATTAATGCTTCAGCCGCCACTGCTCACAGGCAGGTCAGTACTCCATTAAAGAAGACAGAATATACCAAAGAATACAATCATGATGTAAACAGATAACTACGCTTTCCCGAAAAAGCTATAAATCCTCATGCAAGAAATTTACAACACCGCAGAGCTACCACTTTTTCCAAAAAGTATTCAAAGAATACATTAATTTGGCACTTCAGAACAAATTCAGTGTACAAAATGGTATGAAATCACACAAAGCAGACAAAAATTCGGGTGTTTACTGCATAACTTGCAAAGACTGACAAGTTCTACATTGGAAAAACTAAGGAATCTGAACATTAGGCTTAGAGCATTTTAAGAATATCAGAAACAAAGAAATAGACAAATATTAGTGACATACCTTTTTAGAAGGAGAAGCATGATATAGAACACAAAATTCATTTATTAAAAAATGTTCAGGGTCCAATAGCATTATCCACATGGAAGAAGATCTTACTAAAGAAATACAAAGGAAACCATCGATTTCAACGCCACATTTGAGAATAACTTGAACTTCAAGTTCATCTGGTCACCAAGAGAGGTGCCTCAATCGTCACTAGAGTACCACTAAATCAAAATCCAACAGTTGACATAAGCTGATGATATCAGGAAGGTTGTAACAAAACGTGTTCTAAGTAAAAATACTTCCCCTACTTACCAGTAGAGAAAGTAACTAGTAATACATGGAGCATGGAGTATTAGTTTGATTTAAATTAACAAAATGCTTTCAGTCCCATATGAGGTTTCACCGTAATTCAATCTGAGGCTATACTTGATGTCTAATTTTTTTTTTTTTTTTATACTGTGTCACACAATGCCAAACTTGAAGTCAGGACACAAAACACTTGAGGGTATATCAAAATTACTTTTATTCTTAGTGCATCTTTCTTTCATAGGTGCTTTACATAGCAGCTTTTAGCAAGAATTGAAAAATTTCCTAATTTCTTGGTAAAGAAAATATTTGGTTACTGTAGAATTCTTTAAGCCATCAAAAATACATTCTTCAATGCAATCCAGCAACCGCATGTGGAATTTGTGGTGGACGAAGTGGCACTGGCGCAGGCTTCCTCCGGGTTCTGCGGTTTCCCCCGTCATGTAGTTCCACCGGTGGTCCATCTTCATTCCATGTATCATCGGTGTCACCACCTGCGGTGCCATATGTAGTAAAAGTGGGCGTCAAACAAAAAAAAAAAAGAAAGAAAGAAATTCAATCCAGCAAACAAAAGCCAGAAGATTGAGAGTTTTTATTTTGAAGGTCAGGTTGACGGAATGTGCCTATGGGTGCCATGATTGCTGATTGTTTTGCAAGGCTAGGATTTATAGAGAATAGGATGATTCTTTTGAAGTATAAATGCTGCAAATGCCAAACATTGAGAAACTCCCTTACTTTTTAATAGCGTTGGTCCGAATGTATCCTAAGCACTTAAAGGTAGAGCCATATACAAATTCAGGGTATGAGTGATACAAACCGGATGTACGTCACATCACGTGTTTGGGCATGAAGTGTTGCAACATTGTGGCGGGTTTTACAAACTTTTTTCATATTATAACGCTCTGATGACATTGCTTCCATTTTCACTAATAATACAGCACACTAATGTGAAAGAATAATAATAATAATAATAATAATAATAATAATAATAATAATAATAATAATAATAATAATAATAATAATTTAACACACTTAAACCTCAAACTATTCGGTTCTGAACAAGACAAACACGAAGCATAACTGATAGATATGTGGCAACCATGTGCTCTGTATTTAGTTTCCATGTTGTGCTTCAGTAGACGAAAACCAGTTGAAAGTTTAGTGAAAACGGTAAAAATAAACGAAGCATTTGTTTCCAGTGTTACATATAGAACTGCTTGTACACTTAGTCATTTTATTTGCTAACAGATTTGTTGAAAATTTAAAAACAGAACTGAAACATAAACGTTAATGGCTAAACCTGGCAGTGATGCAACCTATTCCCCTCTCATCCGCACCATCCCCTCACCTTACCTGCTACTTCCGGTTTGTATCGCTCATAGCCTGAACTTTAGTATAGCATGCATCTTTAAAACTTTTGTTGCAACATTAACTGCATTGTATTTTGATTCAAATGGTAAAGAAGTTACAAAACAAAAGTAAAAACAGACACTGTTGATAGTACAAATCAGTGGTGTTTTTGTTGTTAAGCTAACTAATGTTTTAACTTTGAAACACTTCTGAAAGAGCTCTTATTTTCAGAGGTTGAATAATTGTGATGTGAACAAGAATTTCGGCATTCCTTAGTTATTTAAAGTGTGCATTCTTCCTCCAAACATAATAAAATTCTCTCTTTTTATGCACATAAAGAAAAAAGGTTACAACTGTGGTGCATGTTATTCTAGTCCTTTGGTATTCAACCTTTTTTTTTTTTTTTTTTTTTTTTTTTTTTTTTTTTTTTTTTTTTTTTTCCCTCCCCTCCGCGTATCCCCAAAGACAACTTTCCATTCCAGCCTGTACTACTAGATCTAGCTCCAGAGTTATCCTTAACTCAAATTATACATAACCATATCTAAAATAGATGATAAAATAGATAACTTATTAAATACTACAAAAAGGAGGATTATGCTATAAATGTATAAAATAAATACAGGAACTATGTTATACAGATAGCTCACACAAAACAATTATATGAATGATGTTCCTGACCCGTTACTGCGAAAGCTGAACACCGCATCCTCTGTTCATGGCTGAATCTTCATTACTGCAAGTATTAATGGTGATTCTGGATTCAGGCACTTTCTTTGTTTCGTTTTGATTGCTGTCAATGCAGAGAAACCCTGCTCACACAAATAAGTAGAGGGGAATGGAAGAAGTGTGTGCGCGCGCGCGCGTGCGTGTGTGTCTATCTGTCTGTGTGTGTGTGCGCGCGCGTGCATGCGTGCGTGTATTTTTTTTTTTTATTTATTTATTTTTTTTTTTTTTTTTACATATCTCCTAAGAAATCTTTGTGGACCCCAAGTTATATGTCTGCTCTAGTGTTCGTATGTGTATTTCATACTTCATGGATTTATAAAGCAGAATATTCTTTGTTGCAGACTGGGCTGAAGAGGCAGTAGCGAAAGCAGAAATTTTGCGACTCATTTATCAGGGCCGCTTCCTTCATAGCAATGTTACTTTGGGTGCACTTGGTTTGCCATTTGGCAAAACCACTGTCATGCACCTGGTGCCACGAGAAAACCTGCCTGAACCTAATTCACAAGGTGAGCACATTAACAGTTAGGTATGTTTAGTCATGCAGTAATGACAGCAGCTTGACCCTCAGATGTTAGCCAAATGTTAATGTTTAGAATGTAATTTTATCAGTTTGATATGTTGTTAACCTGTTTGATTGGGTGTGTCAGAAAAAATGTTGATAATCAATTACTTAGCATGACAATTTTGAAAAAAGCCTACTTCATTTTTGAAAACGTATTTCAAGGAAGCTTTCTTTAAACAAGTAATTGTTATTGTGTAACAAGTTTATAATTATTTAGATTACTGCATAGATAATACATAAGGTGCCAACAAAGTATCATACAATCCTAGCGTTGGAGGTATAATACATTACTATAGTAACTTACTTTTCGAATGGACTTGGCAGATTCATGTTTTACTAATGCATGTCATCACTGTTCCCAAGGAAGTTGTTTAATAACTAGCGTCATTATGAAAGGGAATGTTTAATAACATATTCTTAAATCAGTCACTGAAATTTATATTTATATCTGTAGCTTGGAGCATTTTACACATATATTTCATTGATATAAATGTTCGAAGCCAACGACCGTAAAGAGAGAAATAAAATGTGTGCAAGTTTGTATGCAAATGGTATATGTACTTAAATAGATATGAAGTACTAGCAAACGAGGATTTAGAAGGAAACTGGAATGATTTAGAAAAGAAAACAAAAAACAGGCATTGAAATACTAGTGGACAAATCCAAATTATGTGGAAAGAGGTAACAAAAAGACACATGAAGTACAAGTAAACAAGGAATCAGAAGGAACAAGCCAAAGTGACGAAAAAGAACAATGAAAGAAACTGCTATCAAAATACAAGTGGGCAAATCCAAACTATGAAGAAAGGGGTAACAAAAAAGAGTGAGCACTCGAAAGTCGAAAATTGTCAAAGTGTTATAGTGTATGGTGATTCAACATTAAACATATAAATCTAAACAAAGAACTTATGAAAATGAACATGAACAGAGGGGTAAAGGCTGAATATCCACCTAACTTACTCAACCAATCATAAGGTAAGACTGAAGCTACAGTGGGTATAAATATATTTAAACGAGCAATTCTTGTTTGTGTATATATATATATATATCTGGTGACTGAGCTTCACTCTATGTTTTTCGCCCCTTTTGTGAAATCTTGTTTTTTGGGAGAAGATACTTATTGAGATAGACTTGAAAAGCAAAACGTTAACTAAATTTCATGCAAAGTTTAATTTCTACGCGAAATATGGCAACGTCGTGGGCCACGTGAAACTCACTGGTCGCGTGCTCTCACAAGTTTGGGTGCCTGGGGGTGGGGGAGGTACCGCTTGGCGTTTGGAGTGAAAGAGGGTGGAAGGAAAGGGAAGTGGTAAAGTACAATTGTCTGCAATATGAAAGAATTTGCCTCGTGATCATGAATCCCTTCATATCAAGGGAGTACTTAGACATGGTGCTACTAATTTAAGGGGGAAACTCCCCTTAAGAATAAAAAATAAACCGATACAAAAATAGACAAAATACAATAAAAAAACAGAATTTGATGTGTTGCACTCACATGACTTTCTCTACTCTTGTACTAACCATTCTTACAAACTCTTATTCCTATATCTTCTTCTTGTTAGTGGAGATAAACATTTGTACAAATTATCTTATTGCTTATTTCCTTGTAGGTACAAGGGGAATATTAGAATACAGTAGGCTTTGTGCGATAGTCAAATCTTTTAAAGCTTTGAGATTCCGTTCTCTTTGCACACTTAACATATAAAAAAATGAACAATGATGTTCCGTTTCACGAAAGTTTTTAAGTTTTCCAAAACTCACATAACGAGGAATATCTCCGAAATGGTTCACCCCACAAGAAAATTTATTGAGACCTAAATTGTGTATTTTAGCAGGATCTAAATTTTTGTACAGTATAATTTAGTCTATCTCTAACGGTTTAACAGTTATGCAAAAGTTATCCAGAGTAAATACGACCACAGGGGCTATAGCCAGAAAATTCAAAATATACATTTCATTTTTCATAAAAATATCTCAAATATATGACATTTTAATCAAAATTGTTATAGCCATTTTCAAGAAAATCAAAATTTTCGAAAAAGTTTCCATGTAAAGGGTAGTTTAGGGTGGGGCTATTTTGTTCAAAATCTTCGCGTCGCATCCTTGAAAGACAAACTTAAATATCAACTTTGGTTTTTAAACTACTTTTCGTTTTTCAGTTATGCTGTCCACAGACACACACGGACCTTTTTCTAAAAATGCTTTTTTTTTTAATTTATTTATTTGATTTTTTATTTTTTTTTTATTCAGGGCGTCTCAAACCATATATTCCCGGTGAAATCTCGACATCGAATTTTTGGGTGGAATACAATACTTCCCCTACATACCACTAGAGAAAGTAAAAAAGGAGACCGAAATCAACCACCAAATAATAGATGTATTACCCTTCTAAATAGTGCGTATAAAATATATACTAGAATAATAGCTAGAAGCATACAAAAAAACAATTGAAAATAAATTAGGAGAAGAGCAGAACGGGTTCCAAAATGGGAGATCTTGTACAGATGGAGTATTTTCTATAAAACAAATAGAAAAAAGAAGAGAAAGAAATAAGGAGACACATCCATTATTCATAGATTTAGAAAACGTGTTTGATAGAATAAATAGAGAACTACTATGGAATACCCTGGAAAACAAAGGTATCCATAATCAAATAATAGAAAGTTAAGAGCTTATACTATGAGACAAATGTGTGTATAGACCCCTTGCTAACTAGAAAGAGTGAAACGTATTTCAAAATAAACCAAGGAGTGAGACAAGGGTGTACTTTATCACCTATTTTATTTAATATCTATATGACGACATCCTAATTGAATGGGAAAACAAAACATTTTAATAAGGAAGGAATATTACATGACAATAAGGGTAGAATAAATGTCCTGTTATTCGCAGACGATGTGTTACTAATGGCAGAATCTGAAAGAGATCTATAATACAAATGTTGGCTTATAAGTTCCAAGTGGTGGCCAATAGACATAACTGGAAAATATCAATAAGTAAATCAAAAGCAATGGCATTCATAGGTGAATATGGAATAAGAACTAAAATTGTTTTGGAAAATAAAATAGTGGAACAAGTAACACACCTTAAGTATTTGGGGTGCGATATTACATACAAAGAATATAAAGATATAGAAAACAAAATATATAAATTCCAGGCTATATGTGGAACCATTAAAAGAACTTTAGGTCGGAAAACAAGAAAGGACTCTAAACTTAAATTATATAAAACATTGGCTGTTCCTTCCTTGCTATATGGAAGCGAAAGTTGGATAATAAAATCAAAGGAGTAGAATACAGGCAGCGGAAATGTTATTTCTGCGGAATGTGAAAGGATGCACAAGAGCAGATAGAATAAGAAATGAGTCAATAAGAGAAGAACTAAATATTTAGAAACTAGAAGACAAAATCAAAACAAATAACAAGAAATGGACTGAACATTTAATGAGGATGAGTGAAGAAAGGATACCCAAGAGGACCTTTCTATATAACCCAAGAGGAGCACGAGATGTTGGCCGACCTCGCAGAAGATGGACTCCACTGATGACTTCGCCGGAACGGGCTGCATAGGCTAAACCATGTAGAAGAAGAAAAACTTCAATTCTTACAAAACTATTAAGCCTACCGAAATGAAACGTGGTATTTTATGTTTCTTACACCTGTATCTATTAGCCATATTATTCCACCCTGTATATACAAGAATTACTCGTTTAAAATATATATATATTCCGCGCAACTTGGAAATGGCTCTAACAATTTCGATCAAATTTTGTATTCAGATAGGGTTTTGCTTTTTATCTATATAGGTGTAATTCCTGAAAAAACCGTGATTTTACGCATAACAGCTACAATTGGTCGAAACTTTATTTTGGCCATAATTTCTCTGTAAGTGGGCTAATTTCAACAAACAAGGCAGGATATTAAAGGTCTCGTCATGGAAACGGCTCCAACAATTAGGATGAAAATTTATATTTAGTTAACCTTTTGCTTTTCAAGTGTATCTAAATAAGTATCTTCTCCCAAAAAAAAAAACAAAAAAAAAAACAAAAAAAAAAAACACCACACAATTTAGAAAACGGAAAAGAAAAGCTGAGCGAAGCTTGGTCGCCCAGGTACTGGCATTAAAAGACCAAAAGGACCATGCAAAATTTTTAGTGAAATATATAGTGGCATAAGGTATACTAAAAAGTTTTTTCTACATGGAATGGTCTAATGGACTACGTCATATTTGTTAGCAGCATTACAGCTACCTCAGATGTTGAACTAAAAATAAAACAACAAAAAAAGTATGCCAAAGCAAGTAACTAGTGAAAGTAGGGAAATACAAAGTATTATTCAGACAAATTGTGACGAAAAAATGAAAATGCCAGCAAAACTAGGGCCATCGCCATCCCTAGGCCATCGCCCCTATACTGAAGGTACTCTTATCGCCTGGCCGCTGCATTCTCCAGTTGCAACAAAGACAACAGAGGAGTGCAGAATAGGGGTGGCAGGGGTAAGGTTAAGGTGACTAATTGACCTTTTAGGGATGCTACCTTTTTCTCAGGATAGCTACCCAGTTGGCATCACAAGACTGAGTGCACCCCAGACCAGACCTCCCAGTGGAGAAAAATCCCCATGCTGGTACTGGGGATCAAACCCGGGTCTCCCATGCCAGAGGCAGACACGCTACCACTGCGCTACAGGAGCAGTCGGTGAAAATTAAAAGAGGTAAAAATAAAGCAGGTATTACTTTGTATCATCAAAATGTACAATATGCAAGCAATAAACGGGTAATTGTATAATTAAATATAAAAAGACCTGTATGCTAATGTCATATGATTTTGACATATGATGGACTGAAAGTTGAGGAAATTAGGGCAAACAGTTATGAAGGCTATAATCTGGGGACATCTTACTGCAGGCAGCCGGCCATGTACTGCATGACTTGGCTGGCAGTTACATGGCCCATCTGCCGATCACACATGCATGGACATCAAATCTCAAATCACATTAACAATTATCATAATAAATGCAAAACATACCCTAGTACAGGAGATGTTGGAAATGCCATCCATCTGTATCAATACGTCTACGGCATCTTCTGAGGAAATTTTCATTAACATGCATTAGTTCAGCTTCTGAAATAGCATTAATTTCTGTCCTGATATTTTGTTTTAATTCTTCTAATGTGTGGGGATTAGTATTGTATACTTAATTTTTAAAGCTGTCCCATAAATAAAAATCGCATGCCGTAAGATCAGGGGACCGAGTGGGCCATAAATCCCTACTAATGATTCTATCCTCAACAATTTCCTTAATAAACTGTAATGACTCATCAGCCGCATGTGCGGTGGCACAGTCCTGCTGGAAATACCCAGACCGACATTCAATGTCCGTCAGCTGTTCGAAGCATGGTGCAAGTATATTATTTCTGTATCTTTCTACATTTATGGTATACTCATAAAAATAGGCCCTATTATCTTGTATCCATTTATTGTGCACCATACCCGAATTTTTTGATCACGCAAGGCAGTTTCATGAAGTGAGTGAGTGAGTGTGTTGGGTTTAAGGGCCCGTCGACAACTTGGTCATTAGGGCCCCAGTTTCATGAACAAAATTGGGTTTGTCTGGTGCATAATATCGGTTGTGTAGTGATGACACATGACCATGCTTCAGTACTGAATAGTATTAATTGTGGATTGATTGTGCTATCATTAACATTCCTCAAAATCCAGTTGCAGAAATTTACCCAACTCTGGTGATCACTAGGGCTCGGGTTTTTAGGTGCTAAAATCTTTGAAAATATTTATTTTTGATGTGCTAAAAGTGACAAAAATATGTGCTAAAACAAATAAAATATTTTTGTGATCTGAATGGCCAGACTAATATAAACGTCCATGGCACTCGTTAAGCATTCTTGGAAGGGATCGTCAGTACTGTAGAGTTACAGTATGCGACCACATGCTTCCTTAAATGTGCCATGCCGAAAGATTGGCGATTGTCAAGAAGTGTCTTGAATTTCGAAAAGGATCTCTTCACGTCAGAAGAAGTCTAGCATAATTATAACATGGAATGTCACTCACATCAATAATTTCATGTTGCCCATTCAACACATTTGAAACTTTACAGACTATGTCAAATCCACTATTTTCAAACACCTCCTTGCGTTTTCTTTTCACTTTCTCTGCTACACATAGTAAGTATTGTATTCCACACAAAAATAAGATGTCAAGATTTCACCGGAAGTATACGTTTTGAGGCCTCCTAACCCCCCCACCCCCCCCCAAAAAAAAGCATCTTTGCGTGTGTGTGTGTCAGTCTGTGGGCACCATAACTCAAAAACGAAAAGTCGGATAGAAACCAAAGTTGATATTTAGGTTTAATGTCTATCAGAATGCAACACAAAGATTTTGAACAAAATTCCTCCACCCTAAACTACCCTTTACATGGAAAAAAATTTATTTTCTTGAAAATGACTAACGATTTTGAGTAAAATACCATATATTTGAGATATTTTTATGGCAAATAAAATGTATATTTTGAATTTTCTGGCTAGAGCCCATGTAGTTCTGTTTACTCTGGATGACTTTTGAATAACTCATAAACTGTAAGAGATGACCAAATCTTACTATACAAGAAATGTAGATCTCGCTAATGCACACAATGTATGTCCAAATAATTTTTTTTGTAGAGTAAACTATTTCGGAGATATTCCTTGTTATTTTTGTTAGTTTTGGAAATCTTAAAACTTTCGTCAAATGCAACATCATTGTTCAGTTTTTTACTTTCTCTACTAGAACTGAAAAAGCAAACGGATATAGCTAGAAATACAGCTGAACAAACAAAAAACATATCGGATACACAAATATGGCGGAAGAAATGTGCATCACTAAAGAAAAAAATTAATACAGCTAAAAAGAATCACTTAAATAATTTCTTAGAAAAAATGGATTATAGGACAGATGGTAACAAAACCCATAAGTTCATAAAAAATGTCAAGGATAGGAAAGAAAACAACAGCACACCTATCATACACAACAATAAAATATTAGTAAATGATGCAGTCATAGCCGAAACATTCAATAAATATTATGCTAATTCACATAAAGTAACAAGAAATAATAAAAAGGAACGTAAAGAATTTAAGAAAGATTGGAAACAAGAAAAAGAATATGATCCTAACACTCCATGCCATATCTTTTTTCAAAATTTTTATATGCAAGAACTGAACATTGCAATAAATAATCTAAAAAACAAAAAGTGGACCAGATCACATACATCCAGAGTTAATAAAAAACCTTGGAAAAACAGCAAAACAACAACTACTAAAACTCCACCATCTATCCTGGAAAACCACTGTACCTGCTGAATGGCGAAAAGCAATAATTGTCCTACTCTTGAAGAAAGACAAAACAGCATCAGAAATAAAAAATTATAGACCAATAGCTCTTACTAGCATAATAGCAAAAGTGATGGAAAGAATGGTGTCAAACAGGTTAAATTGGTTTCTAGAATCACAAAATTTAATATCCCCATGTCAAGCTGGATTCAGAGAGTTCCACTCTACAAATGAACAAGTCTTACTTCTCAGTCAAGAAATCAAAGACGCCTTCAATAGGAAATAACATAATGTATCAGTTTTTATTGATTTCCAAAGTGCATATGGTCCTATCTGCAGAACAAAACTACTAAAGAAAGTAAAAAAAATTGGGATACAAGGTCCAATGTTTTCGTGGGTATGTCATTTCCTAACACAATGCTTTATTGCTACCAGATATGGAAGAACTATATCTAAATACAAACAAGTACACGTGGCTTACCACAAAGTGCAGTGCTCAGCACTACACTTTTGTATATATATTTATTAACGATCTGCCACAACAAATACAAGAATCAGGTGTGAAGTGTGCACTATTTGCTGATGACTAGAGCCCAGATTTTTATGTAATTACATATTTTAAATCCTGCATAATATTTCAATGAAAAGTAAAAATGTTGGCGAATTACGTCATTTGGGACTCCCTTACACATTTTTATTTTACATATTTTTACATATTTTGCATGTTTCTACATAGTTTAACGATGTTACATAAAACCTCCATATGTTCTGGGTTTCGTTACAATTTTGTTATTTTTTAAAAAACATTGTAGTCACATTATAAACTATTGTTTTCACAAGTTTTGCTGAAAGCAACAAAAATCAATCTGCGAAATAGGATGCCAGTTAAATTAAGAATGCGATAATAACCCCGTCGCCTCGTTCTGATTGTTTATATCAAAGCAGGTGCCGTTCGACAATGTTGACCTCCAGTATCACGTTTCTTGTAGCGCTTTGGGCATTTACAAGAACTGGAGAAATTGATTGTTACCATTGTTGCGGTCGTCGGCATCTTAATCGTTGCGAGGAAACAAAGTGAGCCGCTGGACAACCATCAATATAGCGAGGCGATAATACTGCAGTTTCTTGCAAGTCTTAGTAAAATGCCACCAGTTGTGTCCTCGCTATCCTGCAAGTTGAATTATTCATGGGTGAAATAGACAGCGCCTTTGGTACCGATGGAAAAGTAATAGTCTGCCAAGCATGCGATAAATGAATTGGCTGTTCCATGAAATCTCAATTGGAGCAACATATCAAAAGTGCTCTTCGCATACGCAACAAACACCTGAGCCTTCTAGAAAGCAAGTTCTGTTGACACAAATGCAACAGGAACTGTCCGGAAATGATTTTTTAAAGACTTGTGCAGTGCAATGGTTGCAGCTAATATTCCGTGGCATAAACTTCCAATTCCTCAATTTCGCTCCTTTCTAAAAAAATATTGCAAGAAAGTTATTCCAGACGAATCTACGCTGAGGAAAAAGTATCTTCATGTTTGTTTTGGAGAAGCAGTTGCTCATATACGGAATGAAATTGGAGACTCCTGTATTTGGTTTGCCGTCGATGAAACTACAGATGACATGGGTCGGTACATAGCAAATTTAGTAGTAGGAAAACTAGATTCCGAAAGTCCAGCAAAACCATTTCTAATCTGTTGCAAGGTGTTAAAACAAACAAATCATTCTACAATTGCAAGATTCGTAAATTATGGGATGAAGATTCTGTGGCCAGAGGATGTGTGTGAGGAAACGGTTCAGATGCCGCAGTGTACATGATTAAAGCTGCTACTGCCCTTAAGGTTTTCTACCCGAATGTACCTGCTTGGCCCATGCATTGCAACTTATTGCTGAAGTAGCAAGAAGTAATTTTCCCTGTGCGAATAAGTTGATATCAACAACAAAAAAGGTCTTCGTGAAAGCACTGCACAAAAATCAGTGCTATAAAAATTATCTCCAACATGTCCATTTGCCTCCTGAGCTAGTACTTACAAGATGGGGTACGTGGTTAGAAGCTGTGAACTTCTATTGTGAGCATTTTGAAGGAGTCAGTGGTGAACATCTTCTCTTCAGAAGTAGCTGTTTCTATACGTGAATCTCAGTACATCTAAAGTGGCAAGCTCCTGTGCTTGCATCAAAAGTAACTTCGGCTGATTGCCTAGCACCATCAAGACATCAGGTTCCCTTCTTCACGAATCTATGGACTTAATGGAACGTGCATAACAGAAGCTTAGTGTAGTTATAGGAAGGAAGGTAGGTGAAAAATTCAAAGCTGTGCTAAACAGGAATCCAGGGTACTCTACGCTTGTGTCCGTGTCTAAAGTGCTAAATGGCGACAATGTCAATTTACCAAAACATTTCTCTGCAAATGAGATTCCTATACTAAAATATGCTCCTTTTACTTCGTCTGACGGGGGGAGAAGCTTCTCTGCTTAAAAAAAAAAAAAAAAAAAAAAAAAAAAAAAAAAAAAAAAATATCCGATAGATAAACAATGACCCCTGAAAATGTGGAGAAGTATATGGTTATTCACTGTACGTTGAAAGAAGCAAAAGACTCAAAATGAAAATGTCTGGTTGTTCATTGTATGTCAAGAGATAGAAAACTGAAAATGCATTATAAAATTTAATTAGTTTGAATTGCTTGTTTCACTCATTGATAAATTGGTTCAGTATTTCAACATTGCTTTATCGTCTAAAATTTAAGTAAAATAATTATGTGAAATGAGTACATAATCCAAAACACATTTTTTATTTCGTAATGACCTACTCGAAAATAAATCTTAGGTAAATTCTGCATACAACAAAACATTTTCCCTATAATTAATTCTATATTTACGTAGTAAATTTTAACTCATAGTAATTAATTTATGTACTTACAGATCCATCAAATTACAAAATTCTGGGTAATTTGCAGTCTGCATTTAGTTTTGAGGTTGTAATCTTAGCATTTAGATTATTACATAATTTTACATATTTTGTTGATATTACATATTTCATTACATATTTTGATGTTTTTGTTACATAAATATGTACATATTTCGCACCTTGATATTACATAAAAATCTGGGCTTTACTGATGACTTAGTAATGTGGACTTCAAAACCAAAAAGCAAAAGTACAGAACTAGAAAAAACCATTGCAACAATCCTTAACCAACCTACAAAAGTGGTACCAAAAAAAATGTAATGACTGTTAATACAACAAAATCAAACTACCAAGTCTTTTCACTAAGAAAAAAACCACTAAAAATAAAACTAAATTTTGAGGGTCAACAATTACCAGAAACAAAGGAAGCAAAGTATTTAGGAGTTACACTTGATACCAAACTGACATGGACCAAACAAATAGAAAATGTAATACAAAGAGCAGAGAGGCGCCTTTCACTGTTAAAACGTCTAACAGGAATGAAGTGAGGATGTTCCAGAGCAACTCTTAACACAACATACAATGTATATATAAAGCCATTATTTACTTATTGCAGTGAAGTTCTTATAACAGCAAATACAAAAAAATTCAAATATTTCAAAACTAAAGTCTGGGACTAATTACAGGTGCTATCAAACCCACACCAATACCAGCTATGGAAATACTAACCAACCAATACCCCATTGAATATGAAATAGAAAAAGCAGCTCTTACTCAACACGAAAAGTTGATCAGACTCCCATTCAATACATGGAACAAGAGAAATTTTACACATACACTAAAGACTCAGGAGAGCTTTCTTTCCAAAATTCAAGACATCAAGAAGAATATATACCTTCCTAATTTAAAGGAAAACTTCATATCTGAAGTCAATCGGACACAAACATTAGACATTACATATTATTTACACCTGACAGAAGAAGTTAAGAAAAGTGATACTCCAACTAGTGTTCTAAAATTATTGGCATTAAAGACAATCCATACTAGATTTCCGGAACATGAATGGCCCCATATTTATACTGATGGATCATTGATATCAAACCGAGTTGAAGCAGGGGCTGGAGTCACGTGTTACCTCTTTTCCTATTACAAATCTGTAAGTTATGGAACTACAAACTTTGGTGGATAAATTGAAGCAATTCGAATGGTCCTACAAAATCTTTTGTACAGAATTTCACAATTTCAGCAAGCAGTTATTCTCCCAGATTCCAGGGCAGCAATTATAGCAATTACTTCCAAGTTGTCACCAAAAAATCAAACAATTATAGAATGTTGGAAAATCCTTACCCATCTAACAGCACTTTAAAAACATCTAGTCTTCCAATGGATACCAGCTCACTTTGGACTGAGTGGTAATGAGAAAGCTGGTTTCCTTGCAAAAAAGGGTACCAGTGGTGTACAAAAATCTATAGTTAATCTACCATTTAATGTAGCTAAAAGATTAGTCAACTCTGAATTCAAAAAAAAATTATTGCAAAATATTACTATGAAAAATCAAAGAACAAAAGATGGGAACTACCAAACATTCAAACAGTAATTCCTGAGTATCCTCGAAAAACAGCAGTTGCAACCTTCAGGTTGATTACAGGACATGATTTTCTGGCAAAACATTTAAACAGAATTGGGATAAATTCTTCACCACTCTGCCCTCTGTGTGATCTACAAGAGGAAATGGATGGAGACCACCTTCAAATATGCCCGGCCACTTCTAATGCCCCATCCATCAGCGAAAAATATTGGAGAGCAAGAGGATTAATGACTTCATTGTCAGAAATCCAGCATTAGCTAACAACAACAACAACAACTTTCTCTACTACGTAAAGTAGAGGAAATATTGTATTCCACCGAAAAATTTGATGTCGAGATTTCACCGGAAATATGTTTAGAAGCCCCTGAATGAAAAAAAAAAGCATTTTTAGAAAAAGGTGCGTGTGCTAGAAAATTTTGATTTTCTTGAAAATGGCTCTAACGGTTTTGATTAAAATGCAATATGTTTGAGATATTTTTATGACAAATGAAATGTATATATTGAATTTTTTTACTATAGCCCATGGAGTCCTATTTTCTCTGGTTGACTTTTGCATAACTGATAAAAACCGTTAGAGATAGACCAAGTCTTACTCTACAAAAATGTAGATCTTGCTAAAACACACAATTTATGTCCAAATAAATTTTTTTGCAGAGTGAACCATTTCGGAGATATTGCTTGTTATTTGTGTGAGTTTTGGAGAACTTATACTTCTATCAAATGGAACATTGTTATTAATTTTTTATATGTTAACCATGAGAGAGCAGAACTTGAAAGAACAGAATTTGATAGCTTTAGAAGATTTGACTATCACTCAAAGCCTGATGTATTCCCAGATTACCCTTGCACCTACAAGGAAATGAGCAATAATATAATTTCTGCAAATGTTTATCTCAACTAACACGAAGAAGATATAGGAATAAGAGTTTGTAAGAATGGTTAGTACAAGAGTAGAGAAAGTCATGTGAGTGCAATAGATCAGCTTTTTTATATGTTAACTGTGCAAAGAGAACAGAATTTGAAAGCCCAGGAATAAGTAACCTTCAGATGGTAATTATTATTTATTTATGGCAACATACTTACTGTTGGTGTTTTTAAACACACAAGCTGTGTGTGGGTAATGTTTGAGAGGTAGAAAAATATGAACTGGTTTGAGAATTCAATGTCATTCTGGCAGGTTGTCACAGTAGCTTAATGGTTAGAGCACCTGCTTAGTAAGCAGAGGGTCTGTGGTTCAAATCCCAGCTGTGGCATTGAATTTTTAAGTTCCAGTTCTACCTCTCGAACCTTCAGATGTTTGTTGGCATAAATAATAATAATTACCATCTGAAGGTTATTTAATCCCGGGACATAAAGTACTTGCAATAGTTACCATTGGGGTAATTGTCTCTGATGTGAGACTGCCTTTGTGGTTTACCGGGAAAAATACGAACTGGTTTGAGAATTCAATGTTATTCTGGCAGGTTGTCTCAATAGCTTAACGGTTAGAGCACCCGCCTAGTAAGTGGAGGGTCTGTGGTTCAAATCCTAGCTGTGGCATTGAATTTTTTAGTTCGAGTTCTACCTCTCAAACATTGCCCACACACGGCTTGTGTGTTTAAAAACACCAACAGTAAGTTTGCTGGCATAAATAAATAATTATTACCAGGTTGTTTATATTTGCTTCCTACTAAAGGGATACTATAGCTGACACATCAGTTCTTCCAATAATGTATAACAAATTGCAAAATCCATCATGTGTAATTGCACATTAAAGAAGTGGATGGCGACTTGTTAAAAATAATTTGCTGCTGCTTTTATGTGATTTATGTGAAAATTATTTTAAGGTGTTTCCTTTGTATGATTTTTGTGTAATTTATCTGAATATCCCAAAATATTTATTTACATAAAAAATTAGAAAATATGCATTTTTATGTGCAATAAAACTTAAAATATTTGCTCCGGGGTAAATATCCGGGACATAAAACTCAGTTTTAAGTTCAGACTAGGACAAACAAAATATGCATGTACCTAAAAATCCGATCCCTAGTAATCACATGGTGGCAATTCCTGGACAACAGTAACCTTGTATGGTTGTAAGTTTTGAAAGCTTTATTGCTTTCCATGCTGAAGCTTTTGAAATGTCAGTTTCTTGTGCAAGGCGCCTAAGAAATTTTCAAGGTGACCATTCTAAGGTGATTATTCTAAGCTTCCTCCAATTTTTCTAATTTCTGTTCCATAGGCACTCACCATTTTACCTTTCTTTTCCTATCACAAATTGTTCGCGTCTCCCTGAATTTATTTGCAAGCAAATGAAAGGTCTCTACTCAGAATATGCACACCAGGAAGTTCAGTTTCAAATTGCCTTACAACTTCCCTATAAGATGATGTGAGCACATTGTACTGTATGCTCACGACACGAAGGCTAGAGGGGAATGAAGGGCAGAGGAGCTTGAACTGTGTATCTACTCCGGTAGCAGACCTGTTTACTAGGAAATGAGTGTATGAGAGTGCATATTTCTAGCTATCGGTGTGTTATGTGACAACATTGTGTATTTTAAACGAACCTAGCATCCTTGTCATACTCGGAAACTAGGCATAAACACCGTGCGGGAAGCACAAAATGATTACGCTACACATTCCTAAGACTTGCCTTCTTGTCCTAGGCATACAGTACATAAACACTTCAAGGAAAACTAAACAGTCCTAATGTTATTCACTAGGACAGCACTTGACACCTAGGACAGCACTTGACACCTAGCAAACAGGAGTAAGACTGATGCACTGAAGGTCACACAGGCCATGCTCCTGCCGGCCAAGTTTTGTAGTAAATGCACTGTATGCAGCTAATACAATAAAATTTTAAGAAATATACTGTAACAAGTTTGTGGAGGAAATGGTGAGAAAGCAGCAATCGAGATCATCCTAAAGGAAATAAATATTATAGTAATTGGAGTTTACAGATCCCCAGCAGCTAAAAAAAGTTATTTTCTAAATAGCTTAGAGAAAATGTTACATTGCATTGGCTAAAATTAAATAATTATGGGAGATATAAATGTTGATTTGGTAAGCAATAACTCAGCAAAGTGTAATTTAATGGAAACAATGTTTAGGCAGAATTTACAAATTGGTACTAATGAGCCCACTAGGGCGACCAAACAAGCTGACTTGTATTGATAATGCATTCATAAATCTAGCAAAAATAACAAAATCTGTGATAGGGGACCATTATGGGCAACTCTTAAAATTACATGTAAAACGAGAAGTGCAACAAAATCTGTTTGAATACAAAAGACAAATAAATCGGCATAATTCACGTAAACTTAGGGAATTTCCTTCTAATGTAAGGTTGGAAGGATGTATACAAAGTTGGTAACATTGATGTTAAATATAAAATGTTTAGCAATATAAAGTTAAAGTCAGATATAAGTTGTCAAGATGAAAAATGGATGATAAAAGGTATAAGAAAAGTAATGGAAAAGAATGAGATTTCTAAATTCAGTAAAAAATCCGCATACAGGAGAGGAATCATTAAAATATATAAAGAACTATAACGTAACATTTAGAAAGGTAACACAGATAACTAAAAAGGTACATAACAGGGAATTTGTAATAAAATCAGAAAATAAGACAAAAGCAATATGGAGCATAGTAAACAATATTCATAACCAAAGGAAAAGTAAACAATGAAAATATCAGTGGTATATATTGTGGGCTATCAAAGCAATTACTGAAGCCTATATCTAACGTAAACTTAAGTAATATCAATAATAATTGCAATACTAGTGTTTCCTTTGAAGGACTAGCACGTCGGATGGAATATGTCTAGTTCTCTACCATTGAACAGAGGGGAGAACAGGGCTTCGGATGCTTGCTGCAGCAGCCTTCACTACAGTATGAGCATAGCGGATAGAAGAGATAGTGTGAGCTCTTCGGGAGTTACTATGGTTCGCTCACAAGATGGCACTGGTGTCGCGGTCGCTTCACTTTAGTTCACGAATGCATGGTGAAAATGGGTTTCATATTATCAATTAGCATTTTAAATACCTAAAATCGTAAGTACGAATATTTGAAATACTGTTTTGAAACATCGTCTTTCCTTGACACATAATAATTAATGAAGAACAATGGGAAATATCGGCTTACATGAATTTACGCTGAAAAATTAAACCATAATGCAAATTATGTATGTTATGTATATAAAATATCGAAACTCACCGTGGAATTAGATGTTGGAGACCTTGGAGAGTTTACGTGTTGATTTTGCTGACTTCGATGACGTCATTTCTCTACTGATTACCCTTGGTACGAAAAAAGAAGCGACACTTCATGTAATGTAGTGTTAAGTTTCCAACTAAATCCAGTTTATGTTCCACGCAGCATCCTATTCCACTGGGTCATAATATGGTTTCGTCTATGTTATCTAAGCACTCGTAAAATTTATCACCCCACAAACTTTCAGACGAGCACATTTTCTTCTCTAAAATAGCCTCGACTTGCAAAAGAATATTAACCACACATTGAGAGGGGTAGGTTAAATACCGACGATTTTTTTAGGGTGCCATAGTCTTTTATTGTAGTGAAAGTGGAAGCTAATGTGTCAGAGGGTAGATGGGTGGACAGAGTAGAGGCATAGGTTTTACAATAAGTTTTTCGAGCATTTTTTTACTATATAACATCTTTTAGAAATATTGTCCTCATAGAGTTCGGGAACTTCACTTTCCCAGTCAAGTATTTTAGCTTTGTTCTTTATTTTGTTTCCAACAAGATCCAACAGCTCACGGTTTTTTTTGCTCAGTTTGTTTTGCTAATATACGAATTTGATTCATAAAAGATGTAAGTGGTGGCTCCACTTTATTCTCACAATTAGCAGCATTTGACAGTGCAAGTTTTACAGGGACATACACAGCCTGTAGCATATGTAAATGCAAAAAGTCAACTGTGGAAGGATGGTCATCACTGCTCAAAGAACGCATAATTCCAAAGTGCCGTTCAAGGGGGTCTTGATTGAATTTTGCTGTTAAGACGTATGCAAATCCTCTATTCCATAAATACTCGGACACTTCCAAAGTACTTTGTAAGGTGACTCTAAGAGATTCCATTGTCCTAGTTGAGCAGAATGTGTTATTTTCAGGCGCTATTATGCCAAAGAAATCTTTTAGTACTCTGTAAGATTGCGAATTTTTATAGTGCTTTAATTGGAACTGTGGAGTTTAATGCATCTACAAGATTATTTACATCTCTTGTGAATAGTTCAGTATTTTCGCTTCCCTTAAATTTTTCAAAATTAATTTTCCTGAAGAAGTGATGCCATTTGCAGTGCTGTTACTGAACAGTTGAAAACACAGTCTCATATTCATTCTCTGAAAGGAGGTGGGGTCTATGTGGGATGAGGTCAATTTCGGGCAAACTCTAAGACCAGCAAATTTAGGAGAAGTGTCAGCTTCATAAATATCTATAAAAATTATATTGGATGCTCTTATTTCTATATAAGACATCCACCTTATCATGAAAATAATTTCTCATGCATTTTATTATGTGGGCGCAATCTGAAAAAGCCCACATTCTTCTTTTCTCATCAAGTGGCTGCTGTACATTTTCACATGTTGTTCCTATTCCTAAATTTTTCCATACTTTTTTGTTTGACTTCCATCACTAGTGAAACCAACAATCCTTGTCCCTGAGTTTTCTAACTGGATAATTACTTATATAAGGAGCTTAGCTAGTATATCACCGGGTGTAGCATTTCTACTTGCGTAAATCGCTACTGGTTGGCTCCAATTATGTAGTAAGGGAACAAACATAAAAACTAAAGCATGGTTAGCCATAGAATTTTTCTGATTGTCAGGAGTGTGTTCACCTAGATTCACGAATCCCCACTTTTAGTGAGTTAGCATTGAACCTAACTTCTCTTAATTTGACTTCATCAAATATTACAACTCCAGGACGTTTGTTTTCATCTTCTTCTTGATTGAATGTAGTAGAAATCGCATTTAGAGCATTGCTATTTATACCATATGTGCACTTTATCCCTTTAGATGATTTCCTTAAATGGGCTTGAGAAGGCAGGGGCAACAATTCATGTGTTAAGCGATGTCTATAACCTTTAGGACTTTTAATTTTAAATAGCAATCTTTCTAATAGAAATTCATTGGTGTAACGCATCCCCTTCGAGCTCGTCTGACATTTTTTAAGCATTGTACCTAGAACCAGCTTTTGTTTTTTAGTTAAACAATTTAAATTGCGTTTACGTTCGCAACAATTAGTAGCGAATTTCTTTTCTATTATTTTTAATTTAGCCCTCGTTTTAGATAGCAGGATTTTAGTTCTAACTAAATGTCTATTAAGGTTTCTAATTCTTTTCTTCAGTGTAGTAATTTCATTATTTACACTTGTTTGTGACCTTGGAGGAATTAGAACTGTTTTCTGTGATTTCCTCATTGTTGAAGGACGGTGCGTTTGAATTAAGAACTGGTTGGCTGTATCCTGCATCTGGTAATTTATTGATTGTTGAATATTGCTTTTTCAGTAATTTTTTGTCTCTGTTTTGTGGAGATTTTCGGGATTTATGCATTGTAGTTAAGTACCTGGGTAAATTAGGAAATATACAGGGAATTGCCCCTGGCTTTAACCGCCATTTAATTCTAGGGATTTCAACTAGTTTTCCATGCACAACGAAAGAATCAACTTTCACTAAGAAGTCCTCTGGAAAATGTTTGTCACAAATACTAGACTTAACAGATAATGTAGTGTCTTTCCTAGGAATAGACTTTTCCCATTTGTAAAACAGATTTTTATCTTTAGGAGGAGCAAAAAAAAATGTCTAGCTATTTAGCAGTTTCTGTATCCTTAACGACACCCGGGTACAAAACAAGTTGGCATTTTTAACAAATTATATTAATGTTGCTTGAAACTTACGTTTTGAAGAACACACACATTTATGCACAAAGTTAAAAGCAGTTTCGCAAGTTATATACCTAATTACTCTCAACACACAACGCATACGTATAAAATTATGTCTGTACTTTCGAATCACATACTAGGCAGTTTGGTCGCATTTTGAGGCGACTGCGATCGCCACGCCACAGTTTGGGTCAGTTGCCACGGAACCGCTGATCATGCAGTAAACTAGCGGAAGAGCTCACCCTTTCTCTTCTATCCGCTATGGTATGAGTAAAGAGGGGTGAGGCGGAGAAATACAGGAATAAGCACATCAAGGCTTCGGAATCCCGTGACGCTATACTCACACAAGCATCTTCGAAATGTGCCATGTGAACAAGACTGGCTTGGAGTTAGCAAGAAAGAGCATGTTTTTAATAGTGTGCAATTGTTACTGTCCTCCACAGCTGCATTAGTGTTAGTATTATTTATTTCATAGTGTACAGTGTACCAAGACAGTTGCTAGTGCTAATTCTTTGAAATGGATGAATAATGTGTAATAAAATAATTAATGAAAAGACCATTCTCGCAGCTTTAATACAAGGATAAATTAGTGATAGTAAAACAGGGAAAGCCTACTGCAGCTCTTCTCCACTTGCAGTGTGAGTAAAGGAAAAAAATAAAGATTCCTTACAAAAGATGTTTTTGATATAGGAGAACAGCGGATAGTATGGACCCCTTAAGGAAAAACGTTTATATGTTTGCTTAAAAGATGACACAGATACATTAAAACCTTTGTTTAAACCCCTCTTTTACGTATATGGTTCTAAAAAGTTATGATAACCAAAAGTCGCACACTGAAGGTTTAAAAAAGGCTTATATTTTTGGTAGCCGGAGAAAAGGTCGGATAGTATGGACCATACAAAAACGGACAGCATTTTAAATTAGATGAAAAGCTTTTGGGGTGCAATAACACACAGACTGTTTATATATGAAGCGATTCAAAATAAAAATGTAAAACTTTAATTGGCAAAAGTCATTTGTGTTCACACAAATACAAAGTATGGGTTTTTGTGGACAAAAATTGTCATGAAAATCAGATAATTTTCATAAAAAAATCATAAGGTTTTAACTAAGCTTTATCCAACAGTTATTGTTTTTACAGTAGAAACAATAATAATACAAAGTATCTTCAATTACTACACAAAGTTCACGAGCCCAGACCATACATACTTTTCACTGGATCCAGTTTTCTTTAAAACTCTCCCCACACATAATGCAATCTACATTGTCACATGTTTCATCTTTTCTCAATGTGCCCGGCTTTGAATTTTTATAATCAATGGGCTTGATTTCTTTTTTCTTCTTTCCATGCGGTTTGGGTTTCTTTTCAATCTGGATTCCAGGCCTAACTCCTTGCAGCTTCTGTGTTTCTCAAACTTTAACTGCCTCCACATCTCTTTTGCAGCTTCTTTTGCAAATTCCTATTTTTCTGTTTAATCAATATTTCCTTAATGGGTGTTCAGATAAGTATTTCACTCTTCTCTACTTTTCTTTTTCAATTAGCCAACCTCTTTTCAGCACAGGATGGCAACGGAGACACCTGCTTCAAAACATTTGAAGCATTAGATTGTGTAAAGAGACAACCTGGAGTGGGTGGAATAGGTGTTGTATCAGTTGAAGGAGGGGTTCCTGCAATAGGAACAGTAGCTTTAGCAGTGGTCTCAGGGGGTAATGGATGTTCTATGTTGGTAAGGGCACTGTCCATAAAATCCAAGTCACTGAAAATGTGTAGATTAAAAGAGTGGATTCCTGTGCACTTGAAGCCACTTTCCACTGTATCTAAGCGACACACTTGCTTGTAGGCATCTGCAACTAACTTTGCGATGTCATAGTTATGATTCTAGCTCCAGGGTTTGCCCTTATCCACAAACTGCAAGCATGATTGTAGCAGTTTTTGAAAGGTTTCATGAAGGACCTGCCAAGAGGCTGTAGCTTGTGTGTTGTATCAGATGGGAAAGACAGCATGTGGACATGGTTTGTCCGAACATAAATCACGTCAAGCTCCTTGTGCGTTCCATGACCGTCAATGATGAGCAAAACAGGATCTTCTGCACTAAGTTTTATAAAAGCCATGAAGTGCTGGAGCCATTTAAGGAAAGCCTCAGTTGTCATCCATCCACAAGGGGTTGAGAAAGCACAACCCTTAACCGGGACACCTATCATTAGGCGATGGTTCATTCTTTTCCTTGGAAAAATTAAAAGTGGAAGAATAAACTGTCCGGTCACACTCATGCAGCCACATTATGACCCCTCTCTCCTAATGTCATCTTTCCAACTTGGTGCTTCACGTTTATTGTTGACCTTGTCATCTTCATGTACGCAAGAAACTCCTGTTTCGTCAGCGTTAAAAATCCTAGATGGACGAAATGAGTGTTTGCCAAGTAAGACTTTCAATTGGTTAAACACCTTTCAACCCGTCGTTGTTAAATCTTGACACAATGCATCAAACTTGTATACTGAGTCTTCCTGTAAGTTAATTCTGGGTGCCTCTTCATAAAGCTCGCATAGAAATCTTTTCCTGCAGTTTTCTTTTCTTTATTGAATCGGTGAGGCAATTTTAAATTTTCCGCCAAATCACAAGCTAAGTTTCAGAATTTTCTTTTTGCTAGGGAAACAACCTTGAATCCAAATCTCTCATACCTTCTACTAAAGTTGATTAAAACTCTTCTTCAAATGTTGGTTTGAAAAAGCCCATCTGGGGTTTCATGTTGGTTTGCTGGTTTCTTAAAACAGATTTTATTTTTCTTTGAAGTGTAGTTCTAGGAACCTTAAAACAATCAGCTGCAGCTCTTGTAGTCATTTGACCCTCTAAGATGCATGAAACTGCCTGTTTCATAGCAACCTCTTTCCACTTTCCATGTCCCTCACCTTCAGGCTTCTTCTTGAACTTCGGCATCGCAACTTAAAAATAAAATTTACAATCTACTTAGGTGGCCCCGTACTACCCAATTTTTGTTTTGCCCATACCGACATTGTGCACTTAAACATGTCAAAAACCGAAAATGACTTGAGCAGCCAGAATTACATCATTGCAGTATAATCTATATTAAGTCCAGCTGAATAGTTTGGTAATTTTACTCCTTACCTTTAACATTAAACAATGATCACAAAAGTTACGCACAGCAGCAACTCGACTACATGAAAACAAACAAAACGTTGTGGCAGTCAAAACAAAGCACTTGTATCAACCAACTTCTATAACAAAATGGAGCGATGAAGGAGCTGTAACCTTGGCAGTGTATGTGTCTGCTACTTTGCGCTAAATCCGAGAAAAACTAAGTGATCCATACTATCTGCCTGTCCCCTAAATGATTATGATAACTATGTGTGGCTAACTGGTTCATGCTAATTAAATAAACTTAATTGCTGGCCATACTTGTAGTTTGCAACTGAAAAAAATGCCCGGAATTGACTGATTTAGCATATTTAATCACAGATTTGGATAAACATAAGAAATCACCAACGCATATAAAATCTTTTGCAGCAATAAAAACTTTCGACACTCAATGGACAGACCATTCATTGAATTATGAGAAAAAAATAGCTGACCATTTGCATAACGAAAAGGTTAAAGGAAACACCAATGTATGGAATATATTGAGTGATACAGAAGTACTTCTTGAAAAAGAAAAATGTTCTTTTAGTAGCCATGATGGAAGTGGGGAGTAATTAAATAAATGCAATTACATAAAACTCCTGTCTCAGCATTTAAAGACAGCTACAAAGACACTTCTTATACAAAACGACCTAATCTATGCTGTGGCCAGTGTTGTTAGAGACAACTAGGGCTCGGAAGTTCATGCCCTAAAAAACACTGAAATATGCTCTTAAAAACTTCAAAATATGCCAAGAAATATGCACTATTTAACTAAAACAATGTCCCTTTTCAGTAGACGAGTTAGTGTAAATAATAAAGTTACCTTATTCCTTAGAGGTTGAAGCAGAAGTGAGTGAGTGATTAGGGTTTAAGGGCCCGTCGACAGCTAGGCCATTAGAGCCCCGAAGCATAAGTGGTCCCGCTGCTAGTATTAACTGCTAAATTGCAGTTCACAACCAACACTGCACACATTTTCAACTGTAAAACATCGTGTTGTCTCCCAAAACACTTTTGTAACGTGAAAAACTTCTCTCCACGTCACAAGATGTTATCGGGTATATTTAAATGATGTTAACTGCTTCACAGAAAGAGTCAAGTCTCTTGGTGTGACAGATGGTTTTCTTTCGAGGATGTCTCAAACATCGCACATCTGTTTATAACCAGAATTTTTTGAAATTACATAATTCACTTTCTCTTTCACTTTTTGTCCTATGCTACCAGGAACCGAACTTAGATCACATTTTGTTTTTTCAAAGGCAGTGATTCATGCAAAGGAGATCCTACAGCTTCCAATGCCGTTATGGCTGTTGGTAAGAAAGAAATATGGGCAGATATGAAACTAAGATCCTCTTTTAACCCAGTGCCTGACAAAATATTTTGCAGTTTCTATTGACGAAGCATCTTTCGAGTCCAATGAATTAACAACAACTTCTACTATTTCTATGTGCTCAGCATAATATAAAACTGCATCGACCCAGTACTGACCTGCTGATGTCTTCACATTAACAACTTATCCTTTCTTTCCCGGCACAATAAATATTATGCGAAAGAGCATCATCAAAGGCAAGATTTTTTGTGGTAATTATTTGAAAAATTCGCTTTAGTAATTTAAGTTAGCTGTGTTTTCTGTTGAATATTATACCAAAAATCTGGTGTGTTGCACTCACATGACTTTCTCTACTCTTGTACTAACTGCTCTTAAAAACTCTTATTGCTTATTTCCTTGTACAATAGGTGCAAGGGGAATATTAGAATACAGTAGGCTTTGTGCGATAGTCAAATCTTTTAAAGCTTTGAGATCCCGTTCTCTTTGCACTCTACACATATAAAAAAATCTGATGTGTTGCACTTACATGACTTTCTCTACTTTTTTACTAACCATTCTTACAAACTCTTATTCCTATATCTGCTTCGTGTTAGTTAAAATAAACATTTGTACAAATTATCTTATTGCTTATTCCTTGTAGGTGCAAGGGGAATATTAGAATACTTTCTACAATAGTCAAATCTTTTAAAGCTTTGAGATTCCGTTCTCTTTGCACACTTAACATATAAAAAAATGAACAACGATGTTCCATTTCACGAAAGCTTTAAGTTTTCCGAAACTCACAGACATAACAAGGAGTATCTCCGAAATGGTTCAACCTACAAGAACATTTATTGAGACATAAATTGTGCATTTTAGCAAGATCTACGTTTTTTGTGCAGTATGATTTGGTCTATCTCTAACGGTTTACCAGTTATGCAAAAGTCGTCCAGAGTAAATACGACTACAGGGGCTATAGCCAGAAAATTTAAGATATACATTTCATTTGTCATAAAAATATCTCAAACATATGACATTTTAATCAAAATCATTAGAGCCATTTTCAAGAAAATCAAAATTTTCAAAAAATTTTCCATGTAAAGGGTAGTTTAGGGTGGGGCTATTTTCTTCAAAATCTTCGTGTCGCATCCTTGAAAGACATTAAACTTAAATACCAACTTTTGTTTTTAACCGACTTTTTGTTTTTGAGTTATGCTGTCCACAGACACACACACGGGCCTTTTTCTAAAAATGCTTTTTTTTTTATTCAGGGGTCCTCAAAACATATATTTCCGGTGAAATCTCGACATCGAATTTTTGGGTGGAATACAATACTTCGCCTACTTACCAGTAGAGAAAGTAAAAATTAACGATGATGCATTTCACCAAAGTTTTTTAAGTTTTCCGAAACTGACACAAATAACAAGGAACATCTCCGAAATGGTTCACTCTACCAAAAAATTTATTCAGATATAAATTGTGTGTTTTAGTGAAATCTACGTTTTGTGTACAGTAAGATTTTGTCTATGACGGTTCACGCGTTGTTCAAAAGTCATCCAGAGTAAACAGGACTACATGGGCTATAGCCAGAAAGTTCAAGAGATACATTTTATGTGTCATAAAAATATCTTAAAACATATGTCGTTATAATCAAAATCGTTAGCCATTTTCAAGAAAATTAAAATTTTCCATGTTAAGGGTAGTTTAGGGTGGGGCTATTTTCTTCCAAATTTTCGTGTCGCATCCTTGAAAGACATTAAACTCAAATACCAACTTTGGTTTTTAAACGACTTTTGGTTTTTGAGTTATGCTGTCCACAACTGACAGACACGCACACGGATCTTCTTCTAAAATGCTTTGATGGGAACAATACTTCCCCTACTTACCAGTAGGAAAAGCAAAAATGAACGATGTTCCATTTCACGAAAGTTTTAAGTTTTCCGAAACTGAAACAAAGAACAAGCATATCTCCGAAATGCTTCACTCTACAAGAAAAAAAATATTTAGACAAAAATTGTGTGTTTTAGCGAGATCTACATTATTTGTATAGTAAGATTTTGACGGTTTATTCAAAAGTCATCCAGAGTAAACAGGACTACATAGGTTATAGCCAGAAAATTCAAGATATATATTTCATTTGTCATAAAAATAATCTTAAACATATGGCATTTTGATCAAAATCGTTAGAGCCATTTTTAAGAAAATAAAAATTTTCCATGTAAAGAGTAGTTTAGGGTGGTGCTATTTTCTTCAAAATCTTAATGTCGCATCCTTGAAACACATTAAACTTAGATACTAACTTTGGCTTTTAAGCAACTTTTCGTTTTTGAGTTATGCTGTTGACAGACAGACAGACACACACACACACACACACACACACACACACACACACACACACACACACACACACACACACACACACACACACACGCACGCACGCACGCACGCACGCACGCACACGCACGCTCGCGCGCACACACACATTTTTCTAAAAATGATTTTCATTTTATTTATTTATTCAGGGGGTCTCAAAACGTATATTTCCGGTGAAATCACGACATCGAATTTTTGGGTGGAATACAGTACTTCCTCTACTCACCAGTAGAGAAAGTAAAAATGTGCATTAATTTCGCACTAAAGTTCAGGTAAAATTAATACTGGTAGAAATTACTGAAATTAAAATTAACAGGTAAGTGATGTTACTGTAACATTATTGTTCAAAAATTCTCCAAATTGAAGCATTTATTTTACTATCATAACATGAGCCACTACATAATATATATAATTTATTATTATTATTATTATTATTATTATTATTATTATTATTATTATTATTATTATTACTATTATTACTATTATTATTACTGTATTATTATTACTATTATTATTATTATTATTATTATTATTATTATTATTATTATTATTATTATTATTATTATTATTATTATTATTATTATTGGTGGTGGTGGTGGTTGGGTTTTTTTTTTTTTTGAGAACTCTCGGAACTGTAAGAACATGACATCGAAAGACGCCTACCTGTATTTCTTGATCTTGTCTCATCATATTATGTCATATTATGTACCCAAGAATAATTGTTATTTTGCTTCATCGTATTTTGTTTTTAGAATGTAGGAAATCATTTTTGAAATAAGTTCCCATTTCTCTTTTGTTTGGAGCATATAGCCTACAATATTATCTGTATTAATAGCTGCACCTATATGTTGATCTACGGTTTGTCTAGCAGAGATCCATCTTGGACAGACCAGCACCACATGCTCTGCTGTCTCGGTATCGCCGCAATATGTGCATCTGTCATCCTGGGCCAGTTTCAAGGAGCACAAATAACTCTTAAAACAGCCATGTCCTGAGAGAAACTGTGTTACATAGTAACCCACTTCTCCATGTTGCCTATGTAACCATGGTTTTATTTCCGGAATCAGTCTTTTGGTCCATTGTGCTGTTACCTGCTCCTCATTCCATTCCTGTTGCCACCTCTCATAGGAACGTTCTTTTGCTACCCGTTTTTGTTGGTATCGATTTGCCTCTTGTTGGTTCGTTCTCTCCGCAATTAACAGATGTATGGGCACAGTTCCGGCTATGACTTGGATCGCTTTGGTGGAAACGGTCCTGTACGCACTGGCAATTCTTATGGCCATCTTCCTTTGCGGTTTTTCAACCAGCTTCCTCTATGTGGCTTTATCGATCCACTCTTTCCATACAGGTGCTCCGTATAGTATAATTGAGTTGACAACACTAGCCAATATTCGTCTTTTAGATGGCCTAGGACCTCCTACGTTTGTCATCAGCCGGCTCAGAGCCGCAATTACTTTTTCTGCTTTTGCTGTTACATCTTGGATGTGTGGGCCCATACCAAAGTTATGTCCTATTCTGATACCAAGGTATTTTAAGCTTCTCGCAGATTTTATTTGTGTAGTTCCTATAGTCACTTCAATTTCTCTTACAGTTCTTCTCCCTACAAGGACAACTATTTTAGTTTTATGTGGAGCTAACTGCAGACCTTTTCTCAGCATCCATGATTCTACTGAGCTCTTGCTTCCATACATCATCATAACAGGCATTCCACAGTGTGGGGCCTAGAACAGAGCCCTGTGGTACACCGCAGGTCATATCCATTGTACTCTTCTCTCCAATCATGATTACTCTGTTCTGTAGATAGCTGCATATAAGTTTATTAGATAAGGTGCTATGTGTCGTCGTCTTAACTCATCCACTAATCCCTTCCAGGGAACTGAATTAAATGCATTTTTAACGTCCAGTGTTACCAATGCTACATATTTCTTTGCATTTAGCTTTGCCTCTTCTGCAATATTTTGAACTACCTGCACTGCGTCTATGGTAGACATTCCTTTACGGAAACCAAACTGGTTTGCTGACAGTCCTTCCCCTTTCTCTAGCTCTTCAATTAATCTTTTGTTAATGATCTGCTCAAACATTTTACTAATTACATTTAGCAGACATATAGGCCTGTATGACTTCCTTTCTTCTATTTTACTAGGTTTTTCGACAAGACTTAGTCTTCCTTCTTTCCATTTTTTAGGGAAGTCCCCTGCCACAATTAGTTTGTTTATCGTTTCAGTCAGGAGTTCAGGTTTCTGTGTTGCAATGAGCTTAATAATCTCTGATGGTATACCATCTGGACCCGCAGCTTTACCTGATCTAATTTTTTTTCCGGCCTCTCTGATTTCTTCTTTCGTGCAGACTGGAATATTGCCTACATCGGTCATTTCCGGTCATATTATCGTTTTACATTTCGGGAACAATCCTCTCGCTATATTCATTTGCTCGTTATCAGTAGCTACTATTGGTGATCTCAGTCCCAGCTTGCCGGTAACTATTTTATAGCCAATGCCCCATATATCATTGTCTACTTCTATGTGGTGGCGGTGGCGGTGGCGGTGGTGGTGGTAGTACCACCACCGCCGCCGCCGCCATCACCACTACCACCACTACTATTACTATACTACTGCTGATGCTGAGGGCTAGGAAGTTCATGCATTTGCATGTTTTTTCATAGGCGTTAAAAATGTATGCTTTTACATTATGTGCACGAATTATAGAATTTTAAGTTATTTGGACGTGATTTTATGGTGCATATAACTGCATATTTTCTTGATTTTGATAAATGCATATTATTTCAATACTATAGCCTCTATATAGCATACTTTAATGATTTTTTTTTTCACCTGGATAACATTTTTCATATTGGTAGTGTTGCATATGATGATGTAACTCGCGAGGTGGCGAGAAGCAATGCTTGGTCATGTTGTTATGCAGTGAATCCCCTGGTTCCATTCTATCTATGTGTGTAGAGAATAATCAGTGCGTTATCTGACAGGTTTATATTAACAAAGATAAACTGCAGGTCAACGTTTTGAGCAGCACGATTATAGCAGCGCTTGCCTCTGCGTGGTCTTCAAACGTAACAGTGTTGTGAACTGGTTCCCTCCAAATTAAATTAGGCGTATAAAATGTTAAAAAGTTCTTCAAATGCCGAAAATAAAACCAACTTAGAGTGCTAGATTAATTAATTTACAGAAAGAGTTTTCGGGTGATTTAATATCTACAGATAATAGGGCACTGTTTTGTGGAGCGTGTGACAAAAATATAGGGAGTGAGAAAAGATTTCAAATAGTTCAGCACATAAACACAGCAAAACATATGGAGAATTTAATCAGAAAACTCGCAAACAAATAACCTGTTCTAAAACAATTAGTAGTGTTTAGGAAGTAGGGTTACTGAATTTTCCTACGACTTGCGCCAAGCATTTTTAGCTGCTGATATTCCCTTGTTCAAAACTAATAATCCGATATTTAAAAACTTTCCTGCCAAGTACACTCGACAACATGTGCCTGAAGAAAGTACACTGCGTAAGACTTATGTAGGACATTGTTACAATAAGATATTGTCAAATATACAAAATTTAGCGGATCAATTTGTGTGGTTGTCTGTTGATGAAACCTCTGATTCTGAACGCCGTTCTATTACTAATATAATCGTGGGTGCCTTAAATAATGAACAAAAGACTACAGCTTATCTCTTTAATATGTGCAAATTGTCGGCCACTGACAATGTAACTGTGACACAGTTTGTGATGGACTTTTTGAAATTACAGTGCCCATGTGGAATCGAATACAACTGGTTGCTTTTATTTGTTACCTTATATGGTAAAAGCAGGAAAAACTCGGAAAGGTATTTTTCCTAACTTAATTCATATAACTTGTTAGGCACACGCTCTTCATCGAATTTCTGAGACAATACGCGATTCTTTCCCACTGGTAGATAGATTTGTGTCCAGTACAAAGAGAATTTTTGTTAAATCTTCTAAAATAGGTAGTTAAGTTGTTTAGATCAACAGCACCTAATGTCCAACTTCCTCCTGCACCAGTGTTAACTCGATGGGGAACATGGGTCGATGCAGTTTTATATTATGCTGAGCACATAGAAATAATCGAAGAGGTTGTTAACTCATTGAACTCGAACGATGCTTCATCAATAGAAACTGCAAAATATTCTGTCAGGCACTGGGTTAAAGAAGGATCTTAGTTTCATATCTGCCCATTTTTCTTTCTTACCAATAGCCATAACGGCATTGGAAGCTGTAGGATCTCCTTTGCATGAATCGCTTACTGTGCTTGAAAAAACAATATGTGATCTAAGTTCGGTTCCTGGTATCATAGGACAAAAAGTGAAAGAGAAAGTGAATTATGTAATTTCAAAAAATCCTGGTTATAAACAGATGTGCGATATTCGAGACATCCTCGAAAGAAAACCATCTGTCACACCAAGAGACTTGACTCTCTCTGTGAAACAGTTATCATCATTTAAACATGCCGCTATAACATCTTGTGACGTGTAAAGAATTTTTTCGCGTTAGAAAAGTGTTTTGCCAGACAATAGACGACGTTTTACTGTTGAAAATTTGTGTAGTGTTGGTTGTGAACTGCAATTTAGCAGTTAATACTAGCAGCGGGACCACTTCTGCTTCAACCTCTAAGGAATAAGGTAACTTTATTATTTACACTAACTCGTCTACTGCAAAGAGACATGAACTGTTCGAATGAAATAGTGCATATTTCTTGGCATATTTTGAAGTTTTTAAGAGCATATTTGCATGCGTATTTCAGTGTTTTTTAGGACATGAACTTCCGAGTCCTACTGATGCTGATGCTAACTACAATATAATATATATTTTATCAGACATCAGGGTCATTGCCAACAGCAGCATCACCTAATTGCAACCTACAAGAAGTTATGACACTTTCATTTTTCATTGCCCTTCTGTCTGTTACAACCAAGTTAAAAATCGCTCGTCAGCGTTTGACACTGATAACCAAAGACATTGAAGGGACTTTTGATAGAAAAGTTAGTAACACTCACCTTTTACTTTGAGTGCTAAGAGTGCTGTATCTAATTTGTTGCTATGGCCCAACTGTTCAACAATGGCAGAAAGCTCTCTGTGCCTTAACTTTATTGCGGTGCCTTTGGTAACACGGAATGTGGCCTTATGAGATAACCTTTTATTGTAGCCTCGCCGATTGCATTGTCGGGAAGCTTTCTTTGTCTCTGCCAAGAATATTTATTTTGTAATATTGTTAGAAATTGGTCTCAAAGGAAGCTGGATTATTGATTTGGTAAGAATTGAATGTAAATACTTTCACTGTTATTAAAATCAAAAGATAAGCACCAGCAACAATAAGTCAATGAATAAGAATACTTATATTTCTAAGCAAAATTTTAAAAAAGTTATACAGTACATTATCCTATAAAACAAAGCAATTATCATACTTTCAGTAATATCACTAATGAATTATATTTATTAGAGACTCTTGAAACCATATGATATAATATTGTAGCAACACTGACACTGCTTACAGTTCAACTGCCTTGTAGACAGTAATTATGAACTGCTGGTGTTACTCTGTTTACATCGTTAGCATGCCTCATTGCAAGCATCTTGGTGTTGGTGATGTTTTCTTTATGCGACTCTATCTCCAAACCCCTGCCTACTTGCGACATACATGTATAGTAACTCTTCTCACCGAGTGCACTCATATCGTGGCTGACTAGTAGAATATTAGGAAAAGTAGATAAGCAGCATTCACCGTAGACCTATTTTTACATGCTTTATATTAGCTTCACGTGTATGGATGGATGGATGGATGGATGGATGGATGGATGGATGGATGGATGGATGGATGGATGGATGGATGGATGGATGGATGGATGGATGGATGGATGGATGGATGGATGGATGGATGGATGGATGGATGGATGGATGGATGGATGGATGGATGGATGGATGGATGGATGGATGGATGGATGGATGGATGGATGGATGGATGGATGGATGGATGGATGGATGGATGGATGGATGGATGGATGGATGGATGGATGGATGGATGGATGGATGGATGGATGGATGGATGGATGGATGGATGGATGGATGGATGGATGGATGGATGGATGGATGGATGGATGGATGGATGGATGGATGGATGGATGGATGGATGGATGGATGGATGGATGGATGGATGGATGGATGGATGGATGGATGGATGGATGGATGGATGGATGGATGGATGGATGGATGGATGGATGGATGGATGGATGGATGGATGGATGGATGGATGGATGGATGGATGGATGGATGGATGGATGGATGGATGGATGGATGGATGGATGGATGGATGGATGGATGGATGGATGGATGGATGGATGGATGGATGGATGGATGGATGGATGGATGGATGGATGGATGGATGGATGGATGGATGGATGGATGGATGGATGGATGGATGGATGGATGGATGGATGGATGGATGGATGGATGGGTGGGTGGGTGGGTGGGTGGGTGGGTGGGTGGATGGATGGATGGGGGATTTAATGTCATACTGGCAAGTTGGCCATGGTAGCTTAATGGTTAGAGCAGCCGCTCGATAAGCGGAAGATCCGTGTTTCAAATCCCAGCTATGCCATTGAATTTTCCTGTTTCTGATTCAACCTCTTAAACATTGCCCACATACGGCTTGTGTGTTTAAAAACACCAGCAATAAGCTTGTTGGCATAAATAAATAATAGTGACTACAAGGTTTGAATTTGTCACTTTAACTGTTTGGGAGAAAAGTGCACCTAAAGAAGAAAATGTGTGAGCAATTTTGAAAATATTTTGTTTATTGGAATATCAATAGAGTAAAAATTATTAACCTTACTTATGATTTGATTGTGGTTTTTGAATCAGAAGAAGCTGTTTTATAATTGGTAAAAATTTCATTATGATAGATGTATAGTTTTCAAGAAACACTAACATACGTTGTATTGAGATTCTGCATGAAAATTGCTATTCTGACACTACCAAGTGTTCTTAAGTGTGTATAAAGTTGGTTACATATAATTTGCACATGCTACCATTAGCCGTGACAGGTACTAACTGGCATGGATATGAGCTATTTCCTTTCCTCTCCAAATCGTGCTTGCATTCAACCTTAACGTCCAGAATACTGTAAATCCAAGCCAGATATAAAGTGGCATGGATCCATAGAATAGTAATATAATAAAGTTGTAAACTTGTAATTCACTGTCACTTCCTTCAGCCTCTATAGCTTCCCTGGAAAGCTTTTCTAGTGTCAGACACATTTCAATTCACCTAAGAGTAATAAGAACAATGCTTGTATCTTCGATATAACTGAAAGTATGCAAAACGTATACGTATTTCTTCATTTTATTAAGGTAGTGCCATGGCACAGAGGCACTACCCCCAGAGCCACCCCTGCAGAAAATGACCTCTCCATGTCACAGGAAGTTGATGGTGCAAATTTAAGTAGATCAAATTTTTCAGGACAGGCATCATCTGGAGGCTTCTGTTCTTCATTGTTGAGAATCGTGTGTATTGCTATCAATATCAAGAAGTCGTGTTTTCTCTCTATAACAGACTCAAATTTCTTCATTACTTGTATTCCAACAGTCCCTTCAGCAGCATTTAACTTAGATTTCACATCTTCCACAACGTTCAAATATTCCTTCAATGTAATGTCATGAGAATGAGTTTGTCATTTCAAAATACTGTCAGCAATGAATCCAAAATTGGTTTGTGTGTAAGTTAATTGGCACTGTGCCTCAGAATCACTGAAGGCACTCTGGGCGTCACTCACTGAAACTGCTGGTTTATCTGAAAACGAATCTATCACAGACTTCACATCTTGAAAATGTTCACTATAAATGCAGGCAGCTTCCATCCACATACTCCACTAATCAGAACAGATTCAGGGGGCAATTTCACATGTGGCAATTGCTTTCTGTAGTGCAACACACTTTGGGGGGCTTTAACAAATACTTTCTTGGTTTCTGAAATAATGCTGTTCACTTGTGGATATTTACTTAGTACTTCTTCAGCGATACATTGCAGTCCATGGATGAGACAAGTGAAATAAATCACATTTTCATAGAGCACACGTAAAGCAGTTCCTGCCTTTAGCATGTATGCTGTAGCATCAGAATAAAGAACAAGAATTTTATCTTCTTGAATGCCTTCAGGTCACAATACATTAAGTCCGTCATTCACAAAATGGTGTATGTCGCTGCTTCCCTGTAACATGAATACAGGTAGCATTTTTTGGAGCGTTAGGTATCTGCCTCTGACAATATTTCTCTAAAAATGTGTGATATTTAGGCACTTAGAATTTTTACCATGGAATATTTGCAGCAACCATAGCAGTATGCATGTCTTAGAAGAATGTATTCCTTGCATTTGAAGACTGTTGCATTTGAGATAAGATGACTTGCTTCTTAGATGGTTGTAGTGCTTTATTCCTAGTGCTCAGAGCACTGCTCACATGTTGGTCAAGTTGTGATTTCATTGAACATGTAATCTTCTTATTGCAAGCCTGGCAGAGAATCACAGCTCCATTAGTAGTTTACTGTATTAAAATTGCAAAAACATGCTTTTTTCACGGTAATAGACAATGCTATTTTACATAAACAGTGGTAAAAATATGTATAAAAAAAAGGGAAAAAAAACATGTTGCTATGCTCAAATATGTCAAATATATAACAAACCAAGGTTCTAATTCATGGACTTTTAACATTTTTAATTATGTATAAGCAAAGGGAAAGAATATGTACACACAAATCCTAGCTCTACTGATGGTAGATGATGTGCAGCTTATCCGGGGAAGATTTCAAATGATTGATTTCTGAAGGACAAGCTTTTCTTATAAAACCAACAGCTCTAGCTTAGTGCCAGCTTAATCTTTGTGGAAGAGCTTGTTACAGCCATGTAACTACACTTTTCTTTTTCTCCAAACATAACTGCTGCCCCCATCGGAAATGAAATGTTCTTTTAAAATCTCTTGGTGTAAGCTGAGGTCTTAAATTCTCCATTACAGTATTGAATATACCTTCAGCCATTGTGCATTTCAATCAAATCTGGGAAATTATTATGGTCCATCAAATTAGGTAGCATTATTTAAATATAAATTATTGATGAAGGGAATTTGATGAATTTGGCTTTCATTTCCGCAGCAATATGGGTTAATACATTGAGCATGCAAGCCTAGAATGAAGAATACGATCCATCTCCACACTATTTGGTATCTGAACATCAATTTATGACTCAAAATCATTAACCAGTTGATTCCTTTTGGCAACTTTATAGTACTGAAATCATTAGCTGCTACTTACTTTTCATTCTCCAGTGGTTTAACTCAGATTCCAAAGATTTTTCACTCACTACAGATACTTTCAAAGGAGCTTGATAGGCTGGACTTCCTTTGTGTTTAAAGATTTTTATTTGATAGGCTGAACTTCCTTTGTGTTTAAAGATTTTTATTTGGAGAGATGCCATCTGGTCTGTTTTGTTTTCTACAAAACATGATGCTGTAATTATTGACCACTGTTACAAAATATTAATTCCTTGTTTATTTCCTTGTGGCGCCTGTGTCCCATCTTTTTTATAACAGTTTCCTATTTTTCACTTACAACCATTCCTATTACAGAAATCTTTCTGTTCTATTGTTCAAAAGCCAGGAAGGTGACAACCTACACGATTTGTAGAAGTAGGGCCACATGTGGATGACACATTTTCAACACATGTTATTCCATTTCCACTTATTTCTTTACTTTCATCGCTTCTTCCATTTTCATCATCACCCCCAAACAACCTAATGTTTTATTTGCTGGAGATGAGAAACACTTTGTACAGCTGGAACCTTCTTGGCCCCTGACCTTGAGTGGAAATCCTGTAGGCGAACCTATAGCTTCTGTCTCTTTCATCAGCTCATATAATTCTGTGAATGAAACCATACGCAACAGGTGGGGTGGGGAGGGGGAAGGTAGTGGTAACTGCATTTCAACAGTTCTTGCTAATTCACAGTTGCTTTTTTGTGCAGCATGCAGTAATTAAAGACATATTAAGATATTTGCGATAAGAAGTGAATGTAGTGAATTTACGAGACATTGATCATAGCATAAATCAATTATGCTACCACTGCTTTCTAAATTAAGATCCAAAACATTACACAATCAGAGCAGCGAAATTGTTTCAAATGTATGGGCATACATGAAGGAAAGAGCTAAAAGCAAAGAACTGCTTATATCAGAAGAGTTTTTCAAAAAATTAAAAAAGTTCAAAAACGCTTATCAGATGCCACAGGAGCGTCAGAAAGAACACTGAAACGAATTGTTCAAGAACGCGAACATGAAAATCAGAACACATTTCTTGGAACTCCAGGCAAAAAAAAAGTTCCAAAATGAGTAATGGATCTAGATGACTTCGATAAATGTGTCGTTAGAAGAAGGATTCATAATTCTAATGTTCAGGAAAAATGTGCTTTTTTTTTAATTTTTTTAAATTTATTTTATATATATATTTTAGTTAACGTCCTCCAACGTAATGTCATATCGGACGGTGAATGAATGAAATGGGTGAAATGATGCTCAAATGAGCCCGAGGTCCATGGAGCTTTAAGTTACCCAACATTCGTCTTCTCAGGATAAGGGAAAACCTGTGAATAACCTTACCCGGATAACTTACCCTAAGCGAGATTTGAACTCGTGATCTCTTGAACATGAGGCAGACACGCTTACCATCACGCTACCGAGGCGGGCAAAAAAAGTGCTCATACAATAGCTAAATTACTTAGAATTTTAAGACAAGGCATTAAGTTTCGGGGCAACAAATCATCCTTAAACAGAATAGTGAGAGAACTGGGTTTTAAATTGGAAAAAGACCAAATTTACAATATCTGCAGTGATGCGCGTATTAGTACGAACACATTTCCACAGCTAATTAAGCTAGGTACATTGTATAGATATTTTTTCTGCATGGATTCTACATACTACTTTACGAAGTAGAACGTTATGTGAGTAGCATATGAAGCTGACACACCAATTCGCTTGCTGTCTGCGTCACCTGGCTTGGTAAGTAAACTCGCTTTCAACCTTTACATTTACTTCCTCCAGGAGTCAAGAACGGTGAATTCAGCTGTAAGCTGTAATTATATTACCGGTACCTCCACCGGACGATATATTGAGTCACACTGTGTGAGGAAATTTAGCGTGATAAAGTCTGCCAACCTGTCTCTCCCCACTCCAACCCTGGAGGGGTATATAAAGGGGGCTGCTTTGGCGGTACCTGACATAACAGCACCCAACTTCCCTTCCATCCTCGTAGAGTAGACGTAAAAAAAGGCAGCCCTACGGCAGTTATATCATTCTCAGTTCTAAAACCATGCCTTTGCGCCTAAAGCTCCAGCTATATCGTGCGATTATCTCGCCTCTGATTCTGTACGGATGTGAAATCTGGGGAGTGGTGGCAAGGTCCACCTTCATCAGGCTCCAGACGTTGCAGAATCAGGCACTAAGGACGATCTACGGTACTGGCTGGAGATTTCCTGCCCACATCCTACACGAACACTCCAGTATTCCGTACATTGTCGACGCGATAAGAACGCGCGCTCGAACAATGCACAATAAACTCCAGAACCACCCCAACCCGCTGGTAAACACTCTGGGAAGATACGACCAGAGACAGCCGCACCGACTACCATCTCTCAGAATGCCAGGGTCACCTTAGGTCCACCGGGTTAATTTGGAAGATGGGAAAAGCGACAAAAATCCGTTTCCAAAACGGACAAGCACCAAACAGTTCACCGCACAGTGAGTGACTGACGACCTGAACCTTGGAGGGGATAAGCACGCCACCTGATAGGCTGAAAGAGGCCGGTCAGAGGGCGGGCACTTTCCGCTCGCGGACCAATCCCTCCTAAGCGATCATCCTGCCCCTATAAATACTCCAGATACCCAGGAGAACCTGTACGACCTGTTCTCGAATGCTGGAATTTTCCCAGTTATTATATCCTAGTAGAGCAAAGTCCTCATCCTTCATCACGCAGGTAAAGTCTTGTTACGGCTGGGTACTCCGCGTCCAAGAGGCTCAAGGGTTCCAAGAGGAAGGCCACGGCCCCTCAAAGAGTACCACCAGCAACAACAACTGGAACCAGCAATCCACACCTCCCGCTGTCAGAGACAGAGTCCGAGGAGGAGGATGACAACACTGCGCAGGACCACGGCTTCACCGTCGTTGAGCGCAGGAGAAAGAGAAAATCTTCGCAAAATTCTCTGCATCCCCCACAAGGGGCCGACCAGCCACCCCAAACCAAGAGGGGCACAAAGATCCCACCAATAATAGCGGATTCTTGTACTAACCATATCAAAATTATGAAACTCCTAGCGGCCAAATTGGTCAAGGGATTTGAGGCTCAAAGGAAGCCAAGAAAGGTTCACGTCCGAAGATTTTGAGAGTACTAAGGGAGCAGAATATCCATTTCTACTCCTACTCACTCCAGCTTCCCAATGTGGAAAGACGCATAGTCGGAGGACTCTCCTCTTGAGTGTACACCAGAGGAAATAAAAGAGGCCCTGCAAGGAAAGAACATTTGGACCGAGGAAGGGTCCAAAAGGTTCCTATGCCACTATATTTGGTAGTGGTGGACAAAGTACCAGGCCAACAGGTACAGCCCATAGACATTGTGCGCACCTTGTTCCACACTGTGGTTAAGGTGGAGCGATTCTATGGGCAAGACGGTCCAGCCCAATGCCGCAGGTGCATGGGTTTCCATCATTCAAGCCAGGCATGTGAACGAAAGCTCGCATGCCTGCATGTGGGGGGAACACCTCGTTGCAAACTGCGACAAAGGTACAGAAGAAAAGGAGTGCCAATTGCCACAAACCCCACGTAAGTGTTTACAAGGGGTGTGAAGTGCGACAAAAAATTATTGACAACCGCCGCCGCGGTCCTATGAATGTGGCACCAGTCCGCACAGGGGTGAGATTCGCCGCCGCCCTTAGCGAGGCTGAAAAAATTGTGCAGCAGGCTGAAACTGCACAAACTGGACTAGCCCAAGTTAAAACTGTGCAAACTGCACCAGCCACTAGCGTGGAGGAGAGAGTAGCTCCACCTCCACGCCCCTCTCGCGGAAAGCGAGAAAGGCTGAAAGACAGCGGCCAGCTCTAGTTGAGCAAGAGGCCGCGTCTGATGCAAAGCCTCAAACTGCCGAGGTACCCACCCGGGCCCCAACCCAAACCATACATGCCCAACCGGCACGCACCACCCCGAAGGCCCCATTGGCCCCACTCGGAGGTGCTATATCCTCGGCAGACCTCGAGGAGTTCAGGACCCTGTCCAACTGGTTCGGGGATATGATCAATCGGACACTTCCCATACTGTGGAGGTGTACGCAGACACTAACGGACGACAATGTTGACGTCCTTCTAAAACATCAAATCCTGCTGCAAACACTACAGCAGCTGTTCCCTAAATCCTCCCGGTAATGACGTACCGTGTTGTGCGTAGGCCATTAAGCGCCGCTTTCTGGAATGCTAATGGCGTAAGGGAACAACGTCCAGGCATTCTAGAATTTGTACAATGCTACGGGATCGACATCCTCATGGTTACCAAAACACACCTGCATGCTAGTATAAACTTCTCGCTGCCAAGTTACGTCGCCCATCGGTCTGATCGGGTCGGCCGACAGAGCGGTGGTACAGCTATCTTCATCAAAAGCATCATCACGCACACACCGTTTCCTCTTCCTGCCCTTCAACACGTGGAGGCTACTGCCATTGGCGGTGTGGACACGCTGTTGATTGCGGCTTATGACCCTCCAGATCATCGCTTCTATGAAGCAGATTATACCACTCTCCTTAACCTACACCCAGTAGTCTGCATCGCTGGAGATCTCAACGCGAAGCATGGGCTCTGGTACAGTCGCACTAGCAACCAGAAGGGGCGCGAGCTCTACCGCCTCATCAGCGGAGACTCAAACCTTGTCGCGCACGGGCCGAGAGGTCCAACATTCCATCCGGCCCGTGGCAGGCCTGACGTCTTAGAAATCATGATCACCAAAAACATGCCATTACATTTTGACCTTTCGGCAGTAAATGAGCTGGATTCTGACCAAGACCCTGTCGTGGTAGATTCCACAGTAGCCATGCCAGCTCTGTTAAACTCAGACTGGACACTTGAGACCGACTAGGATGCAGCAGTCCTAGAAGTCAACCGTTCCGTCGACCCTCGACCACGCATCGATGATCTCGAAGCGTTGGAAGCGGCAGCAACGGATTTTTCCCACCAGATCCTAAATGCGGTACGCGGACATACTCACCGCATTCCCACCAACACCTCAGACCCTAGAACCTTATCTATAGAACTCCGACAGTTGATAAAAGTCAAGGCAACTGTTCGGGCCTGGGAAAACACTCTTCAGAATGTAAAGCTTCAAGAAAAGAAACCATGGCGGATTATAAGGCCCTTGAGGAAGGACAAGACCCAATACCAGCATCTCTTGCATGGCACTCGTGGCCTTCGAGCCAGACGAGAAAGCCACTGTGTTCGCGGACCACCCTGATGTACAGTCCGAAACCCGGGAGGACCCTCAAGACGAAGACTTTACTGAACTTGTGGAAGCAACCGTAGATTACCTATATGAGGAACCACGGCGGCTACACAGGGAGATCCAACTTTCTATAATCACCCCGAAAGCGGTGATTTCTGAAATCCAAAGTCTAAACCCAAAAAAATCCCCTGGACATGACGGCGTCATGGCGCTCATGCTCCAGCACCTACCCAAAAAGGCTGTCGTCCGCTTGACACGGATTTTCAATGCATGCCTACGTCTCCGTCACTTTCTAGTTTTCTGGAAGGAGGCGAGGGTAGTGTGTATATTGAAACCGGGCAAGAACCCAGTCTTTCCTAACAACTACCGTTCTATCAGCATTCTCCCAATCGTCTCAAACGTTTTTGAGCGGTTGCTTCTTACCCGCCTAATGCCTCTTTTTGAGGATAAGTAACTCCTACCGGATCACCAGTTTGGTTTTCGTCGGGGTCATTCCACGACCATGCAGTTGCTGCGTGTGGCCGAGATGGTTTACCTGGGTTTCCAGGAAAACATCGAGACCATAGCAGTTCTGCTGGACGTGGAAAAGGCATTCGCCTACTGTACAAATTAAAGCAGCCAAACATCCCTCCGCCATACGTCACAATAATTAGCAGCTTCCTTCAGGACCGCACTTACAGAGTGAAAGTGGAAGGAAAACTGTCCACACTAAGAGACATAGCGGCAGGAGTCCTAGAGGGCAGTGTACTCTCCCCGCTACTCTTCGCAGCATACATGTCCGATTTCCCTACGGAACAACACACTGCGACATGCCAGTATGCGGACGACGTCCTCATCATGGCACAAAACAAGAATGTGAGATATTGCCTCCCTCCCCTTCAACGACAACTCGACACCGTCGGCCGTTGGAATGAGAAGCGGAGAATGGCTATTAGTCCGGGGAAAAGCTCCGCTCTCCTCCTTGGTAAGGTTCGCCATTGACGGCCAGAACGGTCACTTCGGCTCAGGCGGAGAAATATCCCATGGGTAACCTCCGCCAAATATTTAGGTGTTCTCATCGACCGCGGGCTAACATACGCCCCTCACGTCCGCGCAAAGGCCACACTTGATCACGCTGCGCTCAGACAGCTCTACCCTATCCTCCGATCCACCATGCCCACTCACCTAAAACTACGCATTTACCGGACAATCATTCCGCCATTGATCTTATACGGCTGCGAAGCCTGGGGATCAGCGGCACCTTCTACCATAAGCAAACTGCAGACAGTGCAGAATAGGGCGTTAAGAACGATATATGATACCGGGCGTAGATTCCCGCCTTACATCCTTCATAACCACTCCGGACTACCCTACAGCATGGACTTGGTAAGGGGGCGATCCCGAACCATGCACTCCAAACTTAACTCCCACACCAATCACCTGGTACGGGCATTAGGTCAATACGACCACAGAGCACCTCGTAGAAGGAAAAGTTAAGGCCTACCCAAGGACGCCCTTGGATAATGGTAATGCCACTCCCATCTTCTAACACCTACTTACCCCAACACCCATTCCTGCCCCCTTCCTGTATCCAAAATTAGGTATACAGGAAGAAACCATTGCCCAAGACACAAAAGCTTGAAGACATTAAAACTCCTTTAATACTGCACAGATAAAGTCACATTAGCGGCTAGGTGCTGTGCAAATAAACATACCGTACAGGAGAACCTGTACGACGTGTTCTCGAATGCTGGAATGCTGGCTGGGTGCTGCGGTAATGATACGCGAGCGGGGGAGCAAGTTCCCCGCTCGACTCGAACTGCCTCAGAAGCCATACGGGCAGTCAGTGGCTGAGAGCCACTCTGCCCACTAGTAGTCAGCAATGGGTAACCGCTCTATACACTAGTACTCGTCGACAGTCGACAGCGGGAAGCCGCTCCAGCCATTTCTCCTCGTAAATAACCGCAGCAGTGATGATTCAGTCACCCTGTGTGGCAGTCCACACTAGTCAATCATCGTGAGAGAGAATTCACGCAGCATACTCGACAGCGGGCGATTGTAAATGGGTAGGAGAACTTCCACACAAAACCATTGTTCCTGTGAACGATTCTGGTGTTTCCACGAAGAAACGTGCAAAGAAGACTCCAGGATGGCGACTCTGACACGACTTAGTACATATTCTGGGTGAGAGCGTTTTAGTTCCAATTCCAACTTTGATAATATTCATTCATAACATTTTAGAATCCAAGTGTTGAGGTTGAGTGTAATTTTAACATCTGTTTGATGATTTTCCTTACTCATTTTTGAAAGGGTGGTGTCTGATGGCAAGGCCCATTATATCGACATGCACGAAGTATAACTACTTCTGCGCGGAGCAGCTTATGTTAGTGTCATGATGTGGTGAGCTAGTTCTCCAGACCGAACAGTTGAATGGGGCATGATGTGGATGTTAAATGGGACTGTCATTCATTATATCTTTAGTAAATTACTTTAGTGAAGCTTTTTAATATTCATACATTTAACGCATTGTGTTTCGGTATTCATATGTGTATTCAAATATTTCGTGTATCTGCTTGGTTTTCAATATATTCAAGGAAAGCAAAATGTGTGCACATAACTGCAAGTTTAATCCCCGCCGGTCCTGTCCCGTATTCCAGGCCCACACGTTTCCACAATAGAACATTTGCTCACTTGCTCATCTATGTAGGTAGTGGAGAAAACAAAGAATTAAACAGACTACATAGTGAGTGATTGATAAGGTGGGATAAAGCTAATGATTCATTTCAATTGGCGGAACTTGAACAGAATTCCACACTTCGCCTTAACCTCTTCAACACTGAATATGGAATGAACAGCATAATATCACGGCATATCCATGAAATTAGTATGTTCTCAAAATGCATTTAGCTTATTTTCTCTGAACATTAAGAAAGTTAAAGGGGCTGCATACCCTAACATAATGTTGGAAACTCAGCATTTCATATTACTGCTATGAAAATATCTTAAAAATGCATTTTAATCAAAATTGTAGAGCCATTTTTGAGAAAATAAAATATTAAAAAAAATTATCCTTATTATCCATCCAAAAATTCAATACTGAGAGTTCACCACAAAGATTTGTTTTGGGGTCCCTGCTGACCCCCCCCCCCTAAAGTATTTTTAGGGAAAAGATTTGTGCATGTGTATCTGTGGACAGCATGAAGATGAAAATGAAGAAATGGAGATTAAATAAATACCAAACTTGGTATCAAGTTCAGTATTTTCCAAAAATGTGGCACAAAGATTTTCAAGAAAATCCCCCAACCTGAACTATTCTATACATAGAAGATTTTTTTTTTAATTTTAAAACTTTGAAACATAATTCACATTTTTAATCAAAGTGTGAAGAGCCGCTTTTGGGGGAAAAGTGGTGGCGGTGGCGGTGGCGGTGGCGGTGGCGGCATCCCTAGGTGGTGTCCTCTGGCCGCAGCCAAGCCCATAGAGGAGTGCAGGTTGAGGGTGGCAGGGTGATGAAGATGATGATGATGATGGTAGTAGTAGTAGTAGCAACTTAATAAACAAATAAAAACTAAAATGTTGCCATGTAAAGTTTAGTACGGGATGGACGATTTTCTTGAAAGTCTTTTATATCACATTTCTAGAAAATGCTGAACTTAAATACCAGTTGGGTATTTAGCCAAAATTTCATTTTTGAGTTCATCTGTGTGCGTGCATGTGCCTAGATTGAATGTTACGCAAAATGTCTATATTATTACACATATAGATCTAACTTGATATAAGTTCATATAATTAATTTTTATGGCGACTTACGGTTGTGGGAGACTGGCTGGCTCTGTGAATGGTTGGAGAGGGTTTACAGACCAAACATGTTCGCTCACTACTTCTGTTAAACTTAAAGCAAGACATGCTAATAATACACCATTCGCCTTCCGTAAGCTGTTATGTAACTGTAAATATGTATGAATGTCTTCATACATGATCTTTTTCAAGCATTGCTTGAACAGCAACATTTTCATAATAACAGGGGTTCTTGGGCATCCTTCGCGAAATTCATCATTAAGGGGAAAAAAAAAAACAAAAAAAAAAACAAAAAAAAAAAAAAACCAGCTGTATCAATGATAAATTGCTGCCTTAGCTGTTCTGTGCCAAATGCACTTCTAAACTGATCTTCACATTATTTAGGCATTAATGATTTATAATCATGAAAAGTCATAGCCTGGAAATGTTCTCTATAAGATTCATTTTTGGGTGAGCACAGAATCTTTAAATGATGATTAACAAACTATTAGAGCAAATTGAACCAACTATGCCACAAACAATATGCAAAGTAATAACGTATGTGTCAAACACAAACAAATTTCGTTTGTGTTTAGAAATATGGCATTCTAAACATTTTAAGTGTCGCCCTCGTAACATTGGTTGACCTAATACTGGTTAACTGTGTAGCCCAGGATTTAAAATTCTTGTGAAATTGTAAGCCAAATTAGGAATGTAATAAATATGTTGTCTCAAAAGGAATTTGAGAACGCCTTGCAATTTATTGAAAAATAAGTTGGAGAGTTTAATGCTGGCTGTTCCATGATGGCAGTCCGAGCGCGGACTGCAACACCCTACCCTTGATAATCTGGTCGCATTCCAGAAGTCTTGCGCCAGGGCTCGTCGCATCATACAGGCAAGTAAGAGGACATCCTGGCTCCGTTTTGTGGAGTCATTTAACCAATCTACGCCTTCATCTGTAGTTTGGGATAAGCTTCGTAGTGTGACCGGCAAAGCTTCGCCGTTTACTGTACCTGGTGTCCGGATACAAAATACTACCGTTGTTTGCCCTAGAGCTGTCGCTGACACTCTGGGCAATGTTTTTGCTCAGCTGTCAGGCTCTTCTCCTTACCACCCGGATTTTCTACCGATCAAGAATGGGGCTGAGTCTCAAAATATTTCCTTTGCCTCTTCTAACTGGGAGTGTTATAACGCCTTTTTCAGCATGCAGGAGTTGGAGTGGGCTCTGGCCTCCTCCAAGCCCTCCGCTCCAGGGCCGGACGGTGTCCACAATTTCATGATACAACACCTGTCTTTGACGGGTAAACTCTTCCTCTTAGAGTCGTATAACCTTGTCTGGCGCACCGCCACATTTCCCTCCGCTTGGCGTGAAGCCACCATCGTCCCGATTTTAAAACCTGGAAAGGATCGCCATCCCCCTTCCAGTTATCGTCCGATCTCCCTCACCAGTGTCATTTGCAAGGTGATGGAGCGAATGATGAACGGGCGTTTGACGTGATAGCTCGAAACTCACCATCTGCTGTCCAACGTTCAGTGCGGTTTTCGTCGTTTCCGTTCAACGGCCGACCACTTGGTATCCTTATCCACTTACATCATGGACGGCTTTCTGAGGAAGAGCCAAACGGTTGCTATATTTTTCGATCTAGAGAAGGCGTGTGACACTTGCTGGAGGTATGGAATTCTTCGCACTCTCCATAACTGGAGAATTCGTAGTCGCCTGCCCCTTTTTATTCGGGAGTTTATGCGGGATAGAGTCTTTCGGGTAAGGGTGGGCTCGGTTTTTTTTTTTTTTTTTTCGTGTTTTTATCCAAGAGAACGGAGTACCGCAGCGCTCGGTACTCAGCGTCACACTATTTGCTATTGCCATCAATCCATTGTGGAGTGCATTCCTGCTGGTGTGTCATCCTCTTTGTTTTTGGATGACTTCGCCATTTACTTTAGTTCTCGGTGGACTTCTCTCCTACAATGCCACCTCCAATTGTGTCTAGACCGCCTGTTCACTTGGAGTGTCAGCAATGGCTTTAAGTTTTCCGTCGAGAAAACTCTGCGTTAACTTCTGGCGCCGGAAGGACTTTTTACCGCCTTCTCTAGCCTCGGCCCGGATGCACTTCCTTTCGCAGACGAGATGAAATTTTTGGAATTAATTTTTGACCGAAAACTTAGTTGGTCTTCGCATGTTTCGTACTTAAAGGCAAGGTGTGAGCGTTCTCTTAATGTTTTACGGGTTTTAAGTAGCACATCATGGGGAGATGATAGGACCATTCTTTTACGCTTATACCGAGCGCCGGTCCAGCCGAAACCTCATTACGGTTGCGCTGTGTACTCCTCAGCTCGACCGTCGGTTTTGAATCGCCTCAATCCTACACAGCGCCGTGGTATGCGTTTGAGTATTGGCGCCTTTCCCACGAGCCCTGTTATGAACCTACTGTATGCCCAGCACAAGAAGGCGAGGCTTAGGAATGTGTAACGTAATCATGTTTTGCTTCCCGCGCGGTGTTTATGTCTAGTTTCCGAGTATGATAAGGATGCTAGGTTCGTTTAAAATACACAGTGTTGTCACATAACTCACCTAGAAGTCCAGTTGTCGTGCAAGATCCGAGTCGGAGAAGTCACCTTCGCTGCTGTCACTACCGCTCTCTGGATCTTCGTCAGACCACCTAGTGATATAATAAAATTGTCTATTGCATCTTCCACTAGCCCATCCTTTTGCCTGAACTCATCCTCAAGTTTCTTAACGTGCCTAACATAGCCCTCCCAATCAGCTGTTGTAACGGAGTTCACTGCACTTTCACACACCTGCTGTAGATTTCTTAAATGTAGATCACCGGTTACATTATGCTCTCTCTCTCTCTCTCTCTCTCTCTCTCTCTCTCTCTCTCTCTCTCTCTCTCTCTTACATGTTTTATTGCTGCCCATGCCAATTCTATAGCGTTCAACTCGCACATATAAGGAGGTAATCTAAGAACCGTATGCCCATGCATTTCTATTATTCTGTCGATATGGTATATTTTTTCCTTTGGTTTATGTATTTGAATTAAATCAAACAAGTCGGTCTTTCGCATTGCAGCAGAATATGAAATGTTGTTCTCCAACCATTGTACCATTTCTTGCTTTACAGCATATTTCGACGGAGGCTTATTTTCTTGTACACTGTGGTATGGAGCATTATCAAGCACGATGACACTATTGCAGGGTATATTAGGTAACAGTTTCTCCTCCAACCATTCCTGGAAATTTTGTCCATTCATTTGGCCATGATAATCGCCGCTAGCAAGTCCAACTTTGAATATCAAGGAAGCTCCGGGTATGAAAACTTCGTTGCTGCCTGCATTTACAAGAATCAGGCGGTTTGAAGAGCTAGTGTTTGTCGTAATCCCGTAGATATCATCACTCTGCCAGCACTTCCCAAATGTCAAATTATTGTCCACCCAGGACTCATCAATGTAAATGATATTTCTCCCAGCATTTCTGTATCCATTTATAGCTCTTAGGTATTTAGCTCTCCAGTTAACTATATCTGGACATTCAATAAGTAATTTCCTCTTGCTTCCACATCGCTTCCATTTGAAACCCATATCGTGCAATAGCTTCCGCAGAGTTTCTCTTCCCCAAGGAAAATTTATTTTTTCCCTAATTGCTGCAAGTAGCTTCGGTACAGTAGGCACTTGTTTTTTAACCAAATAAAAGTCTCGAATTACGTTTTTAATTACTGTTCTATCAAAGTCATCACAATGAAATTTGCATTCCTCGGCCTTTGGTCTCTTTTTCCCCGGAGTATGAAGTGATTTTTCACCAGCTTTAACACCTTCTCTTCTTATCTTGTTACACTATGTTCCGATATCCCACAATAATTTGCCACACGTAAATTTCTTTGTGATAATAAACATTTCAATTGTCCTGATTTCGCTTCTTCGTCACATACCTCTATCACTTTTCTAATTACCTCCCTTGCTTCACTGTGAATACTTCGTCCCTTCTTTCGAACTGCAGCTATATGTAAATATTAAGCCAAGAATAAAACTAACAAAATACGAGTATATAACTGTAGCGCCGTAGCGCGAGAGCCAAATAATGCATAATACTAAAAAATCTCTGCACCTGCACCTAATACTGCAAAGCGCATTAGATCTGGCAACGCGGGTGACTCATATGCATTCTCATGCACTCATTTCCTAGTAAACAGATACGCTACCGGAGCAGATAAACAATTGAAGCCCCCTCTGCCCTTCATTCCCCTCTAGCCTTCTTGTCGTGGGCATACAGTATATGCGGAAGCTGCTGAATCTCCGCTTAGTTAGCGGCGCGATGTTCTTTGCAGCTACGCTTGTCGACTTTCTAGCCTGCCAGAACACCCGTCTTTTAATTTGTTTTTTAATGACAGCTTAGACCGCCAATACTCAACGAGCTCCCTGGCCCTACTCCCTCCTGGCGGTCGGTTTCGCTCACTGCTTCGGCTTTTGAACGCCGATTTACCGCATACATTTCCCAAGGGAGAAACGCACTTTCCCCCACGGCTTCGCTCTGCGATCCGTATCAATCTGGGTTTGCTGTCCCTGCCGAAGTAGTCGACGCCAGAGTCAGTGCTTCGTTCGGCCTTTTTAGATATTCAGGTGCAGTCCGGTTCCTGCTATTTTATGTACACTGGCGGCTCGAAGGACGGTGGAGGAGTAGGATGTGCTTTTGTTCACAGTCGCCAGAGTTTTAGCCTTCGTCTTTTATCGCAGTGTTCGATTTTTACGGCAGAGCTTTTTGGTACATACCAGGCCCTTTTATATGTTCGTCGGCAGTCCTTGGAGCGGTGTATTCTTTGAGTGCCCTTCAGAGCCTACGCACGCTGTACGATTACCATTCACTGGTGCAGCGTGTCCAGGACAGCCTTCACTCACTCGCTAGTCCTGGCGCTACCGTGTCCTTTATGTGGGTGCCGGGACATATAGGCGTGCAAGTTAACCAGGCTGCCGATTCTGTTGCAAAGGCAGCAGTTTTAACCCCCAGGCTTTTTAGCGCTTAAGTTCCCTCAGACGATTTTAGTTTAGTTTTACGTCGTGCCCTCCTTTCACGCTGGAGTGCTGCATGGAGTGGTCTTCAAGGGAACAAACTTAGGGAGGTGAAGCCCCTCCCTGAGGCCTGGAGGACTTCCCGCGCACCTCTCGTCGCGAGGAAGTGATTTTTGCTAGATTGCGCATCGGGCACTGCCGTTTTAGCCATAGTCACCTTTTAACTTCTGATACTGCTTCGCTCTGTGCTCACTGTAATGACACTTTGACCGTGCGACATGTTTTGAGTGCCAGATTTTAGGTCAGCTACGTGTGTCCTGTAGTCTGCCAGCCACCCTTCCTGTGGTGCTCAAGGACACTGTCAGTACGGTAGAGCGATTGCTCACCTTCATTCGGCTCAGCGGTAGGGCGGCCGTATTTAAACATTTTCTCGTTTCTTTGTTCGGCCGTTTCCTAATGGATGCGATTCGCTTTTGTCTTTGTGAGCCTTTGCGTTTTATGTTGCCTTTTATAGTTGCTGGCACTCTTTGGTGACTAGTTAATTGTTGACTCATTTTAACTTTTTAGCATGCAGGCGCAGGACCTGCACTATTTTTGTTTTCTTGTTTCGTTAGGTCGCTAATAACCCTGGCAGTTGTGCGCCTTAACCCCTACTACTACCGCTACCACCACCACCACCACCACCACCACCACCACCACCACCACACCAACCACCACCACGACCACCACCGCAACCGCCGCCATCACCACCACTACTACTGCTACTGTAACTTTGGCTTATATAGATGCTCAGCAGTACTTTTGGCGCCATCTATTTGCGGTCTGGCAGCATTCTTGGGAAGCATTAGCTGGCACACAACTGCAGACAATTAAGGACAGCGTTCAACTTCGGATGACATCCTTCAGGGATTCCAGGCGGGCTGAAGTTGTTCTCACCCGTCTGAGGATAGGTCACACACGAGCCACTCGTTGACATCTTTTGCTTGGTGATCCGGCACCGGTCTGTCCGACATGTAAAGTTCAACTGTCCGTCGCACATGTCCTAATGGATTGTCAGCAATACGCTCGTGAGCACCAGACCTCTATTTTGGGTGACAACCCGGCATCGATAGCCAAGGCTCTCCGGTTCGTCTCTGAAATTGGCTTCGGTAAGCAAGTTTGACTTGTCTTTTCGGTTTAGGTGGTTTTTTAGCTTTGTTTTATATTTTAACGTTTTTCATTTTTAGGGCTTACTGTTTTAAACTTTTAAGTTTCTAGTTTAGCTATGGTGTTTTTAACCTTGTGTTTCTGTTTTTTTATTTTTTAAGATTTGACTTAGGTGCCAAATGACGTATTTGTCGACAGGCCCTTAAACTCCACTTGCTCACTCACTAAACATTTCAAACATTCTGTTGCTTGTTAATACAAAAACTTTTGATATAGATGATGTAGCTTATATTCAGTAAATCAATTTGTAGTGACAGGAAAGAGAAGAACAGCATTATGTTTGCGGCATGCAGTTTATAGTGTTAGAATAGTAGAATATTTCAAATAAGTGCCTTTTTATTACATTAATAGTTAACTAACTGTTAAGGACAGTATCTAAAACGTAGCTAAAAACCCACAATTCTTCTTGATTAAGGTGCAATTTTTTCCATAAAAGAAATAAAACTAGCAGCATTTTAATAAACACATCAAACCATTTTGCGATAATTTTTAATTTATAATTAATTGCTTGTGATGTACTAAAAATTGCTTATTAAACTTTATTATTTATATTTTCGGTTTTACTAACCTAAAATAGGGAAAATGCATAATTTCAGATTAATTCATTACTTTTAAATAATTGCATGGCAATTATTAAATACTTATTATCTGAAACTCTCCTATAAGTACAAGCATATAAATTAAAAATTATGCTGTGCAGAGCATTTTGTGTGTTGAAAAATGCTGAAATAAAATAATACAGTGCGTTATCCAAATAGCCATAAGGATACTTTAAGAATGTTCAGTATTAATTATTGTAATTGTGATTTTATTGAGCCTTAAATCATACAATGACATCGTCACAATTTAAAAAAGAAAATATTTTAAAAGAAACATTTGTCATATTTAAATAATCGTCAATGACAAAAAGGATTTAAAATTAACCAATTATAGAACCATTTTTAAAAATAGGAAGTGGTAATGTGTGATATTCAGATGGTATTTTGTTACATAACTGTAGGCCCATTATATTAGATAACTTGAACCCATCTTATTTAGTCTATAATTAGGAATATCTAAATTCATATTGTTCCTTGTGTTATAGGTATGCTTGTCACAGACTTTCTTAAATGTATCATTCCTCTGCCAAGTGTATATTGTTAAATCATAAATATGTGTATAAGTTTATAACAGTTAATAAATTTAATGTTATAAAAAGAGGCTTACAATGCCCACTCTTAGATTTATTAGACAATTCTTATAGCCTTTTTACTTTCTCTACTGGTAAGTAGAAGGAAGTGTTGTATTCCACCCAAAAATTCCATGTTGAGATTTCACTGGAAATAGATGTTTTAAGACCCCCTAAACACAGAAAAGGCATTTTTAGAATGGGTCCGTACGCGCGCGCGTGTGTGTGTGTCAGTCTGTGTGTCTGTCAGTCTGTGGACAGCATAACTCAAAAACGAAAAGTCGGTTAAAAACCAAAGTTGGTATTTAAGTTTAATGTCTTTCAAGGATGTGACACGAAGATTTTGAAGAAAATCTCCCCACCCTAAACTACCCTTTACATGGAATATTTTGATTTTCTTAAAAATGGCTCTGACGATTTTGATTAAAATGCCATATTTTTAAGATATTTGCATGACAAATGAAATGTATATTTTGAATTTTCTGGCTATAGCCTACGTACGTAGTCCTGTTTACTCTGGAGAACTTTTGTATAACTCGTAAACCGTAAGAAATAGACAAAATCTTAACACACAAAAAATGTAGATCTCGCTAAAGCACACAATTTGTGTCCAAATATTTTTTTGTGGAATGAACCATTTCGGATATTCCTTGTTATTTGTGTCAGTTTCGGAAAACCTAAAACTTCGTGAAACGCAACGTCGTTGTTCATCTTTTTCTGCTAAGCGTGCAAAGAGAACGAAATCTCAAAGCTTTAAAAGACACTCAAAGCCTGCTGTATTCTAATATTCCCTTGCACCTACAAGGAAATAAAGCAATAATATAATTTATACAAATGTTTGTGTTAACTAACATGAAGAAGATAGAGGAATAAGAGTTTGTAAGAATGGTTAGTACAAGAGTAGAGAAAGTCATGTGAGTGCAACACATCAGTTTTTTTTTTTTTTTTTTTTTTTTTTTTTTTTTTTTTTTTTTTTTAATTTTGTTTTGTAAGACTAGCACATCTGCTATATGACTTGAGTTACCCCAAAATATCAAAGCATAACGAAGTACAGACTCAAAAAAGGCAGATAGGCACACGGGAGGAACATTGTAACTTAAAACTCTTAATAAATACAGAACTCTTGATAAAACTTGCTGAAATAAATTCAATATGTTTGGATCATGTTAACTTAGAGTCTAGGACTAAACCTAAACTTCTATACTCATTAATTTGGTTTAGTTTATTAATGTTAGGATTCAGACACATAGTCAAAGTTTTGGTCTTTTCTTTATTTAAAACAAAACCATTGGCAAAAAGCCACTCTGAAATACTATTCAATGTGTCTGCAATAAGTTTCTGTAGGGCATTAATCCTCTTTTCTTTCATTACAAAAGGTGCATACATAATTGATAGCACCGTTCTGCATGGATTTCGTTATTTTAAGTGAATGAGTTTCTGAATCACATTTTCACACTGATTGCAAAACTGAAATCTGTTTTCGCGTACCATGCCAGCATTTTTTGCAATTCAAAATTTTATGTGCTGAATATTTTTCGTAATGCACGTACTGTAGTAATATTACCGCGTGTTTATCGTTTGTTAGAAAGGCTTAACAGCTTATAATGTCAACTTTATTAAAATGTGACATAATATAACTATTACTATGTTTATTTTTTATATTTATTAAAATCCACTAACTATATCCGCCCTAGGGGATGTACAAAAATTTGTCTGGCGATAAGACATGCAATGTTTATTCTTGGATATCTTTATCTACAGTATCAGATACATTGTCATCTGCATCCAGTAGCACTGAAACTGAATCTCCAGTGGATTATACTTATGAACCAGACTGATGAGGATAGATGTTTTAATCAAAGTAAGCTTAATGATTTTGTGCGGGATTTAAATTTGTCTAAAGAATCCGCAGAACTTTTAGGCTCTGGTTAAAAGAAAGGAAAAAAAAAAAAAGAAAGAAAGTATTGGCGGTATATATTTTTCATGGTACAGGCATCGTGAGAAGGAAGTTGTCCCCCCCTCCCTTCCCCCCCCCCCCCACCTTTTTTTTTTTTTTTTTTTTTTTTTTTTTTTTTTTTTTTTTCCTGAAGAAGAAAATTTAGTGTATTGCCAAGACAACCCTGCTGTCAAATGTTATAACAAAAGTTATAATTCCAAAGAGTGGAAGTTCTTCATAAATTCTTCTCAAAAAGTCTTAAAGGTGTTTTGCTTCATAGTGGAAACATTCACCCTTCCATTCTTGTGGCCCACTCTTTTCTTTTAAAGGAGACACATGAAAATGTTAAATTTTTGTTACAAAAACCACAGTATGAAAACCATCAACGGCTAGCCTGTGGAGATTTCAAGATTATTGGACTATTACTTAGCACAATGATTTCACAAAATATCATTGTTTCTTATTTGAAAGGGATAGCAGAGCTAGGTCAGTGCACTGGGAAAGGGAACAGTGGCCACGTAGGACTAATTTAACACCGGGAAAAGAAAAAAAGTGAACCTCTTATTGATCCCTCAATAGTATTGTTGCCACCTCTCCATGTGATATTAGGTTTAATGAAACAATTTGTGAAAACTCTAGACAAGGCAAGTTAGTACTTTAAATACCTTTACGTTACATTTCCTTCATTATCCCATGAACACATTAAAGCTGGTGTAGGTATTCGTTGGTCCACAAATTCGAAAACTGATGGACAGTCAGTTCAAGAATACTATGAGTCGAGAAGTGGAGGATGCCAGGAATGCTTTCAGAAATGTTGTTTTTAATTTCCTTGAAAATAAAACAGACCCAAATTATGTTAACATAGTGACAGTAATGCTACAAAATTTCGAACAATTTGGTCACAACACGAGTGTCAATATACAGTTTCTTTATTCCCATCTAAATTATTTCCCAGATAATTCAGGAGATTTTAGTGAGGAATAGGGCGAAAGATTTCAACAGGATATAAACTTTTGGAAATAAGATATCAAGGGAAGTGGAGTGTTCACATGATGGCGGACTATTGTTGGGTGTTAAAAAGGGACTGTTCTGAACAATATGCGAGAAGGTCAAAGAGGACAAAATTTGAAGTGCAGTATTGAGGTAAGGTTATGAATGTGCTTATAATTATTATTAATTACTGATTAATTAGTGGCAAATAACAAATTATAATTATGGCCTAGTTTTCCATACAAAATTCTTGTTAAAAGTAATTTTTATTACATTTCACAAATTTTTAATTTCATTTCTGTTATTTATGAATATTTTGAAAACCTGACCTGATGGAAGAAACTGGAGATTATTTTCTAATTCAGCACAAAAAATCCAATTAGGAGCACCTATCAGATTAAAAAAAAATATAAGTTTTGAAATGCAGAGCGGTGTTCATTAACACAAGTAGGTAGATCATTGATTGTTATTAGAAAAAGTAACGATCCCAAAACTGAGCCCTGAGGTACTCCATAGTGTATACAGTCATGCTTCTTCAGAGTGTGAGCCATTTATTATAACAACCTGTTTCTTATTACAGAGATAAGATTGAACAATTTTCAAAGTGTTACCTCTAATATCATAATGCTCAAGTTTGCAAATAATTAAGTTGTGATCCATGCAATCAAAAGCTTTCGTTAAATCACAAAACAATATTTTTGAGATTAACCTATTATCAAAATTGCTATAAATTTCACATAAAGCATATTGATTGCATCGGTGGCGGCTCTACCTTTTCTAAACCCAAATTGATTTTCCCTGAAGTATCCATTTGATTCAAAATACATATACGTTGGCTAAACATAACATGTTCCAAAACTTTCGCAAAAACAGGTATTAGTGAAATGGGCCCAAAGCTAGCAGGGTTGGATCTTTCACCTTTTTTTATAGATTGGGCATACCTTAGCCAATTTATAAAGTTCGGGAAATATGCCATACAGTAGGCATAGATAGATAGATTTGTGACGTATGTCAATGGCGATAAAATGTCATGTATGACGGACTTCAAGAAACTATTTGACATATCATACATGTCTCCGCTAAAGGAGTTCTTCATATTCGACACAGTCTGTAATACGTCTTCACAAGTTACCTCCTTCCAATAAAACGAGTTATTTACAACAGTATTCCTTCTTAAGGGACACTGGGAGTGAAATTTGAAAGTTCCACATTTCTTGATAGGTTTTTCTGAAATTTTTACTGTGTTTGTATCTATATGATAATAAGAGCTACACCAAATTTCATTAAAATTGGATAATTCGTTTAGGATATATAAATTATTTTATGAATTTAATAGACACATTTTCAAAATAGAGCTCGCGTCTGTTTACTTTTCAAAATTCATTTATATTGGCAGAACTGATACTCTACAACATAGGTAACAATTGTATGAAGAGATATTTCAAATACGTTTGCTGATTATGCTGTACATATTTTTTTAATGACAAAGAAAATTTAATCTTAAAAACTGTTGATTTTTTTCATACAAAAAAAAAAGTTTTTAGAATTCATGTTAATTGATAACATCAATATTAAATCATAGTTTTGTTTAGCTGCTATTTATGAATACTTTTGGAAATTTTCATTGAATTTGAAGCAAAACGCGACCTTCTTTTGGAATATGCAGAAATGTAGCTTTGAGAAAAACAGGCTTTTATATAGGAACATGCTGTGTACGTTAAGGGAAGAGCACTATTTGAAAGGGCCGTAATTACCACATGGAGTGGGGGATATGAAAAATGTTAGCTGATCCAAATGCACCGGTGTTCCAGGAACATTTTAATGTAAAAAAGCAATTTTCGACTTTTTGACAATTTTGACCAAAATTTCATTCCCAGTGTCCCTTAAAAGATCCATTGGGCACAGGTGAGGTTTAACGACCTTATCTTTGATGGACTTAACAGAACCTATAAAACAGTCACAAAACACTTGTGGAGATATATTCACTTTTTCATTTATGTTAGGGTTTTTTGAAAAATTACGGATCAGAGACCAAGCAGCTTTGTATTTATTTTGTGCACTTTCTATCTGAATGGTATTATAATTAAGTTTAGCTTGGAGTATGAAAGCTTTGTACTTCTTTCTTATTGCTTGCAAACTTGTTTTTATTTCATTAGAATTACATCTTTTATACATTGAATGTAATAACAACACTTCGTTTTTTTAAATGATTGAGTTCAGAAGTATACCAAGATTTATTTTCCTTTTTATGAAAGTTAACCTTAACAATCTTATTGGGAAAACAGATTAAAGATACTAAAGAAACTATCAAAAAAAAAAAAAATTAACTGTCTCATCCGCACTCAATGCTGATTCATATAAGAGTTCCTTCCATTGGATGAGTGATATTTGTTCATAAAATAAAGCCATTGCCTCAGAGGTTATATTTCTCATATTTTTCACACTTTGTTTATAACTTGAATTGGTTATGTCGTTAGATTATAAGTCGGTCTGGGTGGCTCAGTTGGTTAGACGCTGGTCTACTGATCCCAAGGTCGCCGGTTCAAACCCGGCCCAGGCCGATGGTTTTTAAGTGTGCTTAAAAACGACAGCTCCATGTCAGTAGATTTACTGGCATGTAAAAGAACTCCTGCGGGACGAAATTCCGGTACACCGGCGACGCTGATGTGATCCTGGCAATTGACAACGTCGTTAAACAACAAAATATTTTTTTTTCGTTAGATTACATTTTTAAACTAAGATTCAAGGCATCATGGTTGGAAAAAGGAAATTCATTCACATGCAGCACATACAACTCAGGTTGCATGTTGACAAAGATATTGTCTAAGCATGCATTTTTCCTTGTGGGGTTAAAATTAGCACAATAAAAATTAAACCGACGTAAGTTCTTTAAGTTGGAAACTGTATTACGTCAAAGGCCGAATTTGTATCTCCTCCGATTACAACCTTAAACTGCGTCCCACGGGAAACAAAAAGAAGAAATTCATTAAGTTTCGATAGAAATACGTTTGTCACCATCAGGTGCACAACACACAACAGCTAAAACTAGTTTGGTATTATTGATAATTAGTGCACAAATTTCAAAATGTTTATCACAGCTAAAATCACTCACATCCAGAGCTTTGCATTGAATGCCATCCCTTGCATATATTACTGTTCCACCTCTTTTATATGTTGATCTCGTAAACCTAGTGACTATGTTAAAACCGTTTATTTTTGCATACTCAATTTCAACATCATGCATTCAATGTTCACATAAACAAATATAATTACAAGCAAGTTCATTCAGAAATGTATCCCAAACATCGTTTCCCCTTTAGACCCCGAATGTTTAAAAACGCAAAATTGAGAAGACAATTACTGTAAGACTTAAAGCTTTCACGGCGAACGTTATTAATCAAGTCTTCACGTGTGACTCATTGCGAATGTGGAAAGGTGTATGTAGGCCAAACAGGACGCACAATAGAAAAAAGATTTAAAGAACACCAACGCACTGTATAGAGTATGTCCATAAAATAAACTTTGAATATATCAAAGTTCTGGATCATACTGATAAATACTGGGACAGGGTCAGTAAGGAAGCCATTCAAATCAAACTACATCCAAACAACTGCAATAGGGACCGCGGTCTTGTACTTGCACTTTTGGGTGGGGGGGCGGGGGTGGAGGGGAAAAATCTTGTTTCGAGACCCCATGGTACTGTAGTAGTCGCCATTGATGACCATACCTACTTTAAAAAAAAAAAAAAAAAAAAAAAAAAAAAAAAAAAAAAAAACCATCCACCGGATGAGGAAGTTGATGAAAGCCTGCAGCGGTACCACCTGTAGCACCCGCGCATTCAGTGGTGAGAGGGCTGGTTCGCAGAGCGTAAAGGAGTGAAGATGGGAGCTTGGAGACAGGCTTGACCAAGGTCCTGCTTGCACCCTAGCGGAGTCCTGGAGAGTATAGATAGGATTCAATTGTGATTGTTGTCAGCAATTAGGGTGTTATCTTGTTGATATTGCTTGGCGTCGTAACGCCGCGTCTGGTTCGTGCGCCTCAGGAGTCTGTACGCGTGTCGATACCCTGCATGCTGCGTCCCTGAAACAATCTAAATAAACATGCACATACACTAGGCAAAAACGAGTACATACAATTAGTATAATGATTAAATTATTGGCGATTTGCGCGCCAGTGGCGTCGTCAGTTTATGGTACATAGTATGTTGCTACACTCCCCCCTACGGCGTCGTCTTCGACTATTACCTAAAGTATCGTTTGTGCCCTTCGGCATTGTCAATTTGGTGAAATGTGTTTCGTGTCCATTGAATCGCCTGGTCGTCTAGAGAGCACTTGGCGGGAAGTCTGCTTAAAATGCAGGTGCGAGCCAGTGCCACTCCCGAGGGGGCCCTCTTCCTCCTGGGACCGCCTTATAAATAAGGACTTGAGAGTTACTGCCTAACTAAGGTGTGTGTGTGTGTGTGCGTGCGTGCGTGTGTGTGTGGTTTTTTTTTTTTGCACAGTTCACATGTAGCCACTTAAGATAGTCTCGCGATGATCCGGAGTACTCTATTTTGCATCGTTTGTAGTCTTTTTGTGTGTGTTTTCGCTGCGTGTCCCCATACGGGGTAGCGTATGTTAGGATGGGCCGGATTAGTGTCTTATGAAGTGTTGTTCCCATCTGTTACTTTAGTGTATTGTTTGATTTATAATGGGGTACAGTTTAAGTTGGGCATTCGCTTTGGCTCTTACGGTGTCAATGTGTTGCTTCCACGTACGGCCCTGGTCCATCGTTACACCTAAGTAGGTGATGGTGCTGTTCCATTGAATTGGCTCTTGTCCAAGTGTTAGGGGCAGAAGCCCGTGTTGGATTCGCTTGGTGAATACTATTGCTTGGCTTTTTCTGGTATTTACCTTAATGCGCCATTTCGTGAGCCATGGTTCTAAGTCATTTAGAGCGTTTTAGAGCCTGGTGCGTATAATCCTTAGCATGGTCGATTGTGTGACTAGCGCTGTGTCATCTGCATATAGGTATCGGTCTACTCCTATCGTTTCTGGAATATCATTGATGTAAATGTTAAAGAGGGTGGGCCCCAATAAACTCCCTTGTGGGACCCCTGCCCTGATTGGCCGTCGAACGATCGGTTTGATAGTCTTTTATTATGGCTATCATGGAGTCCGCGAATTCCAACGATATGAACGTTCTGAGTAGACCAGCGTGCCACACACGATCGAAGGCCCGTTCTATATCCAAGAAAATGCCCGTTGTGGATCGCTTTTGGTTGAGTCCTTTCGTAATGGATTCTGTCATTCGCAATAATTGGAGTGTTGTTGAATGTTGCGCCCGGAATCCAAATTGTTCATTAATGACTAAGTTATTTTTGATTGTGTGATTCGTAAGTCTTTTGAGTATTATTTTCTCTAAGACCTTGCTCATTGTGGTGAGGAGGCTGATTGGCCTATAATTCTCAGGCTGTGATTGGCTCTTTCTTGGTTTGGGGAACAGTAGTATTTTGGCCTCTTTCCACAGTGGAGGGAATCGGCCTTTCTCAGTGGTGTAATTAAACATATCCGCCAGCAACTTCAGTGCTTTGGGTAGCAGATGTTTTAATACTATGTTTGGTATTTGGTCCGGCCCCGGGGCCTTCTTGGTGGGCAGGTGCTTGATGATCCATTTGATCTCGCCCGCATTCGTTTTACGCGTTTTGTTGTGCGTTGGTGTTCTTCCAATATTCTCAACCATTGCTTCCGTTTCGTCCACAAATGCTTGGTCTGACGGAAAGGCATTCGGTTTGAAGGTTGCTTCTAGGGCACCTGCAAATGCTTCGGCTTTGTCTCGGGGAGTTTCTACTATTCCATTGGGCGTGTGGAGGGGAGGGACATGTGTGTAAGTGCGTGTTAGATTTCTGACTATTTTCCAGATTGTATGGTTTTGCGGATCAATGTTGGTATTCGTTGGTATTCGCGGAAGCGTTCATTCGCTTGATTGCTTAAATCCGCGTACACGTTGCGGTAGATTAAATTACACGTCTTTTGCCATTTGCGCCTAGCGCGATTTCTATCTTGAATGGGTCGCGGGGAAATTATGTGTTGATGTCTTAGGATACCTAATTGGAATGTATTGCTCTGTGGCGTGTTTAATTGCCTCTACTGTGTGGTCTATTGCTTCATCTTGTTTATCGTGTGTTTCCATTGTGTGTTCGTGTATAATGTTTTGCAGCGTGTTTTCGAAGGACTCCCAGTCTGCTTGTCTGTAATTTGGTCTAGGTGGTTCTGATTTAAAAGTAATGTGGGCTTCAATTTCTAATAAGACTAGGAGGTGATCTGAGTTAAGCTCGTTGATTACGTGTGTGTTTGTGTTGTATGTGAGGCCCTTTAGTAGTGCGATATCGGGTATACCCGGTCTGTGTGTGTTTATTCTGGGTATGAATGTTAAAGGCCGTACGGAATAAGAAGGCACATGAGGCGGAGCTAGAAGAAGGTATGTGAGAGCAAATAGCCAATCCTAGAGAGGCGACGTTGCCCAGTTGGTAACGCGCTGTCTAGCGCAATATTTGCTTTTCACTTTTCTCTTTGCGCTCATCAAATCCAGCAAGGGCTCATTATTACAAAGAGTTCCATTGCAAAGAGCTAGAAATGTTGAAGCTGACTGTCCAAGAAGCAAAATTTTAGGTGGCCTGTAGCCCAAGATATGAGTGATTGAAGAAACGCTGCGCTCAGCGATAGCAAACGACACTTGCTTTGTATCATGATTGTTTATTTATCGTCTAAACTATCTTTCTTCTCAAGGAGTGAGATGTCTGCAGGAAAGGAAAAGGAATCTAGTTTATTCGTATGCGTGTTCCAAGTCTGACAGTGTCACAGTGTTACCTGTGTCTTATAATTACTGTACCTCGTTTTGTTGCTAAGAAACACATTACCAAAACCTGGTACCAGCGGCTTACAGACAAGTAAATCGAATGGAAAAGTATTGCATTCAGATGCGCGGGCTATTATTTTCAGTGTTTACACTTTTTTAAAAGAATTGTCCTCAGAAGAAGTGCGTCCGAACATTGTATTTAAAAGAGCCGGGCGCTAACAGCTAAAGCATGCAATGTAAGTGAACATTCATTGTCGCGCGTAGTGTAACAAGGTAAAATTAACTACTTCTGAATCCGGGCGGCACTTGTTTAAATCCCACAGAAAACACCGTAAGACAGAAAAACGGATTTCGAATCTGGACGACTTTCAGAAAGATGTACTGCTGAATCTGTATAAAGAAGTGCGTTTCAAAGCTTGGCGTATATACCGTATTTTATCGCGTAATTCCCCCCCCCCCCTTCTTTTTTTTCTCGAATAATTTGCTTGAAAACACTGGGGAGGGAATTATGCGAGTGGTGCTTCTAGGAATTCAGAAAGGAAGGGAAACCATGTAGTATTATGTAAAAGTTATATAGGTATACAGTAATTTGTGAATGAACTGGATACATATCACGGCTTCATTGGGCCTACAATGTATTGTTTCATTGTTTCTTTTCTCTGATTATTCTGCGGTCTCACTTCCGTCACTATGATCACTTTTTTTTCATTTACATCTGGCTCAGATAACACATCTTCATTTTCACTATTCCACAACATGTCAGAACCATTAATGGCACCAGAAATACCAGTTTTTTTTAAAAACTCTTTTTAACAATATGACGACTTGTAAGAAATTGACTTAGAAACAAACACGTGTGTAACTTCACATTTCAATTTTACGATACGTTATGACAATGGCTATACGAGTATTTTTGTGGCAAGCGCTGCGTCGATTGTACCAGAACCAGAACCATAATCAGGTCGTACAGGTTCTCCTGTACGGTGTGTCTTTTCGCACAGCACCTAGCCGCTTCTGCGGCTTTATCTGTGCGATATGGGAGGTTGTCCGTGTATTGTCGTGCGTGTTTGTTCTGGGCAAAGGTTTCTTTCTGTATACCTAATTCAGGATACAGAAAGGGGGTTGTCCATTATCAAGTCATTTGAAGGCCGCTCCAATAAGAACGAACCAGGAGAGGGAATTATGCGATGTTTAATAGGTAAATATTTTTTAGTGATGAAAAATCATAGGGGAGGGAAATATGCGAGGGGGGGGGGGTGCTTATGCGATAAAATACGGTATGTTTAGTCATTCCTGTATTACGTATTTTAAACCAAAAATGTAAGCTATTTTATGGCAAATTCTCTTTGCGATACAATGTTCACAATTGTTAATCAACACTGCATATTGATGTTTCTTACTGAGCTATAAAATAAGTTTCTTAAAACTAGTCTTCACACAGCTGGTTTAAAAAAATATTTTGTTCAATTGCGAGTTTCCGCTTTTGCTATATGTAACATAATATAAACCTTGATGATATGTTAGCCTAACATACTTGCCTTATATTAATAACCGCATTGCAAATTCTGGCTGGCAGATATTGGGGAAACTATTTCCAGAGCTTCGCTCTGTTAACTTACAAATTGCATCGTAAGGAACATTTTATGTGCTGAAATGTCTAAAATACACAACCGAGAAGGCCACATTGGAATATTACTCGTAAAATGTGGCTTGAAATTGTGCTTAGGCATTTGTTGCTTAGTTATGTAGATTTTCACTTAGAATACCTAATATAGGAACTGATCAACATATGTGCAGAAACTCTGTCTAGACACTTAGAAAAATATGAGAAATACCTATCAGAAAATGCCCCAAATTGCCCAACTACGACATCCGTTTAGACTTATTTAAATCGTGACGTAACTCTCTCATTTTCACTCCGATAACATAAATATTTACACGAAAACGTTCCTAGAGAATCGGATATGATAATTTAAAAACTCTACATTGTAATGTTTTATCACCTATTTATTGAAAGATATGAACTCCGTTGAAACATTAGATTGCAAATGAAAATTATCTGCTTAGATGAGGAATTTATATTTGAAGCAAATTACACGATTAGAGCCTATTGTCTCATTTTAAAGAGATTGAAATTGTTGTGACAGGTTTTAAATGTGCACCTTGCAATCCTTCACCATCCTCGCTGCTGTCTACCGGTAACGCTCACGTGCATATCTCCCCTCTCTTTCTTTCGCATAGCGATATGAGCCGGCAACAGCGCTCCATAGCTGAGTAGGATTGGAGCTATTCATGTGCCTTCTTATTTCGTGCTCCCTATAGCTCTTCCGGGCCAGTTAAGAGTATGTTGTGTCTGTTAATGTATACTTACTTACTACTTACTATCCGGCACTACAGCCCTATGTGGGCCTTGGCCTCCTTCACAATCAGCCTCCATGCTTTTCTGTCCTTAATTTTTTCTCTCCATCCTTTCACCTTCATAGTGTTCAAATCATCAATCACTCCATCAATCCATCTCATCCTGGGTCTTCCTTTCTTCCTTGTTGAGTATAGTCTTGCTTTAAACACTCTTAAAGGTATTCTATTCGTCTCCATTCGTTCCAGATGTCCCATCCATTGTAGCCTTAGTGCTTTAATAAAGCGTACTATATCCTCTCCTTTTATAAGTTGGTTGATTTCCTCATTATAACGTATCCTCCACACACCTTGTTCTACTACAGGGCCATATATTCTCCTTATTATCTTGCGTTCAAATTTTCTTAATTTCTCTTGGTCAGACCTTGTCAGTGTCCAGGTCTCTGCCCCATATGTAACTACTGGTCTTATCAATGTTTTATATATCAGGGTTTTATCTTTCCTAGTTAGTATTTTATTTTTTAACAATTTTAAATTTGCAAAATATGCTTTATTCCCTGCTTGTATGCGGTCCTTTATAGTAATGCTCATTTTGGCTTCATTATCTATTATATTGCCCAGGTAACAAAACTTCTCTGTTCCTTGGAATATTTGATCACCAATTCTCAAATCCTGTAGCTTCCTACTCCCTCCTGATATCATCATGTATTTTGTTTTCTGCGTGTTAACTCTTAATCCGATTCTCTCTGAGTTTTCCTGTAATTTCTCATACACTTCTATTATTTTATTTTTAGATCTGGCTACAATAGCAATATCATCTGCATAGGCACATATCTGACTCATCTTGTTAAATATAGTGCCTCTCTGATCTATCTCTGCTATAACATGATGCAGAGCCAATATAAATAATGTAGTGGATAATCCATCTCCTTGCTTTACCCCTTTATTGAACTGGAAGCTATCACTTAATTTACTATCAATTTTTACTCTAGCTTTCGTATTATTCATAGTCATCCGTATTAATCTGACTAATTTATTTGGTATGCCCATTGCCTTCATAGCCTCATACAGTTTCCTCCTATTGACACTATCAAATGCCTGTTGAAAGTCCACGAACAGTATATGAAGATCTATTCCATATTCATAATGCTTCTCTAAAATTTGTCTCATGGTGAATAGTTGGTCTGTAGTTCCTTTATTAGGTCGAAATCCACACTGGTATTCTCCTATTATTATCTCTGTGATTTGCTTAGTTCTTTCATTAATTATTGTTGATAATATTTTATACACTATATTCAACAGAGTTATACCTCTGTAGTTATTACATTCCAATTTGTCCCCTGTCTGTTAATGTATGATAGGAGTTTATTGCCCGCGTTGTTGGTTGCTACGCAAATCCAGAGGAAATGTTTCGCGTTCTAGTCCCCTGCTATGATTACTCTTTGGGTTATGAGCATTAGTGTATCAATGTCGTCTGTGTCAATATCGCCGGGTGTGTTGTATCAACGTAACTTCAGCATTATGAAGTCTTACACTGACCGCGGTTGCTTCTATTCTATTAAGTTGGGGTACTAACGCCTGGTGGTGTTGAAGCGAATTTTAAACGACTACGGCTGTCTGTCCGCCTCTTCTATTTCTGTCGGTTCTGTATATTGAGTAGCCTGGGACTGAGACGCAATATTCAGGTCCGAGGTGGGTTTCATTGATTAGCGCTATTTGGATTCAATTCCTTTGGAGGAATTCCGTAAATTCCTTCCGCATTGAGGTTGTTGCAATTCCAATAGATGATATTTACTGTGGTTGTGTTACTCATAACTGTGCGAGAATTCCCAGGAAATTGGTGACATTGGTCAAAGAGGTAAAGTGGGTCGCATTTTCTGTTTATCTGCTCCAGGAGCCACTTTACGTTTTGTTGGAACGAGTTCCAGCCCGATTCTAAGTTTGGGAAGCCCAACTTGCTGAGGAAGTCGGCCAGTGCAAGGCCATTTTCAAATGCATCGCGAGGGGTTTGCGACTTTGGAATCAATATGCCTGATTCCTTTAAGTGTGGTGGTGCATGGGGCTTTGTGTGTGTCCTGCAGTTTTTTGTGTCTGTTTCTCTGTGTGTTGTTTGTATTGTTTAGGGAGTTGTCGCTTTGGTGGTGGCGTGACTTGGGCAGGTGCGACCTGCTTTGTCACGGCTGTAGAAGGTCCGGGGGCTGGCCGGGTTCTTCCTCTTCGATCTTGCTAAAACCATTGCCCTTCTGCTGTGGACGGCCAGCCTGGGGTAATTTAGGTTGTTCAATGTGGGGTTTGGGTTTCCCTGTCTGCGCCCTTGATCTTGCGCGTTCCAGTGCCGAAAGGTATTTGGAGCAACCGCGCCATGTTGCTCCATGTCCTTTCTGACCACAGAGGGCGCACTGCGTTCCTGGGCACTTAGCAGGTGTAGGAGTGGGGGCCTGTGCATTTGGCGCAAACCCTAGAGAGGGCCTTGCATTTGCGGTAGAAGTGCCACAGCTGCTGACAGCGTCTGCACTGTTCGGGCTCCGGAGCTGTACGTTATTCCTCAACTCTAATCCTAAAGTGTGCTAAGTATTTGAGGCCGAGTATCTTGTGGTTTTCCTGTGTGTCCTCCAGTTCAACTAGGAACGTTGGGAGGGGATGCCTAGTCCTACCTTGTGAGTGCATTTGCACCGCCCTAATGGCATCAAATTTGTGTTGTGCCAGTGCTGATTTAATGTGTTCTACGCTGAACGGGGCGCACAGTCCTTTAATTACAGATCTGACTGTCCTAGTTTCTGGGTGTGGGAGGAGATAAAATTGTGCGCCCTCGTTCCTGAGGTACTCCACCATGTTATGGTTGTCGCTCAGGCTGAACAATTTAATAACTAAATCACCGGAGCAATGCGCGCGGTGTATTGTGTATAGCTTTGTACTTAGTGTCAAACTTGTGTGTGATTATGTGTGTATGTGTGTTGTTTGGCTTTTATTGAGGTACAGAGGCGCGAGATTCGTCCTGTATTCTGTGTAACTGTTTGTTTTGGGGGTGGGTGGCCTCGTGGTGAATTCTGCGTAGGTGTCCAGGATGGGGGATTGTACTGGAGGGGGTGGTGTGGGAAGCTCGATATCAGAGTGTGGTTTGGTATGTGTTGTTGGAGTTTTTGTGTTGCTTGTATTTGTGTCCTCTGTCAGTGTTTGTTTTGGCTTGTCTCCTGTGTCAGTGTTTGGTGTTTGTTTACATGTGTCTGTGAGTGGTGTAGTTGGTGTGTTTGTGCTTTGTTTTGGTATGTTCGTGTTTTGTGTGCTTGTGCTAGGTGCACTTGTGTTTGCAGTGTTTGTGTTTAGTGTTGGCATGTTCGTGTCTGATGTGATTAGCGGTGATGGTGGTGGTGTAATCAGTGTGAGCGTGTGTGTGGTCTTTTTGGTGTTGTTGGGGTGGTGTGTTTCCTTGTGAGTGTATTTGTTTTGGTGGTGATGAGTGTGTTGGCTCTGACGGACCTTTTAGGTTTTGAGAGACGAGGGAAGGGAGAGAGAGTTTTACCGACTTTACCCGTGTCTCCGATTACTAGGATTCTCTGAGTGAATGTGAAGTGTAAGTGGTTTTAAGTGTTCTTAAAGGGGGAAGGTCTTATTAATTTATTTAACCTTAGTTTAACCTGGTTCTGGTCTTTAGAAAGACATAGCAAGTAGGCTTGTCCTTGCTCTGAGTGCCTTTTTAAGGCAGTTGGCTTAAAATTAACCTAGGAAGAAAGAAGAGAGTGAAAGCCTAGCGGGGGCCTAATCGGGGGAACTTAAAAACTAGAAAGAAAAGAGGGAAAAAGTTACAGTAAGAGAGAAAGAGGCAGTTAGCGAGCGCTAAGAAGCGTCGCTAGCAGAGGATCGAACCCGTTAAGGCGCCTTGGTTCCAGTCAAAGACTGTTGGCTGTGGTCTTGCTATCCCTCGTCTAATCTGCAGGGTACCTGTCCTGAGTGCGCGAATGCTGCAGCAGGTAAGCGGGAGCTGGTGCGGTGATCCCCGGGCGGCCTACGCACTACGCTCGCTGAAGATCACTCGGATTCCCTTTTTCTCGCTTAACCAAGCTAGAAGGGCTCTTCTTAGCAGCTGCAGACGTTCTCCTCTGGCCCGCTCAACCAGTGGCAACCCAAAGCTGGCCACCCACACTTTTTTTTTGTGGTGGGGAAAAAGGCTACTTACGCCCTTACCGCATGCAAGCATGCGAGTGTGAGACTCCTACCCTGACTTCGAACCCGGGCAGCTCACTCACTAAAAAACCCCACCGGAAATCCTGAGGTCCAAACCTCTGCTGCAGTACCGCAATAAGCACCTGCACATTCGGTGGTGAAATATGAAGCTGCCTGCCAGTGGCAGTAACAGTGAGTGTAGCTGAAGTGCCAGGAGACAATCATGATCTAAGTCCTGAGTGCCCCCTGGTATACCATGTCTCAGCCTAGTTCAGTCCTGCCGTAAACAACAAGGCGGAGCTGACTCAACTCGCCACGTGTTAGGCGTACAGGCACGCACAAAAGTTTTGCAACACTAGCAGTATATATAGCAGCGCTAACTTCTAGACAATAAATAGAATTGGGTTACACATTAATTTATTAAATCTATGAGTTGGAATATTAATATAATCATGCAGTAACATAATGGTTACCTTTAATCGGATTCCTTCCTCTCTGTCCACTATAACTGATTTCCGCCTCGCTTTTGAAACTTCAATCCAATATCTGTCAGCAAACGGTGGAGAGTACTTCGTGAAAAATTCGGCAAGTCCGTGTCAGAATTTACCGCATGCAAAATTTTGTTTAGAGTCGGCGGTTCATTTCTGAAAAAATAACCATGAACTTTACTGCGTATAGCACTTTTCGTAAAATCGTCGTATTTCTCCACGCGCTGTTTGCATTTACGTGATTTTTCCGGTGTTCTTAGAGTTCCGGATGCTTGCTGTTCCATTCTAACACTGTGTACGCTACTTGCGGAAACACCAAGATCACCAGTTTCTTTCTCAAGGTTTTTTATAGACGATTCCGGGTTTCTTTCTTTAAGTAATGCGAAACAATGCGCGATCATTCGCCTCTCACCACTTTTTAAAGGTTTGCCTCGATTGTGTTTCATTTCGGCTGAAGCACCAGTCTGCTACATGATGAAAAGCTTACTGATTTTAAATTGCATATACATAAGTGTCCTTGGCCTTGTGAGGTCCGCGAGATGTACAGGAAATACAGTGTTAAATATCAGAAGCAACCCCACACTATAAACAAAAACATCTTAATCAGCATTCAACTCGATACAGACCTCGTTGCAAGAGAGTTTCCTGGTATAGGAATGCAAAAATATTATATAATAGCAGTGTCCTTTAGTAATTGTTAAGTAAAATGCAGCTTAATTTAACATAATACGTTAATAGTGTGTATAATTTCACTTGTCTTCTGTCTAATCTGTATATAGTATAGGTACTATTATGTATATATTCCCTTCAGAAGTCACGAGCCGAGAACACATCTATGTGATATATGAAGCAGAAAGATAAAATGTGGACCTGTTTACGTTTATAAGAATCGAAACATTTGCATACTTTTCTCTGACCGAAATTAGCTCGCGCAGAGTAGTGATCGCAAAACTACCTACGTACAATACTGTACTTAAAGGAGGGGTTTATCGTACGTATGCAAATAAAAGAAAACGCCCATCATCTTCGCCAAACCAATCAACAGCTTAACCGTTTTCTGTCCCAATATCTCTGTCTCTGTCTCTCTTCCCGCCCAGATGTTTACAACTGGATGGAACTAGGTTGAGACATATTATAGCAGTCCTGCTGATAGTGGTGAGCTCTGATTGGTATGGTGGGTGATGAAGATGGTCGTGATTGGTGATTGGAATTATGATGGTTGTGAGTCCTGGCGTCAGTTATAGGGAGCACGAAATAAGAAGGCACATGAGTAGCTCCAATCCCTAACCAACTATGCAGGGCTGTTGCCGGCTCATATCGCTATGCCAAAGAAAGAGAGGGGAGATATGCACGTGAGCGTTACCGGTAGACAGCAGCGACGATGGTGAAGGATTGCAAGGTGCACAATTAAAACATGTCAGAACAATTTCAATCTCTTTAAAATGAGACAATAGGCTCTAATCGTGTAGTTTGCTTCAAATATAAATTCCTCATCTAAGCAGATAATTTTCATTTGCAATCTAATGTTTCAACGGAGTTCATATCTTTCAATAAATAGGTGATAAAACATTACAATGTAGAGTTTTTAAATTATCATATCCGATTCTCTAGGAACGTTTTCGTGTAAATATTTATGTTATCGGAGTGAAAATGAGAGAGTTACATCACGATTTAAATAAATCTAAACGGATGTCGTAGTTGCGCAATTTGAGGCATTTTGTTCCTTACGATGCAATTTGTAATTTGGAAATAGTTTCCCCAATATCTGCCAACCAGAATTTGCAATGTGGTTATTAATATAAGGCAAGTATGTTAGGCTAACATCTCATCAAGGTTTATATTATGTTACATATAGCAAAAGCGGAAACTCGCCATTGAACAAAATATTTTTTTTAAACCAGCTGTATGAAGAAACATCAATATGCAGTGTTGATTAAAAATTGTGAACATTGTATCGCAAAGAGAATTTGCCATAAAATAGCTTACATTTTTGGTTTAAAACACGTAATTCAGGAATGACTTAACATACCGTATTTTATCGCATAACCCCCCCCCCCCTCGCATATTTCCCTCCCCTATGATTTTTCATCACTAAAAAATATATACCTTTTAATCTCTCCTGGTTCGTTCTTATTGGAACGGCCTTCAAATGACTTGATAAGGGACAACAATCGACGCAGCGCTTGCCACAAAAATACTCCTATAGCAATTGTCATAACGTCATACTGTTAAAAAGAGTTAAAAATAAACTGGTATTTCTGGTGCCATTAATGGTTCTGACGACATGTTGTGGAATAGTGAAAATGAAGATGTGTTATCTGAGCCAAATATAAATGGAAAAAGTGATGATAGTGACGGAAGTGAGACCGCAGAATAATCAGAGAAAAGAAACAATGAAACAATACATTGTAGGCCCAACGAAACCGTGGTATGTATCCAGTTCAGTCACAAATTACTGTATACCTATATAACTTTTACATAATACTACATGGTTTCCCTTCCTTTCTGAATTCCTAGAAGCACCACTCGCATAATTCCCTCCCCAGTGTTTTCAAGCAAATTATTTGAGAAAAAAAAAAGGGGGGGGGGAATTACGCGATAAAATACGGTATATGCACCAAGCTTTGAAGCCCACTTCTTTATACAGATTCAGCAGTACATCTTTCTGAAAGTCGTCCAGATTCGAAATCCGTTTTTCTGTCTTATGGTGTTTTCCGGGGGATATAAACAAGGGCTGCCCGGATTCAGAAGAGGTTATTTTACCTTGTTGCACTACGCGCGACAATGAATGTTCACTTACATTGCATGCTTTAGCTGTTGGCGCCCGGCTCTTTTAAATACAATGTTCGCACGCACGAACTTCTACTGAGGACAAATATTTTTAAAAAGTGTAAACACTGAAAATAATAGCCCGCGCATCTGAATGCAATACTTTTCCATTCGATTAACTTGTCTGTAAGCCGCTTGTACCAGGTTTTGTTAATGCCATATTTCTTAGCAACAAAACGAGTTACAGTAATTATAAGACCCAGGTAACACTGTGACACTATGTCAGACATAGAACACGCATACGAATAAACTAATTTCTTTTCCTTTCCTGCAGACATCTCACTCCTTGAGAAGAAAGACAGTTGAGACGATAAATAAACAATCATGATGCAAAGCAAGTGTCGTTTGCTATCGCTGAGCTCAGCGTTTCTTCAATCTCTCATATCTTGGACTACAGGCCACCTAAAATATTGCTTCTTGGACAGTCAGCTTCAACATTTCTAGCTCTTTGCTGGCTTTGATGAGCGTAAAGAGAAAAGTGAAAAGCAAATATTGCGCTAGACAGCGCGTTACCTAACTGGGCAACGTCGCCTCTCTAGGATTGGCTACTTGCTCTCACACACCTTCTTCTAGCTCCGCCTCATGTGCCTTCTTATTCCGTACGGCCCATAGTTGGGATGTGTCACAGGAAAACTGCGGAAAAACTGTACATAGTGAAGTGTATATAGTGCAGTGTGTGTAAATATGTATATATGAGCGTGTGTGTGTGTGTGTGTGTGTGTGTGTGTGTGTGTGCATGTGATGGGACATATGAGTGGTATGCCCAGGAGTAAGTGCGTGTATATATCCGTGTATATAAATTTAAACAAAACTATCAAAAACAGAAAAACACAAAAAACTGAGAATACGCATTAAAACTGTTCTCGGTGGGCTAAAGCTGCCCACTGTATGGGTTTTTGAACACCAAAGCAAAACATAAATAACCAATGTAAATACTGTAAAATATATCTCATGTTAATTTTAGCCTGTAAGCCGGGCCCCTTTGTACCGGCACCGGGCAAATGTCTTTTATAATAAATAAGTTGAAGTTGAAGTTGGGATGTGTCATGCACTTCATTACACGACACACCTCCGTGCAGCGGCGTCCGTCGTGGATGTGGAAGCCCCTTGAGTTTGCTCTTCCAGGAGCGAACAGTGGTGGTCGTTGTTGAGCTCGTGGTGGTTCCTTGGTGCGGCGAGTCTGTGTCCCGGCCTCACGGGTGGTGGTGGTGGCGGGGGCGGCGGCGGCGGTGGTGGTGGCGGGGGCGGCGGCGGTGGTGGTGGCGGGGGCGGCGGTTGGGATCTCGAGCCGGTGAATCTTCTGCTTGATTGGCTGGAGAGCCTCTGCGACGTTCTTCTGTATTGTGCTACAGGCTGCGGCGGGCGGCGGAGATAGAGTCAAGTGCCTCCTCAATGGCAGCCAGGCGAGTGCTGACATTCAGTAACTTCGCATGGAGGTCCTGAACCGCATCCCGTAATTCCTGGCTGCCTGCGGCGACTGGCGGTGTTTCCGGTGGTGCTGGAGTTTCTGTAGCTGGTGGAGTTGTGACCGTGATTTCTGGTGCTGGTGGATGATCCTGTTGTCGTTATGGTGTAGATCTGCCTCGTTGAGTCCGACGTGGATGGAGATGGCACTGTGCCTGGCCTGTCTAATGGCCGAAGCCATTACAAGTGGCACAGTACCGGCGGCGGTGTCTCAAGTCGTGACCTTTGCACTTGGCAGTTAAAGCCCGGCACCGCAATAGTGGCACCGCCACTAAGGGGATATACTTTAATGCACATTTTAAGGGGAAAAGATTTATACAATATACTTGCCGAGTTAGCAAATGAGATCAGTGACATAGCCTGGGAGGTCAAAATAAGTAACGATGTTATTAAGACCAGATACATTACATACTCCAGCAGTTAGATGATCGGAAAGAATAAGTAATCTTATTAACATTGAAGAATCAAATATAGCCAGACAGAACCATAATAATAATAATAATAATAATAATAATAATAATAATAATAATAATAATAATGATGATGATGATGATGATGATGATGATGATGATGATGATGATGATGATGATGATGATGATGGCGGTGGTGGTGGTGGCGGCGGCGGCGGCGATCCCCGCTCGACTTGAACCTCCTCTGGGCCTCGTTCTTTTGATTCTGATGAAGGCCATGGAGTCTACAATGGCCGAAAGCTCAATGTTTCTAACTCACACGGCTGATCATCTGTGAAACCTTGATTAATAAAGACAATTACTCTTTCCAAAGACAATTACTGTTTCCATCCATTAAGTTACATCTTGAGTTTTTGTCGGATTTTTTAAAAAATACCTAGTAACTAAAGTGCCCGCAGGCCATTCCTTTACAGTCATTGCTTTATCCAAATTTACTGCATTAATTGTGACTTTAAAACTACTTGAAGCTTCTAGATATTTAGCATTTAGTTTTTCAGACACTACTTCCAGAAAAGTTGGTCATAAATACTATTCGATCATTTTATCTGTAGTAGAAGGATCTAACCTTGACACAAACAAAAAACACTTTTTTTGGAACAGTTTTCAAATTAACATCCGTCTTATTACCATTTCCACGTACGATAATAACCTTCTGCTTTGATATTTGGGACTGTTTATCCATTGTCCTATTTGACCATTTCACCATGGTAGACCAACCACCCTGTTGATCCAGAGTAATATTAAGTAAGCAACAAATATAACAAAACTGGAGGAAGATGTAAGTGGGTAAAAAAAAAAAAGGAAAAGGGAATCTGGATTTTATAATTTTATCAATCGATAATATAAAATATTGCTCATTTTCAGAACACACCTGGCGCCACTATTTTTCAAATAGGTTTATAATGTTATGTGCTTCTTATTTGTTATATTGTGAGTACAAAATCAGTTATTACTTTTGTAGTCATAGTACTATTTGCTAAGATAAAAATTTATTTCTATATGCATATATTCTTATGTAAGGATTAGCCAAATATATGAACTTTTTTTTTTTTTTTTTTTTATTACAAAAACTATTTGCCATAAACTGAAAATAATAGCTAGGTTTGTTCAAGTGTCTTCGCACAACATGCATGTAACTTTTTACTACAGTTGGATCAAAACTATTGTGCCAGCCTCATTTTATGTGTTGAAAAATGTAGTTTTCTGAAAACCTGCATTTAAAATATATTTACAGGCTACCTGTATTCTCAGAACTGGCTCGTAGTATTACAATACGATCTCAAACAGTAAAACTCAACCCAAACCATGCTTGCAGTGTCACAATAGGTACTGTAAAGCAATATTTGTTTTAAAAAAGGGAGTATAGTAATATGTTTCCAAAACTGTTTCAAAACAGGTATCTCACTGGGTGCTTTCTACCTGCCCCATCAACTGCACACCTAAGTATTTGAACGTGCACTGGCACCTCAAAAATAGCGGAACTTGACATTTTATTTATGCACCTGATTCCTGCAGTTCCTAGGTACATCTGCAAGTGAAAATCTGAGATTTGTAAATTTTGTCATTTTTGGTCAAAATTTCAGTCCCAATGTCCCTTAAACACTTAGTAAAAGTTATATTTGTGTCACTGTGTGTATTATGAATACCATCCAGCTAAATAAGCATATAAGCAATTTGATTTAATATTAAATATTTGCTGCAAAAATGAATGGGAAATAGGCTATACAAGGATCACTACATAAGATTTGAGATTTGAGAAAATGAAAGTGAATGCAGGATGGGCTAGCCCCATCCTTTGTGAGTAAGCTGTTATCAGGTAATGAGTCTTGCACTCCAGAAATTCCAGCAGCGCAAAGATGAGCAACCCACTGCACACAGTCAGTCCCAGCAATGGAGCTGGAAATAGAGCATTTTCACTGAATGCAATGTTTAAGGTGGGTTAAACCAGTGCCAAAGTCTTGAATGTTTGCAACAGGCTTTTGGGGACATAGCTCCTTCCTGTGTCACAGCTTTCTGGTTGTTTCAGGAGTTTAAAAGGGACCAAACATCATCGAAAGATGAGGAGAGAAGAGAGCATCTGACAATAGTGGTGAGAAAACATTGCAGCTCTTAAGAAAATACTTCACGAAAATAATTGCATAACATTTAAAGAAGTTGAGGCAGCTGTTCAGATTGGTTCGCCAGCGGTTTTGAAAATGCTGATGAATTCCTTTGTGTGAGGAAGGTCTTATCCCGATGCACCCATCACAATTTGACAGGACAAAAAGTGTTGAATGGTGTGAGGAAAGGCTGACCAGATTCAAAGGAGGGAAGGTTTCTGACATGGTCACAGGTGACAAAATCTGGATTTATCTGTTTGATCTGGAGACCAAGCGGCAATCAGTGGTGTGTATCTTTCCTGATGACAATCCCCAGACAAAAGCAAAGCGTTCCCAAAATGGTGACTAGTTGGATGAGGTTTGCAGTTGCCCAATGAAGAAGCCAAACATAATTTATGGGGAAATGTCAGCATAATTAAAAAAAGCCAACAGGACACAGCCCTTACCAGAAGCCAGGGAAGAAGTACTAGACAAAGGCCGTGGAAGTGGCCTCATTTTTCTCAAAGTGTGGTCATGTGGCAATCATTCCTCTGGAGAAGCTGGCAGTTGTCACTAACTAGTACAGTTAGTACCAAAAGTTTTTGCTAAACTTAAAAAATGGCAGCCAACCATGGAAGTGCGAGGGATACTTGTCCAACGCAACAGCACATACCCCACACATGGCCAACAACAACAACATTTATTTCTTGGAGTCCACAGAGTTCAAACTTTTGACTCGTCCACCATGTAGTTTCAACCTAGCTCTATGTGATTTTTTCGATTCACACTGGTAAAAAATTACACGTGTGAATAGAAATTTTGAATCCTTGAAGGCATTCTTACCACTTCTGAAGGGGAACTTGGCAGCCATAAAAGAAAACCTGTGGTAGGAGTGCTTCCAGAAGTGGTTTCAACTAATGCAATACTGTATACAGTTTTGTGGCAAGCATTTTGAGAAAGTGCAACAATCAATATAATTTAAAAATAAGTATTTCTGGTGTATCTCAAAACTTCTCTAGTGACCCTTGTAAACTTTCCAATATATGCAATGTATACTTAAAATCTCCAAAAACAATTTTACCAAATGTAGCACAAGATCTAATTTTGTGGGTCAGGAATTGTGAAGCTATTGCATGTTTTACTTGAAAATGTTCAGTTTGTGGAGAGAAAACTGTGACCAAGGACTGAGTGTAAGAAGTGCTAGTGCAATTGAATAGAACATTTCGTGACACAGCTAGTTTTTATAGTACCTTAATAATTTTTATTAAGAACTATGTTAATATGAATGTTTCAGATCAGAGGCAGAAGAGTAAGGGAGGGGGGAGCAACTGCTGTTCAGCATCATGCTGCATCCTGTAATCTCATTGTCATGGACATCATCGGTGCTAGTGCAACACAACATCAGGTGTCTCAGTGTAAACTGTATAAGTTGTGCACCCTGGGACTGCAAAGCCTGCCATAATAAAAGTCTTATTGTGAGATTTTCATATTGTTGTGATATTCAGGTAATGTAAAGAACATGGTGCGTGTGCACATGACGATCATGTTGAACTTTATAATCTGGTCGCTGTGCTGTTGTCAAAAGCATTTCTTTACATCCATTATTCACTAGGAACAAAAAAGAAATTCCTTATATAAATACATTTTTAATTTAACATTCTTGAACTTTTTTTCAAGCTTTTCCTAGAATTGTATATACATATATTATTTACAAGTTATTATGCTTCATTTAACATACAGGAAAAAGTTAAAAGAAAGAGAAAAGCTGTTAATTCTTTGCAGGGCTCTATTTTTTTCCTTCTTCCACAATCTGTCTGTTATACAGTATCGGCTGCAAGATTTTACTGGAGATTGACAACATTGTCTTTGCATGCTGTTTATATCAAAATGCTTTGAACACAAAATGTTGTATTTTATCACTTAGTATTAATGTACACAAGTGGAAACCTAGACAACACTCGGATCTGGCATTTGTTCATGAATTTCTCATATATGTATATATAAACACACAACACATGAACACACATGCATACCTTTATATTGTTTCTTTTTTCCCTTTTTTTTTAATAAAACCACTTTCAAGGTTTTAAGGAGTTTATATGGTAAACTTGTATATAAAATTTGGATCAAAATTGAAGAGTTTATCTTATCAGCAAATTTATAGTTGTCACTTTCAGAAATTTAAAGGATAGAAAATAAATAAATAAATAAAAAAGAACTGGTAACAGTTTCAGAGATTATAAAGCAGTTATGCACTACATTAATCTGACAAGACAATTAGATGGGTGCTTTGCTTTTTTGTTAACCAAGAATGTGGAAGTTAGAGTTATGTACTATATACTTAGTGTTTGTTGTCTCAAGGCCCAGCCTATCCTTCAAACATGTCCAAACAGCAAAACTAAATGGATGCCACAAGTAATCCATTTTCAGAATGCTTATCTTGGAATATCACATCATTTCATCAAATTGATGTCATGGCAGTTTTATGTTATGTTTTACTTCTATTGAGAGGATAAATCAAAAGTGCTTCATATATTGGCATGCTTTATGGAAATAAAAAAAAAAATACATAAATAGTGGCCTACTTCTGTGAAAAAAATCATTTAATCCAGTGTTATAATGTCCATCGTAAATAACTAGCAAGAAACTGTTGAATGGAAAGTTGGTACAATATATAAATGCAGTTCATAAATATTATAAAAATAAATATACTTACAATATAACATATATTATCAGTTAAAACTGTACTTTCATCTGCATGATATTTCCTTCCTCTTAATTGTCAGCAGGGAATGATCATTTTGTATAGAAATTCTCATAAACTTTTACATTTTTGACATTAATTGCTTTGTTCCTAGTACCAGCTGCATAATAAATTCAAGTACCTTAAACATTTCATGTGTTTAGTATTAGCTATTTATGTGAAAGGTGAATTGTTTTGCATCTCTTTGCCCATTTCCCTCACTGTACCAATTAGCCGCAGATGTATTATATTTGTTATGGGAATCGAGCTCATTGTGTATGCATGTGACAGAATATATGTGTGTGTGCATATGCGTGCGTGCATGTGTGTGAGGGACAATGCAGAGGCTGATATAGGCCACCATTTTGTTTGTGAAACTGTGTCAGCAGTTAACTGCTAAATGAATGTAAGCGTTCTTTTCTTTTGTCAACATGTCTATTTACATTCTATAGTGTAAATATTGCAGTACTAATGTATTTTTGTTTCGTACGGTATGTGATTCCTCTAAGAGAGGATTTTATTCTGCAGAGATGGAATAGTATTAGAAAATAAAGTTCAAATCACAAAGTAGAATGTGTGGATTTTTTTTGGCCCTCTTTCCTCCCAAAATAAAAATTGTAATTATACCCTGACCATGTTCCTTAGTCCTTTACCTTAAAATTACCTTACCTTTGCCTTAAAAAATGTAATAGCAGAAAGACAGTTCAGTTATGGTTTGCTATGAGCTTAGAATAAAATTGTAATACTTCTTCTTCTTCTTCTTCTTCTTCTTCTTCTTCTTCTTCTTCTTCTTCTTCTTCTTCTTCTTCTTCTTCTTCTTCTTCTTCTTCTTCTTCTTCTTCTTCTTCTTCTTCTTGTTGTTGTTGTTGTTGTTGTTGTTGTTGTTGTTATTATTATTATTATTATTATTATTATTATTATTATTATTATTATTATTATTATTATTATTATTATTATCATCATCATCATCATCATCATCATCATTTTTATTATCATTATCATTATTACCCTCCCCTTATGGAGGATTTATATGAAATTGTAATATTAAGTATACAAATTCATCTGTTCCATAAATGATTCATAAACACAAAAAAGTAAGGTATTAAGCAATCTTTTAATGCATTCCTTTCATCTGGAAAAGATGGTTAAGTACTTATTTGGCATGTTGAGACCACAGCACTCTTAATGTTTGCACTACTGATAATGATTAACCCATCAGTGTATGCTAAGGGTGCACTGAACAAGTGAGGGAAGAGAACATATTTCATGGTATATATAAAACAAAAATAAAAGTTCAGGTCAGTATATAGTATATCATATCCCTTTTATCTCTAATGGCTATCAAATTCATTTTAATGATCAGAATGAACGATGACCTAAAGGTGTATGAATTTGCTCACAGTGTGAAGCTCGTGATTGCATATATTGCTAGGATTTGCAAAATTTATCTTAAAATTGTATAATTTAAGGAATGCATAACTATTTTATTCCTCTAGACAACCAATCACCTAGCAGGGTACATCTGAACTTGATGGTCAAAGCTCAGTTGACTACTTGTACAAACATTAATTTCATGTAATTGTGATATTTACCAAAATCAAGTAGAATAATTACAAGATTATTTTTTCTAAAAGTTTGAAATTACAGGCATTGTGAAACTCAGAAGGCAAGTACTTGTATGCTTATTGCATGAAGCATGGAATTTTTAAAATTTTGATGAAGTATGAATGTACATACAGGTTGTCAGGGGTGTAAATACAGATATTTTGTTAATTGGTACTGTAATATGTATCCACTTCAGTGTTAATTAGTTGAAGAGAAAAAACAACAGTTTTCTTACAAACACATAATTTACTACCTAAAGCTTTCTGCATGGTTATAACTCAGCTGCAAAATGCACACCTGGAAGTACAGCAGGGCCGTAGCCAGAGGTGGGCCAGGTTGGGCAGCACCCATACTGGAAGAAAGTTTGCCTATACTGAGAGAATCCCCATTTGTCCTTTCCTGTTTTGAAGTTTTAGAAATATTTGAATAATAAATAAAGAACCAAAATAACTATGTATTGAGAACTATATTAATACTAACAATTCTGTAATACTTATCCTTTGCCTTATTCCAGTTTGTCGAATATCCAAACCTATTAGCAGCCAAAGGCCGCTAAAACACAAACATGTACCTACACTAGCATGACCCGCAGTATTTGGAAATCATCTGCTTGGTTTTCCCTCCCCGCCTTTGTCACCAAGAAATTTGAACTTCGAAGAATAAGCTTCCATTATTATGCATTATTTTAATTTTAAACCAAGTAGTGGTGAGGACAGTGAGTACATGTATTGTGGACATATGAGATTTTTTCGGCAAATGCAAAAGAGAACCGCAGCAAGAAAACCAAGTTGTCTCCAGCAACACAGTCCATACTGATCAGGGGCCAGCGGTGCAATACAAGCTGATTAGTTATTATTTAATACTGAGAGGTGAGCCAATAAAGCAAGTTTATGTAAAGGATTACCCTAAACAAAGCAATAGGCGTAGTTTTCGCTCTGAATGGTATAAGTGGTTTGCTTGATTGCAGTTTGCTGTTCTCAAAGGTGCTGCATTTTGTTATACCTGCGTGCAGTTTCAGCCTTATGACACAAAGGAGAGAAGCTATACTAACAAAAATTTCAGAAACTGGAAAAATGCCTTATGTGCCAACCGTGAGGTTCCTAAAAACCAAACATCAAAAACTCATATCCATGCTATTTCAATGTGGAAGAAACATGAAACTCATACAGAAACCTGTACTTCGGTGTCAATGTTAATTAATGAAATCCCACCAGAGAAACAAGTTACCATGTTAAATGATAAATGGATAGTAATACAATTCTTGGCAGTCAATGAGTTGGCCCTCCGTGGCATTTATAATATATAGAAGGAGTCCATTTTTAAACATTTTTGAATACACCTTAAAGAAGACACAAACCTTTTGGAATGTTTAATGTACATACCTATACTTCTCCTGACTGTTACAGTCATAGACTACAGTAGTTGTTAAAACAGTTTCCGAAATGCCTGAAGAAAGACACGTTTATTTTACCAGTGTGCTATGGTGCACAATTTCTTTTGGTGAGGCTAAATTGCATCCTTATATAAAGGCAGGACCATTTTGCATCTTCTAGAACAGCGTTGGAGTGGGCACATAGCAATTACTACAGTAATTTTGTCAAGCTATGAAGTAGTACTGGCTAATAAATGCCATAGGAAGAGAACACTTCAATGGAGAAGACATAGCCAAAAGCATTGGTTTGAACACTGTGATAATGTCACTTCAATTTCGCTTTCTGTCAGTTTTGTACAAGAAAATACTTGTACATGGATTGCTGGAACCAGCTGATAATGCACTCGTCTCAGACTACAAGCTTAAGTGACGCAATTGTTATCATTAAGTATGTGAAACAAGACATCAGTGAGTTTCAAAAAGAAGAAACGTTTTCTTCTTTGCTGAAGGAAGCTGAAAAACTGCTACCAGAAACTTTGTTTTCAGTTCCTGTACAAAATAAAAGAGCCAGGAAGACAACTGAAAATAATGACTACATTCATTATTAGGGCTCGGAAGTTCATGCCCTAAAAAACACTGAAATATGCTCTTAAAAACTTCAAAATATGCCAAGAAATATGCACTATTTCATTAGAACAGTTCATGTCCCTTTGCAGTATAGACAAGTTAGTGTAAATAATAAAGTTACCTTATTCCTTAGAGTTTGAAGCAGAAGTGGTTCCGTTGCTAGTATTAACTGCTAAATTGCAGTTCACAACCAACACTACACAAATTTTCAACAGTAAAACGTCGTCTATTGTCTGGCAAAACACTTTTGTAACGTGAAAAACTTCTTTACACGTCACAAGATGTTATAGGGGCATATTTAAATGATGTTAACTGTTTCACAGAGAGAGAGACAACTCTCTTGGTGTGACAGATGGTTTTCTTTCAAGGATGTCGAATATCGCACATCTGTTTATAACCAGAATTTTTTGAAATCACATAATTCACTTTCTCTTTCACTTTTTGTCCTATGCTACCAGGAACCGAATTAAGATCACATATTGTTTTTTCAAGTACAGTAAGTGATTCATGCAAAGGAAATCCTACAGCTCCCAATGCCGTTATGGCTGTTGGTAAGAAAGAAAAATGAGCAGATATGAAACTAAGATCCTTCTTTAAACCAGTGCCTGACAGGATATTTTGCACAGTTTGTATTGATGAAGCATCGTTCGAGTCCAATGAATTAACAACCTCTTCGATTATTTCTATGTGCTCAGCATAATATAAAACTGCATCGACCCATGTTCCCCATCAAGTTAACACTGGTGCAGGAGGAAGTCGGATATTAGGTGCTGTTTATCTAAACAACTTAACTCTTTTAGGAGAGTTAACAAAAATTGTCTTTGTACTGGACACAAATCTATCTACCATTGGGAAAGAATCATGTATTGTCTAAGAAATTCGATGAAGAGCGTGTGCCTAACAAGTTATATGAATTAAGTTAGGAAAAATACCTTTCAGAGTTTTTCCTGATTTTACCATATAAGGTAACAAATAAAAGCAACCAGTTGAATTCGATTCCACATGGGCATTGTAATTTCAAAGAGTCCATCACAAACTGTGTCACAGTTACATTGTCAGTGGCCGACAATTTGGACATATTAAGGAGATAAGCTTCTTTTGTTCAATATTTAAGGCACCCACGATTATATTAGCAATAGAACGGCGTTCAGAATCAGAGGTTTCATCAACAGACAACCACACAAACTGATGCGCTAAATTTTGTATATTTGACAATACGTTATTGCAACAATGCCCTACATAAGTCTTACACAGTGTACTTTCTTCAGGAACATGTTTTTGAGTACACTTGGCAAGAAAGTTTTTAAATATCGGATTATTAATTTTGAACAAGGGAATATCAGCAGCTAAAAATGCTTGGCACAAGTCATAGGAAAATTCAGTAACCCTACTTCCTAAACACTCTACTAATTGTTTTAGAACAGGTTATTTGTTTGCGAGTTTTCTGATTAAATTCTCCATATGTTTTGGTGTGTTTATGAGCTGAACTATTTGAAATCTTTTCTCACTCCCAATATTTTTGTCACACACTCCACAAAACAGTGCCCTATTATCTGTAGACATTAATTCACCCGAAAACTCTTTCTGTAAATTAATTAGTCTGGCACTCTAAGTTGGTTTTATTTTCGGCATTTGAAGAACTTTTTAACATTTTATATGCCTAATTTAATTTGGAGGGAACCAGTTCACAACACTGTTACGTTTGAAGACCACGCAGAGGCAAGCGTTTTATATAATCGTGCTGCTCGAAACGTTGATCTGCACTTTATCTTTGTTAATATAAACCTCTCAGATAACGCACTGATTATTCTCTACGCACAAACACATAATGAAAGGAGGAAACAGGGGATTCACTATATAACAACATGACTCAGCATTGCTTCTTGCCACCTGGCGAGTTACATCATCATATGCAACACTACCAATATGAAAAATATTATCCAGGTGGAAAAAAACCATAAAAATCATTAAAATATGCTATATAGATTCTATAGTATTGAAATAATATGCATTTATCAAAATAAAGAAAATATGCAGTTATATGCACCATAAAATCACGTCCAAACAACTTAAAATTCCATAATTCGTGCACATAATGTAAAAGCATACATTTTTAACCCCTATGAAAAAACATGCAAATGCATGAACTTCCTAGCCCTATTCATTATAGTCTGTTGCCACCGCATTTCAGAAGCAGTTGCGACCCACAACAGCTGAAGATCTTTAAATGAGACTTACTGCATTTAGATGAATGCTTCAGTAAGAATAAGTTTTTACTGGCTATTGAAAGAGCAGAACAAGTCAACATTGAAAATCTCCAACTTCTTAAAATTTAGGTGTAACTGTGCCAAGCAAAGAAGAAGTGTCAAAGGTGCAGGGTTATTTGTCCTCAAAACCTAATGAAAATAAAATGGACCTTTCATACAAAAACTGCGATGCGTTCAAAAAGACTTACGCATTGTTTGCTACAGTAGCAACGTTTGGATTCAATACAGCAACTTGTGAATCTACATTTCCTACATTAAATGCCATAAATCGATCACAGAGACAAGCCTTGGAGTTTGAAGTTCTAAAGAAATTTGGAAGGAAAGGAAACAGCAGACTGCAATTATCCTAAATCAGCATTGAGTTGGAGAACGAAGATGGCCATGAGTGGATTCAAGTGATCTTCATTACAAGCTACGTATTTTAAGGCAATTGATCAGTGTACTTGCCTCTGTGGGTGTTGGTTTCTTTATTAAAAAGTGCACGTGGGCTTGCCAAGTCATCATGAATGTTATAAAGCGTTACTTCTATACTTTTATAAGTTTTGGTCACAATAATTACTTGCTCTTTAAACATTTAAATTTTCATTTTACATTTTGAATATGCCTAATTAATTTTATATAGTCTTATTATTTATTTATGCCAACAAACTTACTGTTGGTATTTTTAAACACACACTGTGTGGGCAATGTTTGAGAGATAGAACTGGAACTTAAAAATTCAATGCCACCGCTGGGATTTGAACCACAGACCCTCCGCTTACTAGGCAGGTGTTTTAACCATTAAGCTACTGTGACAACCTGCCAGAATGACATTGAATTCTCAAACCAGTTCGTATTTCTCCCGGTAAACCACAAAAGCAGTCTCACATCAGAGACAATCACCCCAATGGTGACTTACTACTGCAAGTACTTTATGTCCCGGATTAAATAACCTTCAGATGGTAATTATTATTTATTTATGCCAACAAACTTACTGTTGGTGTCTTTAAACACACAAGCCGTGTGTGGGCAATGTTTGAGAGGTAATTCTGGCAGGTTGTCACAGTAGCTTAATGGTTAGAGCACTCGCCTGGTAAGCGGAGGGTCTGTGGTTCAAATCCCAGCTGTGGCATTGAATTTTTAAGTTCCAGTTCTACCTCTCAAACATTGCCCACAAATGCAAATGCAAATCTGGTCTATTAATGATTTGCTTTTTAAACTGTGGAGTTCTTTCATTTCTTCTATATCATTTGATGAATTGATGTATTCTGAATTCCAACTCTGTGTCACTGTACTGCTAACCACAGAGTATTTGCCATTCCTGAAATTGTTAAAGCTCATTGTTCTATAGAAATAATAGACTATGATAATGTGAAAGATAAAGTTTAGGTATGTGTGTTTACATAACTCCAGAAATTAAAGAGATACATTTTTATTTTCTCTACTACGTATAGTAAGTTGGGGAAGTAATGTATTCCACCCAAAAATTCAATGTAGGGATTTCAACAGAAATATTTGTTTGGAGGCCCACTGAATACAAAGAAAACAGTTTTTAGAAGAAGGCCCATGTGTGTTTGTGTCAGTGTGTGAACAGCATATTCCAAAAAGAAACGCCTGTTAAAAATAAATTTCGTATTTAAGTTCAGCATCTTCCAACGATGCGACACGAAGATTTTAAAGACTATGCACCCCTCACTCTAAACTATCCTTTACATGAGACCTTAAAAACTTTTTGATTATCTCAAAAATGAGTGCAATGATTTTGAATTTTCAGGAAATAGCCTCTGAAGTCCTCTTTATTCTGGATGACTTTTTGATAACTAGTAAACCGTAAGAGATGGACAAAATATTACTATATGAAAAGTGTAGATTCGTTAAAACACACAATGTATCTTGTATACATTTGTATTTCGTTTAGTTATCCATTTCCGAGGTATTCGTTGTTACTGGTTTGAATTTTAAAATACATTACTCAAATGGAAGGTCGTCATTTTTTTCCTCTCTTGGACATGCAAAGAAAATGGAATTTCAATACCATCACATAGCGATTGGCCTTAGAATATTTGATTATTGCTTAAAGCTTACAGTAATCCCATTGTAATTACAAGTAAATGTGCAATAAGACAATTTCTGCATTTATGTCAATTAACATGAAGCAAATAGAAGAATAAACATCTATAAGAAAAAATACTTTGTACAAGAGTGAGCAGAGAAAGTTATGAGAGAGCAACGCATCTGCTTCTTAAAGTTATTTTATCTTGCCCCTCCTATAAAATCTGGATCCCTGCCTAGTGTACAGTCTTGGCTATGGGCCTGAAGTACAGGCTATCTGCTTTGCTTTCATGTGTTCACAATTCCAATTCAATACCTATCTGGCTGGCTCATTAACCTTGCACAAAGCTTCAAACTCAGTTACACATTAAAATAAATAAATGCTTGAAAATAGTAGGATAAATAATTATTATTTATTTATGCCAACAAGCTTACTGCTGGTGTTTTTAAAACACACATGCCGTGTGTGGGCAATGTTTAAGAGGTGGAATCAGGACTTAAAAGTTCAATGCCATAGCCAGGATTTGAACCACAGATCTTCTGTTTATCAAGCGGGTGTTTTAACCACTAAGCTACCATGGCCAACTTGCCAGTACAACATTAAATTCCCCAGCTGATTCGTACTTTTCCCAGTTAGACCACAAGGGAATGTCACATCAGAGATAAATACCCCAGGGGTGATCTACAATTGTAAGTACTTTATGTCCTGGGTTACTTACAATTGTAAGTCGCAGTAGTCAGTTGAATGAGGTTAGTCATTGGTGTCAATTGAGTTGAGGGTATACAGTTTTTAGTAAACAGTTGACAGTGAGAGTTTATTGAGTTCAATGGACAGTGCCAAGTGCAATTCAATTGTGAGTTGTGACTCAGCATTTCAGTTGTGACTTTAGTCTGGAACGATATTTAATTTGACACATATGTTAATTGTCATGATAACTGTATGATTTGCAAATATGAATGTGGAAAAAATAGAGAAGTAGTAGTAACTTAAAATCACTTAAAAAATTAACATAGTCATCTTACTATATTAAAGAAATATTAGATATGCAAAATTTTGTGAAACAAAATCTCTAGCATCAAAGAAATTTTAAATTACAAGAATATTAATGAATAATAATTTGTAATATAAAAGTATATAATATAAATGTTTAGAAAATATAGACAGTTACAATGGGTGAGAGCTAACCCAGGCACTTGACAGCTATGTGATTTACTTTACTTACCTGCAAGCGAGGTTCGCCATATCTCGTCCAATCAACTAATAGTTGCACAATATGTTTATAACCCAATTGGATGAAATAGGTCTAGCCTTGTTCGCAGGTAAGTAAATCAGCTAGCTCTCAAGTGCCAGGTTAATTCTCACCGACCATAATTGGTAGAGAGAAGTCGTCAATAGATTAGCACTGTAGAAGGTAGGAAAAAGCAACAGGCTTTTCAGTTGATGCTGAAGTAATTTTATATGAAGCAGACCTGTATAGGTACCAGCGCAGAAAATTCAAGATGCCAAAGATAGTCAAGAAAAGTGTTATGGCTTAATTTTGCAAGTGGTAGAGGTGAAGAGAAAATGCCATTAGTAAAACAAAACATTTATGGGAACTAAACTCTGAATGTAATTAATTAATCCTCTGCTGATATAGTGCGTAGAGTAGGAACACTTGCATTTCATTGAGAAGTGCCTAACATAAATAATAATTACTCCTGTGCATAATTAAGTGGAGCATCTTGAAAGGTAAATAATAAGTAATGAATTATCAAATTTTGTTATGTTAGCACCACAAATTTTTCAATAATATTTCATTTAGGTAGGAATGCATGTATAATAAAACAAATGTCTGTGATAATTTGAGATTTTGTTCCTAAAGCAACAAGAAGCAAAACAGATCTTAATTTCTAGGGAAGAAATATATAATATTGAAGTAGTTCATAGTGGAAAATAACTACAGTTAATTGTGCAGCTGGAAAGGAATTAGTAAAAGTTGAGAAATAAGAAACACAGTTGTGCTGAATTTGAAGCACAAGATATTCAGCTACTCCAATAGAATGTAGTTTCCAGGCTTATATATATTTTGCTGAAAGAAAAGGGGATTTGTTTACATTTCATTGCCTTAATTTTCAAGAATTGTTTTCTGAATAAAGGACACTATAACACTTGAGTTATTATTCAAGTAGCAATAACATAAATAACCCTGACGTGCCACAAGTCTCTTACATAAACCAGCCCAACAACAGTTTAAAGAAGGTACACAATTGTGTAGCACATGGATAGGATTTTCAGAAACCAATTAAATAAACAAAGAAAATAATAACAAAACCTTTTGAAAAAAGACTGCTAGAAAATAAGAAATCCAAGAATGTCCAGTGCCAAGAGCATCTGAAGCTGAAGGATCACCACCACATCAAGGGACCTGCAACAGTACCCAGTGACCACAACAAAAGGAAGAGAAGATGATGTCCATAATATATAGAACTTCATAAGCACTAAGATAAAACTTTTAAAACTGTCACAATCTGCAATCTGTATGTTTGTAGAAAACTAGTAGTTAAGTTTAACATTGCATGCATTTGAGAGGCAGTATAGTACAAAGTAAATCAAAGAAAATAGAGCAAGAAAAGGATATCACAGAGAACCCAGATAATCAGGATAGGGCTCAACAGGATAATATTAGCCAGGACCATCTGAACATAAGTACTTTGCTGAGACAGATGAAACTGGAAATTAGTAAAGAACAGAAAGAAATGTCTATAAAACAAGACCAAGTAGCTAAGGATATTACAGAAAAGCAGGATAAACTAGTGAGTGAGATTACTGAAAAGCAAAACCAATTAGCCAGTGATCAGAAACAGATAGGTAGGGAAATCTCAATAAAATAAGATCAGCTTGCTACTGAAATAAAAAAAATAAACATTGCCAGTTAGCAGCTGATGTGTACGGGTGGAAGTGATATAATCTGTCAGACTGAAGGAGGTGAGAGAGTGGATGTAAACTAACAAAAAATTCCAATAATTTTTTTAATTAAATGCCCTGTTAATTAGATAATCGCCTTTAAAGATGAGTTGTGGCAAAGTGGCACAGCCTGTTGATTGGGTACTCAGTTTCTATCGGCAGATCAGTGGACTGTTCTAATGCTCTATAAAAACCATTTAAGTAACGTTAGTCCTGTATTAATTCAGAAATTTTGTCGCAGTGTGCCAAACACCAGAAAATTATGTGAATAAGTGAGGTTATGGCTGATTACCCCATATGAAAACATTACCTCAAATCTTGCATTTCCACGTACTTACAAAGATTTTATTTGGTATGTTTAAAGGTCTGAATATCTGGCCAGTTTCATTTGAGAGACTTATGCTATAATAAGATAACGACCTCACTTGGAATCGGATTCTTCTTTTAAATGCAGCGCAAAATTGTTTTCTAACTTCCGACACCGGTTGCCCATTAGGAAGTCACAAATATGATATAAACATAAAAAAAGAAACTTTAAATATGCTCTTATCAGTCAGGGATACATAAATTCACTTGAAATGAAACAGAATAAGTTGCCATATTCAGTTTATTTACTCAATGGTAGGGTCCTAACACCATATTCATGTTAACAATAAATAGTAAGGTACTACTTGGCAAAGCCATGAAGCATGTCGGAATGAATGTGAAACTACCCAGTTGTTTATAGGAGCTTATCGCACAAACACGGCGAGACAGGTATATACACTGTTCAGATGCAATCATATCTCAAGGACAGCAAAGTCTCATATATCGGTAGGCGTGAGAGATCATTTATTTGTGTTTTATCACTGACTATACGCCAAGTGACTTATTTCGCTCTTTTAATAAACAGGATAAACGATCGTAGCGCTCGACAGCCAAGGTCAATACGCCTCGTTGCTTTGTCAAGTAGTAGTTTGTTTCTGACACTTACACATGTGGTGAACACATGCAGGTTCAATATCGTCTGCAAGACGTATATGTGAAGCATTGGTGCCGAAGCTGGCAGCTAATGGCTGGAGGTTAGGTTACCTGCATTGGACATTTATGTGGCAAATGTGCATTGAGCATTCCAAAGGTTATGTCACTTGCGTTATTAATACCGTTATTCTGTATTGAATTTAAAAATGTGATACTAGTAATTGCTAAACCTTTAGGAAAGCATAATTTATAATGCGAATTTACGCTCCACTGATATATGTTTAAACAACATTTATGTGCCATTGTTTACACATTTGGCTCGTTAAGTGTGCGATTCTGTTTAATTTTTGATATGCCCCGATTTAAAACGGGACAAAACTATATTTAAACGAGCAATTCTATATCTATTCCGCACAACTTGGAAATGGCTCTAACGATTTGCATCAAATTTTGTATTCAGACAGGGTTTTGCTTATTAAGTTTATCTATATAGGTGTCATTCCTGGGAGAAAAAAAAAAAAAAAAAAAAACCAACAACAACAACAACGTGATTTTACGCGTAACAATCATAATTGCTCCAAACCTTATTTTGGCCATAATTTCTCTGGTAACGGGCCAATGGCAACAAACAAGCCATGATATTAAAGGTCTCGTCAAGAGCTTTCACAAAACCTAAAGAAATTTGACTTAGCTATCTTAGTCTACGCGTAACACTCACTATTTTATATATTTAAACGAGCAATTCTTGTATATATGTATGGATGCCCCAAAATATCACCGACAATACTTAGTATATTGTACGGGATGGCAAACTGATCGATTTTAAGATAGGAACCCCTGTCCGGAAATGCACAGTTTGTACGCTGTAGCACATCGAAGTACGAGATGGGTGTAGGTTCACATTTTTGTCAATAAATCCAACATCGAGCTGGCTACATTACAAACAGGCTTCGAACTGTGTACTTTCTACGTCTTTGCAGAGTCTACATGCGGTGGAGAGCCTCATCCACATGACCCAATAAGTACGATTGTCTTTAAAGGTTTTCAGTCGCTCCGTGGACTTGAGCCACAAGGTCCTCCGCTGAGTTACAGGAGTGTCATACACCACACTCTTCATACAACTCCACAGAAAATAGTTGAGAGGTGTCAGATCTGGCGACTGTGATGGCCATGGAAATCGTCCACCTCTATCAGTCCATCGATTTGCATATACGAAGTTGAGGTGATTCCGCATACTTACATCAAAGTGTGCTCAAATTGGCCATTTCAGCAGCTGTGTACTGGTACGTGTCGCACTGTTGTTAAGAAACGTTACTGTACTTGAAACTACACAAGTGACGCAATAGGATGCGCACCGAGGATTCTATGGAGGAATTTAGCGCACGTGCAGGAATGTTATTAAGCTCAAGTCGTTCATCCCAGTACACACATGGCTAAAATGTTGCATACCTTCCATGATACAATACCAAAACCGATATTAGCAAATTGTCACAACCGTTCCTTCTCGGACTTCGACGCTTTGCTGCGTCCAAACCGTGCATTTCCGGACAGGGGTTCCTATTTGAAAATCGAGCAGTGTGCCATCCCGTACAATATACTAAGCGTTGTCTGTGTCTTTTTTTTTTGGGGGGGGGGCAGCCAGTATATATTCCGCGCAACTTGAAAACGGCTCTAACGATTTCGATCAAATTTTGTATTCAGACAGGGTTTTGCTTATTAAGTTTATCTAATAGGTGAAATTCCTGAAAAAAAACGGGATTTTACGCGTAACAGTCGCAACTACTCTAAACCTTAGTTTGGCCATAATTTCTCTGTTAATGGGCCAATTTCAACGAACTCTTTCTCTTTCCCTGATTACCCTCTTCTTATGTAGGACTTAGACCCGCTGGGACTTACAAGCCAGCCTAGGGTCAGACGCCTGTCGGGGAGCAGAGGGACCTCTGGATCAGACAGTGAAGACCTGGAAGCAGGTGGTCAACCAGGCAGTCATGATAGTGAGGAAGAGGATGATATGAAAATGCAGGCGAAATGGATGAATGGAAGGGTGATAATGGAGCAATTGGTGGAGTGAATGGCGGAGGAAACCGGGGAACCGGAGAAAACCCGCCCAGACGCCGCTTCGTCCACCACGATTACCACATGCGGGTCCCGCCTAGGTGGTAAGCGAGCGGTCTAACCACTCAGCCACGGCGCCGCCAATTTCAACGAACAAGCCAGGATATTAAAGGTCTCGTCAAGAGCTTTCAGAAAACCTAAAGAAAGTTGACTTAGCTTTCTTAGTCTACGCGTAAGTCACAATTACTCTAAACCTTATTTTGGCCATAATTTCTCTGTTAATAGGCCAATTTCAACAAACAAACCAGGATATTAAAGGTCTCGTCACGGAAACGGCTCCAACAATTAGTATGAAAATTTATATTTAGTTAACATTCTGCTTTTCAAGTTTATCTAAATAAGTATCTTCTCCCAAAAATAAAAGAAAGAACACGATTAAAAAAAAGGAAAAGAAAAGAAATGCCGAGCGAAGCTCGGTCGCCCAGGTACTGTGCTTTATGCAAGCACGTACCTACACCTAATTGCCAGTCTAAAAAAAGGAATTTGAATAACATGATGCAGAAGTTTTTCGAAACACTTTCGCCAATAATTACTCCAAGTTTTAACAAGAATCTATGAGCGCCAAAGAACTCGAGTTAGTGAAATTTACAACACGCAGTTTCTGACAAGATGCGCGTGAGTATGTGCGAAAGATATCAAAATATTTCAAGAAATGTAGGTAAATAAATTTGACACGGGTGTTCGCGCCCAATGGATTCCACAGTCAGGAACTATTATTTAGGAGGTAGCTTTAGAAACAAAACTGGCCATACTTTTAATGACTAACATTTATTAGCGTAAAAAGTATGCAGTGACGCTGAGATTAATTTGAAATAGAGTTTAGAGCAAGTATTCGATACCTGAAGCCAGGCTTCACATCTTTTGCGGCTTCGATAAAAAAAAAAAAAAAATTGCATACAATTAAGTAAACATTCCGCGCTGTCTACACTGGTATGCAAAGAAGTAAACACAGCTGATGGGATGTTGCCAGTTCTACCAGAATTAACAAGGAAACAAATTCTGAGCTTTTAAATTTAATTTACACAAACACCGTTAAATCTATTTGAATACGCCAAAGCAAAAAGTTGTCGTTTATTCAATTTTCTATGATTAAAGCCATAAATCAAGAACCTTTAATCAATAATAATTCAGCCAGGTGATGATACATCTTTTGGATAAAAATATTTTTTCTAGTCTTTTCAGCTTTTGGTTATTCACAATAAGTGAAATTCGCTGTTAAAGTCTGACGGATTATTTCACTTCCAGCCTGTATGTCAAAGTGGAAGAAATCAGAGCTGAGCAAGTTAAATTTCAGACAGAAACCATTACTGAAGATAAAAATATGTTTAACAGTGAAATCAATGACATTAGATAAAATTATAGCTCCGAGTTTAGTTCAGGAAATGGCAGTAATTTAAAGCTTAGATCTATCAGGTCTGAAATGTGTGCATAACAAGAGTTGGTTCACTCAAAGTAAACTTAAAGCAGAAATTGGTAAGCAAAAGAAATCACAGAAAAAGTACATCAGTCTAATGAGAAATCAAACAAATTACAAGAGGTTGTGAACACACTTCACTTTCGTCATGTACCTGAAAACGCGCATAACAATGTGAACAATGACAATGAGTATCAGCGGCGGGACTGCCACTCCCATCCCCACCCCCCGAACGCATTTTAATTTGGTTGCCTTTATTGCCTGAACTGAATACGAGTGGATTACATCGGTTGATGTATTTTACTATACTGGACGAAGTTTAATTTGTCACCAACGTTTTAGAAAGAAAAAGAAATAGATACATCCGGCTTCAAATGTTTTCCGAGTCAGATGCTCCTAGCCGAGGGGGGAGGCCAGAATGGCGTATCTAATAGTTATGCCAGGTGCTCTTAGTGGTCGGCTCGCCAGCTCATACCTGTCTACAAGATTGAGGGGCGTGGTATGTGTGTAAGTCCAAAGAGAATATCATTCCAGCAGTTCTCTTAGACTTAGTCGTAATAAAGTAATCTCAATTTAAAGAAAACAACACTAATCTTATAAATCCAGAACGAACTCGCAGCGAGGATGGAATCTAAATATTCAGCATTAGAGGTGTCATATCACTGTATAATGAAATTAACAGGACATAGCAGGAAAACAGAACTTCGAAAGAAAATGAAAGTTTAGCATAACACAAGTAATAGAACTACTGCAAATCGCAAAACAGCATGTTTAAAGAAAACTGAGGCATCAACCTTTATAGTTTACGACGTAGATTCTCCCCCTCAGCTTTCTTTCCTATGACTCTTTAAATCTGAACCGGTTTACCTATCTGCCGTCCTGCCCGCACGCCCATGATGATGATGATGATGATGATGATGATGATTATTATTATTATTATTATTATTATTATTATTATTATTATTATTATTATTATTATTATTATTATTATTATTATTATTATTATTATTATTATTATTATTATTATTACTGTTACTATTATTATTAGTGGTGGCGGCGGCGGCGGCAGCGGCATCATCATCATCATAATCATTATCTTTGCTTAAGTAATTGTTTATACGTATTTCTTAAACGCCTTTATGTTACCACATACAGCCACAATCACAGGTTGCTAACCCGCTCTCAGCCAGAAGGGGCTCAAGCTTCCGCCCATCATAGCAGACGCTTTCTCCAATCAGGTACGCGTGATGCGAGTCCTGGCTTCGCGCCTTATTGGATGTTTTGAGGCAAAGCGAAAGCCGAGAAGGATGCACCTCCAGAACCCCAACATGGGGAATTTCGAGACAGTGAAGGGTGTACCACGGGAGATGAATATCCCATTTGACACCTACTCGTCACAGCGCCCCCATATTGAGCGCAGAATAATCAGAGGTCTAAACTCTTGAGTGCACCTCAGAGGCGTGAAGACATCCCTCATGGAAGAACACAGTATTGTCATCAACCTGGAGGCACAGCTCCGGAAGACTGTCGACACCAAGGAAGGCCCCTTCAAGGTACCAATGCCTCTAGTTTTTTCGCCCTGGATAAGGAGCGCGACCACACTGTACAACCAATCGACACCGTGTGCAGGCTGTTTTTCACTTTCATGGCAGGGAGGGACTGGTGCACTGCCATAGACGCATGGGATTCAACCACTCCAGCATGATGTGCGAGAGCAAACTGGTATGTCTGCGGTGTGCTGGACCTGATTCACTAGAGCACTGCACTAAACCCAGAGAAGAGCGCCAACTGCGACGGTGCGCACATTAGTGTGTACAGGGGCAGCTCTACTAGACAATGGATTATAGAGATCCGTCGTAAAGCACGCCTGGAGGTAGCCTAGGTCTGTCCAGGCGTATCCTTTGCTTCAGCGCTCCAAAAGCATAGACCACCCTGCATTTGACAGAGGCAGTGGCGGCTTCAGCTGTGACTGCCTTCCTTGCAACAGAACCTGTGCCAACACTTCCGGATCCAACGACGACGGAGGAGACCGCAGCACCTACACCCCCTGCACCAAGAAGACGCAGGAAGAATAGGAACACAAGACGTAACACAGAAGGCCATCAGCTCTCAAACAACAGCCGGAGACCGAGGCTCCAGTACAGTCGGCCGACCCATGCGTTGAGGCGGGGTCGGCACCACCGGTGGCAGAGGTGCTAGCCAGTCCACAAACAACATCTAGACCTGCCACCCCGGCGGCATCTTTAGCTTTCGGAAATGCAATCTCCCAGAATGACCCGGAGGAACTTCAGGCCCTATCCCTGTGGTTTAGTGACCTCATAAAAAGGGCCCCTCCCACTTTACGAAACTGCAAGCTGCAGATCAGTAACCCCAACCTGACCCCTATGCAGAAGCACACAATCCTGCTCCAGACCCTGGACCAACTGTTCCCAAACTCAGCTAAGTGATGGCCGGAAGACATGTACGAAGGCCATTTCGAGCTGCGCTTTGGAACGCAAATGGCATAAGGGGTCATTACCCAAACCTTACGGAGTTTGTACAGTCCTTTGGAATTGATAGTCTAATGGTCTGTGGAACCAACTTAGATGCTGCTACCAACTTCTCGCTGCCAAGTTACGTCATCCATCGGTCAGGACGGGTCGGCCTACAGGGGGCGGTAGCTATCTTCGTCAAAAATATCTCACACACCTTTCCCAATCCCACCACTATAGTAAGTGGAAGCCTGTCCCATTAGACTTTCTATAGGCGGGCTATACACACTGCTGATTGTGGCATACGACCCTCCGTACAATCGCTTCTAAGAAGCAGGGTTCACCACACTTTTGAACCTCCACCCACTGGCCTGCATCGCAGGTGATCTCAACACAAAACATTCCTTTTGGCATAGCCGCGTTAGTAATGCGAAGGGGCGAGGGCTTTATCGCCTTATCAGCGGCAACCCAAGCCTCATAGCGCATGGACCGAGAGGACCTAAGTTCCATCCCGCCCGAGGGAGGCCGGATGTGCTCGATATCATGATCACCAAAAGCATTCCATTCCATCTAGTCCCCTCGTCGGTCAAGGAGCTGGACTCCGATCATGACCCAGTCCTGGTGGACTCCAACGTTGACATGTCAGCACTGGTAATTCCAGACTGGACCTACGAGGTAGACTGGGATACAGCCGTCCTTGACCTGAGCCACATCTTAAATGTGGTACGTGGTCACACGTACCGCATCCCGTCTGAGAAACCCAATCCTCCAGCCCTCCCAAATGAACTTCGGCAGCTGCTTAAACCCAAGTCAAATGTTTTTGTAGTGTTTAACGCCCGCTTTTGCTACATACGGCACCGCAAGCGATGACACTGATGATACATGGAATGAAGATGGAGTACCGGTGGAATGAGATGACGGGGGAAACTGGAGAACCTGGAGGAAACCCGCCCCAACGCCGCTTCGTCCACCACAAATCCCACATGCATTTGCCTGTGATCGAACCCGGGCCGCTTTGGTGAGAAGCGCGTGATTGAGTGCGTAGTGTTTAAGGGCCGTCGACAGCTAGGTCATTTGGGCCCCATGTGAGAAGCGAATGGTCTAACCACTCGGCTACGTCGCGGCCATCTCTACTGTTCGAAAGCTATGGCAGCGTTTCCGCCATCCCAGGATACAGGAAATTTACCAGCGGTTCAACACCCTGGTTAGGCGCCTGCTTCGCGCACAACGCAAACGACCTGAGAAAATACCATGAAAAATGTCAGTCTATCAGAAAAATAGCCATGGTGGATAATAAAATCCTTAAGAAAGCATAAAAATCAATACCAGCACCCTATTCATGGCACTCGCGTAAGAACCTCCTTCGAACCCCAAGAAAAAGGCGCGGATTTCGCAGACCATATAGAGTCCCAATTCGAGCCCCGGGAAGACATGCAAGACGAGGACTTCTCTGAGCTCGTGGAAGCAACGGTGGATTACCTCTTTGAAGAGCCACCGCACGAGATGATCCATATTCCCATAGTCACTCCAAGACAGGTGGCCTCCCAAATTCAGGGCCTGAAGCCTAATAAATCCCCTGAGTATGATGGCGTCACGGAAACCATGCTTCAACACCTACCCAGAAAGGCCGTTATTCATTTGGCGTGGATTTACAATGCATATCTGGATCTCCGCCACTTTCCAACATGTTAGAAGGAGGCGAGGGTAGTCTGCATTCTTAAGCCCGGCACGAATCCGGTTTTCCCTTCCTGTTACCGCTCCATTACGTTACTCCCAATTAACTCAAATATTTTTAACGGTTCTGTGTCTCCTAACTCCTTTATATGGAACGGCAACACCTCCCGGATCATCATTTTGGTTTACGCCGAGGTCACTCCACACCCTGAAGTTGCTGCCACTGGCAGAGAAGGCTGCCCTGGGCTCCCAGGAAAACTTCAGAATAGTTGCAATGCTCCTGGATGTGGAAAATGCCTTTGTAGTAAAATAGTACCAAGGCCTATTTTACAAACTCAGATAAGCAGATCTCCCTCCCCTGCCTCACCCCGATAACTAGCTTCCTCCGGGATCACACTTTCCGGGTGCGAGTGGGGGGAAAGTTATCCTTAGTCAGACCCATAGTGGCGGCGCCGTGGCCGAGCGGTTAGCGCGCTCGCCTACCACCTAGGCGGCCCGGGTTCGATCCCAGGGACCCGCATGTGGTATTCGTGGTGGACGAAGCGGCGTCAGGGCGGGTTTTCTCCGGGTACTCCGGTTTCCCCCGCCATCTCATTCCACCGGTGCTCCATCTTCATGTATCATCAGTGTCACTGCCTGCGGTGCCGTAGTAGTAAAAGCGGGCGTTAAACACTACAACAACAACAGACCCATAGCGCCTGGAGCACCGGAAGGCAGTGCACTCTCACCGTTGCTCTTCGTCGCTTACATGCCTTACTTCCCCGTCGAACCCAATACTGTTACGTGCGAGTGTGCTGATGATGTCCTCATAATGGCCCGAAACAAACACCTTCGTTACTGCTACCCTCCACTACAGAGACACCTTAACGCCATTATCAGGTGGAGTGAGAAGTGGAGAATGACCATCAGTTCGCAGAAAAGCTCAGATTCGCTGCTAGACAAGGTCAGAACCCGGAGGATAAGAAGCTGAGGCTGTGACGGAGAAGAATACCTTGTTTCAACTCCGTTAAATACCTCGAAGTACTGCTCGAACGTGGGCTCACTTTCACTCCACATGTCAGGACCACTCTGGTCACGCCGCCCTCGGACAACTATATCCCATTCTATCCTCCAAATTGCCCATACACCTTAAACTGCGCTTGTATCGTGCGATCGTCCCACTCCTAATACTGTGCGGCTGCGAGGTTTTGGGGATCGGTGACTCAAACCTCATTCGCAGATTGCAGGCCGTGCAGAACTGGGCACTCTATGATCTACGATACCGACCGTAGAGTCCCGTTCCATATCCTTCACACTCATTCCGCCATTTCATACATTGTGGGCATAGTGCGGGACAGCTCGCACAATGTACGTCAAACTTGCACCACATCCCAGCCAGCTGGTCATCACACTGGGGCAATATGACCACCGCCTTTCCAGAAGACGCAAAACCTACCGCTTGCCCAAGGATGCCATGGGCTGGTAACTTCCGCTGCTTCGTCCCTCAATTCTGCTCCCCCAAATGAAGTAGATATCGGGCTGTGTCAGTGTTTACGAGTGACCGCAGAGTCGTTCACCCCCACGTACGACATTTTCAGAACGCTCACCTCCCACACCTCATTCCCTTCGGTTTCCCGCTGAAACCGCCTCGCTTGCTGGTCACGCAAGAGGCCGGCCAAGTGTGCAGTATTGGGCACTGGGCTCTGTTGGATGGATAGACATCCGGGTGACGTTCCCATCCCACAGCCAGTAGCAAAAAAAAATGGAAACCAACTACCACCATCATCTGACAAAGACACAAGCCTTGCGAACAATTAATGACACCTTTAATATCACACGGGTAAATCCGCAATAAATGGAGAGGTACCGTGGCGATCTTAACCCGAGCGACCTGCTCTTGCTCTTAGCTTATTTCGATTGAAATGTAGTAGATAAATGGATATTTGCAACAATAGTTGTATAAGAGGAAGTATAGCTTCACGTACATTTGCCAAAAAAAAATCCTCCGAATTGAACCATATTAAAAGTTCGTATCGCAACATGCACTGCCCTTCACGGGATGCAGTCAAATTCTTTCGTGGAAGAAGGAAACGGATCACACTAATGGGGAAAACGGCAGGACCTTTTCTGACAAAGGAGTGCCCCCCTTTTCATAGAAACAAAATGGAAGATTTGGGTCAACAAATTTTAATTAATTATAACTTACAAATGATCACGCTTGATGAAATTACAATACATATATCTCCATGTTTTAAAGGGTGATAAGGATTACAAGTGGACAATTAAAGTGAATATAAATGAGGTAGTGTAACAAAGTATGTTTTTAGACTATTTCATCTGCCCATTGAATTACCCAAACAAATTTCCCTAACCTGAGACTTTGCTGCATTTGAGTTGAACACATTTTAAAGCTATACACCCGGCTTACCTATTTAAAATCTGAGTCTAAGATTGTCCGCGTAAGTGGCGACTTAAACCCACAAAATAATTGCCCATAGAAATCATTACTTGAATAAGGATGATGCCCGAATTACGCCCGGTTGCCTTGGCTTCTTACTACATTATCACAGAAAATCGACCCCCATATTTACGGCTCTACTAGTAAAAACAGAGAGAGAGAAAAGCTACATACCTCCCGACGTTACAATCACGACTGTCTACTACACACCACCCCTTCTCTCGCTACCCTCACGTAAGCTCGGCAAAACGACAGCACTCCCTAGCGGGTCAACGCTGCCTCAGAAAACAGTTGAACCGGTGTGGTGAACAATAGATGTGCAATCAGCACAAACATGTGACGCGACGATAACTGAGTGAACCTTCTAAGACTATGCCAACATCACCCTACTTTGGATAACGTAATCCAATACAAGAAAATGCGGGCCAAGTCCAGACAAGTCATTAGGGATAGCAAAAAGTCATCTTGGAGCAAATTTGTAGCTTCATTTAACCGACACACACCTTCCTCGGTTGTGTGGGATAGATTAAGTCGTGTTTCAGGTCGATCGACCCATATACCAATTGCGGGACTGAAACATCCTCAGGAGCTGTTGTTGATCCATTTGGGATTCCGAACACGTTTGGCAGTGCTTTCGCTCAAGTGTCTAGCCGGAAAACTACTCCCCTGAGTTCCTTCCAATTAAAACTCAGATGGAATCTCAGGGCTTCGCGTTTCGGTCTAGAAACGTAGAAGATTACAACCGCCTTTTCACCATGGCGGAGCTAGAACATTCTCTTAAATCTTCGCAATTATCAGCACCAGGACCGGGCGGTATTCATGTACAAATGTTACAACAGCTCGAGGTCTATAATCGTGTTTGGGTTGACAGTATACTCTCAGAAAGTTGGCGGTAGGCCACCATTATTCCCATCTTGAAGGCTGGAACTGTAGACTATCTTGTGTCAATATTGACACAGATAATGGACGCATTTATGAAGAACTGTCAAACCGTTGGCATATTTTTCGATCTCGAGAAGGCTTATGATACGTGCTGGTGAGCAGGGATTCTACATTCCCTGTATACCTGGAACATACGTGGACGCCTACCACTGTCATTCAGGAGTTTATGAAGGACCGCTTTTTCCGAGTAAGGGTCGGTTCGGTTTTTTCTAATTCTTTTGTTCAGGAAGAGGGAGTACCTCAGGGTTCGGTACTATGTGTCACGCTCTTTGCTATAGCAATTAACTCCATCTGCAAATGTGTTCCACCTGGAGTTTCGACATGCCTATTCGTAGACGACTTCGCTGTCTATTGCACTTCTCAGCGCACGGCGTCCTTACAACGGCGCCTGCAGCAATGTTTGGACAACCTTAGAGAATGGAGCTCCAAAAAGGGCTTCCGTTTCTCAGCTGAGAAGTCAATCTGCGTTAATTTTTGGCGTCGTAGGAGACGATTACCACCTTCGCTCCGTTTCGGCCCAGGTTTACTTCTCTTCGCAGATGAGACGCGCTTTTGATCTTGGACATGAAGCTTAGTTGGTCGTCGCATATTGCACAGCTAAGAGCACGATGTGACCTTTCCCTAAATATCATGCGAATACTAAATGGCAAATCGAGGGGAGCGGATCGGACAATTTTGTTGCGAACGTATCGCGCACTGATCCGATCCAAGCTAGACTATGGGTGTATTGTTTATTCATCAGCACGACCATCTGTGCTGAGAAGATTAGACGCGGTCCACAATAGGGGCGTCCGCATGGCAATAGGAGTATTTCCAACATGCCCACTGGTGAGCCTTTACGCCGAGTCCGCAGAACCTCCTCTGCAATATCGGCGTGAGATTCTCTTGGTAAATTATGGTTGTGCGCTTAGATATATGCCTAAGCACCCAACGTTCACTTCTTTTTACACCACGCTAAGAGAACGGTACAGGAATAGCACCCTTAATCCTAAGCCAGCGGGGTTTCGTTTCCAAGATCTTCTAGAGAAGCATGAAACGGAACTGCCTAGGATGTTTGCCAAGGGCGAGAGGCTTTTACCCCCTTGGCTATCTGGCACGCCCTATGTAGATCTTGCAATGACCGTACACCGGAAGTCCACGATGACTATTTCAAGTATCCGCACGTGTTTTTTTAGAATTTTTGTCAGGCTACACCGACCGTCAATGTATTTACATCGATGGGTCAAAGACCACCAACGGTGTTGGATGTGCTTATGTTTATGGAACCGAACCACATACATTCGGTTTTCCAAGTAGCACTTCCATTTTTACTACAGAGCTTTATGCAACTTACCGAGCCCTTTTGTATGTGCGCCGTCGTAAATTAGGTGACTGTCTGATTTTGAGCGATTCCCTAGTGCACTTCAGAGCTTTTGTGAGCTGCACAACCCTCACCCTATTGTACTATCTTTCACAAAAGTAAATACCCATCTTCGGTGAGACGTGCGCGAAGGGTCACCTAATTCTCAGGCGTGCTTGCATAGGTGGTATGAGAATTAAATTAGTCATATGCTTCCCTTGCTGCTCGGAGGACATGACAGCCATGTCACCTCGCAACTCACCTCACCTCGTTGTTTTGAAAAGCAATATTTCAGCAATCCTTCTACATTAACGGGCAAACATTGCAGATTCAACTTCAGTGCACCTGTAGAACATATGTTCTTACGGTGTTTCTATTAAGTTGTGGACTAGAACTAAAACGATTCAGTTCTGGTGCTATAGAACGTGAGTTTAAACAGTCAGACCGAACTCCGCTATTCACTATAGCTGTGCTGGTTAAGGCGTGTTCTTTCAAATGAGCATTGTGGGCTGACATGGGTTCGAGTTCCATTTAACATACTCCTTTTCATTTCCCTTTTTCTTTTTCCTTTGTTAACGGGAACATTATTATTTATATAACCCGTGTGAAATATAGAATTATACAAACTAATGGAATCTATTTCTAATAAAGCTCCTTAGGTATTTTTATTCCGCGTACCGTTGTAACCTTTCCCGCCGTCTTATGAATGCTGTAGTATGATGGAAATTTTACAACTGAATGCTTCCTAAGATACCAATTGCTGAAAATGAAGCAGGGAACACGCCTACCTCAATTATCAAACATTCCCCTTGAAATTAATATTTCCTTTAAAACATTCAAATTCATCTCTATGAATTTCGTAGGCTATTACCATATTAAAATACATATATAAGCGTGTAATAGTGTAAATTACCAGATCTGGATGCCAGTGAATGTGATACATTAAACAGAACAGAATGCAGTTGTTGAAGTTATTTCCAAGCAGACACAATGTTGCCATGTCCCCATTAACTCAATTTGTAGCAATGTGCCTTCATTCGATTTTCCGCTTCTGATAAAAAGCTGTAGAGAACTAAACACGTTTGTTAATCTTGTATTACAAGAAATAAACATGCAAAAGACGAGGCTCGAAGCCCCGTCAGCTAGCAGTTCTGAATTTCACAGTCAACGACGAAGCTGTTCGTCAGCTGGACCTTCGCGCTGTATCACATGATATTAAGCCTGCTGTCACTACCTTAGCAGCTAGTTTCACTGCAAGGCGGAAAGTTCGTGTGCACCTTTAGAACTGGTTTAAAAATTTGCGTTTCTCTTTCTAAGTATTCGCTTACATTTATTTAGAGGAATAAGGAAATAGAATATTTCTATAACAAGCACGAGTATCACAGTGTTCAATGTGGAGTTTAAGTTCCTGTACTTTATTTTTATTAATGACAGACAAATGAGATTGAAATTACTAATATCAGCACTCAATTTATCTTTATTACCTACTCAGAATATACGCCTATCTTCAAGAATAGTAACGTCTTTAAGACGTTACCTGTCTTGGAGAACCCTTTTAAAAAGCATTACTTTTGAAATATTTATTTTATTTAATATTTCTAGTACTTAAAAGTGCTTTTAGTGTAAGAGCCTCTTTTTTTCTGTGCAAATCAAGTGATTATCACAGCACAAAGTTATGTGTTTTAACGTCCTGCAAACAAGGAGCACCAATAATCGCTTTGATTTCATTTACAACCGAAAGTGTTTAACTGTTTCATATCTTCAGTTAATGTTTTTAAATAATCACGCTCTAAAAGATTACACTAGACAACAAATTTTTACTTTTTGTTTGCGTCATGAATGACACCTCACTTTTCTTATGGGTTACACCACGCTGAACACGAATATGACAAGAATACTACATTGGTTCTGGTTTGAGAATAATATTAAGGAAAAAACGCAATAGTAATTTTTATATGAAAATCTGATGTCTTATAAAATATATTCGTGTTCACTTACCTTTACTAAATATGCTTTCTACTTGCTTTATTCTTGTAGTGGTGTTGAGGACCATCCCTGATGATGGTTCAACAGTAATCACCAAGCATTCTTGCAGACCACTTTCCCTGGTAACGCTTACCCATTAATGATAGTTGTTGGTGCAAATGTTCGCGAAGTTCATCGCTCCACAACTTTTAACAAAACAATTTAGATGGGAGTGTAAAAGGTGTAATTTAAGGGACATGTTGCACCGCATTTTGTGATAAGATGACAGCAAATTTATATCAAGACTATCATAGTTTCCAGCTCCTTTGTTTCCCAAAAAATTTTTGACGACTTATCTGAAAGAAATCCATGCCTCTTGCTTAGCATCATTTAAAAGGTGTTCAAATATCTCTTCTTGGTGAACTTGATGAATCTGTGGGGCAACAAAAATTGTATTTGAATGCCAGTCCACTTAGATCCAACCTTTTAGCAAAGTTTTTGATTATATCAAATTTTATGTGTACTGGAGGAATTAAAATGTGCTGAGGAAATCAGTTGATTTGCACAGAAAAAGATGAGGCTCTTACATTAAAAGCACTTTTAAGTGTTAGAAATATTAAATAAAATAAATGTTTCAAACGTTATGCTTTTTAAAAGGGTTCTCCAAGACAGGTAACGTCTTAAGCATGTTACTGTTCTTGAAGATAGCGTATATTCTGAGTAAGTAATAAACATAAATTGATTATTGATATTAGTGATTTCAATCTTTTCGGCCGTGTCTGAACTTCAACATGAACTGGATAGGGCACTTACAAACATGATAGTTACAGATCTAGAAACACTTTCAGTTGTTGAACATCCAGGTTTCTGGCAATTTATTCAACTTTCAAATCCAGATTATAATATTCCGAGCCGGAAGAAGATCCATAATTCAATTACAGCAATGTGTGTTGAGTCGAAGGAAAAAAGTTAAAAGCAAATTCGCCTCCATTACGCACGTCACACCTACAACCGAGATCAACAGACCCACTGGACTACTAAGAAAAAAGTCAAAGCTAATTCCCGGCTTTATCTGCAATATCAACAAAGTACTTGACGATTTTGGCTTTACTCACTAGGTACTGAACAAATATTCTCCAAAGCGAAATCGATTTTAAATAAAACAAAAACAAAATAGCCTAAGTGGGAAGGTGGTGAATAAATGAGGCGTTGAGCGCAACAGTGGCCCAACCCACAAAAATTCAGAAACTGAGTTATTAGCACAGACATGTTCCCCATATCAAAATCTACGAGAGTAGTAGTGGCCTATACCACATTTCTACAACCACCGACCGATGGCATGATAAGTGTGTTATTGCATGGAACTGAATCTGGGTTCCTGGATAGAAACAGTGGCCCAACCTTCCTGCATGTATGTATGTAACTATGTATCACAATGTCGGTGCTATATTGATTAAAATTTCCAAATATAATGACTCTTGCTTAGTTATTAAAGACAACATAAAACTTTCAAATCACAGATATTTTTTACACTCCATTATCTCCATTATGTACATTTAGTGGTTGGGCCACAATTGCGCTCAACGCCTCAAATAATAGTTTTGAAACAAAACCAAGGGTGTTGTACGTAGTGTAAAAATAATACAGTGTGAATTAAATAAGAATGAAGAACTATCTACAACTTTGGAGCACCTTACACATGCCTAATCTGTCTACCCTCTGGAATTGGGTTGTGAACGGATGTAATCTAATCTCGAATCCCATCCCTAGTACACACCTCGATGGCTCCTCATGCTGGGATTATTGACGAAATGTGAACGCACACCCATATTAGACTTCGGTACGCTACAACGTCCAAACCGTAATAACAATAATAATAACAACAATAATAACATACCACAATAACATTCATAAGAAACAAAGAAATACCAATGAAACATTACATGCCCTCATGCTTGGACTTTATAATCTGCAATTCAAATGTTAGACAATAGCACCATATAAAGGAGTGAGTTTATTCCCTGGAAAATAAAGATCCTGTAAGTAAAGTGAGACCTTTTTCGGCTGTTTGTACTGTTATTCTGTATATTACCACACGCTAGTCCAATTGCCTCTCACTGCACGTCTGCTGAAAGGCAGAAACGCCACTGCCCTGTCTTGCGTCGCGGAGTTCGGCAACTTGTTTAACGCACGAATGGTTAGCTACTTTCGGCGGGGCCGGCTGCAGTGGGCCATTATATATAAATAATGTATCCAAACACACACAACAGCTGTAATAAAACCCCGCCTACAACCATCCCGCCAACCGATACGAGCCAATTACCACCGCAGTCAGCGCAACAATTCCCCGGCCACCCCCACCATATAAAAGCCTCAACGGTCATTAACGGTCTTTGCTTCCACATCCCTCTATCTCTGCTTCCACATTCGAACTCTGACCACTGCAGACAGCGGATCTTGTTACCCTGATGATGCCAAGCGCAGTACTTGGCGAAACGTTGGTATCTACAATGCCTTCTAGACCACGGCCTACAAGCCCGAAAGAACTAAACATATCTAATAGTCACTCAAAACAGATAACGCTTCTCTAAAAGTGCGTATTTTTGGCTCCCTTTCCTTGGCTTCTTCGTCATCGTCGTCGTCCATTCTTTCCATGACTTCACAACTGCTGTTTCCAGTAGCAACATCTGCTGCACTTTGAATGTCTTCAGTCGTGGCAAGTTCGTTATCAAAGCACGTAACTATGTATTAAGCATAAGGAAAATCCGTCTTAGGTTATTTATGGAAACAGTTCCGGAAAAACTATTCCGTTTCCGTGTTAGGCAGTTTTCTGGTTTAAAGTGTTATTTAACATAGGAAATAGCTCCGTTCCGAGATTTATTTTCCAGTTGTCCAGATTTCCTGTAGAGGGTCCGGTTTAGTCAGGTATTATAGTGTTGATGAACTACACCGAAGTAATTTCAGAGATTGTAGACCTGACCAATATAAGTAATTTGAGCTAGGCAATGCATGGTCTACGGTTAAACACAACGCACTTTATTGTGTTAAACGTAATTGGCATCAGATGCTGATAAGCCGGTGTTGAAGGAAAGTGGGCAAAATACTGGCTTAGAATCTCTTTAAAACTGCTTCCGAGTAGAAACGTCGATTCCCAGCAGCTTGTTATCAGCGTTCTCAAGATTTAATGCCACTAAAATCTCTCAAGTCACGAATTAGTCACCAGACAGTGCGACACTGAGCATCGATTAACTGTCTTCTTGCATTATGCAGCCTACCCTAAAGGCGTTACTTTCAAATGCTTTGGTGGCGCAATACTTAACATCGAAAACTGGAGCCCTAAACGTCTTTTTAATACGAATTCTGTATGAAAAATTACCGCGATTCATAACTTAGAACGCCATTCTGATTGGCCAGTGCAGTAACACTATCATGATTTTCGTGATTTGGAACACTGCAGTTAGTATGCTGGAGATTGTCTGTGGGATAATATGGAGAATGTGTACAGCTGTTCTGAACTTGCAGACATGCACCTTATTTACAGTGAATCAAGAAGTAATGGGTTCGTTGCCATAGCTCTGTACAGTGAATGGTATCCGATAGGCGCAAACCACATCACACAACGTTTTAGTTCAAAGATAGACGTTTGCGAGAGAGAGAGAGAGAGAGAGAGAGAGAGAGAGAGGAACCTTCCAGGTCAACAGGGGCGATACCGGTGTTACACGAACTCGCCGCATAGTGCAATTTGAAGTGAATGCGCAAAAGTATTGCAGAAGAGCTATCTACCAGCACACGCGCTATTGGACGTGCACAGGACACTAATCATGCTAGCGTTTTTTTTTTATTATTATTATATTTTATTTTTTTTATTTTTTTATTTATTTTATTTTTTTTTTTTTTTTTTTTTTTTTATTTTAAAGGTCGATCAGGAGTTTCCCGCTTTACAAACCAGGCAGAAGAGAGAAATAAAACGACACAAAAGAAGATACAATTACACATAAATATACAGAAAATAACAGTTACATAGAAAGGACAAGATGAGGTCAGCCCCAATCGGGCCCCTCTGTTACGTACTGATCGTGGTGACAAGAATCCAAACTAAACTGCGATCTGGTTGTTGTTAGAAGGCAAGAGCAGGTCTTGCGGTAGGCGACTGCGGATTCTGGTGGGAAATGTAGTCTGACGGCCAAGGGAATAAACGACTGCACCGGGAACTGATGGTAACTTGGTAAAGAAGGTCTGAACTTGGTGACGAATAAACTCCTCAATGGTAAGGACACCAAGTTCTCTGTGAAGTTGTGCATTTCGCACGAACCATGGAGCGTTCAAGGCGATACGTAACACCTTGTTTTGGAGCGATTGAAGTCGCTTGAGGACGTCAGATGCAGCTCCACCCCAGATCGCACAGGCACAGGTCAGCAAAGGTCGGAACAATGCAGTGCAGAGTAAAATAGTGGCATCACTTCGAATGGACGACTTCTCGTTGATTAATGGATACAGTTTTGATAGTCTGGCACAGACAAGATTAAGTTTAGCATTGATATGTGCTCTCCAGGTCAGACGTCGATCAAAATGCACTCCCAAGTATTTCACAGTGTCATCTGGGCATTTCCAGGCTATCGCTACGCCGTCTATGGTGAGGACTGGTGACGGTCCAGGTCGACGGAGAGTGAAGATCATAGCTTCGCATTTAGCCTAGTTAAGCACGAGACGCCAATCACAGAACCAGGAAGTGAGAGTATTCAAGGCCGATTGAAGATTGTCGGTGGTGGTCAGTAGATTCTCTTCTGATACAAACAAGGCGGTATCATCTGCATATACAGTAATATGAGCAGAAGGTAAAGCAGGAATGTCAGCGGTGTAGAGAGTAAAAAGAGGAGGTCCAAGTATCGAACCTTATGGTACTTTGGCCAAAACAGGCCCAGGAGTGGAGCCCAGCCGAACTGAAAAAGTACGGCCCGAGAGAAAGCTATGGACGAGTTTGTAAAGATAGGTAGGAAGACCAAGATTTCGCAGTTGTGGAACAACCCAGGATACCACACTTTATCAAAGGCCTACTTGATGTCCAAAAAGGCAGCCAGGGTGTGCTGCTGGTTCTCAAAAGCACGTGCGATGTGCTCGGTGACTCGTAACAGTTGATGAGTAGTAGAATGGAGACTCCGAAATCCAAATTGAAAAGCAGGTAAAGCGGGGATGTTGTTTAGGTATTGATACGTCTATGAAGCAATTTTTCAAAGACAGTGAAGGCAGTAAGCTGATTGGGAGGTATCCAGAAAGAAGATCAGGAGGTTTACCAGGTTTATGGAGAACAATAAGATCTGCATGTTTCCATAAAGAAGGGAAATGGCACAAAACGTAAAAGAGCGTTAAAGGCAGAAGCTAGGAAAGAATGAGCTTTTCATGAGAGATTTTCAGCGCAATATTGGGTAGGCAGTCTTGGCCAGGAGCTTTCTTGGACACCAATGTACGCAAAATAGATCGGATTTCATCAGGGGATGTAAATGTGATGGGTAACGGGATCGTAGGATAGAAAGGAGATTAGTACTCAACATCAGTATGACTGGGAGTAGACGCGGGATTGGGAGTGAAAGCGTCCTGAAAGTGATTGGCGAAGAGCTCACATTGTTCTTGAGAACTTACATAGTGTCTACTGGCGTTCTTCAGCGGCGGAATTACTGTGGGATCTCGGAGAATACGCTTGGTTTCCTTCCAGAGGGAATGGTACAATGGCGAAATAGAAGAAAGATGGCGCTGGTAGCTCGTGAAGCAATGATGATCGAGAGTATCTTTAATTTGTCGGATTAACTGTTTGAGAGGAGAGCGTTGCCAGGGTTGCCACTGATGTTGCCACAGTCGGCGCATATGGTTCTTAGCGCGCATTAAGCGTAGAGCTTCCACAGGAAGAGCGTCGTGAAAAGGTGTGTACTGACGATTGCGACGTGGAGCGGAGTGTGCTGACTGTAAAGCTAGAACAATACTGCAGGTGAGATGTTGAATCATGTGGTCAGCATCGGTCACAGTTTGAAGTGGAAGTTTAGGGCGTAGAAGGGCATCTAAATGACGACGGAGCGTTTCCCAGTTAACGTGTCCTAGTATTAAGGAAAGGAAAACAGAGAAATTGGTCTAGTAACCTGAAATGTGACTACTACAGGATTGTGATCTGAATCCAATTCGGATAAGGCAGTCAAGGTAAGTGGGTGAGTGAAATTCTTCAACAACGCTATGTCGAGAATAGCTGGCAAGAGTCTGGGATTATAGGAGTAATAGGTGAGGGCATTTGGAGCCAAAACATGAAAACAATAATCATCTGCAGCCTGTTGTAGGCGGTGACCATTAGGAGGAGTAGCTCGGCAACCCCATGATTCATTCTTGCTGTTAAGATCGCCGAGCAACAGGACAGGATAAGACGTAGAGAATAGGATCTGGAATTCTTTATTGGTCAACACTTTCGATAGAGGTTTGTAAACAGCTATAACAGTGAGATGTTCACTGGCGTTAAGAGAAAGCTTAACTGCGCAGGCCTCGAGACTAAGCATTGTAGGTAGGAAAAGTAGGTGGTTCGGGAGATTACGTTTAATGACAACAGCGACGCCACCAGAAGGAACTACTGTTGCTCGATCTTCTCTGTAGATTTTGTATCCCGGTAAAGTAAACTTGTCAGTAGCAGCGAGATGTATTTCAGAGATACAAGCAATATCAATATTGTGTCGGCATAGAAACTCAAGAAATCTTTGACGTTTCAACTTAATGCCGTTGGCGTTCCACTTTAGGAATGTGATTCGAAGAGGTGGATCAGTTTCCATTGGAGAAAAGTTGCGTCAAAAGTCTGGAAACAAAGGATGTGAGTACAGGCAAATAAGGCTGGAGAAAGGAAACAACGGAGTTGAGAACTGCGGAGAGAAAGGCGTCAGTGTCAGAAGACGGAGAAGTAGATGATACATCTGGGGTAGGAGAAGGAGAACAAGTTGACTGAGAAGTCCTGTGAGGCCACTTCGGTGGTGGAGAGGACGTATGAGTCTGACCAGGAAGTGGAGGAAACAGAGTTTCATTGTTAAGGGGTGTAGAAGGCGAGGACGGCGACACCTTGGCTGATGCCGCGTTTGTAAGACTACGGCGTTGTTGTCTCTCTTAGAGGGGAAGAAATGATGGACAGCCCCTATAATTCGCGGGGTATTCTCCATTGCAGTTCACACATCGAGGTGGCACGGCCTTAGACTTTGGACACGCTGAGAAGAGGCGACTTTCAGGACATTTGACGCATCGTGAAGGTAAATGACAGAAATTTTTGGTGTGGCCATACCGTTGACAGTTGCTGCACTGAGGAATGAGGAAAGATTTCCGACGATGTTCCACTGAGATAATCGCATGTTGCAGACGCTTGACTTGAAAAGCACGCTTTGCGTCCTCGCTGTTATTCAATTCTACAACACAAACTGGCATGGGTTGTTTATTTTTATGAAACAAGCGTAATACCTTTCTAATTGGTAACTGTTAGCCTATTAACTCCTGGTGCACTTCTTCGTCGGTCAAGGGAAGGGGAACATCTCGGACCACAACCTCGATACGTTTGCTTCGCGGGTCCTGAAATGTGTGGTAAGGCAATCGGGCTTCGTCAAGGAATTTGGTGACAGAACGAAAATCCTCAGTAGTAGTGGTGTTGATTTTGAGCACCGTTCCGCGCTGCTGTGTAGTAAATTCATGATGTGTAAGCGAGGTTAAGTCACCCACGATTTTTAGATAATGATTGACATCGTGAAGCAATATAGAGAGGATAATTACCCTGGAAGTTTCTCCAGAAACAGTAGGACTACGAGGATCTTCGTCCAGGGTTTCTAAAGCTGCATACCAGTTGTGAACTGATGGCAGATCAACAACATATTTGTGACGAACCCGCGCAGCGGACACCGTTAACTTCTTGCTCGGCGTTTGAAAGCTTCCCACTGACGGAGATTCAGAGTCAAAAGAAGCGTTGAGATTACGCTTTGAAGTAGTCGTTGTACAAGAATGCATAGGTGTAGTAGGTTGACGCATGTTGGTAATGGAACTGTCATTATACAGTGACGGGAGTCGATCTGCGGACGAAGATAATCTTGGCGCGAGGAACCCTGACATAACTTCAGGATAGTGAACAAGCTCCAAAGAAGAGCGAACCAACTGCCCAGTATCAGGCGCAAGAGCCATGAGATTGTAGAACGCTCACTAAGGTTATAACTTTTATGAATGAGACGAAAAATCACAAGGAAAATAACGACCTATTTGACCGCACAACACAACACCCGATAGCACACGTTAACTCACAGAGAGGGCAGAGAACACAACCGATCAGCTAGACCGCTAACAATGAACTGACATGTTAGCGTATGGCAAGCCATACATAAAGAACTACTTCACCCATTTCACCGTCAGAAGGTACAAGCACTAAGACCGGACGACTTTGGTCCTCAGCTACAATTTTGTAACTGGGCTTTACTCCAGCAGCCTGATCTATTTTCATCAGTATTGTTTACTGATGAGTCCGTGTTCCCCAGAGATGATCTAGTTCTCAATTCAAGAAACAGCCATGTGTGGGACTATGTCAATCCATATGCTGTCGTGGACGTCACCAGCAAACGTTTTCAGTGAACATTTGGGTTGGAATTATTTCAGACCATGTCATTGGCGAATATTTGCTTCCCCATCCTATTAAATGGACATGTTTATCTTCATGGGTTACAGAACATTTTATCTGTATTTTTAGATGTGCCTCTTCATATTCCTCGTCGAATGTAACTACAACATGACGGAGCGCCGCCCCATTGCTCCATGGCTGTGCATGATGCCTGTGGTGGGTAAAGGTGGGGGACGCAGCGGCTGGGTGGAAGGCCTTGGCCCTGAAAGGGCTTTTGCGTCTTGAGTTATAAATTAATAATAATAATAATAATAATAATAATAATAATAATAATAATAATAATAATAATAATAATAATAATAATAATAATAATAATAATAATAATAATAATAATAACAATAATAATAATAATAATGATAATGATAATGATAATGATAATGATAATGATGATAATGATGATAATGATGATAATGATGATAATGATAATAATGATAATAATGATAATAATGATAATAATGATAATAATGATAATAATAATAAGAAGAAGAAGAAGAAGAAGAAGAATAGATGATTGATGATGATAGTGATGATGATGATGACGATGACGATGACGACGACGACGACGACGATGATGATGATGATGATGATGATGATGATAAAATTCCGGACCTTCGTTATAGGGTCTGAATGATTGTATATTGTATCTATCTTCCTGTAGGTCTGTTGCTTGTTTCCTCTACTAATTCAATAGTATGTTCTTTAAATTTGTAATTAATTTTATATGGTCCATCGTACAACAATGTGATTCGTGCAGAGTTCTTCTTGTTTGCTTTGGTTATTCGCGGGATCTTTAGTACTACTTTATTGCCTATCGCTGGATTCTAGTTCATTTTCCCCCTCTCTTTTATGTTATTTTTACGTTTTGCAATTTTCTTGAGATTTTTCTCGTATGCAATCTTGCATTTCTCTTGGAATGATAATTCCTATCCTGCAGCTATAGTGTCCGTTACATATGATATTAATAGCTTAGGTCCTTCATTTAGCATTCATTGTGTTGCAGTAAATCCTCTTGTTGGAATTGGAATTTGGTTTATCACATCTTTAATTTGTAGCATGTACTGGAACCATACATTGTTTTCCTAATACAATTTATTCCTAGGTAGATACCTGTCGCTTTACTATACTGGGCGCCAATCAAGAAGGTGATTGATAGTTGCTAACCACATGGCGGGAAGGTCTAAATGAACAGGAGAGGATGGATGCGTTATTACGGTCGTCATATCAACCAAAAGAACAGCCAACTAGAGCTAAGATGTTTCCGTAGCAACTATAGGTGCGAAACCAGTGTTGCTGGTGCTTACACGTGATTAGCATGTGCCTGACGCACGATTCAGCAGTAACATAACCTGTGCGTCTTATCTTCTGTTTTCGCCGCAATATATACAATGCCTCCCTGTAGCGCCAGCTTGCAATGCTTGCATCAGTTAGTGACTACCTGTGTGCTGACAAGTTCGTTTGCATTTTATTTATGTGGTTATTTGTCTTATATTTACATATGTTTGAGTCTACATATCTGTGCATATGATATGAGCATTTGCAATTTGTCTTACAATTTTAATTAATATTTAGCTATGTCAAATAATATTGGCAAAGATAGCGCAACCAAAACAAAACCTTAGCGCGCGCGTGTTTGTATGTAATCAAAGGGGGACACCTCTATTCAACGCGACCCCGACATGGATCTATTGCGGGTTACCACTCCCAGGGGGAATGGGTGAGACGAACAGTAGGCTTGTCAGAGAGCAGAGCCAGAGACGTATAGAAGTCCCTAACAGTTACAGATATATATATATATATATATATATATTTTTTTTTTTTTTTTTTTTTTTTTTTTTGTAAATGCAATTATTTGCACTTATACTTCCAACATAATAATTAACATTGATTCATCTATTTCTGGTTCACGATAAAGCAGCAACTTCAAGTCCTAATTGGAGTATATTATCTCAAAATGAATTTTGGAATGCGTTCTTTACTATGCAAAAAATATGAATCGGTCAGGGAATTCAATTTCTTGCAACCATATTGCAATTTTTTTTTTTGTTAGGTTATATATATTTTTTTTTACTTTAATTTTTTTTTGTTTGTTTTTTTTTTTTTTTTGCTTTTTTTATGAAAACCTTAACTTTAAGTTTAACCTGTTATTTTTTTTTAGGTGACACATGGTCATTTATTTTCATAACAGATACTCAAAGTTAGCTTTTTTTTTATTTTTTTTTATTTATTTTTTTTTATTTTATTTTTTTTTTATGTATATATTATTTTGATTATAGTTGCATTGTCGTATTTAAAGTGCGAGGCGTGTTATGTACGGCTGCATTGATTTGCTAAGACCAGAAGTTATCAGTTGCCAGCGTGCCTGTCTCAGAAAACTGACCCAATCCTTCCTCTGCGCCACTGGGCCATTATTCTGTTTAAGGATCCAGTACATTGTTCCCATTACCAGCCAAACTACACAGCGTTGGAGTGCAGTATTCTGAAAATGAAATTCCAAACGCTGGAGCTTCTCAAGGCATGGTGGAGCTTGCGGTGGGCACCATTTGGCGACGTAGGTCCTGAGCTCTACCCAGATGACTTCAACCTGCTTACAGGAAGCAATCCGGTGGTCCAGTGTGTCGACGGCGGCACAAGATGGACATTGGTTTGACTGTGCCCTTCCATGTCGCCAGAGTTTATCCGCTGTCGGTATAGTCTCATTTAATACTTCATAGGTGGTTTCCTGCCAATCACTGGGCACATGTTTACAAAATAAATTCTGCCAGATCACTTTCCACTCCCTGGTATATTTCTCTGCCACTCTGGGCACCAGATGAACTGTCGTGAGCATACGGTAGTGGTTCCGGGTGCATTCGAAGGCCGTAATGTCATCGTTGTTGTCCAGAATTCGTTTTAGGTGAAGGACAGTGGGTTTAAATCCGTTGAGTGCCACCTGAGGGTTATGCAGCTGTTCCTTCCAGAAATTTTGGTCAATGGATGAGCCAGATCCGCGCAATGATTGTGTGGCGGTTTTCCCCAATAAGGCCATGCATTTCTTGGCAATGTCCACTAAGCCGCAACCACCTTTGGACGGAGGCAAACGTAGTTGAGGCCGGCTCACCTTATATGCTTTTCCAGTCCACAAAAAGTAACCAAGGAGTTGTTCCAATTTCTGTGCGTCACGTTTTGCAATCGGCAGAATCTGTGCCACATACCAAATTTTGCTTAGACCATAAGTATGCAGGTACCAGATGCGTTGTAGCAAATTCAGGTTCCGGATCCTCTCCATAGATAAGGAATGGCGTAAACTATTAATTTTTTCCCTCCAGTTAACTGCAATCGTATCTTCTATATTTGCCATAAAGCATATTCCAAGTATCCTTGTAGTAGTCACACATTGCATCCCCAAGGTCTGTGGCGGTTCCGGCCAATTTCCTAATATTAGGATCTCCGATTTCTCAGCATTTAACACTGCACCGGACATCGTTGTGTACTGCTCCAATCCCTGTTGCATGGTCGTCATGTCTTCATTATCTGCAGCCACCACAGTCACATCATCAGCATAGGCTGTAAGTGTGAACCGTTCATTGTATACACTGACTCCTCGCATGGTTTGTTGCAACCTCTGGAGTAAAGGATTCAATGCCAATGAAAACAATCCCATTGATAGCGGGCAGCCTTGACGTACTGATCGTTGTATTCGTACCGGCCTGGAAAACCATCCGTTCCATAAGACTCGAGACTGTGCCGTGCCGTAGAGTCCCTGAATAAGGTTGATTACCGGCACTGGAAATGTCGCAGCCGTTAAGCAGTTCCACAGATACGAATGGCGCACTCTATCAAAAGCCTGTTGAAAGTCGAGATTGATCAAAGCCACCGCTTTATTTTCTCTGCGTAGATGGATCAGCGTGTCACGCAGTTCCGCCAATGTGTCAATAATGTTCTTTTTCGATATTGCCGCTTGGTTACAATGCATGATTTCTGCATATGCTCCTTTTAATCGGTTAGCCAGAACTTTCGCAAATAACTTATAATCGGCGTTTAGCAGCGTTATTGGACGATAGTCCTTCATGGTGGCGGTTTTCTGTTTCTTCGGCACCAGGGTGATAACACCATCCGCGAAGGTTGCGGGAAACACTGCTGTCTCCCACAGTTCCGCATATACTTCCATCACTTCGTTCTTGATTATTGGCCAGAACTTTCTATAGAATTCATAGGTGAGCCCATCAGAACCTGGTGATGTGTGTCGACTGGCCTGTTCAATGGCGACCAACACCTCCCGCTCCGTGATAGGGCTGGTAAGTATTTTTGCGGATTCCTGGGTGATGCCGGTGTCAAACAGTTCATGTTCCATACGCCTATAAGGGGTGTCTGCTTCTGGCGCTTCTTGAAATAAAGCCTGAAAGTGATCCGCTATAAGCTGGAGCTGGGCGCGCGTTCCAACATGGGCAGTTCCAGTGTGCGCGTCCCGTATTGTTTGAGGATATCTTCCATGTCCCTTCTGCCGCTCCTTTGCGAAATAATAAAATGAGTTCTGTTCCGCTTCATGCATGGATTTCACTTTGGCTCGAACTTTATGTCCTTCCAACTGGTGTAAGTGTTTTAATTTGATGATTTCTTTTACTTTTTTTATCTCCGTCTGCACCTCATAGCCCTCCCTTTGCTTCAGATGCAGCCCCCACAGCGCCTCATTGTAAAAATGTAGTAGCTGCTTCTTGGCCTGTGCCCTCACAATACCCATGGATTTAAATAGGGAGCGAATCGCTGGTTTTGCCGTGTTCACCCACCAAAAACTCTTCCGAGTTGAACTTCTAAAGGCCGACTGTAACTGAAGCCATTTGATTTGAAATTGTTCCCTAATGTCTGTGTCCTCCAGCATAGAATTATTGAGTTTCCAGTAGCCACGGCCGGCCGTCTCAAGCCTTATTTCATTTATTTGCAATTGACATAGCACTGCATGATGGTCACTAAAAACCACCGGAATGACCCAAATTCGATGGACATTTGGAGCCATTCCGGGAGATAGATACTGTCGGTCGATGCGTGAGGCAGAAGTGTTGCGGATGAAAGTGAATTCCACTTCGTTCCCATGCTTGATCTCCCATGCGTCAAGCAGTTGCAGCTGTGACACTAGGTGTTGTAGCATGATGCTAAAATTCGTAGCACCTTTTTGGTCCTTCGCCTGCAACGTGCAATTGAAGTCGCCTGCTAGCAGAAGTTCCTTGCCTTGTCGCAAATGCGGGGTTACATCGGTTTGGAAGAAACGCTCTCTCGCTTGTCTATTCTGTGACCCAGCTGGAGCATATATGTTAACCAGGACGGTCTCTTCCAAAGTAGCGGAGAGGACCCGTCCGTCGGGATCCATCTGAAAATTCTGCAGGGGAAGTCCCTTCCTGTACACTATTGCCGTTCCTCTGCCGTTCAAACCTAGGTTAACTTTATAGTCGTAATTGTAAAGAGCATCCAAGTTGTAAGTATTTACTTCTTGGAGAAAGCATATGTCAATGTTGTTCACCTGGAGGAAACTATTGAGCAGTTTTTGGGTTACTAGATTTCTGCACCCATTCACATTCACTGTTGCCACCGTTCGTAGATAGAACATTATGAAAGCAACTGTCGCAAAGATAGTGTAACTCGGGCGTCTACGTCCTTGGCCTCGTGCATTGCTGCTAGTGTGCTACTGTTCGGTCTCTGGATGTCTAGCTAGGGTTATCTGTGCCGGAGGGTTTCCCTTAAGCCTTGGGTCACATAAGGACACCTGGGGCTTCCGTGTCACCTGAAGTAGGATCGGCGACTCCGCTTCTGTGGCCCTCGCATCAGGTTGAGAGGGATGAGATCCACCAGCCATCTCTGCACGCCGATAAATTGCGACTGCTTCAGCTGACCGTGGTTGGTCCTCTTGGGATCTGTGTGGCCGTTCGAGTACTTGCGGTCGAGAATCACTCGCAGATGGTCGTGCCGCTACGGTGGTGCCAGGGGTGTCCTCCCGGTAATGGGAGTCTGCTCCTATCTCCACCGCTGGGCACCTCACACTTTGTTGTAACTGTGCTGCTTCGTAATCACTCTGGGGGTTGTTTCCCGCGTCCCTCCTTGCAGGTTGAACCTCACAGGTGTTCCTGTCACCTCCCTCCTCCAGGATACTGCTGCCAATCAATGCTGAGGCAGGCTCTTGCGTCAGTACTCCAGCCGTATCTGCTGTGTCTGTGGACGGGACTTGCAATAGACGTGCCTCCTCATGGGCTTCTTCCACAACTTCCTCCAGCTCCATTTGGTTATTCCAGGATGGTTCTTCCTTCTGGGCTTTGCTTGTCTTCGCCCGCTTGGCCCGTTTCTTCTCGGTCGGGCGTTTCTCTTCTGCTGCAGCTGTCTCCGTTACAAGTGGACCCACCTCGGGTGGTATTATCTCCTCCGGATTGGCCAGATGTACTCGTTTCCCTGTGGTATCTCGAACTATGGAGGCATATTCCCTTTGCGGTGCAGACCTTGCTGCTTCCTGTTGACTGTCATTCACCAGGGACGTTTGCCTGTTTTCATCCGTAGGATGCGCTCCCTCACTCTGCGTGTCCACTACCACCTTCGTCGGTTCTGTTTCGTTTCTCCGTCCAGTCGCCACTGGGCGTGTTGCGGTCGGACGGTGGGGGCAAAATTCCTTTAGATGTGTCGTGCTACTGCAGACGTAGCAGGATCTGGGTTGGCCGGCGTAGGACACCGATAATCTGTAGCTGCCAATGATGATAAAACTAGGGATGTTCGTCTTCAGTTGCATCTTTACCGCTCGTACCCCATTAAACACCGGGACGCGATATTGTCGGCTCCATTGTTCCTTCCGGACGTCATATACCGTTCCGTAACGCTGCAACGCTGCTTTTAAAACCTCTGCCGGGAGCTCTGGGGGTACATCAAACACTCGGACATTGACAGCATTACCGGTCACGTGTTCGATAAGCACTTTAGTCATCTCACCATTCATATATGTGAAAGGTGTTTCCGCCGAGAAGTTATTGAGGGTTTTGTCCAGCAAGAGTGCTGATATTAATTTAACATAAATTGCCCGTTCACTTGCAATTAACTGTATTGTATCCACTTGTTCCGCATTTAACCGTAATGTATCTGCTATGAAATCATGCACTTCATATGCCGACGGTCACGTTGCACTTAAAGCAAACTTGATCCTGAGGGTATTTTTCCTCGCGTACATTTCCATTTCTTTTCACTGTTAAATTTAGCTGAAATACTCACTTTAAATTCCTACACTTGGTGATCGATAATATCACTCACAGTGTGGTATATGTCTTTCTTGCGCTCACTCACTATCAGGCCACACACGCAGTAGACAAAACAACCGGTTCTCCTGGTACGTCCGCTCTGTCCCAGCGCACTGGCTTGACTGATATTGACACTTAGCGCACACCCGAAGAGTTTTCTCTACCCAGGGAGTGAGCGTTGAGGGGAACCTTGCAGCCCGGCTAGCAACTTCCAGGGAAGGCCAGGGAAGAGATTCCAGTGCGCAAGCAATTATGCCATCTGTCCGCAATCGCCGGAACGTACCGTGCTACCAACCAAACCTGAAAGATGACAGGGAAGGAAATGAGAAATGAAGGGATAAAAATCCATGGAGAAGATATTACTGCACCCAACATTCGCTTAAGTTACATGGAGAAACCACGGATAAACCCATGTCACAATGCGCGGCTACGGGGATCGAGCCGGCGATCTCCCGAATGCGGGTCACAGAGGTTACATCCGCCTGAGCCATCTCCCTCGGTGAAACTTAGACCCGAGAAGCGAATAAAATTACGCTTAGTAAGACACATATCCCAATTAAAGGATTACTCAGTCGATGCTATTGCTGCAGAACATGGTCACAAAATAATTTGGTTTCCCCCTTTCCTGACTTTACTCGGTTTAATTACTTTGGGCCCAAGTAAAGGATTATGTTGGGCGAAACAACAAATATTTCACCGTGTCGTCTGTAATAAAGCTGACAGAAGGGGCTCTAACAGCAGTAAAAGCTGAAAACTGTGAAAAAGTGGTTGCTCATACAAAGGGCGTAATAAGAGCAGCATCGGAAAATGAATTTTAGAAGCAAGGATAGAACCGCTTGTCATTTTCGCGGGGAATTCCAGCAACAACAGCAATGATGTTAGCGATTCAGATATCAGTGACATTTTCCCATTACAATAAGCATCAATGTTTCACAGAAGCAAATCTGTAGACTAATATACACTTACATGTTCTATCCTTTCCATGTAGATACACTATTTTACTATTGTCTTCGAATACGAATATAAATAGTACCCGCTCTACATTCCACTGTCTTCGTGCACATATAGTCAGTTTTATCAACAACTATGCAGTTCGGTCGCCTACTTTGAGGAACCCTTATAATCGTTTTACAACACGGTCCCTCATCCTGAAACCTTTCTACGGAGTTGCAATATCTTAATATGAACCTTTGCAGCTAATAAAGCAGAAAAGAGCTGGAATTCAGAATTTTGGCAAGTGAGACTCCAAGTGGAGTCAACATGTAACTGTCACTTCCTTAAAATCAGGGTTGCTATTGGTCTTTTCAAGGGCAGGGATACAGGTTTGCCTTTTCTGAAGGGTAGAGATGGATTTGTGACAGTCATTAGTTGTGGCTAGCGCACATTTCCTTAGTGAAGCAACCTCACACGCGTTGACTAAACAGACTAACCTTAACGTGCTCTCCATGTGGTTGCGATAAGTGGCAACATCACCTCTCTCTCTCTCGCTCTCTCTCTCTCTCACCGCGAACTGTCAATCCGTTCTTGATTGACTCCGATTATAAGTAGGCTCACAGAGATTCCCACGTGGAGTGATAAAGTTTTATCTGTTCCTGGTGCAAAGTTTATCTTGTTGGAGAAGTCTAAGCGGGATCCGAGCGTCACCACGTATCACCCGATCTGTCTGCTCAATGTGCTGGGGAAGCTGTTTGAACGTATGGTTCTGGAAAGGGTGAGCTTAGAATTGGAGCGAAGTGGAGGGTTTACTGACACGCAGCATGGTTTCAGAGCTTCACGGTCTACAATTACCGCCCTGCGGAGAGTTCAGGAGCTTGCTGAGGAAGCGAAATCTTGACCCCGAGAGCGAAGGCCTCTATGTGCTCTTATCACTCTTGATGTACAGAATACCTTTAATTCCGCCCCCTGGGGCGGTATTCTCCAGCTTAGTTCTCGGAGTTTGGCCCCTTAGCTCTACAACGTGATCTCAAGCTATCTAGAAGATCGATCCTCCTTGTGGGAACCCATAGTCGAATGGAAATGTCGTGCTGCGTCCCAAAGGACTCCGCATTAAGTCCTTTTTTGTGGAACGTGTATTCTGATGGGGTCATTAAGCTAACCATGCTACAGGGAATCACTCTGAGAGCCTATGCAGATGACTTGGCAGTCGATGCCGTTGGTGCAGATACGGCGACATTGGTGAGGTTAGCTATCCTAGCTCTAGTTTCCCTAGATGTTTATCTGACCCCCAAGAAATTTAAGCTGGCACCACATAAGACGGAAGTGGTTTTACTGGTGGTTGGCTGGAAGGTTCCACATACCCGCCTTTGACTTGGCGATTTGCTTATTACTAATCAGGATACACTCAAGTACCTTGGAATTCATCTACACCGCAATATGTACGTGGGACACCACATGAGGGCCGTTGAGGTGAAGACGGGAACAGCCTTAGCTCACCTGAGCCGTATAATGCTCAATATTGGAGGGCCGAGAGAAAGCAGCAGAGAATTCTTTTCTCGGTCGTGACTTCTATCTTGTTGTGCGGTGTTTGTATCTGGTGCAAAGCGCTAGACCGGAAGCTATATACCACGAGGCTCCTGAGCTTGCAACGGAAGGTTGCAATCCATATTACAAGTGCCTATCGCACCACGTATACCAAGGCTTTATTTGTTCTGGCAAGACGTCTCCTATTTCTCTCTTGGTCACTGAGCGCCTTTTACGAAAGCAGACCGATAGAGGCAAGGACGAGGCTCGACAACAATTGAATCGGTCGGCGGAGAAAGGAACTAAGTCAATTTAACTTTTCAGGAGAGACAAAAAACTGTTTAGCCGATAAACTTATTTTCAGAAGTTTCTGTTTGATGGTTTATTGTATTCTTTATTGCAGTTCAGTAAATACATATAAATGCACGCATTCAATTCGTAGTAAATATTGCAAAAATTTATTTTGAAAAAAGTTGACTTAGTTCCTTTCTCCACTCGATGATAGGTTTACCACTGTTTAATGAGTTTATTTGCTTAAAAATGTAGTTTTTGTTACAATATTGATGTTCAGCATCTTGAATAACATATATACAATCATAAACAACACAACATGAGAAAGGACATTGACATTTGTGGTACATTTAAAAATTTTGGAGAAGTAATTTGCAAATTACGGTGCCTGATTCATTCAACTGTACCTAAGAGAATGTTATATGAAATCACTGGCCACTGCAATAGATCTTCATAACACTTTTGTGCATCTTCACCATGTACATATTTCACCAGTTTTTGTATGTCCTCCATTTCCTTTTTCTGAATGGGCACTTTGAGTTGTGGATAAGCTGGCTCCAGGTCCATGTGAAAATTTGAACGCGTTTTCAACAAATAGAATGTATGTGTCACAAAACTATTGATAAACGGACGTGTTCATTTTATTCCAGGCTTAGCAGTCTCGTAAATAAATTCCTTATACTGGGATATTGCAAATGATTCTTTCTTATTTCTTGGAAATCCTTACTTGCTGTTTCCATAGAAATCACATTCTTGTCATGGGCGTCGCGAAGGGGGGGGGGGACAAGGGGGGGGGCCGTGGCCCCTCCCTGGAAGTTGGTCAACTTAATGTGCAATCAATTACTGACTATTAAACTACTATTTTAAAATATCAATTTTTATTTAACACAAATTAACATGGTTATATGCAACGAATATTATAAATGTTGACAATAAAATAGTGAATTAATATTATCTGATTGCAAATTTCAAACATGTGCCCCCCCCCCCCCTGGAAAAATGTCTGCCGACGCTCATGATTCTTTTTGTAACATTGTAGCCACCACATGTCAAAATTCATAATGCTTTCTGTCTGTACCATAGTCACAGTTGTTCCTGTAATACTATTAGCTATAAGCTCCACATATTCTTTGGGAGTCTAAACTCTATCACATTTTGAGATTTTTCCTTTAAGTACACCAAACACTCAATCACATGGAAGAAATGAATGACCCCTCTCTGGAAATCGATGAACGATCGTATTCATTTTTCTCAGCTGTGTCAATGATAGGCACATTCGGATTAGGGTGTGATTTTTGTATTGCCCCGGGGCTCCATCAGAGAAGAAGTGTAGTTCTGTAATATTTCCTTGCAGAGTAGTCTTGATTTAATCGTATAAAAAGAAGCACACTTCATTGGCCCCCTTCTTTCCCTCACCTTCATGATACAGATACACGATACAATGCCTGGATTTGATATTATAAATGCTAAAACTGTTTACCCATAACTGTCTAAGGTAAAATGTTTCTTGTACAGGGATGTTTGGTAAAGCCAAATTCTGCATAAAGTCAAATGCCAATCCAGCAACATGGTCGTCCCTTTTGTTCCACTTGTTTTATGGCAGTATAAAATCTCTTACTCCTACGCTTGTGTATATCAAGATCAATTTGCGCTGCCCTCTTGCTACTGTCAGTAATATGAGGACTCTTTATTTTGACTTCTAGTTCCTCACATTTGCTGCAAACATCAATTTGTGGGCGGCCTAAAGCATAATTAGCATTTTCCGAGAAGTACTTTCTGTAAAAATCATACTTAACATCAAACTCTGGATATTTCTGCCGGAAAAGGTCATGCATACTTTTGATATTCAAACGTGCGTCCAAGTATTTTCTTTGCCAGCATAGTGGGTCGTCCTAAGGGGAAACGAATGGATATGATCATGTATTGCATTCAATATATTTTCTGTAGTTTTGATGGTGCACTCATTTTCACGCTGTTTATCCCTTGGAATTTGTCCTTCAACAAACACTCGCTTCTGTGATAATGCATGAAGATTAAGAAATGCTTGCTTGCAAACGCCCGTGCCTCTACTTTCTATAACAACAAAATAACCAAAGGAATGCTGTCTTTAGTTACCTGCAGGTTCGTGTTGCTGTTTCTTTGGTCGCCTTTGCTTCACCTCTTTATAAACAATTAGCCCTTGTAGATATATATCTTGAGCATTTTTATCTTCTATGTTAAGAAAATCTAACAGAATTTTCAGGCGTTGCGTATCATTAATACGGTGGGAGCATTCCATGCGACACCTGAAAACAGTATCGAATTACATTAGTATCAGTAATAAAGCTCTCTGTAAAATATAAAAGTAATGCATTGCACATTTCATGCTGCTTATCTACTTACTTGCAATCTACTCCGACACTTTTCCCAGGTACAGGATTGATCTGATAGTTCAAGTAGGGTAGTCCATGCACTCTTGCATGGTTTTTTATTTATTTTTTGTTTTGTTTTGTTTTTTTGTTTTTTTCCTTTTGTGCTGCTCCTCGTTTCTCTTTCTTTTTGGTGACATGATTCCTTCACAACAACAAGCTTCTGACTAAAAAGTTGCAGTCTCAAATGCAGAGAAACAAGAATGATTACTAGAGCCCGGATTTTTATGTAATATCAAGGTGCGAAATATGTACATATTTATGTAACAAAAAGCATCAAAATATGTAATGAAATATGTAATATCAACAAAATATGTAAAATTATGTAATAATCTAAATGCTAAGATTACAACCTCAAATGTAAATGCAGACTGCAAATTACGCAGAATTATGTAATTTGATGGGTCTGTAAGCACGTACATTAATTACAATGAGTTAAAATTTACTAAATAAAAATTAATTATAGGGAAAATGTTTTATTTTATGCAGAATTTACCTAAAATTTATTTTCAAGTAGGTAATTACGAAATAAAAAATATGTTTTGGGTTATATTTATTAAAATTAGTCATTTCACATAATTATTTTACTTAAATTTTAGACGGTGAAGCAATGTTTAAATTGAGGCGATATTGTTTAGAAGAAGCCTCCTAAAATAGTTAAAATTTGTGTTTATAGTGGTGGCAGAAAAATCCCCCTAAAATTGTGAATCATTGTCCTAGTGGGCAGCTTGTTCATATGTTATCGGGATTGGCGTCATGTGGAAATCGCAAAGTCCGCGAATAATTTGAAAAGTTATCGACATATAGTGTTTATTGGAAGAACATTGTGTTTTAAAAGTTAACAGGAGTAACAATGCAGAGAACTAATATATAATTAGTAAGGCTGCATCAAAAAATAGAGGAAGATTACGAACTCGCAAAATTACGTAGTCCGTGTTCGGGTTGTGTGAACCCCGCAGGGCTTGAGACAAAGGACGCCAATCCAGAATATTTGTATTATTGTTTGTGACGTAAAGGAACAATAAATAAGTATATTAAAAATATAAAAAGGAAATTTAATCATCCTTGTAAGGCGTAGACCTATACCACGCCCTGAGGTACGTCGAGAAATTCGATGAAAAGTATTTAGAATCTCATAGCTGCATTAATCGTAAATAACTGTCTCAAACGTCGCATCAACAACGATTGGTTAGTAAGAAGATGCAAATAACCGTTCCAAAATACTGAACCAATTTATCAATGAGTGAAACAAACAATTCAAAATAATTAAATTTTATAATGAAGATGCATTTTCAGCTTTCTATCTCTTGATGTACAATGAACAATCAGGCAGTTTCATTTTGAGTAGTTTGCTTCTTTCAACGTACAGTAAATAACCATATACTTTTCCATATTTTCAGGGCTCAGTGTTTGTCTCCTATCAGATAAAATGTTCTTATAAGCAGAGAAGCTTCTCTCCACGTCAGACGAAGTAACAGGAGCATATTTTAGCATAGGAATCTGATTTGCAGAGAAATGTTTTGGTAAATCGACACTGTCGCCATTTAGCACTTTAGACACGGACACAAGCGTAGAGTACCCTGGGTTCCTGTTTAGCACAGCTTTGGATTTTTCAACTAGCTTCCTTCCTGCAACTACACTAAGCTTCTGTGATGCACGTTCCATTAAATTCATAAGATTCGTGAAGAAGGGAACCTGATGTCTTGATGGTGCTAGGGAAATAGCCGAAGTTACTTTTAATGTAAGCACAGGAGCTTGCCACTTTCGATGTCCTGATATTCACGTATGGAAGCAGCTACTTCTGTTCACCTCTGACTGGACTCCTTCAAAATGTTTACAATACAAGTTAACAGCTTCTATCTTGTAAGTACTGGCTCAGAAGGCAAAGGGACATGTTGGAGATGATTTTTATAGCACTGAATTCTGTGCGGTGCTTTCACGAAGACCTTTTTCGTTGCTGATATCAACTTATTCACACAGCGAAAATTACTGCTTACTACTTCAGCAGCATGCTGCAGTGCATGGGCCAAGCAGGTGCATTCGGGTAGAAAACCTTAATGGCAGTAAGCAGCTTTAATCGCTACGCTACGGCATCTGAATACATAGTTAAAACCTTTTCCTCATACACACCCTCTAGCCACAGAATCTTCATCCCATCATTTACAAATCTTGCAACTGTAGAATGATTTGTTTGTTCTAACACCTTGCAACAGATTATAAATGGTTTTGCTGGACTTTCGGAATCTAGTTTTCCTACTACTAAATTTGCTATGTACCGACCCATGTCATCTGTAGTTTCATCGACGGCAAACCAAATACAGGAGTCTCCAATTTCATTCCGTTTATGAGCAACTGCTTCTCCATAACACACATGAAGATACTTTTTCCTCAGAGTAGATTCGTCAGGAATAACTTTCTTGCAATATTTTTGTAGAAAGGAACGAATTAGGACGTAATTGAAATTTATGCCACGGAATATTAGCTGCAACCATTGCACTGCTCAGGTCTTAAAAAAAATAATTTCCGGACAGTTCCTGTTGCATTTGTGTCAACAACAGAACTGGCTTTCTAGAAGACTGTAGTTGTTTGTTGCGTATGTGAAGAGCACTTTTGGTATGTTGTTCCAATTGAGATTTCATGGAACAGCCAATTCTTTTAGCGCATGCTCGACAGACTATTACTTTTCCGTCGGTTGTAAAGGCGCTATCTAATTTCGCCCATGAATTCAACTTGCAGGATAGCAAGGACGCAACTGGTACCATTTTACTAAGACTTGCAAGAGACTAACTGCAGTATTATCGCCTCGTTATATTAATAGTTGTCCGGCGGCTCACTTTGTTTCCTCGCAGCTATTATATTACTACCGCGACAATGGTAACATACAATTTTTCCAATCCTTGAAAATGCCAAAAGCGCTAAGAGAAACGTAACACTGGAGGTCAACATTGTCGAGCGGCACGTGCTTTGATAAAACGGACAACAATCAGTACGAGACCAAGTGCTTATTATCGCATTCTTAATTTAACTTGCACCCCATTTCGCAGATTGATTTTCGTTGCTTTCAGCAAAACTTGTGAAAACAGTAGTTTATAATGTGACTACAATATTTTTTAAAAAATAATAAATTGTAACAAAACCCAGAAAATATGTACGTTTTATGTAACAACATTAAAATATGTAGAAACGTGCAAAATATGTAAAAATATGTAAAATAAAATTTTGTAAGGAAGTCCCAAATGACGTAATTCGCCAACATTTTTGCTTTTCATTGAAATATTATGCAGGATTTAAAATATGTAATTACATAAAAATCCGGGCTCTAATGATTACATAGACGTAATATGCCACCCATTGTCGAAGCACATTCTTGATGCAACAAGGGGCGAGGCTTGCAGTTTACATCAAAGAAATGAGAAACGAATTAAGTCACTGACAAAGTTCCTTTCTCCTCCTGATGAATTCACAGAGATTCATTTTTCTCCGCTAAGGAGTCGTTGGACATAGTTCCTTTCAACACAGGGCGATGTATTTCAGTCGAATTAAAGTGAATGCGCGAAAAAATGAAAAAGTGAGAAAGATGACTTAGTTCCTTTCTCCACCTACCGACTCAACTGTTGGAGCAGTGGCAAACGCTTTGGGATACCGATGATGCAACTGCTTATTGGACCAAGCGCTTAATCCCAGACTTGGCCCCTTGGATTAAACGCCGGAGTGGAGAAGTAAACTTTTATCTGACACAGTTTCTGACTGGGCACGGTTGTTTTAGGACGTATCTCTATCTATTCGGACTTGGTGCTTCAGACGAGTGCATTTACTGCGGAAAGGTGTACACTGTGGAACACACATTTTTCGACTGTGTTAGATAGCACAGCCTCCGACAAGTTAAGCTCAAACTGAGAACGTCCACACCTCCACAGGTGGTCCCCTCCATGCTTTCGTCTGGCACTCATTGGAGGATGATTAGCAAGTTTGCCCATGGCATACTATCCCGTAAACTTCGAGACATGGATGTTATTTGAGACAAATATTGACCGTCATGGACAACTAACATCTTGAATCGCCTTCTTCTAGAAGTGCCGTCTGGGTAGTTCCAAGGAGAAGCTCTTGTGATCCTGGCAGGGGTTTTTTAGTTGGTAGAAGCCCAACTCGCCGAATTCGGTGTCTTTTGAAGATTTTCCCCTGCCTACAAAAAAACTACTACTACTGCCACCACTGCTGCTACCACCGCCGCTGCCACCGCTCTGCTGGTGGTGGTGCTGCTGCTGCCGCTGCCAACGACGACGACCACGACGACCACTACCACTACCACCACCACCACCACCACCACCACCACCACCACCACCACCACCACCACCACCACCACCACCACCACGACCACGACCACGACCACCACGACCACGACCACCACCACCACAACCACCACCACCACGACCACGACCACGACCACGACCACGACCACGACCACCACCACCACTACCACTACTACTACTACTACTACTACCACTATCACTAACACGACTACCATCACCACTACTACTACTATTACCACCACCTCCACTTCTTCTACCACCACCGCCGCCGCCACTGCCGCCGCCACGGCCGCCGCATCCTCGCCACTGCCGGCTTCTAAAACTGAAGTACGGAGGTTCAAATACTGACGGATATTTGTTGTTGTTGGTTTTTTTTCTTTCCTTCTTTCTAGATTCTATCTAATACTGGAAAGCTTGCTTTTTTAGATCTTCAGTGATTTACAACATTCGAAAGGTATACGATGCAGTTTAATTAACTGAAGCTCTTTCATTTTACAGGTATATACCAATTAATATTCATTGCAACTGAATAGCTGATTGTAACCAACTGTAAGCAAAACATTGCTTTCACGTGTATCCTATGTGAACACTTCATAGTATTTCCACTGATGCAAGCTTAGAAAGTGAAAATTGTTGCTATTAACCTGTTACGGTGTTATATAATGCTAGAGTAGTATGATGTTAAACTGCCATCAGTGTAAGTTTTGGTCATAACATTTGTTTGTCAGAAGCGAATATACCATTATGTAATTTAATTTTATAGCTATTTAAACACAATTTATTTGTAATGATTACTAGAAGAAAGAAGCATTCTAGCAGCAATGAATATCCTTAATTGAATTAGCAAACGCATCGTCTGACATAAGTAGGTATTTCAATTGCATAAATGCCCTGTGCTATAACCACAGTTATTTTTTCCTTGATCCTCGCTCAATTATTCAAAACCCGGTCGCTCGCCTGCTGCTTTGGTAGATAAGACCTTTGACCTCACACAATCTTTGCTCCCTCCACCAGCTAGGGATGACCAAAGAGCGAATACGCTTTTGAAACGTGACCACAGTTTCTTTTATGAGTGACTGTACGGTTGCAATTATGGCGTCAGCTTCTGCCCTGATATTTTGTATCGGTCTAGCTTTATGAATAAATAGTTTCAAAGTCTGTGACCTCAAAATTATGTTCGTAAACATTGCAAGTAGATAGCAGTCTTTTACTGAATGCATGCAAGTTTCTAAACAACAGTGATGCCTAGTGAGCTCAAATTTGACCGGGGCTATGTTTTATGATAGAAATAATACGCTTAATATTATAAGCCACTCATAAACAAGATAATCAGTTATTATCTTATTATAAGTTACAACACTGTACACCATACAACACTGTACATCATACAAGACTGTAATTATTGAAACTGCCTTTTACAAAAGTTATTCAACGCTTATTTCAACAGGAACAGTGCTCTCCTGTGCTTCTGATCAGCAAATGTTAACACGTTTTCGCTAAAGCTCTCTATATTAGCAATAATTATATTATCTCTCTATTGAAGCATGGGTTAGTTTTTTTTTTTAAGTTAACGTCCTCCAACTTAGTGTCATATCGGACGGTGAATGAATGAAACGGATGAAAGAATGCTCAAATGAGCCCGAGGTCCATAGAGCTTTAAGTTACCCGACATTCGTCTTCTCAGAATAAGGGAAAACCTCGGAAAAAAGCTTACCCGGATAACTTACCTTAAGCGAGATTCGAACTCGCAACCTCTTGAATGTGAGGCAGACACGCTAATCATCAGTCATCACGCTACCGAGGCGGGTAGTATCGGCAAGGCACTCACTATCATACTTGGATATGTAACCCAACGAATATTATAAAATTCGTTAATATATGGCGCAATCTAAACAAAAATGTCTTTCCAAGTTTTCATCTTTTATCATTGTCTGAAAGAACAGTTCGATAATACTAAGAGCATGATTCAAAAGAGGATCTGCTTTTCTGTCAGAGCTTACATCAGTAAATCAAATAAACCTATCTTCAAAATTTATGTGACAAGCGGTACAGAGTATTCTTCACCATTATTACCAGGAGTTTCATCTAATAGGAATTAAAAAAAGAAGGCAGCAGAAATTTCTTTCTTAATCCCATGTCATGACGACACTCACACTTAAAATTAGGTCATTCCGAATATCAGGCGAAGTTGCAAGTAAAAACAGTCGTTTTTTCCAAGTGCAGAGAGACGTCATATATTGCTAATTCATTTAAATATTCAATATAATGTCCCTGCTTGCAGAACCTTCATTCTCATTGTGACCATGAAAAGCAAGTACCTGTTTTCCTAGAAAACATACAGCCCGTGCAAAATGAGAAAGTAAAGCACTGTTCTTTTCCACTTCATTATTATGCTGTTTAACTGAGAGCTTATACCGATTATTCAACCAAAATTCTATTTTTGGAGTTATCCCGAATATTTTAGTTGTTTTTCGCATATTACAAGAATAGTTGTGTTTTATGATGCCTTATAAATATTTAAATTTTCCGAACAGCTGGAATTCAGGGGTGGCTCCGAGTATGTTGCCTCCGTTCCATGTCACTAGTTTAGAAAAGGGACAAAATACATATTTTAAATTGTTAGTGTACTCTAAATGTAGTTAGGCTTAATATTCTTCAAGGAGAAATGAAATGTCTTGCCTAACAGCAAAAGGCCACGGAAGGGACTGCTAGTTCTAAGTTTGCAACACCATTATGTTACTGTTCTATGGATCCGTGTCACCTGGTTTTTGGCATGGATGAACAGCATTGTGGACGTTCATTCCAGACATTAGCAGCAAGCGGAGGAGTAAGAAGACAGGCAAAATCCGTGCAGGACCCTCTAGATTAACGGACCTGACCCTGGCATCCCAGTTGTACAAAAATGGCGTCGGCTGGTGGGAGTGATTTCTGAGGTGTTTCCACACGCTGTTTTTCGTATTATTTTATATGTCTTCGAGTTATTGTTTGTTATAATAATTGCTATGTAAGTTTGTCTTCATATTAGCAAAGCGAGTGTTTGAAAACTTTTATTTCGGCAGTATAAGCAACGGGAATAAATCGTGTTGACTGTGTCGTGTGCTATCCACGTGTTCATGTTTATTGTGTTTCATCTAAGGCTATGGCTACATTAGCCGTATAGTGTGGTTAATTTATCTGTTTGCAAGTACAATTTGTGTCACGATTACAGTGGTGAGTGGTTGTTGAAGAAAAACTGTTCCAGTAGTGTATGTTATTGTTGCCATACTACAACCTAACCTCAAACATGACAATGTCCCGTAACTGTTGCATTCCCGGATGCAAATTAAAAATCAGAAACTTTCAGTTAAAACAAAAGGTAAATTACAACGTAAAGCTTCTAAATTCAGTATTTAATTACTATAAATTGCAGCGTTATGTGTGTTAGTTGCCGGTGTATATATAACATGGTGAATAGTGAAAGACAATAATTTCGAGTGAACTCGATTAGTGGCATCTGCAACACCAACAGTTTGTTTCATGTAAGTGGTATGCTGCTTGTATTTAGACATTATCTTTTTTCGTTGTAATTTAAATGTTTAGCTGTAGTTTAGAAGAAATGTGTTATGTTGCTGCATGTAAAACTGTAGACTATAGCAAAGCTTGGTAAATATTTACAAAATCGGCCGCTCGAGAAAGCGAATGAAACATAGTGCAATGGATGGAGTTTTTATTGCTGATTACGATCTTGTAAGTTTTATTGTGCACTCAAGCTTCGTGTTTTATTTATGAGAAAATTTCGTGCGTGCGATGAAGTGGTTTTATTTCGCTTATGCGGCGGATATTTAGTTAATAAATGTGTATAAACGAGTGTAATATATGCTACAATGATTTATTGATGCATTTACGTTGAAATGATTGCATAAACACTGCCCAAATTGTAAATATTTCGATAACAGGACCCTGTCACCCCACTCATATACAACACTAACCTAACCTAACACAATGTTGCTTTACAATGCTGATTTAAGATTACGTATTTCATATATTTCATTTACAGTGCTGTTTTACGGTTATTATTTTTAATATTTCATCTGCTTTTGTGGATTCCCCACAAAATGTTAAATAAAGTGTCATGAAGTGCTGAGTAATATGTTGTTGCAAACTGAGTAATCATAAGTTTTCAGTAAAAGTAAAAGCAAAATTCTACCCTAAAGCCTTTGAATTCAGTAGGTAGCTTTAGGTTATTCTAAATAACAGCATTTGTGTATCAGCCATCCAGTATAGTATGTTTTGTGTAGGTATATAACATTCTGCACATGGTACAGTGTGAAAAACAGTGTAAACAATCATTAATAATTTTGAGTCAACTCAATGTCAATATTTCTGTTTTATTTAAGTAACATGCTGCTTGCAGTTTTGTCTATCTTCTTTGTAATTTGAGTGCGTAATGCAGTTACATAATGTCATGTAAAACTGTAGATTGCATGAATGTTATTTAAGGTTATATATTTCATTGCCCATGGGTTATCGTTTAATATTAAATGTCATTCTTTTTTGTTTACTTGAGGTTATGTTTAAGACAGTGTTTTTGTGTTTAACACAGCCCATATTCACAAAATAGGCGTGTTATTACACAATATTTTTATTTTACTGCGTTGAAATCGTAGCCTGTAGACGAGTTGTTTATAAGTAGTTCCCACCACATAGGCCGCCATCTTGAATCACAGTGTCAGGTCCGGTATTCAGGAGGTCCTGATCCGTGTCAGTTTCTGTCAGGGCTATCGTTGGCAGCACATGTCAACTAAACGTACCAAGTTATACATAACCTAAGGTAAAGTACCTATGAGACAAATTATTGAGACGTCAGAAATTTCAGCGCAAAAGTTAGAGGAAAATTGTGTTTTACAACATCACATTCGTCATTCGCTTCCCATTGTTCGTACTTAAAATTGAATTAATCATTAATTTCTAATAATGTTACCTGCATTGTCAATTCTACTACAGCAGACGATTAAAGATGAAGTCTGCTTCTGTTGGAAGAGCGGTCAAATACACGTGTATGTAATCCTTTCTTTATATAAATAACACGAATAAAGAAATATTTTACTAAGTAGTCCATTTTTTACATTATCGTTAAAAGACAAAGTGAAACTGAAATACATAGGAAGACCTGCTCCTGACCTGAATATAAATATAGAACAAAAAGATGACGGTTTTAACCCGTAGGAACTAAATAGACATTTACACGAAACATAAATGTTTCTGTGTATGCGAAGTAAAAATGCTTTATTCTGCTTTCCGTGCGTTTTGTTTGGTGACGACAACCACGAGTAACTTCAGCTGATATGCTGCTCGGTAGTCTATTTATAAATTTACGGTAACTTGATATTTGTATAAGAAAAAAGGTGACTGAACTTCCGAGTTCACGGACGTGAATAGTTCCGCATTGTTAGTGTCGGTAACGCTTAGTGCTAGTCAATGTGCAGAGAAAGAAAACTACTATTAGTGGCGGTGGTACGTATGTTGCATCAGCAAATTAGCCTCATTTCAACCATTTCTTTCATTCACTGACGTCGGATATCCCCTACTCAACTGTTAAGGGACGTAAATTAAACACTTTAAAAAAGAGTTAGCGAAGCAACAATGGCGCTACCAGTGCATTCATGCTTCAGCCGTCATTGCTGGAATTCCAAATTCACTTTTCTTTTGAAAGATAAAAAAAAATGGTTTAAAGTATTGCGATACAGTCAGTACTCACTTTCATAAACTTTTATGTTGACATCCCTTATGCATTTTTTAATGTTCGTTGTAATACTGAGTGCGGACTGTGGAGGATGTGCTTTAATTAAATATTGCTTTTTAGAGAAATGTTAATGTTTGGAAGCTTCTTACGTTGAGTTTGTGGATCACACAACAGTTCATTTTGATTTTCGCTGCAACAATGGCATGGAAACAAAGTTTGGTTTACAGCTCTAATTCATTTCGTGACCTCTCGGACGTAACTGCATGTGTACATACCTTCGTCCCTGTATCCGCGTGAAAATTAACCTACAGTTTGGTTTAATAGTAAGTAAGCAAGTGTCCAAATCATGCTCAGATGTCTACAATTGAAGAGCACCATACAAGAAGCAAAACAAGTCGCGAATTACTCTGTATTCACGACTATAAGTGCAATAATGTTAGCGCGATTCTTAACATGAGATGTACAATAACACAGTACATCCATGGATCGAGCGCACAACACCAGTTTCTTGCAGGAGACGACAGATGCCGGTTGCCCAAGCTAATATTTCGGAACATAGTGCTGCAGGGTGGCGCGAATTCAAACATAATGTTTACGAAAGTTTGATTTTTAATAACATTAAAATGATTAAGTACCACAAAATTATAATGAACACCAATTTGACAATCAGTTTGAGGACAATTACAGGGTATGTAATACATTTCTCACATACATTGACGCTACGCCCCTGTGATTCTTTCTTGTGCCCCTGTATTTCTGAAGCGCTTTTAATGTGTTTTAGTGCAATGAAACATCTTTTAGATTCAGCTGTTGCCACTGGAGTTATTAGAACTTGAGACGGGAACTTCTATGTATATATTTGTAATTTTAGAATCAGAATGTAAATATAAGACTTTTAGGTATAAGTATAATTTTGTATTATAAATTGTGTAGAGAAGCCGCCTCTTGAAAGTATGTTGACCTGAGCACATTTCTGAAGGCCAGAGGACAAACCTCTTTTGTCATCTCGCGCCGAGGGACATTTTGCCTGAAGTCCAAGGACACAGCTGGGGAAAATACACCCCTCCCCCATAACGGGACTAGAGAGAAAGTGCGGGGGTGAGAGACATAAATAGGAAAAATTGGAAGAGAACGGGACTGTCTGTTTGTTGCGATGTCGCTATGAGGGTGAACCTGTATCGCGAATATGATAGTTTCGCGCCAAAAACGTCGATGTGTGAAAGGCGACAGTGATTAGCGTAAGGTGAAGTAAATAGCGATCTTAAAACGCAATACCAGAAACTCGCTCAGGTCGGCACTTCGAGGCAATGATGTGGTGGAGAATAAAATTAGTAAACGTCTGTGCTGTGTCTGTCATCTAACCTCGCGCCTGAGAAATATCCTACTCATGCCTACCTAATCCCAATCAAGATCAACGCAGCGGCGCACAGCGGAGAGGCAGCTACTGCACCGGATGAGCTAGCAAGGCATTTCATGTGACAGAAAAGAATCGTCACAAAAGTGGCACCCAACGTACTCTGTTACAAGTGGCTACCCAACCCCGTTACAAACTACATTCGACAATTTTACTGTTTCTGAAAACGTGTCCTCTAAATTGTTTAAATGAAAAAAGAATACAATTTGCTGACAGGATTTATGCTCTTAATCTCTTCACTAGAACAAAGAACTCAAATTAACTCTTTAGTTTTTTCTTTTCTATGAAAGGGAAGTATTTGGCTCTGTTGTGACAGTATCAGGAAGCTTGGACTTTATGTCACTAAATTGAATCACTCTGAGTTTAGGTTGAAACAAATATTTCTTCAGATTGATGAATAATTATAGCGCACACTTTTATTAGCACCTCTTCTCTTCTTGGCAGTGGCGGCCGCTGGTTTTGGCAATGTTGCGCAACACCCAGTTTTATTGGAGGAAATAAAAGGATTTTCCTATCAAAGCATTGGATTACTTTTTTCCCCATTTAAATTATTTTAGAGTTATGAAAGTATTCCTAAGAATTTTAGCATGCTATTTAATTGGTTGCCCTAAAAAATGTGGCAGAAATAAATGACACGACGCGACTGTTGGTCGTAACACCGGGCGAATCACGACCAGATTGCTACAGTATGTGATATGGCAGAGAGGCTCACTTCATATTATGTTCTGGCCTCATGACCTCTGAAAGGAATGCGTTCACTGCACGTACAGCTGGATTCACCGTTCTTGGCCCCTGACCTTGAGTGGAAGTCCTGTAGGCGAACACATAGTGTTTGTCTCTTGTATCAGCTCATATAACTCTGATAATGAAACCATGCACAACATGGGGAGGGAGGGGGAAGGTAATGATGCTCTGAGACACAGTCCTTGCTAATTCACAGTTACTTTTAGTACAGTGTGCAGTTGAAGACAGATCAAGGAGTGGATATAGTGTATTTGTAAGACGTTGATAATAGCATAAATCAATTATGCCACCTGCACTTTCTAAATTAGGGACCAAAACATTACACAGTCAGAGTAGATAAATTGTTTCAAATGTATGGTCGTACATGAAGAAAGAAGCTAAAAGCAAAGAAAGAACTGCTTACATCAGAAGAATTTTTCAAAAACATTCAAAAAGTTCAAAAGCCACAGGAGTATCAGAAAGAACAGTGAAAAGAAGTGTTCAAGAACGCAAACAAAATGAAAATCAGAACACATCTTTTGGAACTCCAGGCAAAAAACACAATGTTCCGAAACAAGTAATGGATCTAGATGACTTCGATAAATGTATCGTTAGAAGAACGATTCAAAATTTTTATGTTCAAGAAAAATGTGCTCCCACAATAGATAAATTGGTTATTATTTTTAGAAAAAGCATTAACTTTCAGGGCAGCAAGTCATCCTTAAACAGAATAGAGAACTGGGTTTCAAATGGAAAAAGACCAAAACAAACAGAAAATTGTTGATAGAAAAGCATGACATTCGTTCTAAATGAGAAGACTATCTGAAAGCCATACGAAAGTATAGATCCGAAGGAAGACATTATTTACACAGACGAAACATATATACACATTAGCCACACCAACCCAAAGGGATGGACTGATGACAATACTACAGGTTTCATTGCTCCGGTTTCCAAAGGTGAGAGACTAATCATTGTTCATGCGGGGGGTGAACAAGGTTTTGTTTGCAATGGCTTGCTTATATATAAATCAAGTCAGAAATCGGGAGATTACCATAATGAAATGGACACCAACAACTATGTTAAATGGTTAAAAACCAAACTTATTCCAAATTTGCCCCCGAAACTGCATAGTTGTGTTTGATAATGCACCATTTCATAATACTCAAGAGGGGAAGCCTCCAACTTCAAATTCCTTGAAGGAAACCATGAAAACATAGCTCTCGGATAAAGGCATAGCATTCGACGAAAACATGACCAAATCCAAGCTCTATGACCTAATAAAAGTGCACAAACCTAAATACATAAAATATTTAGTGGACACAATTCTGGAGGAAAACGGCCATACTGCATTAAGACTGCCTCCATATCACCCAGACCTAAACCCTATTGAACTAATCTGGGCAGATGTTAAACAGTGGGTCGGTAGCCATAATACCACATTCAAACTCAAGGATGTCGAGCGTTTGTGCTACACACGGTTCGAAGAAATAGGTACAGAAAAGTGGCAAAATGTTTGCCGACATGTAAAAGAAATAGAAAATCACTATTATAGTAAAGATATTATAGTGGAGAATACAATTGAACAATTTTTAATCGAGGGTGTTGCAGATAGCAGTGATAGTGACTGTGATAGTTTAATTGAGGACGTATCCAGTGAAGAAGACACTTTATCTGGTATTGAGCAACTTGAATAAATTTATATCTGCAGTGATGCATGTGCTAATACGAACACATTTGCATAACTAATTAAGCTAGATACATCGTGGAGGCATTTTCTGCATGGACTGTGCTGCCTTTGTATTTTTTTTTTTTTTTAAATTAACGTCCTCCAACATTGCGTCATATCGGACGGTGAATGAATGAAATGGGTGAAATGATGCTCAAATGAGCCCGAGGTCCATGGAGCTTTAAGTTACCCGACATTCGTCTTCTCAGGGTAGGGAAAACCTCGGAAAAAAACCTTACCCGGATAACTTACCCTAAGCGAGATTCGAACTCGCGACCTCTTGAACGTGAGGCAGACACGCTAACCATCACGCTATCAAGGCGGGCACTGCCTTTGTAAGAAGAGCGTTATCTGAGCAGCATATGATGCTGACGCACCAATTCGCATGCTGCTGCAGTCACCTGGCTTGGTAAGTAACTCGCTTTCAAGCTTTACATTTATTTCCTTCAGGGGCCAAGAACGGTGAATCCAGCTGTACACACACGTACAGGTGAGGTGACATAATGATATCCGAGTCGCCGACAGATATAAACGCTGGGAAGATAACATGCAGCCCACCTTAATACACAAGCGGCCGTGCCAATTCTGCACTGCACTAGTTCTGCATCTTGCTACACAAGTAGGCTACGTGACTTTCTGCAGATCACTCACTCGCTGGGTAAGATGACAACTTTTCCCCTCTCTCCCCACACCTCACCCCGCGGAGGTCACGAGTCCAGAACACATCTATACTTCCCTATTCCATTTGTTTAAGGTGCTTGGTCGTTGCAGAACTGCTGCAAACATTCTGTCCGAAAACACCCAAGCGCAGATGCTGGACTAACCGAGTTCTTCCGAGCAGTAGAAAAGTTTTGTTTTTGGCTTCTCGATTACCTTAGCGTCTTGCACCTTCGCACGTGTTTAAGTGAACTTTTGGCTCTGCTTTTAGTTATTATCCCTTCAATTCTATGGTTAATGCAGGCGCGGATCTAGAAATCTTTGATAGGGGGCCCGGTTCCGCTCCACTACCACTTCAGAATACTTAAATTCATGCTAAAACATGGCTAGCTAAATACTTCTTCTTCTTCTGCTCACCCTCCGTTTATGTAGGACTTACACCCCCTAGGACTTACAAGCCAGTGCCTTGGGTCAGACGTCTGTCGGGGAGGATAGGAACCTATGGACTGGACAGAGTGAAGACCTGGAAGCGGGTGGTCAGCCAAGCGCCAGGTATAAGAGTGAGGAAGAGGATGATATGAAATTCAGGCGAAATGGATGATTGGAAAGTTGATAATGGAGCAATTGGTGGAATGAGTGGCGGGGGAACCCGGAGAAAACTCGCCCTGACGCCGCTTCGTCCACCACGAATACCACATGCGGGTCCCGAACTCGGGCCGCCTAGGTGGTAGGCGAGCGCGCTAACCGCTCGGCCACGGCGCCGCCTAGCTAAGTATTTAACTGAAATAAATAATGTTTAAACTACCAGCTACCACCTATCTAGGAAGAAGACTGTTTGTAACCATCACAGGCGCACCAATCAAATGTTTACAAAATACTCCTATTAAGGATACGACATTCGAACATTCACCTGAAATTCCAGAGAATGAGACTGGTGCACTTATTGATTAGTTAATTGAATTTTACGATTTACTTAACTAGAAATTAACTGTACTACGAAAAAAAATAATAGGATGTTGTGTTGTAACTTACATGTCAATGAAACTGCAGTCTCCCGGGATTATTTATTTATTTATTTATTTATTTATTTTGGGTTGAGAAAAGGCTAACTACCTCCTCCAGAGTCACCTCGATGTTGCGGTGGATGTTAAGTACCACTAAACCATTCACTCTATCCTGTTTCATACTGGATCTTAGATACGTCTTCACACGCCTTAAAGTAGAAAAATGATCGTTCGGCTGTGCATGTTGTTGCTAGTATGACCCACATGATCGTTAGGAGTTCCTTGATGTTAGGACAGAAGTTATTTCTGGTGTGGATAAGTGTTTCAATAGCAGCTTTCGGTTAATTTTGTTGAGTTTTCCAAAAGTTAAACCATGTATTTAATTCCCCTCGAAGCTGTGTAATGGTGCCGGACAAATCTTTTTCGTAAATGCCAGCAGCTTTTACTATATCGTAAACATTGGAAGTAAGATAACTTTGAAAACCAGGAATCCAGCTCTGAAGTTTAACGATGTGCTTGTGTTTGTCATGAGAGAATCTAGTGGATAGTTCATCGAATAGCTAATCCAAGAATGGAAGGAAAACATTAATGCCATAATGATCTTTTGGAGAAGCTGTAGGAATGTTACTTCGATGAGCTTGCCTGGATGCTATTCGAGGAACGCTAACTTCCACATCAGCATTTTTAGCCAATGTGATAGCATTCTCAAAACAGAATGAAAGGTTTGGTTATCACGACACTCTTTTAGTGTATCTTTAATTGTTTCAATCATTCCGTAACACTGAATTAGATCAAGAGTTAGATTTTGGAGCTGCCGGGAAAGAGGTACAGTCATTCCCAATATTTCAGCTAAGTTAACTAGCGAAATTATGAACTCAAACTTTAGGATAGTGGTGAGTAAAATGTGTGCAGTTTTATTAAGAGAACCTGGCTCTTCTAGGAATGACACTATTGCAGGGAAAATTTCCTTAAACTGCAAAACAGCATCATGCCGTTATATCCTCCTAGTTTCACACAGCGATACCAGTTTAGTTTTCTTATACTGAGAACACACTTCACTAATTTTGTTTCAAGAGTGAGGATCGCTTATTAGATTCCCTAAAGAAATTAGCAATTTCGCCAATTGTATCGTACACTTTTCTAAAATTCTCGGTTTTAAGCAGGACTGTTTTATGATAGCTGTTTTCTGAATGTTCCCTGAATAGTTGAAGCGCTTTCTTAAGTTCTTTAGAGGTTTAGTTTATAGAGTTTGTAACCGAGCGGGATGGCTCAGGCGGTAACGTCTGTGGCCCGCATTCGGGAGGTCGCGGGTTCGATCCCCGTGGCTGCACATGTTTTCCCGTGGTTTCCCCATGTCACTTAGGTGAATGCTGGGGTGCATTATTTCATACCACGGTTGCCTTTCCATCATTTCCTGTCATTCCATTTCCTTATCATTTTTCAGGTGGTGCAGTTCCAGGTATGTAGTGTGGGCAGTGTCGGGCAGATGGCGTGGATGATTGCGCATGGTAACTGCTGTTCTGGGCCCTGGGTGCAATAATAAATGATTTAGTTGGACAATTCGGACGCTATATATTCCTTCTAGAAGAAAGTGTTATATATGCTGTATGTAATTTCAGATTATTACGAACTAAATTTTGAAAGAAACTGTAATAGTAAAGCACACAAGAAAAACGTTGGATGCAATTCAAACAAGAATCAATTGAGTTCAAATAGTTGGTTACGATTCAAAAAGGATATCTATGATATGATAAATTAACTCAAGTGGAAATTCTGGTCCACAAATGTGCGAGAGAATTAATCGAGAAAGTATCGGAAACAATTAACAAGGTACCCTAAGGACTCTGCCCTGATAAGGTAAAATACAAATTCTCTAGTGTAATACAAAAAATAACGGTTATGCACTGTTGAATAGTTTAGCAAAAACACAGGACAGTAACTTAAATGACGATATAAATATTTGCATGTGCGCTCCATTAACCTCGTGCGATGTCGAAAGAAGCTTTTCGCAATACAAACATATCCTAATTGATAAACGCAGAAGTTTCACCTTTGACAATCTACATATGTAGGTACGTAGTTGTGCATTGTAATTCCTCGTTATTACGATGAAAAAGATGTACATTTCATGATGCAACTCATTCTCTCGGGATCATGCTAAATAAACCAAATATCTTTCCTAAGCTTTATTTCACCTTTTTTCGGAGCTACTAAAGCTTATTGTCTCCAAAAACAAGAAGGGAGCGAGAAGTGCAGGCTCACTGAATTACCTATGGAACCGTTTTCAGTAAAGAAAGGTAAAAGAGAAGCGCTTAAAAGATTTCATCGGCATCGCATCAATTAGGCGCGTACGTACGAAATGTAGGATTATTGTATGTAAGGCAATTCATATAGTCAGGACTGTACGTCTGACTCACACATCATGATCTACTCCCTCGCGAGGTCATTTACGCTCACCACGGAACAGTGGCACACATAACTTTCAGTAAAGATCCCACACTCCCGCGGTTTAGAAATGACACTTGTTTATGAGGACAAGTGATAGCACAAGCTTCCTATGAATGTTGTGTCTAATCAGTAAGAAACAAAAATATGCCTTACACCTGTGCAGTTGCTTCCTGCATCCACTGGTTGCAAAACCACACCATCAGGTACTTTGTACCATAGATTTCCAAAAAAATATTACGCTAAGAAACAAATGGGTTGAGTTATGTAGGAGCGGCGATCGTCTCTCTCCAGATAATTCCCGCATTTGTTCCATGCACTTTGACGAGGAAGATGAAAGAGATTTGAGTGCGGAGCTCCTCAAACTTGCTCCTTAAAAAGCATTAAAAGCAATGCTGTGCCACACTACAACTTTTCTACTCACTTGTATCGGGAAGTTAACAACTCTGAGAAAAGAAAAAGAGACAAAGAAAATAGTAAATGCTCTGTTAGAAGAAACAAACAGCAATTCGCAGTAAGTATATAAAAAATCTCTGAAAATCCTGTTACGTCTCCCTTGTCGTTTAACACAGCACCTACTCTGAAGTCGAAGCACTTAGAAATCACAATTTAAGGTAGAGCAGAAAGTAATCCTTTTAGAAATTGAATTGAAAAAAAAGCACAATCGGAAAGGTATATTTTAAGAACTGAACGTGCATTCCAGCAAATGTTCTCATGTTGTCCCCAGCAGCTTTTATTTACAGGGAAATTTCAAAGTTTGGACCCTGATGACATTGCAAAGGCGACCACTAAGAAAGCGTATGCGTGTGTGAGAGAATGCCTTAAATATCCTCTATCAAGTGCTATAACCATCAAAAGACCCTTGGCCCAATTCACCATATCACCAGGAATAATGCAATTAAGTTTGTGCATATTGGAAGAGAAAGCAAGTTCTTTAGTGAGTCTGAGAAGGACCTTGTGCTGAGCTTCGATGAGATGAAAGTAAAATCCAATTTTTGTTATGGTAACACAGGGGACACAATTCGAGGTCCGCACACTTATCTACAGTTATTAGTTCTACGCAGCTTAGCAGGAAAGTGGAAACAACCAATATACTACAATTTTTGAGACAGTGACAAAAGAATTGCTAACTGACATTCTTCAATGGTCGAAACGATAGGTTTCCAAGTTCATGCCCTTGTTTGTGATATGGGAGGGCAAAATAGGAAGTTACTCTCTGACCTTGGAATTATAAGAGAACCTGAACCTGAAAATTGGGCTTTCTGCGACTTTCCTCACATGCTGAAATTACTCAGAAATCATTTGTTGGACAAAGGATTTGTTTTACATAATGGTAAGGAAGTCACAAAAGAGATTTTTCAAAGGCTCGTTGATTCTAAAAAATGCAATGTCTTTACAGCATACTCATAAATCCCTTACAGGCACTGAGAAGCAAAAAGTTCGCCCTGCTGTGGAGCTGCTATCAGCAACGGTGCCAGCCACTATATCACATCTTTTTCCAGATTTCGAACACGTAGCCCCATTTGTAAAGATTACTAACGATGGTTCTGATGTACTGAACTCTAGAATCTGAAATTATGTACAAACAAAATGAAGAGTGCATATGGAATGAATCGGGTTGGACAAAATGAAACACTATCTAAATTAAAACTGATTTGAAAAGGGAAACAAGTCTTACAACCATAGTTCTTGGAAAACCAAGAGAAACTGATTAGTATTTAAAGTTGGCATCTTGGAAATTTATGTTTTGTAGATAACATGCAGATCTATGCATTATTATTGTTTGGGCTATTCAGTGACCTCAATTTTGCATTTCATTCATTTACAGAACACTTTATATCCGGGACTTGTTTCCTTTATAAAATAATTAGACAATATTATGTGAAGAGTGAGAATGTTTAGGACTTTATTTATGTGCTTGAAAACTCATGGAACAAAATATTCTGGTAATAATCTCTCATTAGGGTGACATACGTTGACATACGTCTAATACGTTGACATTACAAATCACGTTTGATAATAGTTTCTGCACATCATAAAAGTTCATCAGTTTTTTGACTGTCATAATTTTCTGATATAAGCACAGATAATCATCTGGAATAATTTGTAATATTTTTTCAACATCTGCTTTTTCTTACTGTTAATGGGATAACAACTGCTCCATATACTTTCCGGGACGGCAGATCTGGACTAGTGTTTCCTTTTGCCTACTTGAAAGAGTGCTGGATAATGCCATCAATATATCCCCATCACTCGAGGTAACCAATGTGTTTTCTATCGTAAGTTAGATGCTTATACTTTGAAAGACTGTGCAATGAGAAGTACCAGGATGAGCAATAGCTTTGGTTGTCTTCTTGAAATACTTCTGCCACCATGTTTTGGAGCACATATGTTCAGTGTTCATTACTGCTGTCACAAAAGAATTGAAATGTTTCCTAGCTGATAATATTAGAGACGTGTATTCAAATGGAGTATACACACTATCATGGCGGTGAAGGACACACTTTATAAGACCAAAGTCGCGGTCACATGGCAATTAACCAGCATTACAGTGAGTATAAAAGATAAACTAGTCCTGGATTTATTTCTCTTTTAAAATCAATGAATTCTTAATCGGCTGTAGGACACATACCTTATACAGGATAAGCTTCTGTTTTACACCAATAGATAGCTTCAATAGTGTGAAACAAAATGTATATTTCAACTTATTTTTGCGAACAGTGGACTTTTTCCTTTTTCAAAGGGCCGATCCAATTGGCGCATTTGATTTCAACAATTCGAGTCGGCGGCAAATCATCCTTAATGCCATTTCAAAAAGGATTCCTGATCTCCATCTGTAGCTTACGTGGCTTATTTGAAGAACTAAAACCTGAAGGGCACACACATCTTTTGTCATCAAAATGTAATCAAAAATTAATTGAGAGCTGCTTTTCTCAAATCAAGGGTCTAGGTACATTTAATGATCATCCCGACTACCGTGAATCAGAGAATAGAATCCTAACTTCTTGGACGGAATTGTTCCGAGATACTGAAGCCTAAGAATTGTTCACCGGATACTAGCTACATTAAGTGCAACGATGATCAGCGAAATTGAAAGTGACCATAACGAAGGAGTAGAAGCAGGACAAGAAGGCTAGAGGGGAATGAAGGGCAGAGGGTGCTTGAACTGTGTATCTACTCCGGTAGCAGACCTGTTTACTAGGAAATGAGTGTATGAGAGTGCATACTTCTAGCCATCGGTGTGTTATGTGACAACATTGTGTTAAAAACGAGCCTAGCATCCTTGTCATTCTCGGAAACTAGGCATAAACACCGTGCGGGAAGCACAAAATGATTACGCTACACATTCCTAACACTTGCCTTCTTGTCCTGGGCATAAAATAGAGACCAGCAGGGATGATCAGTTTTTTTCCTGTGTTGACAACAGTGGCGTGGCGTTAATGTTGCCTTTATTGCCCGGCAACAGCTAATAAATTGAAGGAACTGTATCCATATTTTACATTATATTTTTGTTCAAAGAATAGTGGAAAGTCCTAGCGATTTCACTTTCCGATTTCAATTGCGTTAATTTGTGACCGATCCGCCGAGACCGGTCGTCTAGCATCTTCCAGTTCTAAATAGCTCGTTATTTCGCCAGTGGCGCTCACCGGCAAACTCGGAGCTTAGAGACTCGTGCGACATGTCCTTGACCCAACAAGGCTTTGGTTCCCTTTTAAAGCACGATTGTTGCCAGTGCAGTGAGAAGGCACACCTTGAGTATGTGTTAATTTTTCACATATAACAGTAATATGGTGATTGATTTAATGTTAAAAGTACAATAAGAGGAATGGCATTACAATTTATGAGTAAAAGTGACTGTGATTGTGTGATCGAAAACTTTAAATCGGCCCTTGGGTTCGCGTTCTTTGTGAAAGATGTCACATAATTTCAACAGGAAGGCTAATTCCGGATCTTAAACCTTTAAAAACTAAATCACAGGGGGTTTCGAAAGGCATTTCAGTAGCTCTTGGTATAACGAGTTTCCTTGGCTGTGTGGTTGTGATAAATTATTGGAACTATTTTGTTGGCCATGTCTGCTTTTTTCTAATGAAAAGAATGCGTGGACAACAGATGGCATCAGTAACATGGATAGTTTTGGCACCTTGAGGTTTCGTCGTGAAAACTCAAAAACTCATATTGCTTCCATTGTAATGTTTGTAAAGTTTGGAAAAACAAGAATTGACACTTCTTTGAATGACGCGTTTAAGAATTCAGTTGAAAAGCATAATGAAGGTGTGAAAATAAATAGGTATGTAATAGGGGAGATTAATAAATGCTGTTTGCCATTTAGCTCAACAAGAACTCCTATTCAGAGGTACTGACGAGTTCGAAAATTCGGATAACAGGGGTAACTACGTAGAGCTCTTACGCCTATTGTCCAGGCATTTGTTCAAACTCGTGGAGGAATTCAAATCTGGTGCGAAACTCGTAGCACAAATATATGATTGTGCGGCCGTGATGGCTAGAGAGTATAATGGATTACAGTTAATTGTCAGAGGGAAATATGAGCAAGCTTTATTTGTGCATTGCTATGGTCACAAACTTAATTTAGCTTTGCAACAATCAAATAGTTAGATAAAGAAGTGTAGAGTATTTATTCAAATGGTGTCAGGACTATCTACATTTTTTTCAAAATCGCCCAAAAGAAGCTTTAGACACTGAAGTGAAAAAATGCATTCCAGCAGTGTATGCCACGAGATGGAACTACAAAAGCAGAATGATTGATGTCATTTTCAGCTTGAAGACTGAACTTGCCGCGTTATTTAAACTAATGGCAGAAGATGGGATGAATAGAATGCTGAAACAAGAGCTTGTGCATCGGGCTACTACCAGAACCTCCTAAGCTTTGATTTCAGATTCTCACTTTTGGTGTTTTCACTTGTACTTCCTAAGTCTGATTCGTTATTAACATCCTTCAGAAAAGATGATTTATATTGCTTTCTGCAAACAAAAAAATCAATGTCTTCAAAAACAATATGAAAGACGTGTGAAAATTTTGAAGAATTAATTTGGTCAAGGATAGAATCTGATCAAGATTGCTAATAAACTCCAATACCTCCAAAGAGATCGAGACTGGATAAAGGAGAAAATGACACAAAATCGTCGTATCAACGAATGAATATTTTATGAGATCATAGATACGATACTTGGCCAAATATCCAACAGATTCTCGGATATCTCGTAGACCAACTACAGTTCCTATCATTGTTGGAGAGTGTCTCATATGCGGAATGCGACAGGACTTTTCCCAGAGAGTGCGTTTAAGACTCTTCTTACTTATTATGGACATACGTCAGGGGAAGACAGGTATCGCTGCTGTGACGTCAGCTCACTCAGCTCACATGCTCGCAACGACGGCCAGTTGAACGTGTGACGTCACAGCGGGCAAGAGGAAAGGCGTGCGGGACATAGCAGTTTTAATGCTGACTGTTTCAATTACGGAATAGTCACAGATTATAAATAATTAGATTTCGGCTTTATGCCATATATATATAAATTCTAGTTGATGTGAACAGTCATGTTATAACGCAAATAGAACAGAAATTATAACCATTTTGCCTGAGCTAGAGGAGAGATATATTACAGAACAATTAGGTGGACATTTTCCGACACTTGCCGTTTCGCTTTTCTTTAACTAGTTTGTCAATGTTAGGGCGTAATGTACGGCACATTTGTAACCGAAGACTGCATGTTAGATTGTGATCTGACAATATGCTTCGAGATTTTGACTTAGAAAGGTTCATAACAAAAAAGAATTGTTCGCACACATACGTAGAACCAAACATACATAATATCCGTGCAACAAGTGCATATAACGTCAGAAATCTGGTTTGAGGAACATTCTTATAAAAATCAGCCAAGTCTTCCTTGTGTTTATATTTGTCCTTCAGCAAATCGTCGCACTGTAAATTTATCAGTTGAATTTGCTACCTGCTAGAAACATTGTTAACATCCAATGAATACGGGGTCGCAAAGATCTGAAACGTAGTTGACAATGTTTCTACATCTTGAAGCCTGGTCTCAAACTGGTGTGAAACACGGGGAACTGAACACAAACACGAAACTACTACACACAACACCAACAAAAACACAAAATAAAAACAAAATTCGCACTAACGCCGTTAAGATCCCTCACACAACAAATAAAATCCCTCAGACTAGGCTGAAGAGGGTTCTCCCTAAACAGCCCGGGCGTGTTGTAAACATGCCCAAATTACATTTTCATATTAATTCAGTTTCGTGCAAGTAGCGCCGCTGATCCAGGCAGCATAGCAATACACCGGTCTCGCCTGACGTCACACGAACGTACAAGCTGGCTCTTCGTTTAAATAAAGTCACACGGCCCGAAGTTGTCTTCCCCTGACATACGTCAACATAGTGTGATTAAGAAACGAACTCTGTTATTTGCACTCTTCCCCTGAATTTCGAAACAAAGCAGTCTACGAAGAGTTGTATATCATGGGACCTAAAGAAGCGTTGCCACAGGTGTATAAATTTCATGAATTAATTTTGACAGTTCCTGCCACCAGTGCTTCAGCAGAACGATCTTTTTCAGCGCTCCACAGAATACACCCCTATCCACGTAAGAAACACTCAAACTCAAAATAGACTTCAATCTCTCTGCTTGTTACCAGTGGAAAAGGGGTTGCTTAATAAATTTGCAACAGCAAGCAACATTTGAGAACTCTGTCATTGATGTTTTTGTTTTTGGAGAAGAATCGGCGCATTGAACTGAAATACAAATAGACACTGTAAATTGTAGAGATGGTAAATACATTTTAAATAATATATGTCGCTGTAATTGTTATTTATATATTTGCTTGTGTTTGTTTTATGTTATACAATTGCATACAACGTATATAATATTAACCTGCAAACCCTCAGACTTCGCGACTGCCACTCCCCAGATTAAGTCTGAAGCAACCGGCAACACTTATAAAGCACCCACGCCACACCACTGGTTGACAATCTTATAGAGCAACTAGATAACATAGAAGAAACAAACAGTAAGATAGGCACAAATTCCCAAAATGTGCAACTTTAGAAATGCTGGCAGACTATGCAGCTTATAGATTAAAAAAAATCAAAACCAAATGAAATTGCTTCGTTGTATGGGACATATACCAGCTACTTTCCTGCAGATAAATCGTGGCTTCCGTCGCTTTCAAGGGGAAGACTAATTAAACCAACTGAGCAGTGGCTTCACTCCGCCTAGAGCAAGATTTAATTGGCCTTTCACAGAAGTGGCTTAAATCATCATCATCATCATCATCATTCATACAAGTATTAGGCCCAATGCCTGTTACGGACTCACAGCAGGATAAAAATAAATGTCCAAAATGAATGAAGACCCTCATTCATAAATTAACATGTAAATATCCGCACACAGAACAATACGCCATAAATATTTTGTTCGAACGCGCACATTTATTAGGCTGAAGAGTATGAACAGGAGAAAATCACAGAAACGGAAAATAACCGGAAACAAACGCACTGATTTGCCGAGAAAGAAATTCATGAACTTGAGGAAAGTGCTACAACTGTATAAACAAACCAACAGGTGGCGCAGAAAACACTAGATGAGGTACACTATTTTATTGTATACTCTGTTATGTTTTCGCAGTACTTCATGTCTGTTGTATTATTTATTAATGTAGCTTTAAACTCTGTTAGAATGCAGTTATCATAACTCCAGCAACGATACCTACAACAACTGGGGGCAACATTTAGCGTGCGTGAGGCATAAGGCGAGCCTTTATATTTAATATTTTAAACAATTGCTCCTTTACCTTCAGTAATTTAAATCTAATGGTTAAAGCTGAGCAAGGTTATCTGTTTTATTAGCGATTTATTTGATGCGTAAAATCTGCATCTGTAACTTTGGTAACGTTGATCACGGCTTTGAGCTCACATACACTGCATGACGTCACGGACACCGTGTGCGAGAGAGAAACCTGCGCGTAATACCTACCATATTACTCAGCACACCGTGTGTACAGCAATATCATGGAGTATCAATGTCTGTTTACCACGCTGACACATGTTTATGAACTTGTGATGAGTAGGGCTCGGAAGTTCATGCCCTAAAAAACACTCAAATATGCTCTTAAAAACTTGAAAATATACCAAGAAATATGCACTATTTAATTAAAACAATTAATGTCCCTTTGCAGTGGACAAGACGAGTTAGTATAAATAATAAATAAAGTTACCTTATTCCTTAGAGGTTGAAGCAGAAGTGGTCCCGCGGCTAGTATTAACTGCTAAATTGCAGTTCACAATCAACAGTTTGCACAAATTTTCAACTATAAAACATCGTCTGTTGTCTCGCAAAACACTTTTGTAACGTGAAAAACTTCTCTCCACGTCACAAGATGTTATCGGGGCATATTTACAAAATGATGTTAACTGCTTCACAGAGAGAGTCAAATCTCTTGGTGTGACAGATCTTTCGAGGATGTCTCGAATACCGCGCATCTGTTTATAACCAGAATTTTTTGAAATTACATAATTCACTTTCTCTTTCACTTTTTGTCCTATACCACCACGAACCGAACTTAGATCACATATTGTTTTTTCAAAGACAGTAAGTGATTCATGCTAAGGAGATCCTACAGCTTCCAATGCCGTTATGGCTGTTGGTAAGAAAGAAAAATTAGCAGATTTGAAACTAAGATCCTCTTTTAATCCAGTGCCTGACAGAATATTTTGCACAGTTTCTATTGATGAAGCATCTTTCGAGTCCAATGAATTAATAACCTCTTCGATATTTCTATGTGCTCAGCATAATATAAAACTGCATCGACCCATGTTCCCCATCGAGTTAACACTGGTGCAGGAGGAAGTTGGACATTAGGTGCTGTTGATCTAAACAACTTAACTCTTTTAGGAGATTTAACAAAAATTCTCTTTGTACTGGACACAAATCTAGCTACCAATGGGAAAGATTCACTTATTGTCTCAGAAATGCTACCAATATGAAAAATATCATACAGATGAAAAAAATTAAAAAAAATAAATAAAAAATAAAAAAAGCATAAAAATCATTAAAATATGCAATACAGGGGCTATAATATTGAAATCTTCGTGAGTTGCATCATCATGTGTAGTACTACCAATGTGAAAAATACCATCCAGATAGAAAAAAATAATAAAAAACCATAAAAAGTATTAAAATATGCTATATAGGGGCTATAACATTGAAATATTATGCATCTATAAAAAATCAAGAAAATATGCAGTTATATGCATCATAAAATCATGTCCAAATAACTGAAAATTGCATAATTCGTGCACATAATGTAAAAGCATACATTTTTAACCCCTATGAGAAAACATGCAAATGCATGAACTTCCTAGCCCTAGTGATAAGATATGCTTGCCTTAGATCTCTAAACAGAGCTTGCTTTTCAAGTTAAATGCTAATTCGCATCACTTTCAATGGATGTCCGGAAATTTTGAGCCTCAGCGTGTCTTCACATTTCAGATCTCTGGGTATTTGATGCGTTCTTTGTTTTTCAACTACTATACTACAGTATACATTACAAACTGAGATATACGTGCCTGTTCGACTGACTTAGATCTACAAACCATTTCTTGCTGCCTACAGTTGATGCACTGGCATCGTTACGTTACAAAGAGCGACTTTTATCTCTAGCTTTATTTGTGGCGGATTCGGATTTAATAATTCTAGTTAAGGGATTCCATGTGTGAGAATTATGTGGTTCAAGGTTTCGGTCGGGAGCATGGGTATAACTTCGGTTTAGTTTTCGTGTATGGTTATTTCGATTCTCTTTGGGATTAGGCGTCACAGCTAAAGGTTTTCATCTTGTTCCCGTTGAGGATTTTCTTGTTTCCGGTCTCGGAGTTTTATGACTCCCGGATCCACGGAATCCTGTACCTCGATGTGTTACTCGTATTCCCATAAATCTTTTGTCATTTTGCAACATCATGCACTAACTAGTGCATTTCTTCCACGCCCATTGTTGGTCTGAGGAGCAGGCGCGGCTCCTCAGGGTAGGCATTGCCTGCCCTACCGTAATACACCAACAAATAATGTTTAGCTATGATTCTCCATTTTATCATTTGAACCGTCATTTTCCCTAAATTGTAGTTCAAGAAAAGTTTTCTCGGTTATAATGACCAGCGCATGGTCAAATCCTAGAATCTCAATTCCGATTCATCAAAACTGCGCTGCGTGTTTGAAACGCGCGGCAGAAAGGATACGCATGGAACTGGGTACTGGAGAGCCGGCTGGTTTAACCTCTGCCGGCTCGGTCCCCTTTCCTCAGTACGAGACCCTTGAACATGGATAAGGAAATATTCCTTGAAGCAGAAGTGGTCCGGCTGCTAGTATTAACTGCTAATTTGCAGTTCCCAACCAACACTTTGCACAAATTTTCAAATGTAAAACATCGTGTTGTCCCGCAAAACACTTTTGTAACGTGAAAAACTTCTCTCCACGTCACAAGAAACAGGGAATTCACTGTATGACAACATGACTCCGCATTAGTTCTCGCCACCTCGCGAGTTGCATCATGTGCAATACTACCAATATGAAAAACATTATACAGATGGAAAAAATAATAAAAAACCATAAAATTCATTAAAATATGCAATATAGGGGCTATAATATTGAAATGTTATGCATTTATCAAAATCAAGAAAATATGCAGCTATATGCACCATAAAATCATGTCCAAATAACTGAAAATTCCATAATTCGTGCACATAATTTTTAACTCCTACGAAAAAACATGCAAATGCATGAACTTCCTAGCCATAGTTATAATACCAGTGTGTTGTAATACCAGTATGACCGACTTAATTAGTGAACTATTACAAAGTCCGTTTTTGTGGTGCACTGACAATGAAAAGAGGAGTGTTTTAGCTATTTAACACAATGCTACAGTCAGACAATTTTTCAATTTCTTCATTCATTTTCATTTTGGCGGTAATTCGTCCTTAAGTCACACTCATTCACTCTGCACTTATTAAACAAACAATATATTGTTTGCGTTATCCGGAATGACTTCACCCCCTTTATTTCAGATAAACGGGGTTCTACTGTATTATTATTATTATTATTATTATTATTATTATTATTATTATTATTATTATTATTATTATTATTATTATTATTATTTATTGTTACACTTTGCCTACCCTAAAATTTTGACTGCGAGCTGCCATTGCTGAGGAGCAAGAATCGATTTTTTTCTCATCCCCTCAGTCACTGCTAATATATTACAAAGGCAGTGCCCCAGTTCGTGGTATGGTTATTCTGATAGCATATTCTTTCATTGTTAAATGTTTGGCTATTTCTATGGGGTATGTGTACCTCCCTTCCCCTCTGGAAATTTTAATTCTGAAAATATACGGAGTTTCAACTTGGGCTGTTCTGTACCGTGTTACAGGATATTGCCCTCATGATTGTTTCTATTTTCATTATTACTACTTGGCAAAGCAACGAGGTGAATTGACCTTGGCTGTCGAGCGCTGTGATCGCTTCTTATCTTGTTAATTAGAACAGTGAAATAATAGTAACTTGGCATATAGTCAGTGATAAAACACAAATAGATGATCTCTCGCATCTGCTGATATATGAGAAGTTGCTGTCCTGAAGATATAATTGCTTCTCAACAGTGTACATACACTGTCTCGCCGTCTATGTGCAATAAGCTCATGTAAACAACTGGGCAGTTTCACATTCTTTCCAATATACCTCATGGCTTTGCCAAGAAGTGCCATCTGGCCTAGGTGGGCACACCTGATTGCTTTATGCTATCAGTCTTTAACTTTAAATGCAGTGAATAAAAACTGCATGATATTTGGTAGGTTAATCATCCTAGTTAAAATTCAGGTAACTACAAAATTTGGAGTAATTTGATTCAGAAGTTTCCTTTTTTTACAAATTGTAAAACATTTTTATACTGTTCCATATGCACATTTTTTTTAGATTTTGCACTGAAACTTTTTCTTGTGAATTATAATATATTTGAGTAACACTTGGTATTGCTTTGAATAATTTATAAAGTTTAAAACATTATATATAACTACGCTGTACTTAATTCTTTAGATTACATATTTTCAGGTTTTGATATCAGATTTTAGTAAGTTTGTAAAACAAGAAAATACACACAATTATTAAAGCTATGAGTTTTGCTAAATGTGTACAATTTTGAACCACAACTGATGCACCAGGAACATTTAGAATATTGAAAAATGTAGTATTGGTAAAAAGTTAATTTTATAAAAAAATGCATTTAAGCTGCAATCCTGTTTCAAAATTTCCCAGTTGCCTTCTGTGGTCTAGGGGTAGCATGCTAGTTTCTGGTTCCCGTGGTTGTGGGTTTAAATCTGGCGGAGGATGATGGATTTTTTTTCGGGAGTAAAGATTTTTGGAATGGCTTCCTTTGGAAGAGAAGTAAAACTGGTGACCATGTGTCATAGATTTACAGCATATATTAAAACCTCAAGCCTCATAGATGCCTCTGAGCAAAATTAACCAGTCTTTCACGTCCAACATAGAATGTGATGCTGAGAACCATAGGGGTTAAAGAGTGTCCATAGATAAACTCATTTTTTTTCTAAACTTCCCAGCACTATACATATATCCTTCTGTGACATCTTTTTTTCTCCTCTACAGAAATATTGACAAGCTTCCTCTTCTTTCTTGCAGTTCTTCTTTACCCTCTTCATTTGCTATCACATATTTTAGTTTTCTTCTCCTATTGTATTGATCACTTAACCTATGAGTGCTCTCTTAGATTTTTTAACAGAAATTTCCATTTTCATTTTCTGACACAAGTGCACTCATAATAAATTCAGGCACAGCATTTGCAACTGCTATATCTATTTTTGGTTTAGAAATAAATGTTTGTTTAGGGCATTTGTGCACAATAAGAGAGTGCAAACTCTAATTTGGATTCTGCGTCTGACCCCTTGTACACCTTTCCTTTTTATCGTTTGTTAACTTCTGATACAGGGGCATTACATTCACATCTATTTATGATACCAGTTTGACATGAATTTTTTGATGACTTGTGTATCACCCATTGCTTTGGTTTTATTATAAACACACCATGGGTCAACACCACCTTAACAACTCATGTGTTCTGGGTTTTTATCAGTGGACATACAGTGTGACAAGATTTGCATAAATGTGTTGTTTCATCTTACTTACGTCAGGAGACCAGACTCACAGAACACAAAAGAAGCTGCCACCTGGGCCAAACTGATAAGTCTGCGGTCGCTGAACATGCCATTAATGCAGTCGGTGAACACAGTATTAAGTTCCAGGATACGCGCATCCTTGCATCTACCATACATTACCATGCCCGACTACAGCGAGAGGCTATTGAAATTTACAAGCACCCTAACAACTTTAATAAGAAGGAGGAGGCCTTAAGATTAAACAGCAACTGGCATCCGGTCATAGAACATCATAAGAAGCAGGAAAGCAAGGTAAGCCAATCAGAAGAGACCAGCAGCATAAGAGAGATAGAACCCCCTCCACCAGCCACCACGCCTCGGGCCAATCAGCGCACGTTGCGCATGGCATAAATGGAGCGCCACAGACAGTCGACGCATCAGTCGCAGTGATACCTTCCACGAGGAGACTTCGACAATGCCACTGAGGATGTTTACCGCAGTTGTAAACGAAACGTCTGGAAGACAGATCTCCAGCAGACCACGGCATAACAGCCCGGAAGATACTTCATTCTACAATTACGTCAGGAATATCTGCTGTAACTGCAGCTCTGTAGTAAAATGTTACAGCATTTATTGTGTTTTCTTTAAGGTTGTAGTTCTGCAACCCAAAGCTTTCCATTCTTTGACTAAATTCCTAAGACCTGTGCTCATTCTTTTAGGTATGTGGTTCACACATTTTTCTTTTTCAGTAAGTGCTATCATATACTGGTACACTGTTAGCTGTCAAATGATAATTGCATCACCATATGAAAGCACTGTGGTGTGTCACAGCTTGGACTCAGAGGCAGAATGTTTCCAAATGATGTCTGCTACTTTCACTGCTATTGTGCGTGATGTACCATCATAATTAATATGTTCTTCCTGCCAGATTGGCAATTCTGGAGCATCACAGCCTAATTCTGCAGCGTCATACTTGATAATAGCTCATTTTCTACTACAACCGGTCAATATATTTATTGCTATACCAAAGATTTGTGCCCATGTTTATGCCATTCGCTTGTTTTATTCTTTGGACTTAGGGCCCTAATGACCTAGCTGTCGACGGGCCCTTAAACAATACTAACTCACTGTTTATGCCAACTCCCATCATATGATACAGGTATATCTGTAATTTCTTGGATTATTAGGGATGGATCAGTAGGAATATGCTGTGTACAATGCCTCTAGATTTAGCTAGAATTTCATGTCTTTGTTTGCTTGCATCTCAACTATTTTAAAATGAAGCTTATAGCTTCTTTTTGCCACACCTTTCATTCCCAGAGTACCGTAGCACAAAATCTGTTCATTGTAGCACAGCATGTTCCAATGCTGGCATATGCAACCACCATCCTGTTTATATCAAATGGTGATCTGTGAGATTTTTCATAAGTTCTTGGGCTTGTATAACATGCAAAGTGTACATACCACAAGTCTCATATTTCACTACTAACTTACTCTAAACCCACAGCTATATCTTGTAGATTCACATAAAGACTATTCCACATTCACAACATTGAAGCTTTGGAAATACATTTTGCAATTTACCACAGTATGATAATTAGGGCTAGGAAGTTCATGCATTTGCATGTTTTTTCATAGGGGTTAAAAATGTATGCTTTTACATTATGTGCATGAATTATGGAATTTTCAGTTATTTGGACATGATTTTATGGTGCATATAACTGCATATTTTCTTGATTTTTGATAAATGCATATTATTTCAATATTATAGCCCCTATATTGCATATTTTAATGATTTTTATGGTTTTTATTACCTATTGTTTTCCATCTTTATAATATTTTTCATATTGGTAATATTGCACATAATGATGCAACTCAGGAAGATTTCAATATTATAGCCCCCATATTGCATATTTTAATTATTTTTATGGTTTTTTATTATTTTTTCCATCTGTATAATATTTTTCACATTGGTAGTATTGCACATGATGATGCAACTTTCGAGGTGGCGAGAACTAACGCTAAGTCATGTTGTCATGCAGTGAATCACCTGTTTCCATTTTTTCATTATATGTATGTTCGTAGAAAATAATCAGTGCGTTATCTGAGAGGTTTATAGTAGCAAAGATAATGTGCAGGTCAACATTTTGAGCAGCACGATTATAGCAACGCTTGCCTGCCCACCAGTAGTTGTGTTGTGGTCTTCAAACGTAACAGTGTTGTGAACTGGTTCCCACCAAATTAAATTAGGCATATAAAATGTTAAAAATCTCTTCAAATGTCAAAAATAAAACCAACTTCGAGTGCTAGATTAATTAATTTACAGAACGAGTTATCGGGTGATCTAATATCTACAGATAATAGGGCCTGTTTTGTGGAGCGTGTGAGAAAATGTAGGGAGTGAGAAAAGATTTCAAATAGTTCAGCACATAAACACAGCAAAACATAAGGAGAACTTAATCAGAAAATCGCAAACACAGAACCTGTTCAAAAACAGCTAGTAGAGTGTTTAGAAAGTAGGGTTACTGAATTTTCCTATAACTTGTGCAAAGCATTTTTAACTGCAGATATCCCTTGTTCAAAATTAATAATCCGACATTTAAAAACTTTCTTGCCAAATACACTGGACAACATGTGCCTGAAGAAAGTACACTGCGTAAGACTTATGTAGGACATTGTTAGAATAACGTATTGTGAATAATACAAAATGAATTAGCGGATCAGTTTATGTGGTTGTCCTGTTGATGAAACCCCTGATTCTGAGTGCCCTTCTATTGCTAATATAATCATGGGTGCTTTAAATAATGAACAAAAGGCTACACCTTATCTTCTTAATGTGAGGGAATTGTCGGCCACTGACAATGTAACTGTGACCCAGTTGGTGATGGACTCTTTGAAATTACTATGGCCATGTGGAATCAAAATACAACCAGTTACTTTTATTTGTTACTGATGCAGGTCCTTATATGGTAAAATCAGGACAAACTCTGAAAGGTATTTTGCCTAACTTAATTCATATAACTTGTTTGGCACACGCTTTTCATCGCATTTCTCAGACAATACATGATTCTTTCCCACTGTTAGATAGATTTGTGTCCAGTACAAAGTGAATTTTTATCAAATCTTCTCAAAGAGTTAAGTTGTTTAGATCAAGAGGCACCTAATATCCGACTTCCTCCTGCACCAGTGTTAACTCGATGGGGAACATAGGTCGATGCAGTTTTATATTATTCTGAGCACATAGAAATAGTTGAAGAGGTTGTTAATTCATTGGACTCAAAAGATGCTTCATCAATAGAAACTGTGCAAAATATTCTGTCAGGCACTGGGTTAACAGAAGATCTTAGTTTCATATCTACCCATTTTTCTTTCTTACCAACAGCCATAACGGCATTGGAAGCTGTAGGATCTCCTTTGCATGAATCACAATGTCTTTGAAAAAACATGTAATTCATGTAATTACATGAATTATGTAATTTCAAAATATTCTGGTTATAAACAGATGTGCGATATTCGAGACATCCTTGAAAGAAAACCATCTGTCACACCAAGAGACTTGACTGTCTCTGTGAAGCAGTTAACATCATTTAAATATACCCCGATAACATCTTGTGACGTGGAGAGGTTTTTCACGTTACAAAAGTGTTTTGTGAGACAACATATGATGTTTCACAGTTGAAAATGTGTGCAAAGTGTTGGTTGTGAACTGCAATTTAGCAGTTAATACTAGCAGTGGGACCACTTCTGCTTCAACCTCTAAGGAATAAGGTAACTTTATTTATTATTTATACTAACTCATCTTGTCTACTACAAAGGGACATTAACTGTTGTAATTAAATAGTGCATATTTCTTGGTATATTTTCAAGTTTTTAAGAGCATATTTGTATGCATATTTCAGTGTTTTTTAGGGCATGAACTTCCGAGCCCTAATGATAATGTACTCATCACTTTACTGAAGTATTCCCAGTGTTTTGTTTCACTAAAATATTGCAGCCTTCACTAGGCTAGTAGAACTGTACACTGAAGTTATATTACTATAAAATGGTAAATTAATGTTACTACTGAAGGATTATGAATTTTAACTTTGTGAACATCTAGTTTTGTGCACTATTTTACAACTTCACTGAAAGAACGTAAAACTTGCTTGGTAAAGTACCTAATCTTGTAACATTAAATTTGCACCATGTGCAATAGGGTACACAAAGCAACATGGGTTTGTCATTGTTTACTCAAATTAGATGCTACACAACTAAATCAACTATCATAATTCCAAATCCAAAAATAATACTATGCCTACAAAATTAATATTTTCATTGCTAAATATTGTGAGGAAGAAACCAAATAACAGCAACATCCAAATATGTAATTAAGAAACTTCTTTAGATGTATATGGTTCCTTTGAGCTAATGATGGTACAAACTTCAAGCAGATGGCAGCAAGCACAAGGAGTGATAGATTCCATGAAAAATTTGAAAAGAGAAATGCTAGAAACTATATATCACCACATTTTCTGCTACAAAGGGGGGGGGGGGGGAGTGCCCTATTCAAGGGACATGCATGTGCCATATTACAGTGTCCTAGAACTTTTGAAAATGGCTACACAGTTTAAAGCGGTATATGTCAATGTACCTCACATAATGGGACAACTTATAATGCAAACCACAGTTTTAGTTTCTGGACCATTTTTGACTAAAATATAACATAATACATGATCAAGATATTCTGGCTTAGGGTGATCATCAATACCAGTAATGGAATTCTTTCATGATCAGTGATGAATGCGGCCGCTTTCCTCTGGAGGAGGGAGATATCAAGCTTGACAGGGCGAGAATGTTATTGGCTTCATATTTTAGTGCTAGGTCTTCACTATAATAATAACAATGGTAATATTTTAAAATTTCCCTTAATATCTGATTATTAAATTATGTGTAAGTAATAAGCAGATATAGCTTAAGTTAATTACCTAGACAAATAAAATAATGAGAATCAATATAATAATATTCTTGCATGCCACAACTTACATTTACAATATACTAATGCATTGATGCCTTTTTCTTTACTGCATGTTGATGACATCATCAATGAAAGCTTCTGTGAGTTTCTTGTCCCCTCCCGTTGACACCTTCACACAAACTTGAAGTGTATTCTGTCTCACCCTATTTATTAATTTTGTCATTGTCCTATTCATTGTGCTGAATGAACTTTCTACACTGGTAATGGAAATGGGAATGCACAGTACACATTCAGTGAGCGTCCTTAATACTTCATGGCCGATGTCGTCCCTTAAGATAAAAGAAGCAATATCAGAAGATAATCTTCTGATTTATTACAAGAAACATATTTAAAAAGAAGTCTGTAATAACAGCAAGAACATTAAGTAGTAATATCATGTACAGTTCTTTCCTATCATAATCACTAAATTCTTGAAATGTTTTAAAACTTTCAAAATATGCAGTTAGCTGTAGCACTTTCATGTTTTGTAATTGAACCTTTACTCAGTTTCATTGATCATACTTTTCACAAATGTCACTGCATTTTCAGAGTTGGGCTTTTGTCTTCTATGAATAGCACCCTTAACTTCAGTTAAGCCAATGGTAGCTTTTTAATTTTATGTTTCATTTTCTGCACTATAGTCATCGCAATTGCAAAGGCAATTGATGTGAGTTCCTTACAGAAACAAGTACAGGAGGTAGTGAAATTTTGAGTGATTGCTTTTGCAAAGCTTTACTTAAATTTGAAACAGCATTTAATGTATTGTCCAAAATCACTAAACTTACAATGAAATTGTAACTTATCATTTATAACTAGATTGCTTCTGCCAACTTGCTAAATCTGTACCTTGTGTATATGTTCACCTCATCAAAATGGACTTGTAGAATAGGAATATAGCATGAACTGTGCAACAGGTACTGAACCAGCAGATGTTAACAGTTTCGGATATTTTTAAAATAGGTTGTTCTAAAGCACAATTAATTTCATGCAATATATTTTCTCATTAGGAGAAGTATGAAATGTAATGTGTGTTTTAATATAGGGTGTTTATTTCTACAGTTCGTAACAGCAATCAGTAGGACATGTGCTCTGAAGTGAAATGTATGGCAACTTGTGCTTCCTTTTCTGTGATAACCAAGTGTGGACCCCAGTGACAGAACCACTAGAATTAGCAGCACCATTGAAAGAGCATGTTACTAATCTGTATTCAGAATGTCTTCGTTTCTTTAGTTCACTATTAATTACTGTAAATATAGACTCAACTGTAGTACTCTTCAATTTGAACAGACATAAAAACCTTCAAAAGATGAGAATGGCACAACATAATGAACCAGAAAATACTGCTCACTTTGGTTACAGACATTTGTAGATTTGTCTGCCATTAGGGAAAGTATTTGCCATGAAGAATTGTTTCTTCATTGTCAAGAACCTCTTCAATGCAATTTAATAATTCTGAAGTAGTTCATTTGCTAACATGTGGACCTTTACTCTAAAATTTAATCTACTTTTCAAGATTAATGTCACTTTTTTGTATAACCTCATTAATTAGAGGTTCATATTTTGTTGTGTGGGGGATTTCATCCTTAGTAAGGGAATACACATTTGAAATTAAACAACACACTGCTTGGCAATTTAACACTTTTTCAGTTTAATTTTTGTTTCATTATCTGCACATGAGCTGAAGTGTTTAATCCCTGTAATTTACAATTTTCAAGTGGAACAGCCTTTTTTTTTTTTTTTTTTTTTTTTTTTTTTATTTGCCATGCTTTTCTTTCCTGTTTTTTTTTTCAGTATCTTTGTTTAAATTTAGTGAAAGGTACAGAAATGAACATGCCCTCTCTTTTTTTGTAGAAGTTTAATATAATTGTTTAAATGTATTTCACAAAATTTGCAAAAAGCACCACCCTAATCACAAAGTACAACCAAATGTACCTACACTCCCATTTTGCTGATACTTAATCTCACGTTCGATGCTTTGTTTAGGATGATGACTTAAAGACGGTTCAGAAATTGTAGACTTTTCATTCAAAGACTGAGGAAGAGTAACCAAAGATTCAGTAAGCAATTCATCATCACATTCACTAGCATTTCTTATAACAGACTAACAGTCATCTATGTCTTCTACAACATGCTGTCTTTTATTAGAGAGAACGCAAATAAACTTTTTTTGACAGTGTGTTTTGGTACTAACACTTTCTTCATAAGATGAATTGACAAAGACCTCAAATTGCATAATCACATCACCTTCCATAGTAAGTTGTCAACTGACTGTTAAAACAGCTAAACTGAAATTTTTTTACAACAATGGTTTTAATTGCAGTGTGAAGGTGTTATGATTTATCCAAACTTCATAAAGAGCAACTGCTGGCATTGTTGAAATTTGTCAAAACAATACACGATCATTATACCAGCTCAGATGATAATTTTCATTCATACATTATTTTGACTTTTAATGTTATATACATTTACAAACAGGTATGAATTTCTCAGCAGGGAGGTTTCACCCTCCCTGAATTCATCACTGTTCATGATTCTTGGTTCATGTGAACTACTACCATTCCAAATGTTCCAGTGATGAAAGCTGGTAGTATAATATATTAACCCCTTTTCAGAACTGTTAACAGCAGTTATTTTTGCAGTTGGATATACAATATGTGCCAAAAACATAACATTAGGCAATATCTGGCCGTCAATCACAAGCATTCATCAGAAGTTGAAACAATTCTTTGTACAAACAAAATGGTATGTTTAGGACTTCCATTGTGCTTGAAGTAAGGTGGTACAAAAAAAAGTACTTGCCCATATTCAGACACTTGGCCCTAAATAAATTGAAACATTGAGCAATATTATTGATCTGTATGACTTTTTGTATTATAACGCATTCTGAAAACTTATCTTTTAAGAAAAGTATTGAACCACTACAGTACGTTTACTACAAAACTTGGCCAACAGGCGCACAGCCCATCTTCTGAACACGTACTGCACAACTTGCTGGCAGTCACACAGCGTGTCTCTCTGTCACACATGCATGCACGTCAAGTGAAATCTCAAATCAAGTTAACAATTATTAGAATAAACACAAAACATGCCTTATCACAGGAGATGTTGGAAATGTCGTCCATCTGCTTCAATACATCTATGGCATCATCTGAGGAAATTTTCATTCACATGCATTAGTTCAGCTTCCAAAATAGCATCTTTCTCTCCTGATATTTTGTTTTAATTTTGTCTTGTGCAAGGGGTCTAAGAGATTTTCAAAGTGATCCTTGTAACCTTTCTCTGATTTCATCTAATTTCTGTTCTGTAAGCACACGCCGATTTACCTTTCTTTTCCTATCATAAGTTGATCCTGCCTCCCTGTAGTCGGTCTGGTGGCTCAGTTCGTTAGATGCTGGCCTATTTTCCCTAGGATGCAGGTTCAAATCTGGCCCAGATCGATGGTTTTTAAGTGTTCTTGAAAATGACAGCTCCATGCCAGTAGATTTACTGGCATGTAAAAGAACTCCTGCGGTACAAAATTCCGGTACACCGGGAATGCTGATGTGATCTTGGCAATTGACAGCATCGTTAAACAACAAAATATTTATTTGTCTCCCTGAATTTATTTACATGCAAGTGAATGGTGTCTCTGCTTGGAACACGCGCACCAAGAAATTTGGTTTCAAATTGCCTTACAACTTCCCTAAAAGATGATGTAAGCCCTTGTGCATCCTACATAAACACTCTTTGTTGCACTGTGTACTGCAATCGATTCGTTTTGAAAACTCTTCAAACATAATCAAACACTTCTACACACTCCTAATATTATTCATGTGAGAAATGGACTACAACAGCATAAAACACATACCTAACTTTTATTTTTAAATGCCCACCTTTTGTTTCTTTGTTAGAAATAATTTGCACAACAAACCATAGTATATTTATTGCAAATGTGCTGTCACCCTCTTAGCATGCATAGCAAGCAGCACTTCGCCAACTAAGAGCCAGATACCTGTTCTATACTGATCTCCCAATACCTTAACATCCTGGTTCATTTTGCATTAGTGCATTCTCCTAATTTGTTTGAATATATACAAAAACCACATGCAGTCAATTAAGTTACATAATTTTTTTTTCATTAAATACTAAACTTTTAAATTGGGTTCAGAAAAAATAGGGGCTCTCTTGCATTCAGAGAAATACAGTAGTCCCCACAATATATTTAGTATCACTGGATAAAAAGTAAAATTAATGATAACTAATAAATGAATTTTGAAAATGCTATGGAAGATCTACTTTAGCAAAAATAGTAAGGTTTGTGATTTCATTCACTAAGGTGCTTGTCCCTTTGTAGAAATACATACATGCCTAAATTTAAAATGTGCTCCTGTAAAAGCTGAAATCTCGCATTTAGCTGACCCATATTTCAATTTGTGTTAGAAATGCTTATAAAAGCATATCATATTTAACTGCCTGTGATGAGACCTGTTTTAAACTGTTTAATCTAGGAAATACCCTCTTCATAGTTTTTTTTTTTTAAAAAAAACCAGATGTTATAGTTCTGTTTAGAGGTCTCATCATTTGAACCAGTTGTCAGACATTAGGTGTAACTAATAAAGCAATTGAGATTTAGTATAAGCATTTGTTAAATATGCTAAAATGTTTTGAATGCATACATATGTGTGCTTGTAGTGGTAACAGAAGAAGGTACATGGACACTTTTCAAAATGACTGGCAGAAATAATATACCTACTAACTTTGTCAATTCACTTGGTTTTTTTCCCTTAAAGACAAGAAGTTGTGTTTGAATTGAAATTATGTCTGCAGTTCCAATTGTAATGAAATTCATTGCCCAAGAACCCCTGTAGACTATAGGGCAAATTCCATTTTTGGCTTTTTGATTGACAAATGCAGTGAACCCTGCACTTTGCAGCTTTAAGCTGATAAATCTGGATTTTCTCTTTCTTTAAGATAACACTGCACTGAATAAAATGAAAGTTTGGGTTTAAGGTTAGGTCAGGTTATCATGGAAGGCATTACGGAATTTAGAGTTTGATATTGTTCTTTAAAGGCAGTTGCTGTGGGAGAAAGTAAATTCATGGGTTAATGTTTTTAAGCTGGTGTAGTCTATTTAGTGGATAATCTAGCAGCAAAGGAGTGATTTTTTTCCCCTTTTTGACACTGTGTGCTTTACAATTCAGTGTTAGGAAGGGAAAAATTACACTCCATGATGCATTAGCATCAATTTCATTATTTACTTTCTTTTATTTGAAGCCTTTAGTCATATTGGAAGATGATGACAGCAAATAATGAACATTTATTATACTTACTGCTGCTTTTGAGAATACTAGCCTTTTTTCCCTCTTTATTGGGATAATAAGGTGGCAACATATAAACTTGTGTTCTTAAGAAATTGCAGTTTCTGATTCAGTGGCTTTAACATCTTGCCATTAATTTGGCCTAAGATGCATTTTTATATGACATACGTCATGTACCTAAATACAAGAAGGCCACTTCTGTGTTTTGGGAATAACATGTGTGCTTTCCAGTCCAGATGACCCAAGTTCAAATCTTTGTTGAAGCAAGTAGGCTGGATAAGGTTTTTTCAGGGTTTTTAGTTATCCTCAAAGTACAAAGTAAACGTAATGTTTAACTTGGTCCTGCTTTAAAGAAATCAGTTAATTTGGCTTGTTTCACTTTTCTTGCATACCTTGCATTCCTGGGTCTGCAAGCAGCCTTTAATTCTGTACCAAGAGTAGAAATATGGAATGTACTATATTAGAAGACTCAGGGGTCTCCGTCTAGGGGATATGTGAATAGCGACCACAAGGTACCCAAGCTGAGCAGAACATTACTTCCACTTACTGGTGTTTTGCTCTTCACTATAACTTTTCTATCTGACCTTACCTTGGTCATCTCTTGTTCTCTTCCAACCCGGATGCTATTTGGGTTCCCGAGGGCTAGGGAGTCTTTATTTTTCCAACCTCTCCATTTCTCTAATTTCTCTATAAAATCTTAACCCCTAACATGCTGACCTGTCATGGCATGTAATATGTTCTCTGATTGGTAATCAGAGGATATGGTCGGTGAATTTATTTTGATAATTCTCCCAGTCAGGTCGGTGAGACCCGTAAACCACCTACAGGTGTGGTCCTCCAGACATTCTGGGGGTTGTGAGAGAGCGACGTGACTGCCAAAACATAAAAATATGGTGCTCTCTAAAAAGCGGTTACTATTACTGCTATTGCTCTCTTCAATATCATCAGTGAAAAATATTGGAGGGCAAGAGGATTAATGACTTCATAGTCAGAAATCCAGCATTAGCTAACAACAACATACCTAACAGAAGCAAGACTGATACAAATGTGATGATCAGCATACATGTGCAGGGAAATGTAGTTAAAGTCACATGGACCATGTGCCTGCCGACAATTGTAGTAAATGTACTGTTTGTATTGGCACATATGCAGGCATAAAAGAGCTAACATGCATGTCAAAATTATTCTTACATTTTTGATAGGCATTCATCCAGGACTTACTTGAATTTTATGCTATTGTCAAATATTTTACATAGTGTATTCTATTATTTTCCTTACATTTAGTTCTTTGTACAATTGAATGACTTCAGTTTTAAACTGTGTACATTTTTGACAAAAGCAAAAATTTAAAATTTGAATAGTGAATAAAGAAATATGAATATTCCTTAATCTCTGAAGGGATAAAGATGGAAAAGGTTATTAAAGCCAATTTGGGCAATAAAACTCTGAATTCAACCTCAAGAATATATTTCAATGAAGTACTCAAACATGTCTCCCATAATAACAGTTAATGCTGAAGTACAAAAGCTAGCTTTAATCAATTAAGAACTTACCTATTGACAGGATTGTGACTGCAGACTTCAATGAAAGCTCTGAAACATAAAGTTCAAAATAACCAAGCAAAAAAATGTCATTCTCAGTAAAAGTAGATTGCTAATTCAAGTAAAAGTGCTACTTAGATGACTATCACAACTGTAAGACTAACCAAGGAAGGACTGACATGTACACAGCATTATATATATATTTTTTTTAAACAAAATAAATAACTTTCTAACTAAATGTGAAATTCACTAGGCAGGAAGCCCTAAATACTTACCTGTGGAAATGAAGAGAGAAAATAACCTGTAATTTCAAACATCAGATAACCCTGAAATCATTGGAGTTCTAAAAATAATCTCAAATGCAGATTATATTATTTTTTACTTCCAATCATAAAGGAAATAATGATGTACTTGATTTATGTACAGGGAAAACAAACTATATACATCTCAAGAAGCTCATCTGTGTAACAACTTCAACCTAGTTGGCTACTGTAAATGTTAACAATATCCAGAAGTTTTTTATGCTGAATGAAGAGATACAGCAGTTACCTGTTTTAAATTTCTACAGTGGTGAAAGCAAACTACAAATAAAAGTATGCATTTAAAGGTAGAATCAGAAATGAAAAGTTCAATACAATACCTGTGATTTGAGCACAAGGGAATCTCATATTTGAGACATTTATCCCAATGGCGATTTACAGTCTTAAGTACCTAAGTCCCAATCTTTAAGTATCATTTCTGATTCTCCTTTCAAAGTTTCCCTATTTATAATTTCTTGGCCTGATATATGGAAAAGTATGTCTTCTTTAAGAAACAAAGACTCCTTTTGTCAAAGACTGGTGTGCATGATTGACTTATATATGAGGGGCACTTTAAAATATCTTGGCCTGACCAAGAAAACATAAGATTTAAGAGAAATGTTTGTTCTATTTTTCAACATAGTTACCTTATACATAAATACATATATGACAACAATTTTACAAATTTCTAAAGCACTCAGGAAAATAAATTGTTGTTGTTAGCTAATGCTGGATTTCTGACAATGAAGCCATTAATCTTCTTGCTCTCCAATATTTTTCACTAATGGATGGGGCACTAGAAGTGGCCGGGCATATTTGAAGGTGGTCTCGATCCATTTCCTCTTGCAGATCACATAGAGGACAGAGTGCTGAAGAATATATCCCAATTCCGTTTAAATGCTTTGCCAGACAATCATGTCCTGTAATCAACCTGAAGGTTGCAACTGCTGTTTTTCGAGGATACTCAGGAATTACTGTTTGAATGTTGGTAGTTCCCATCTTTTATTCTTTGATTTTTCATAGTAATATTTTGCAATAATTTTTTTGAATTCAGAGTTGACTAATCTTTTAGCTGCATAAAATGGTAGATTAACTATAGATTTTTCTACACTGCTGGTACCCTTTTTTGCAAGAAAATCAGCTTTCTCATTACCACTCAGTCCACAGTGAGCTGGTATCCACTGGAAGACAAGGTGTTTTTGAAGTGCTGTTAGATGGGTAAGGATTTTCCAACATTCTATAATTGTTTGATTTTTTGGTGACAACTTGGAAGTAATTGCTATAATTGCTGCCCTGGAATCTGAGAGAATAACTGCTTGCTGAAATTGTGAAATTCTGTACAAAAGATTTTGTAGGGCCATTTGAATTGCTTCAATTTATCCATCAAAGTTTGTAGTTCCATAACTTAAAGATTTGTAATAGGAAAAGAGGTGACACGTGACTCCAGCCCTTGCTCCATCTTGGTTTGGTATCAATGATCCATCAGTATAAATATGGAGCCATTCGTGTTCTGGAAATCTAGTATGGATTGTCTCTAATGCCAATAATTTTAGAACACTAGTTGGGGTATCACTTTTCTTAACTTCTTCTGTCAGGTGTAAATAATATGTGATGTCTAATGTTTGTGTCGGATTGACTTTAGATATGAAGTTTTCCGTTGAATTAGGAAGGTATATATTCTGCTTGATGTCTTGAATTTTGGAAAGAAAGCTCTCCAGAGTCTTTAGTGTATGTGTAAAATTTCTCTTGTTCCATGTATTGAATGGGAGTCTGATCAACCTTTTGTGTTGTGTAAGTGCTGCTTTTTCTATTTCATATTCAATGGGGTATTGGTTGGTTAGTATTTCCATGGCTGGTATTGGTGTGGTTTTGATAGCACCTGTAATTAGTCTCAGACTTTGGTTTTGAAAGATTTGAATTTTTTTGTATTTGCTGTTATAAGAACTTCACTGCAGTAAGTAAATAATGGCTTTATATATACATTGTATGTTGTGTTAAGAGTTGCTCTGGAACATTCCCACTTTATCCCTGTTAGACATTTTAACAGTGAAAGGTGCCTCTCTGCTCTTTGTATTACATTCTCTATTTGTTTGGTCCATGTAAGTTTGGTATCAAGTGTAACTCCTAAATACTTTGCTTCCTTTGTTTCTGGTAATTGTTGACCCTCAAAATTTAGTTTTATTTTTAGTGCTTTTTTCTTAGTGAAAAGATTTGGTAGTTTGATTTTGTTGTATTAACAGTCATTAAATTTTCTTTGGTCCACTTTTGTAGGTTGGTTAAGGATTCTTGCATGATTTTTTCTAGTTCTGTACTTTTGCTTTTTGGTTTTGAAGTCCACATTACTAAGTCATCAGCAAATGGTGCACACTTGACACCTGATTCTTGTATTTGTTGTGGCAGATCGTTAATAAATATATTAAAAAGTGTTGTGCTGAGCACTGCGCCTTGTGGTAAGCCATGGTGTACTTGTTTGTATTTAGATATATTTCTTCCATATCTGGTTGCAATAAAGTGTTGTGTTAGGAAATGACATAGCCATGAAAACATTGGACCTTGTATCCCTATTTTTTTTACTTTCTTTAGTAGTTTTGTTCTGCATATAGAATCATATGCACTTTGGAAATCAATAAAAACTGATAAATTACCTTCTTTTCTATTGAAGGAGTCTTTGATTTCTTGACTGAGAAGTAAGACTTGTTCATTTGTAGAGCGGAACTCTCTGAATCCAGCTTGACATGGGGATATTAAATTTTGTGATTCTAGAAACCAATTTAACCTGTTTGACACCATTCTTTCCATCACTTTTGCTATTATGCTAGTAAGAGCTATTGGTCTATAATTTTTTATTTCTGATGCTATTTTGTTTTTCTTCAAGAGTGGGACAATTATTGGTTTTCGCCATTCAGCAGGTACAGTGGTTTTCCAGGATAGATTGTAGAGTTTCAGTAGTTGTTGTTTTGCTGTTTTTCCAAGGTTTTTTATGAACTCTGGATGTATGTGATCTGGTCCAGGAGACTTTTTGTTTTTTAGATTATTTATTGCAATGTTCAGTTCTTGCATATTAAAATTTTGAAAAAAGATATGGCATGGAGTGTTAGGATCACATTCTTTTTCTTGTTTCCAATCTTTCTTAAATTCTTTACATTCCTTTTTATTATTTCTTGTTACTTTATGTGAATTAGCATAACATTTGTTGAATGTTTCAGCTATGACTGCATCATTTACTAATATTTTATTGTTGTGTATGATAGGTGTGCTGTTGTTTTCTTTCCTGTCCTTGACATTTTTTATGAACTTATGGGCTTTGTCGCCATCTGTCCTATAATCCATTTCTTCTGAGAAATTATTAAAGTGATTATTTTTAGCTCTATTAATTTCTTTTTTTAGTGAGGCACATTTCTTCCGCCACATTTGTGTATCCGATATGTTTTTTGTTTGTTCAGCTGTATTTCTAGCTATATCCCTTTGCTTTTTCAGTTCTTCTAACTGGGGGTTCCAAAAGGTTTTGTAATTTTTAATTCTTCCACAAGGAATATGTTTTCTTGCGGTTTCTAGGATGACTTTACAGAAATTTTTGTTCATATGATCTGGTTGGTGATGCAGCTGTGAGTTTGTTTGTTCTTTAAATTTATGTTCCAGTTCAGTTTTATATTTGTTCCAATCTGCTTTTTTTAAGTTCCAATACAGATTTGTGTGATGTTGACTGTTATTTGTATTTGCATTATCAGCAATTACTGCTCTGTGACCAGAACTTGGGTCTTCTATAACTTGTGTGTTTTTTTTTTTTTTTTTCCCCAGAAACAATCAACCTTTGTAGTGTCACTGTCAGAATGGTATCTGCTGGGGCAAAAGCCTTAATTTCCTGGGAAGTTCTAGCAGTCTTCAAGATGGAAGAAAAAAGTAGTTAACCTCCTGAGTCCTGAGATCACAACAATAGAATTGAAATTATTTTGTGCTTAATGAGTTTCTATGGACCACCTTTGTAGTGCAGTTTGTAGTGTGCTTGCCTCTGACATGGATGACCCGGGTTTGATCCTGGTACCAGCATGGTGATTTTATCCCCTCTGAGAGATTTGGCACAGGGTGCACTCAGCCTCGTTAGGTCCCGGGGGGACCAATTGAGGAGCTACTATAGAAAAGTAGTGGCTCCAGGTCGTGAAGACCGCATAACTGGCCGGGAGGGCTTGGGATGCTGACCACATAGCAGCCTCCAATACTGCACCCCCACCAATGACGCCTGTAGTGGGCCAAGGTGGAGAATGCAGCGGCTGGGCGGTAAGGCTTGGCTCTCCATGAGCTGTAGTTCCGGGGCTTAGTTTAGCTGACTTAATGAGTTTCTGTGGGCCAAAATTAAACAAAAATGCAAAAAGAAATTTTTTTCAAAGCTTTTTTTGGAGGGCTTGAAATGACATTTAGACAGCTACAAATCTTTTCATGTGGCTTAATAAGTGCTACTAAGTATCAAAAGAATAAGAATATTCAAAATATGAAATTTTGTTTTGGGAGGTTTTTTAGGAGTAGCATCATATGACACCTCAGGACTATATTAAGTTTTTATGGGTGTTTTAATCCTACCATCAATACAAAGTAGACGAGAGAAAAAAATATGAACGAGGAATGCAGAAGGTATCAAACAGGCTACCACCGGCCATTGTGAGTTTGACACATTCACAAAGTGAGAAAAGAATCCAAAACCGAAGGTATCATATATGATACCAAATGATGCAGGAGGTTAAGGACTCTAGATATAAAAAATATATTGAAATTTGGTTTTCTCACCAATTTGAGAAATGGGAAAGCTAAGTGCAAACTCACTTCTGCACCCATTTTATATAGAGAAGTAAATAGGTTTAATTTTAATTGACATATATTTTCAAGAAGTGTCCAACAGTATAATGACCTTGTCTGATTTTCTACTATTCCGCAAAACTCAGTTTTCACTCTCATTTAGGTGTCACTCTAAACTTACGTATCTGGTTCAGATTTTGCCGGTAGTTAACTAATTTCACTGTGACTTTGATAATGTGAACTAGTTCTACTATTACTTCACTTTGCTCCACAATATTCACTTTCTATTTATGTTTAATGGACAGGCCCCTCCCCGCCCATGCTGATGGAGATATCCCGGTCATTCTCCGGCATGCATTCTACATTCCCCCCACCCCACTTCACTTTCTTGTCATTGATATAGCCGTGCAATGCAGCAATCCCTCTCTGACCACTTCCAGATGGTTTCCCCTCTGGGGAGTCAAAACAAGGTGTGGAATCATTGAAAGCTGGTGGGAGGAAAGCACTTTAGTACCATATGTTTCAGTGTTTGTCTCGTTATATAAACTGCCCCCTGGATATATTAGTAGGAAAATTCTGGGTATGAAATCACTGGTGGGGTGAAATCCTACCCATGCCAGCCAGGATTTCGCTGAGTCAGCCTATAATGTCTGGAATCCCATGCTGTAACAGAACTTACTGTACTTCACCATTATCACAAGTTAATTCATGGAACAATGGTTTTTGTAGCACTTCTTAATTCAGTATCTCAATCACTCATGTGCCCACTGACATACTCGCTGATCAGTCTCAAACACTGCAACTCATTATTATTTATTTATGCCAACAAACTTACTGTTGGTGTTTTTAAACACACAAGCCGTGTGTGGGCAATGTTTGAGAGGTAGAACTTAAACTTAAAAATTCAATGTCACAGCTGGGATTTGAACCACAGACCTTCCGCTGTGACAAACTGCCAGAATGGCATTGAATTCTCAAACCAGTTTGTATTTCTCCTGGTAAACCACAAAGGCAGTCTCACATCAGAGACAATTACCCCAATGGTGACTTACTATTGTAAGTACTTTATGTCCCAGGATTAAATAACCTTCAGATGGTAATTATTATTTATTTATGCCAACAAACTTACTGTTGGTGTTTTTAAACACACAAGCTGTGTGTGGGCAATGTTTGAGAGGTAGAACTGGAAGGTCTGTGGTTCAAATCCCAGCTGTGGCATTGAATTTTTAAGTTCCAGTTCTACCTCTCAAACTGCAACTCATTTTGACAGACTGCAACACTCGCTCATATTGCAAAATTAAATAATGGGTAATCTTAATTTATCTGTATTACAACTACTTAAAATCAGACCTCACTAGTGAATTTCACTCCATCCCTTAGGTTGGCACTCTCAGTCCTGCATGCACAGTATCCTATACATATCACTTTCTGTTGTCCTCAACCCATTATTCTGCTATAAAAGAAAACCTAAATAGGAAGGACTGATTAAAACTATATCTTCCCAATGTGAACTTCAAGCAAGAAACATAATAGTCCCAGAACACCATACTGCTGATGAAGTGAGTGAGTGAGTGAGTGAGTGAGTGAGTGAGTGAGTGAGTGAGTGAGTGAGTGAGTGAGTGAGTGAGTGAGTGATTAGGGTTTAAGGGCCTGTCGACAGCTAGGTCATTAGAGCCCCCTGCTGATGAAGAAGTGCCATTTCAGAATAGTGGAATGGTTCCTTTACACTTCCAAGGGAGGACACGTTTGTTTCTAATGACTGACTCCTTTGATCTGTCACTACTTTTGAATGCCTGTCAATTGAAAGCTAGCACATTTTTTTCTGTAATGAATCTACACACTACCTTTATATGATTCAATAATGCACATTTTTGTCTTAGAAGGAAACTTTAAAGGATTGACATAAACTTACTACAGAAAGAATGTAGACATGAATGCAATATATGTGTTTTCTACAAAATAAAACTTGTAATAATGTAAAATATTTCCAGAGTCAGTATGTTTTTCTGTTTAACAGATATACAGTCTTGTGTTCCATAACTCAGGAGTCTCCGTCTAGGGGATATGTGAATGGCAACCACAAGGTACCCAAGCTGAGCAGAACATTACTTCCACTTACTGGTGTTTCGCTACTCACTGTAACTGTTCTATCTAACCATACCTTGGTCATCTCTTGTTCTCTTCCGACCCCGATGCTATAAGGGTTCCTGAGGGCTAGGGAGTCTTTATTTTCCCAACCTCTCCATTTCTCTAATTTCTCTATAAAATATTAACCCCTAACATGCTGACCTGTCATGGCATGGAATATGTCCTCTGATTGGTAATCAGAGGATATGGTCGGTGAATTTATTTTGATAATTCTCCCGGTCAGGTAGGTGAGATCCGTAAACCAACAACAGGTGTGGTCCTCCAGACATTCTGGGGGTTGTGAGAGAGTGATGTGACTGCCAAAACATAAAAATATGGTGCTCTTTAAAAAGCGGTTACTATTACTGCTATTGCTCTCTTAAAAATAAATTGTTCAATTGTGCAAAATAAGTGCCCGTCTCAGCTTCAACGTCATCATTTGATGTGAATTTTCGTCTATCCAGTTATTTCTTCAGGTTTGGGAACAAAAAGAAACAAATATGGTGGATGTGGAAGTTTTGCAACAAAAATCCCTGCTATGTATGAAGGCACATCATTGTGATGAAAAAACTTTCTTGAAAGGTGTAAATGTTGACCCTGAATGGCATCCTTCAGTTGGTCAGATAGTGAAAAGTAGCAGTTCTGGTGATGGTTTGTCCTTTCTGAAGGTAGTATATGAGCACCACAGCATGAAAATCCCAGAAAACTGTAGTCACGACTTTTCCTGCAAATGGAACAGGTTTTGCTTTCTTTGGTGCACTTTAATCTATTGCCACCCACTGTTTGAACTGCTCCTTTATCTCTGGCGCATGAATCCGCATTTTATCTTTTATTATAAAACATAGGAGAAAATCAATGGAATTGCATTTAAGCAAGTCTAAACATCCTTGAGAAATGTTCATTCAAATCCATTTTTGTCCATTGCTAACAGGTGCAACTACCCACTGAGTGGAAAGCTTTCTCAAAAATAGTGTACAAGGCATACTGAGGTCTTTGCACTGTCAGCCAACTCATGTAGGTACCTTCAATCAGCATCATTGAGTACACCATTGTGAATTTTTGCCATAATCCATTTGGTCATAGGGCTTTAGGATGTCCTGAGCAATCATCAACCTGAATGGTAGTACAACCACACAAACCTAGCAACCCACATTTTGACTGTTGAAAATAAAGGAGAAGAATCCTTTAATCAACCTAACTCGTTTTGTATTTGGCAGGATTAAACTTTTTAAAACAAAGTACTTTATCATAATTTGTGTTTTCAGTTTTCTCCTTTGTGTATAAAATGTTACCACTAGTCTGTTTACACAACTGTTACACAAAGTGACTACATTGGCATACCTGAAACTTTACAGCACACCAACTAATAACTATCATAGTAATTAGGCCATGCTCATGACATTTTACTTTAGGTTTACATAACATTAATGGATAATCCTGATAAATGCATTCAAAAGCAGGGTTTATTTTGATCAAGTCATGCGATGGAGTGGTCACTATTATAGGTCATGAGGCAAGACAAGAACAATTCCCCTAGTTGCACAGTGGCAACCCCAGGGACCCGCATGTGGTATTCGTGGTGGACGAAGCGGCGTCAGGGCGGGTTTTCTCCGGGGGCTCCGGTTTCCCCCGCCATCTCATTCCACCGGTGCTCCATCTTCATGTATCATCAGTGTCACCGCCTGCGGTGCCGTAGTAGTAAAAGCGGGCGTTAAACACTACAACAACACAACAGTGGCAACTCTTCACCAAAAAGACTGATGGTAGGGGAAGTTGTGCAGTCTGTGCAGTCATGTATGTGCAGAAGTCATAACGTTTCTGTCCGCAAAGGAGTGAAGTTTGCCAGCATAGCTTTAGTGCATATTGCTAATACATATATGTATAACAATTAGTTTTATAACGAACAAAGTGATTTTGCTATAACTATGGCTATGTGCCAACAATTACTTTCATGTGAATTGTAATTGTTTCAGCTGCACCACACTGTTGCGGTAGTCTTTATTCATTGGAGGCAAGCTAGCCCGGCTGTTTCACCCTCTCAGCCATTGCAGAGAGGGAGGGAAGGAAGGCAGCCTCCCCTATGCACAAGATTTGTTCATGTCTCACCTCATGACCTATACATTTTTTCCCAGCTTCTAAGTCAAGGCGTGTTAAGCACCATACCACAGATGGCTTTTACCAGAAATTTGATTATAGATGAATAAATTTCATTGTAACTAGTGTTCTAAAATTAAGATATAATTTGAAATTGAAACAATGAATACTGGACTGTGACCCTGGAAAGACATTATTGAACCAAAAACAATAAAGGGGAAGACAGCTATCTCCTTGATATATTTTACAATGCTCTCTGGTGGTGGGATGTGGTTCTCTGTATTTGTTTATGGTGTTTAATGCTTGATGAATGTGTGTTTTATGATTTACATTCTTGAGAAGATGATCATCTGTTTACTTAACAATGCATAAAATATGCCTGGAAAAATCTCTGCAGTTTTTGGGTGTAATTAAATACGAAGTAGACAAGAATATAGCCATTCTTTTGTTTCCCAAAGGATAAAGAACTGTAAGTACCTATAGAGCAATTCCGCGAACATGTCATACCGAGTGTTAAAATTTGAAATTAATGTTTCACTTTTTTAACTGAGGAAAGATGATGCTAGATACTCCAAAGTATCTTATGAAGTGAAAAATAAATGTTTTTAACGTGAATATGGGTTCAAATTTCACTTCTTACCCATATATTTCCAAAGCACTAAAAATAAGCGCGAATAACGGTGATTTTCATATCAATATTTCAGGAGCTATGTACAACTGTTTTAATTTTTTTTCGATGTACATCACACAATGACTCTTCGTCTTCGAAACGTGTATATGGCTAATAATTTTCGACACTTATAAATAATCCTTAGAGCCTCTTTAATTATTACTGTGTGTCAATGTCAGTTAGTCATGGTAAATAAGGATAAAGTCCTCTGGAGGGAAAAGTAATAGACTGAAATAAATATCCTTTTTGATTCTGTGTCATTACAATATAACAAATAAAAAAGTATCAGAAAGTTTTCCTCTGTAGTCATTAGTTTTCCCACAAAACATGTGACTAACGGACAATTAGTGCTGGTGCCCTGTGGTCGCATACGCGTACAGTGCTTCTGAGACTTCAGTCAGGATAGACGTATCTTTGACTCCATGATTAAAACACCAGCCCAAAGACAATGTGAATACAAACAATGTCTGAAGGAGCAAGGCAGTTATGCACAATGGAAGGAAACAATAGAAGTGACTATGAGGAAAGGAACAGCAATACTGAAATAAACAAAGCAAGGAAGAGAACACTTCAAGTCTGAATTAGGAAACATAAGCAAGCACAGCGGGCAAGACAGAAGATAAGAGACCAAGAAGGGATTGATAAGGATACTCCATCAACATCAACCGCTTTCAAAAGCAAACAATATTTCGGAAAGTGCAGAAAACGTGTTGAGGAAGCATTGCCGCAATCTCCACGTAAAAGAAAAGAAATGATTCGTAAATTAGCAGTTGAAGAGGGATTACATGTTGTAAAACCAAAGCATTCTGTCCCGGTGTCAGGAAAACAACTATCGGAGGAACTTAAAAGTGCAATCATCAAGTTCTATCAGGATGATTCAATATCTTACCAAGCTCCTGGAAGAGATGATTTTATTGAAATCCATGTTCAGGGAGAAACAAAAGAAGTTTGCATTATGTATCTAGTGGTAACATTAAAAGAAGCACATGCACTCTTTCCACAAGACCGAGTAGAAATGTCCGTGGGGTTGACAAAATTCGCTGAATTACGCCCTGCTCACGTGCGTCTTCAAAGTCAGATCCCACATAATGTGTGCACATGCATTATACATGAAAATACGAAGTTTCTTCTCAAATATTGTGTAAAAATCATGTACTCACTGAGACTGAATTTCGTAAGTTCATAGCACAAGTGGTTTGTGATCAGAAATCGAGTGAATGTGTGCAGGGAGGATGCTCCAAGTGCCCGGGATTGAGTGAAGCAGACGTTTCGGATAAACTTGCTAATTCTCCATGCGAATGGAAGCTGTGGAGTTCACGTAATGGAAGAATGGAAATAGAAGTTAAAAATGGGTCTGTAAAAGACTGTATTGAAGAACTGAGCAATTGCCTGCCACGTTTCCTAAATCACGTTTATGTAAAAAGACAGCAATCCGAGGCCTTTGAGAAGGCTCGGGAAAATGTTGCAATTAGTGAAGCTGTGATACAGATCGACTTCTTTGAGAACTACACATGCAAGGGGCAAAATGAAATTCAAGCAGCCCACTGGAACAATACACAGATCTCAATATTTACTGGTGTTGCCTGGTATAGGAAAGAAGATATTGGTGAAATTCAGAAACAATCTTTTGCTTTGGTGTCTGATTATGTATCGCATGACAAATATGCAGTTGATATTTGCTTAAGGAATATATTTTCGGAAATATTGGATATTGTTACGAATCTTGAACTTGTGAAAGTGTTTTCTGATGGAGCTGCTTGTCATTTTAAGCAGAAATACACATTGAGCCATGTGACATATCTTTCCAAAGTATTTGGAATCCAAATTGAATGGCACTTCTTCGAATCCTATCACGGAAAGAGGGCGGTAGATGCGATTGGAGGACAAGTGAGGAGGATGGCATGGACAGCTGCGAAAGCAGGAAGCAGGATTCAGAGTGCTGAAGAATTTGTTAATACTGTTAGAAAGAAAACCAAAATATGTGTTCTTGAAGTTTCTTTGCCTGAAATTGAAGAAGCAAAAGAATTTCTCGACAAAAGATTTGAACATATTTCACCTATGCCGTCCACTCAGCGGGTTCATTATGTATATTAGGTTTAAATGTTGTGGAATATGCTTTTCTTTCATGTGCGGAAAGTGTCAGAATGATGCACAACTTTCGGAAATAAAAACAGTGTAGTGATATGCGCGTGTACTACGAGACTACTGCATCTAGCGTTCCTGCACTATAAGGAGTCCAATCTAGTAGCTACTGTGTTCCAGTATGTGCTGTGCTCTCATGTGTCGTCCTTGTTATGGTTTTGAGTCAGCTTTTTATACTTGCAACGACGTAACTGTAATAAGAAATGAGAGCTATCAACATATCTTTATTCTGTTTATGTTGCATGACAGTAATGCTTCTCCAAAGGATATGATTCTTCTGAAAGTGATAAATACAATTACACACCTGTATGTATTACATGTAACGTATAATACGTATCACTATGATTTACCATATGTTATACCATGTAAAACAAAGACAAAGCATTACAATTTTCGCAAGTGTCAGTTAGTCACAAACTCATGTCAGTTAGTAACGCTGACCTTTTGAATAAATATCTCCAGATGAGAATAACATGCCAAACCTTTTTTCAGGTCATTTGAAAGCTTATAAGTTCCTCTCTCAAGTGATTTTTCAGAACAAATCAAATAAGAAAACTTTCAGAGAAAATGGAGGACAAATGTTTGAAGTTGGACCTGCAGTTGACAAAAATGTCAGTAAGTCACGAAAAGTTTAGCGCTCATTATGAAATAATTGTTTCACTTTTTTAAGGTTTTTATATTTCCTATCACAACCGCCAATGTATTCTCTGTCATCGTATATCGTTAAAATAATATTTTTACACCTATATTGACCATTAGAGAGACATTTTAGGAAGAAAATGTAGTGTAAATGTCAGTTAGTCACACGCGGAATTGCTCTATAACATTTTCTTGCTCAGTTTTGTATTTACTTTATATAAGTATGGCAAAAACATAGTTTGTGTGTGATTTACTTAAAAGCTTAGCTGTTTTGTTCTTACAACTTCTTAGAATATCAGCATACTAATGAAGGCTTCAGTGAGGTTATGTGAATAAAAAATAAAAGTTGCTTTATATAAAAGGAAGGCCCATTAAGGACATACAAGGCCTATAAAATTTGTTTTGCACATTTTATTTAAAATGGCTTCAGAAATCCAAAGCTTATCAGTCAAGATGTGATCCAGTGTATTTTATTGGCACTTTACAGATTTATCTCCAAAATAATTTATTGTGAGGTTAAATTACTGTTAATGATTTCAGGTTGAAACCTGGTACTCTTCCATCTCGGAATTTGTCTGGAAGAAGTAGCATACTGGGGCCACGAATGAGGACTAGTCCATGTAAGAAAAAAAGGAAGACAGAAGACAGTGTTCATACAGCAACATTAATAGGGATAATCTCCCAGAAAAAGAGATTACACAGGTAGTGAATGCTACTCTTAGTAAACCTAGCATTGAAGAGCAGGTTAAGATTTCAAGATAAAAGTTAATCAAAGCCATGCAAAACTTTACCTCATGAGAAACGTAACACTTTGGCAGGAGAGAATGAGATGAGTAATGTTTGTAATACATATACAGTAGAACTCTGGTAATCCAAAATTCTGGATAATCCAAACACAAAATCCATATTCAATAGCCAATTTTGTAGCACTTTTCCCCTTGTCAAGTTGCTTAAGCACTTCCAGTTTTTTTTTTTTTATAACATACAGGAACTATGTTTTTGTTTGGTTGACATCGTAGTGCATGGTATAACACAAACAAGCACTTGCTTTGTATTGATTTATGAGCAAAAAGCATAACTTCCTGTAGAATGGCTGTTAACAGTAGTGAATCAAACTGAACTACCTACGTACTGCCACTGCATGCGATTGGTTATGTCCACAGGTTAGAAGAATACATTGTTATTATGTTGTGCATGGTAATTGCAATGTTATCACTTACTCACATCACTGTGCTATGTTACCTTGTAGCTGTTAATCCTATAGCTGAATTTATATACTTTTTCTTTTTCAGATAATCCAAACGTTTTTGAATCTGAACATACCATACACCCAATTCATTTGAATTAGCATGGTTCTGCTGCAGTTTGTTTAAGAAGTGTGGAGATTGTAATATGAAATTTCCTAATGCAAATATCCTGTGTGTGTATGAATTAGTTGCCTGTGCATTGAATTCTAATTCCTTAAAATATTTGTGTCACAGCAGAAAGCAAGTGAAGGTGAAACTTAAGCAATATATACAGTTACCACCTACAAATAATGTGTGTAATGAATGTATCAAATTATTTATTGAAAAAGTCTCAATGTGCTGATAAAGTGTTTCTTACAACAACCAAATGATCAGAAACAGAAACATAGCCATAATCCTAAAGCAAAGAGAAAAATAATCATGCATAAATAAGAGTTTATTTTACTTTTTTGTTTCAGAGGAAACTGAAACATATTAACTGTAATCCTAAAACCAAAGAAATATTCATGCATGAGTAAAGATTTATTAGTTTATCTTGTGAAAGAACCAGCTGAAACATGTTAGCCATCATCTTGAAGCAAAAATCCATACATCAGTTGAGTTTTTATTTTATTATGATAGAATCCTTTGCATATCTCTTTCCTAATGCATTAAGATGCTAATTAATTACTAGTTGATTTACCATTACTAGTTAATGATTAAGCTATACTTAATCCTACTTTAATGAAGGGTAATAACAACTACTCCTACTTCTGCTCTTCCTCCCACTCCTCCTCCACCACCACTACTGTCACCGCAGCTGCCACCGCCACCACCACTTCTTGTTCAGGTCTGGCCTAGGATTGCTGTATGCAACATGTCTATTCAAGAAACACATGAATCTAGTGAAGATGGCCATCTTCTCCTCTACTGATTTTGCCTTACCTCCTGCACTCCCAAGAAATAAAAAATTTGGCTTATAGGAAAGAAACTAGACGATTTGAAAAAGATCTTAATGTTTAGAAGAAATTATCCATTTTAAATACTTAAGAGGCTTTCAATTTTAAAGTAGCAGTGCTTGGTAAACTTTGAGACACTAGACAGTGCACATTAAGTAGTCTTCATAGTCTTCAGCTTGCCCGCAGGTGAGATCATTCCTGAAAGCAAAATATATAAAGATTAACTCATACATCTTTTAAGTAATTATATATAGTAAGAAAATCCACCACTATATGTAAGTCAGATTTTCTATTGTTTGTATGCCAAATTTACTAGCAGCTAATTGAATGTTCTGTACCCCTTTTATATGGAAGTATAATACTTTTACTGTGTGTGTATTCTGTGATTTCTTAGAGGTATGGAGGCCTTGTTGAAGCTAAATGTCAACATAGGCTGACCAATTTTCAGTTCCTTAAGCTAGTTTTAATGCTCCTGCATGAATAAGGAGTTATTTATTAACATACCAAAACACAGATTTTCTGGTTATTAGCATGCAGTGCCAACTCTGGGGTTCAGGAATATTAATTTTGGAGGAAGTATTTTATTTACTGCTGTGAAGGCACTCTATGGGCCTTACTTTTATAGATGGAAAAAATTATCATATTTGCAATTGCGTAACATCCAGAACATTATAAAATGTCATTAGAACAATTACACTATTTAAGACATTGTATACCTTCATTGTTTAAAGTCAAATGAACTTTTCCAGCTGTGTTTGCATTTGCCAGCCAGATGCATTAACCTCTGTATTCAAGCAAGGACTATATTTACCTATGAGTATCATATCCACATGAAATTAGAATCTGGCTGAGCAGTTACAAGTTGGCCTGAGTTTGATCCCAGGGACCCACATGTGGTATTTGTGGTGGACAAAGCGGCATCTGGGCAGGAAGAAAGGAAAGGGAAGGGAACAGAATGGAACGGAAGGAACAGAAGGAAGGAACGGAAGGGAGGAACGGAAGGGAGGAACGGAAGGAAGGAACGGAAGGAAGGAACGGAAGGAAGGAACGGAAGGGAAGGAAGGAAGGGAAGGAAGGGAAGGAAGGAAGGGAAGGAACGGAAGGAAGGAAGGAAGGAAGGAAGGGAAGGAAGGGAAGGAAGGGAAGGAACGGAAGGAAGGGAAGGGAAGGGAAGGGAAGGGACGGAAGGAAAGGAATGGAAGGAAGGAAAGGAAAGGAAAGGAAAGGGAAGGGAAGGAACGGAAGGAAAGGAATGGAAGGAAGGAAAGGAAAGGAAAGGAAAGGAAAGGAAAGGAAAGGAAAGGAAAGGGAAGGGAAGGGAAGGGAAGGGAAGGGAAGGGAAGGGAAGGGAAGGGAAGGGAAGGGAAGGGAAGGGAAGGGAAGGGAAGGGAAGGGAAGGGAAGGGAAGGGAAGGGAAGGGAAGGGAAGGGAAGGGAAGGGAAGGGAAGGGAAGGGAAGGGAAGGGAAGGGAAGGGAAGGGAAGGGAAGGGAAGGGAAGGGAAGGGAAGGGAAGGGAAGGGAAGGGAAGGGAAGGGAAGGGAAGGGAAGGGAAGGGAAGGGAAGGGAAGGGAAGGGAAGGGAAGGGAAGGGAAGGGAAGGGAAGGGAAGGGAAGGGAAGGGAAGGGAAGGGAAGGGAAGGGAAGGGAAGGGAAGGGAAGGGAAGGGAAGGGAAGGGAAGGGAAGGGAAGGGAAGGGAAGGGAAGGGAAGGGAAGGGAAGGGAAGGGAAGGGAAGGGAAGGGAAGGGAAGGGAAGGGAAGGGAAGGGAAGGGAAGGGAAGGGAAGGGAAGGGAAGGGAAGGGAAGGGAAGGGAAGGGAAGGGAAGGGAAGGGAAGGGAAGGGAAGGGAAGGGAAGGGAAGGGAAGGGAAGGGAAGGGAAGGGAAGGAAGGAAAGAAAGAAAAATTAGAATCTTGCAACCTAACATTAGAAGGCTCCTGCCCCCCCCAAAAAGAAAAGACTGTAACCCCAAAGCATTTACCCCATTTCTTCTGGATTTATAAGAGAGACTAGCAGCCCTACAGTGAATTCTGTCATGCAAATCGTATTGCAGAAATTTCATGAGCAAAAAGTACTCCCTAGAAGTGAAATTATTTCCAAGGAAAGGCTGCCATCTGACTGCTGAAGAGAAGACCAAATCACACTTCAGTGTGATTCAATGCATACTATCAATGAAAAGGGTATGTACTAATTATTTTGGCCAAAAACTGCAAAAAGGAAAGGTAAGAGAGTAGTGGAGTTAGCTTGTAATGGCATTACAAAAATTGATATAACTTCATTGTCATAAGGAAACAGAAACAAATATATTAGGTTGGGCAAAATAAAACTGAACCAGAAAAAGAAAGAAAAAGCTCGAAAAAATGGACCAACTATGAGTAGGTTTTAATGAGTAAAGAGAAGCAGAGAGTAACAACAGTGTCCATCAAGAGAAGCAATGAGGAAGGAAACTATTGATGTGTTGAGAGCACAATAAATATTTTATGAATAACAAGAGGTTTTCAGAGCAATTAGTATAGCAAATTTTACAATCAAATTTGCAATGCTAAGTGAGCAGCGGAAGAGGAAGATTGTGTCTACAGTGAGTTCCTGGAGTGGAAGAAGAAGAAAAGTGACACAAGTAGCAATGGCATTAGAAACCTCAGTGTACAGAGCAAGAATGATGAGTGCTTAATAATGGGATGCATAGTTCTTATGTTACTAATGGTAGGAGGAACTGAACAAAATCCTAATCCAGAGGAAATACAGGCAATCTTGGAATATATTATGGAAAAAATTAATAAAATTGATGGTATGGAGCAACAAATATGCGATAATCTGAACAAAATGGAAATGGTAAGAAAATAAAAGCTAATGTTAGAAAGGAATTTCAAGGAATTAGCAGAAAGATGGAAACTAATTAATATTATTATTGAGAATATTGTAAGCAAAATATGGAAGGTATACATAAAAAGCACTGTGTAAAAATATGTGGTTAAACCTAATATAAGCCAGGAGGAATGGTTAGGATACTTCACAAATTTATATGCATGCAAAACCTCTGAGGAGTGAGAGCAATTCCAGGAATAGAAAACAATTATATTGAGATTCTAGATAGAGTAACCACAGAAGAAGTAATGAACCAGGTCAAAAATCAAAAGAAATAAAGTACCAGAATATATACCTAGGAATGGTGTAGGGATGTGAGTCACGTTAAGATATTAACGTCCATATTGAACTCAAATAAAGCCAAAGGCTACACACAGGAAAGTTGGAGAAAAACAATTATACAGCCAATATAAATGGAATATGGTAATCCTAGTAACTATCGATCGGGTAATAGCATTATTGTCCAATGTGGGAATAGGGGCAGATAGGCTGCAAGAATGGGCCAAACAATATAACATTATATCCGAATTCCAAATGGGACTTAAGAAAGGATTATTGATCATGATAATGTATTGATAATGTATTTGTTATAAACACCTTAATGGACAAATATAACCCGACCAAGGCGAGTGCAGTCCTGCATGGGAAGCGGCAAGCAGGCGAACTAACACGATGACGACACAAATACGTCACGAAATGCTGTACAGTCTGATTTACTAGCGTGCAGCATACTGTTCACAGAGATTGTGCTAGTGATGGACCGTAAAGAAAATAAAGTTATTCACGAGCAAGCTCGGCGTGTTGTTATAATGTTGTTAAGTTTTGTGATGAAGAGAAGAAAGAAGCTCAAAAAATACCTTTTACAAATGCTACTGAACGTGCTGTCGCTTCTTCTGGCTGCAGTAAGACAACGGTATGCAAGATTAGGAAAGAGGGTCGGCTTGAAGAAAGTGGGGCGAGCAAAATAAAATCACCTGGTAAGATTGGTAAACCTCCTGGAAATAAAATACTTTAGAAAGAAATGGACAAGTGCATCATTAGAAGAAAATATCAGGAGTATTACTTGGTTAAAAAAGAAATTCCTACGCTGTGAAAATTATTGAACTTTTGCAAGAAAGAGATTAACTTCATGGGGGTAAAGAAACACTTAGAAAAATAGTGAAATCTAATGGATTTTGATTTAAAAAATGTAAAAATAAAAGGAGTGTACTGAGGGAACGTCCTGATATAGTGGCTCAAAGAGCATCATTTCTTAGAACACTTAGGATATACATGGATGAAACCTGGATTCACACGCACTACACAGTTTCTAAGTGTTGGCAAAGTGATGATGTTCCAGGAGTGTATGCAAATGACAGTGCTGGACAGCGTCTTATTATCGTGCATGCTGGCTGGGAAATGGGATTTATTCCAGGTGCTTGCCTCTTTTACGATTCCAAATCCAAGACATCAGATTACCATAACGAAATGAACTATGAAAACTACTCCAAGTGGGCTCAAAACCAACTGATACCTGTATTACCGCAAAACAGCACTGTTGTAATTGACAATGCTCCTTATCACAATAAAGAAGACAATAAAATGCCCTCAAGCAACAATTTAAAGTCAGAAATACAACAATGGTTACGGAACAATAATATACCCTTTGACCCTGAAATGACTAAAGCGGAACTTGTCATTCACGCAAAACAGCACAGACCAAAGAAAACATACTCCATTGACAAATTATTCGCAGATGCAGGCTTTACAGTACTTAGATTACCACCTTATCACCCGAACTTGAACCCTATCGAACTAGTCATATAATACATATGTACATATAATACAGTTATACACACAGAGAAAACGCCAACATGAGACCTGTTATTGTTCACCTTTTGCCAACCGGACTGTACAGAAGGGCGGGCAAGCCATAACGCTTACAACCGAAGCAGGACTGCACTAGCCTTGGTCGGGTTATACTTAAGAATTTACAAAATATTTAAGAAATAAAAAGGGGAAAATATATATGGCTTTCGTCAATATAGGAAGGGCTTTTGATTGAACAGAGCAGAAGCTATTAAAGAAAGGGGAAAGTAATCAAATGGTAACTGTTCTGAAAGAATTACACAAGGAAAACTTTCTGAGTAAAATATGATGGTGTAATAACTATTGAAGTATATCAAGAAGAAGGGTTAAGGCAAGGTTGCAAGCTAAGCCCAATTTTATTCAAGTTTTTTATTGATGACATAAAATACAGGGTGGAAGAAAAGTCATTGCGTTAATTTAAACCAGTGAAAGATCTCGGTATTTGGAAAACATTTTGCACATTACATTTTTGTCTGACCATTTCCTATGGAAATATTGTAGTTTTGTCAAAAACAAGCTAGCAACACTGCAGATTGTGTAGGTCACTTTCACTTGGTCAGTACATAAACACTGCAGCACAGTGTCTGATGAACATAAACAAATGCCATGCCGTGACTTTCCATGTTTACTATGCGAGTGTAGGCCATCAGAATCGTTAGCTCCCAAAGCATTACACCACCCTACAAGCAATCAACCTGTTTACATCCAGAAATCGGTTCAATTCCCTGACCAACCTCAACACAACGTTGCCAAGTTACTTCATGTCTGAAAAAGCTATTCGGAATATTCCTTTAATTCTCTTAAGTGATTAATTATTTTGAAACTCTGTGTGATGTCCCATAATTACTACTGAAGCTATGTCAGAAATAAGTTACTCTACTCATCTTACAAGTAACAAACTATTATATTCGTACATTCTTGTGGAATTATGCATCAAATTTGGAACAAAAACCATTTATTTTTTCGAAATTTGCTGATCAAAGAACAAAATGACATTAAACTTTTTTGTTTATAATGCTTCTATGAAGCACATATTAGAAGGAATGTAATAAGTTCCCTTCCACCTGGTGTATGTAATAACAACAGTTTTTTGCCTGTAATAAACAATGTGCAAATCCCTGGTTTGCTCTTTGTGGGCAACTTGGCTGTGGGCCCCATTACTGTAAATAGTCTAAGCTGTCTCTATGAGAAATAGATAAATACTGCTTAGAATGGGAACTGACTGTAAACAGAGAGAAAAAGAGTCAAATTGTAGTATTTAAGAAAGGGAATGAACTGAATAAACATGAGAACTGGAGGAAGGGAAGTAAGGAATAGTGAGTGGGAGAGAAGGATTTAAGGGCCCATCGACAACTAGTTCATTTGAGCCCGAGTAAGGAATGTAACGTGGTGCACGATTGTTCTTCTTCTTCTTCTTATACTCCCCTTATGTAGGACTTACAAGCCAGTACCTAGGGTCAGACGCCTGTCGGGGAGCACAGGAACCTATGGACAGGACAGAGTGAAGACCTGGAAGTCGGTGGTCAGCCAAGCACCAGGTATGAGAGTGAGGAAGAGGATGATATGAAATGCAGGCGAAATGGATGATTGGATAGGTGATAATGGAGCAATTGGTGGAAGAGTGGCAGGGGAAACCGGAGCACCTGGAGAAAACCCGTCCTGACGCCGCTTCGTCCACCACGAATACCACATGCGGGTCCCTGGGATCGAACCTGGGTCGACTAGGTGGTAGGCGAGCGTGCTAACCGCTCGGCATGATTGCACTTACGAATAAAAATATACATGGGGGAGGGGAAAATGGGAGAAACAAAAGAGAATGGCATTGGTAAAAGCAAAAGCAGCAATGATTGCTGTGAAAGGACATCAGTATAAAATGTCAGAGATGCATTTGAAACTGTTGAAAAGCGTGTGTAACTCAAAGGTAGAGTCTTGAATGCCATATGGTATTGAAATATGGGAACTTGAAAACAGGTGGAAAGCTGTAGATTTTGCACCTAGGATGTTTTATAAGAAAGTTTTTGGGGTTGCCAATAGCAAATGAAGTTGTGCAAACTGAAATAGGAAGAGTCACAAGAAAAGGATTGGTTCAGGAGAGGGTATTAAAATACTAGTACAGGATCCTGATAGAAGACCTTTATTGATGCTCTATGTTCCACAAAGGAATAACAGGAACTCAGGATCCTGAATGGAGATGATGATACTCTGTTGAAATAATGTTTAAAATACCAAGAAATAAGAAATAATCTAGAAAATAATGGCTTAGGTGCTACCTGATGAAAAAGAAAAACATACTATTAAGGTTTCTGGAAGAGTGCAAGAAAAAGGTTTGAAGTGAGTGAATAGAGCTTAAGGGCCCCTTGACAACTAGGTCAAATATTGAAGTCTAAAACACTCACAAACTTTGGGCTGAAAAGGCTTAAACTAAAACACAAAATGAAAAAAAGTAAAACACTAAAATGTTAAAAAAAAGGTGAATGGCAAAAGAGTTAAAACATGAAAAATGAATGTTAAAACAGTAAAACATTACAGTGCTAAAAACAAACAGTAAAGCCAATAAGGCAAGTAGTCATAGTCTAAAACAGTAAACCTAAAAGCCCAAATATAAAATACAAGTTAGATCTGCTTTGCAAACCCATTTCGGAGACAAATCACAACACCTTATTTTTAGCTATGGGGACATCACTGAGAATCAAGCACAGTGTAATACCCAGGCCAAAGGACTGGTGCTCACGAGCATAGTGTGGACAATTGAGGAGGACATGTGACACAGAGAATTGTGTGCTGCATGTTGTACAGAAGGGCGCCAGGCCACCATGCAAAATATATCTGTGTGTGGCACACGTGATACCTATCCTCAAGTGGGTGAGAATAACTTCTGCCTGCCTGGAATCCCTGCAGGACATCTTCCAGGACTGTACATTGTCCTTAATTGTCCGCAGTTGAGTGCCAGATAGTGCTTTCCATGACTGCTGTCAGGTGGCAAATAGATGACGATGAAAGTACCGCTGTACTTCTATATAAGGCAGAGTCCAGGTGGATAACCTCGCAGATGACATGCAGACTTTGCAGCTGCATTTGCCTTGTTGCCAGGAATACCCACATGGCCTGGGGTCCATGTAAAAACAAACTAGTATCCGTGAGATAGTAACTATAAGAGGAGTGTCAGTATTTTAACTATGAATGCTGAAATGCAGAGAAACTACTGCAGGGCCTGAACAGCGCTCAGAGAGTCGGAGCAAATGATAAAATTTCCAGGACCTGAGCTGGAGATAAAAAGTAAGAAATAAAATATGGTGAACAGCTTGGCAGTAAAAACAGAACTGGCATCCGGAAGGCTGTACTTGTGAGCCTCACTGTTGTACCCAAAACTACACCTGTAGCACCACCCACTTGGGAACCAAAATGCTGGAGTGGGATTCCCGTAATGTCCCAGGATTTCGGTGAAGAGTTGACAATACACCGTGTGAGGGGTAGCTACCTTAGTATGGCCTGAAAGCTCCAGGTCGAATTAGGCACACTGGAGTTGCCAAGGAGGGAAGTGGCCAAAGCAATACCGTTCTACAGCAGGCATTCGGAGAGAATGTGTGGCGAGCAGATCATGAAACCGAATACCACTGGGGCGGGATATAGAGCTATTTCGCATATAACAGTGGGCGAGGTCTGAACACAACACAAACTGAAGTGATGGTTGATCTGGGTGAGCTGCCAAACGTGCCAAGTACAAACAAAGCAATAACGAGCTTCGGACAGACAATGGAGGTTCGCCAGAATTGGCATATAGACACTCGACTCGACTAGTGCAGGAAGCTCCAGTAGCAAGACGGATACCAGTATGATGAATCGTGTTTAAAAGAGGAAGTTTGGAGGCGGACGCCGCGCCATAGATAAAACAGCCATGATCTAGTTTGGACAGGACCAATGAGCGATACAATCTCAATATTACGGTGCGATCGCCACCCCAAGATGACCCAGATAAAAACCTGAGTACTCAAACCGAACGATCGCAGGAAGCACGAAGATGACGAATATGGTGTTCCCATGTGAGTTTTCTGTCGAGGTGAAGGTGTGGAACAAACGCAGACGTGTGCCACGCAAATGAAGATCAGGAGGGTGTACGCCACGAAGTCGATGAAAGGGCACACACTGTGTTTTCGTAGAGAACTGAAAGCCGGTGTGAACCACCCACTCGGCGATGGATGTTACGGGCTGCAGTTGACGCTCGATGTGCTCAAGATTATACAAGCCATAATATATGACATAGTCAACATACAGTGACATCGGTATTCCGCTACGAACAACACTAGCGATACTGTTAATGACAACGGCGAAAAGCGTTACAAGAAGAATCGACCGCTGGGGTACACCATTCTCCTGGATCCTTTCTTGGGATTGTGTGTTTCCAGTACGGACACGAAATCGGCTAAGTTTTAAAAAAATTAAGAGGAAGATCGGTAAATGACCGCGTAAACTGTAGCCGTGCAGAGTACGTAGGATACCATAGCGCCAGGTGGTGTCGTATGCCTTCTACAGATCGAAGAAGACACCCACAACATGCTGCTTTAGGAGAAAGGCATTTTCTATATAAGCTTCCATGCGTGCCAGGTTATCGACACTGGAACGATGGCGACGAAAACCGCACTGAACATTGCACAGCAGGTATTTATCTCTAGCCACCACAGTAAGCGAGCGTTAATCATTCGTCCAAATGTCTTACAAATGACACTCGTTAGGCAAATACGGCGGTAGCTAGAGGGAAGTCTCCGGTCCTTTCCGGGCCGAGGGATAGGGATGACAATACCCTCACGCCAGGAAGATGGGAAAACCTGCTGCCGCCAGATATGGTCGTAAATGCCGAACAGGAAGGAGCAAGCCGCAGGTGGAATATGAAGCAGCATTTGTCGGTAGATGTCATCATGACAAGGAGAGGAGTCCTTTGCGAGAGACAAAGAATGCACCAGCTCCACTTCGGTAAAAGGGACGTTATACGGTTCACCACAGTCACTGTTAAAATCGAGAACTATCAGCTCTGCAGATTTCTTGATGGGTAGAAAGGCGGTATTGTAACTTTGGGTATCAGCAGCGAAAGAGTTGGCAAGGTTATCGGCGATATTCTGTTCAGAGATATAAGTGGAGCCCTGTGCGGCCAGACCGGGAATAAGTGTCTGGCGACACTTGCCATACATACACCTAACAGCAGTCCACACCCTTTGTGCTGAGGTGCGATGGGAAAGGGAAGAGACGCAAGTTTCCCAGGATGCGCGATTTGCACTGTGAAGCACAAAAGGGGTTCTAGCAAGAGAACGTTTAAAAACTATAAAGTTCTCGGTAGGATGTAAATTACAAAGACGTAGAACACACTTGCGCACTCTGATAGCCAAACAGCATTCCTCGGACCACCAAGGCACAGGAACGTGTCGTGGTGTAGATGAGCCACGAGGAATGCTGGAATCCGCTGCGAGCAAGACAGAACATGCAAAATATTCCACAATTTCGTCAATTGAAGACATTGTCGGCGAGATGAATGAGGATCGAAATTTCCCCTAATCAGCCTTGAAAATAATCCAGTGAGAATGTTTTCTGGGCACAGTAGGGGGACAGTAGAGGTGAATATTAATGATCACTGCTAAATAGGTAGGAAAGCACCGACCAACCAAGCAGGGGAGCTAATGCCGGGCTACAGAAAGAAACTTCTAAGGCTGAGTGTGTGCGCCGGACATATAACAAACGTCTGGTATTAGGCACCCACGAGCATCGTCAGTGTCGGAGCCCTAAATGGTATTTTTGGCATTTAGATCGCCTACAAAGAGGAGCGGTGGCAGAATCTGTGCCAAAAGAGCTCGAATATCCTGTTCTTGTACGACACTGATCGGTGGCAGATATACATTACCAATAGAAAAGCATAGGCCCTGCAACTGTATACGAACGGCTAAGGTTTGCAACGGCGTGTTAAGCGGTATGCTGGCGGCAGAGATATATGCCACCAGTATAGCAACACCACCGCTTGCTCGCCGATCAGCTGCAGTCATGTTTAAATGTCGAAAAATCACGTAGATATAAACCGTGATTAGGCGGCAAATGGGTTTGTCGTAGACAGACGATCACTGAGAAAATATGTGCGGAGCCCTGGCCCGGAACCCATTAATATTCCACTGGAATATTTCCATGCTAAAAAATAATTAGTGGCTGATCTTTCTTTTTCACCTTTGCACACTTTGGACCGAGGATGCGAGGTTCCCCATCCTCTGGCGACTCCTCCGATGTGCGAGAGTCTGAAGAACCCCTGCGACTCACAGAGCAGGAGCCGGACTTCACAGAGGACGTGCAGCTACTCGCCCGAGGTTTATGCCTGGAAGATGGCTTTCAATAGGCAATGAAGATGTCCTAGAGCTAGTCGACTGCTGCGGAGCTGGCATCTGGACGGCAGAAGAGGTAGTCTGTAGTCGAACTATAGGTGGGGTAGAAACATGCTAGTCAGGTGAGTCAGATTGGACTCCCACGGAAATCCGAGAGAGCGAACTGGGGCACGTCTGTACGACGGCGTCCTGTTTCGGAACAGCCTGGCGGACAGCTGCAGAAAACTTCATGGCGGTGGTAGGATGAAGTTCCTGGTACCGCTTCCTTGCGTCTACAAAAGTCAGGTGTTCCTTAACCAGAAGTTCCTGGATTGCCTTCTCCTCTAAAAAGCGGGAGCAATCGCGCGAGTTTGATGGGTGTGCACCTCCACAGTTGACACCGGTGGAGTCCTGGTCGCACAAGGAGCCGTCATGAGCATCTCGACCACAGCTTGGACAAATGGTGTACCGGTACATCGTTGCTGTGTATGCTCGAACTTCTGGCAGCGAAAACAACGCATGGGGTTTGGGACATAGGGTTGCACGTTCATACCTGCAGATGTATTGCGGCAGAGTTCTACAGTCAAACGTTAGGAAAACCGTACATAAACCGAGCGACTGGTTGTCCCTCTTCCCGATTAAACGGTACGCAACAATAACGCCTTGGTCGGAAAGGGCGGTTAACCATGTCCTCGTTAGAGAGGCCGTCCAAACTTGACTCAGAAACTTCGCCGCAATAGCTATTTAGGGTCTTATGCTTCTTCACCTTTACGGGAACCCAAAAGAGTGGCTTTCAATAGTTTTGCGGTCCTTACAGCGTGTGGCATTTTTCACAGATTCGATCTACCTCCTTTTTAATGTAGAACGGACTCAGAGTAGCCAGTGTCCTTTTCTCACTAATCATACGCATGACTATAAAACGGGGAATTGATGGGGTTGAGCGCAGAGAAGACATGATTATAAGGCCCCTCTTCATGAACGTCGGCAGACTTTTTTCCAGGGGGGGGGGGGCGGCCAAATGTTAGAATTTTGCAATCAGGTAATATTAATTCATTATTTTGTTGTCAAAAGTTATAGTATTTGTTGCGGATAACCATATAAATTTGCGCTAAATAGAAACTGTACTTTACATAAAAATTAAAATAATAGTTTAATAGTCAGCACATTAAGTTCATTAATTTCCAAGGGGGGCCGCGGCCCTCCCTTGCCCCCCCCCCCCCTCGTTCGCGACGCCCATGTCCCTCTTCCGGAACTGTCGGCGTCAGCCTGCCATCCGGGATGTAAACGAAAGACACCTAAATCTTCCGGTCTGTGCCGGCCCGAAGCACCAGCTTCAGACCCGATCTCAAGGAGTACTTCAGAAAAAGTTACCTTCCGCCTGTCACTACCGTCCGGTATGCGACATGTTCACCAAAGGTAGGCCCGACTTTATGCCACCCTTCCACCCGTATAACCGCCGGTGGCTCCCCATTTTAGGCCACGGTGCCTCAACGGAGTCGGCGTGGATTCAGGGGACATGTGGTTAATTACATCGGGTCCCCCTGTACACCCCAGCGACGCACGGCCGCCTAGATACCCATGGGGACACGGCCCCTAAGGAGCTACCTCTGAGGTGTACATGATAATGGAATGGCTCTGTACCTAGTGTCGCACAAAAGAGGTAGTGAGGAGTGTCCACTCAACCTTCACACCTGAGCCCCCGAAAAGTGCACAAGTTGGAAGCTGTGCTGAAACTGTGGGACAGGAACCACGGATATAGGATAGACCCCGTTGGTGAGACAGGAGTTCATTAATCTACTACTTAACTATGTAAAAGCCCTACGGGGGGGGGGGGGGGGCTGTGGTGGTGGTGTTTATGGAGGTTAACGAGTCAACTAAATGGATACTCACAAGGTGGGAGAAAAGAAAATATACAACATATAGTTTCCTGATTGCAAGGAAATTGAGTTTCGGAGAAAAGAAAGTGTATGGTCAAAAAAGAACAGGATAAAATGACATAAATAAAATTATAGACAAAAACTGAAAGAACAGAGGGCAATATTTATAAAAAGTTAAAAATGGAAATGGAGTGCTAAAAGAGGGAAAGGGAATTGTCTATGAGCAGATAAATAACAATTAAATAGAAATATTAGTACATATTGTAATATGTTTGCAGACTGCCCATTGGAACAGTGGCCTGTGCCAAATATTGGGCAGTCCAATACATGTACTATCTTAGTGCTTTAATAATTAAATTTGCATATCACATGACCATGACAGTATACTCCTGATGGTTCTGATGAAGACCTATTCATAAAAGTTTAATATCTAACAATCCTTATCAGGAAATGGAATGGACTGAAGCTTTCAGGTTATCACTAACTGGAATGCTTTACTTCATGACATTGAGGACCTTAAATGTGCAATGTTTTATAATAAATTGAAATCCACAATTTGTCTGATATGCATACACAATGTTCTAATGATACCTGTAAAAGTTCTGTTGAAATATATTTCATCCAATCTTTATCAAGAGACAGATCCTTTCAATAAAGTGAAAACCTTGTTTGATATTACTGTTTTTTCACTTAGAGATAAATGTTTTTTCCAATTTGAAATAAGTAATTATTAATTTAAAATGTTCTAATTCAATGTTCTTAGTTGCCAATGACTGGGTGGTTTGCTTTATGTGCTTAGAAATTGTATACAAATTGCTATTTATGTTACTGCCATTCCTATCTTCTTGACTTTTGTTTTTCTCCCCACCCTAACCTTGTGTAACAGGTATACAGTGTCTATTAAGAAACAACAGTTTGTAACTTAATTCTGTTTCTATGGATGAATCAACAGCAAATCTAGTGAGAATACTGGTAACTAGGGCACAGCATGGAATGCAGACCACAGATTTGGATACTAATGGTATAAGCAAGTAATGAGTTGTTTGTGAGATTGATAAGAACTACTCTGAGGAAATAAACTATTCCAAGATAAGAAGTTAGTTATTTGTTATGATTTTGTAAATCAAATTCAGTGTACAGTTTCCGCAGCATACACTACATACATACATACATACATACACACATCAAATGCTACACAATTTTATCAAATGCTAAATGTGCATCAAAATACATCAACATTTTTCTTGTTTCCAGAAAATTTTATTGAAACATCCCATCCTATTCCACATTTCCGTAATTTCTCATACCATAGTTTGTGGCTATGTCTGCACAAGGTAAGCAATATTTTTCTGTAGTCGAATGTGTTTACGACCTACATTACAGCAATATTTGTACATAAACCAAAATTTTGCTCCCATTCAGTGGAGTTGATTTTTGTATGATTCATAAAATTGCAGTTTACTTCCTTACTTGGCTCTTATACAGTCTTAAAAATATACATGCTAATATTTTCTCAAACAACTTATGCCTTTAACACTAGCAATACCTGGCACACCTTCAGCACTCTGCATTGATGCAGCAGTTATTGTAATATTTATTAATATACAAAAGAAAACTTTGGTCCTCCACCTCCATCCCTCTTAAGAAAAAAAAAAACCTTGAATACAGTATGACTGCAAATAAATAATAATAATAAAAATAAATTAAAAATTAAATATGTGAAATTAAGACTTATATAGTCTCATTTTAAAAGTCTTCATTCAAATGAATTTCAATATCTGATGCAACTCTTTTAAACATGAGGTAGTATTTGCTCTCTTAACTAATAATTGTGTACAGAAGAAAATTAATTAGTTATTACAAGAGTGTACCTAAAATCTTGTCGAAAATTTTCTAACATACCAAAAAGAATGAGTTATAATTGCATTATATAGGACATCACATAAGACATTCTTTTAATGCAGTACCTGATCTGAAGAAATGGTAAAGTCATGGTTACTGTCACTGATGGCAATATACATATATAGAAAAGCAAAACATTTACATTTTGAAACCTAGTTTAAGATGCTTAAAAGTCTCAATTTATTTTTAAAAGTTTGACATGTTACATTCACATGAACCACTCCTCTACATGCTATTCTTACAAAAGCTTATTCTTATATCTGCTTAATGTTAAATGTTTGTAGAAATAGTTTCATTATACATTTTGTTGTAGGTACAAGAGGGATACAATACATTGAAGCAATGGTCAAATCTTTTAAAAGCAAGTCACTATGTAAGGGCTCTGAATTTCAGTTCCTTGCATGACCACAAGAAATAAATTAATAGCGACAAAACATTTCAGAAAAGTATAAAGTATTTACAGACTGAATCAATGACAAAGAGTAGCTCAGTAACAGTTAATGATACAATGTGCTTTGCCGAGATAAGACATACAAAATTCATTTTAAATCAAGAAGACTTCAAAGAATACATTTCATTTGTCATGCAATACCTTAACATATAGCATTGTAATGAAAATGATTAAAGTCATTTTTGAGAGAGAGAGAGAGACAATTTCCCATGTAAAAAGTAGTTTAGGACAGGGAGATTTTCTTCAAAACCTTTATGTAGCATTCTTGGAAAATGTACAACTTAAATGATAATCTTTGGTATTGAGCCAACTTTTCATTTTTGAATTATACTGTTCACACAGTTATTTTTCCGAAAGAGTTTTATTTTTCTATTGTTACTCATCCAGGAGACCTCAAAACCTAAGTTTCCAGTAAAATGTCCTCTACATAAAGTTCTTGGGCGAAATGCCTTACTCCTCTATTGCAAGTATGTGGTAGAGAAAGTAAAAATGGATAATCATTAAAGCAAATCAGAGATTTGGTTAATGATTCAGTAATGCATATTACTGGTGATGGCATTAATGACAATCAAAATTCACTTTTTTGCTAAGACATCTTTGTTTCATTACAGCAAATCTTGATTCTGATGCAGTACTAGGAGAAATCATTTCTCAGTAAAAACCATTTTTAGATTATTTTCACTTTCCCATATCATTTTTCACTGGTTCCATTTTTTGCCCTATACCTACAATCCATTGCATTCCCGCAATCAACAACTTGTAAATACATATTCTGAAATAGCAGGAATCACTGAGCATTTCTGTTGCCAAAAAGCAGCACTTTCAGCAGCACTGTTTTCATATGTCCTCTCAATACTTGCAAGCATACATGCCGCAATCACTGATTACCATAGGCAAGAGCTTTTGTTTTTTATGATAACTGAGAAAGTTGTTCAATTAAAAAACAAAATGTTTTGTATGTATTTGACAAAAATTTTGAAATGATGTATAGGCTTATTTTTTTCATGAATTTATGAGAATTTTTGTATTTTTGAAAATAATGTTTTTAGTGATAAATAAATATCTATTTTTTTATTTTGCACAGAAAAAAGTGTACATTTATTTTACATTACAAAATTAAAACTTTAACATTTACATCTTCATACCATAAAAGTAGAAGTTGTGAAACAATGTTTAGAATTTAATCAAAAAGAAGTTAGCAGTTACAATACTCACAAGATACTAAAATAAGGTGCCAAGCAAGAAAAAGTGGTCTACACTAAACAAAGCCAATATGCATGCATGCACGTGGCTGATCCTTGGTACCTAGAACTGTTTGTCATAAGCTAACCAAAGTACTATTGTTGAAGTACCAAGTACACCATACCAAACACTCCTATTATGCTCACTTAAAAGTACTGAGAAGATACTTCTTGGAAGCAATTACCAGAGACAGCATTAATGTGAAAATATTCTCATTGGTCTTACAGAGCATTTGTATATACTTATAGGTAAAAGATTAAGAATGGGAAGACATAGTAAAATTAGCACGAGCCTCGTGTAAAACGATATCAACAAGGATTTTATATCAATGCTAATGATGTGATGTGCAAACTCTGTAATACAAAAATTGAATCAAAGAGGTGTTTCGTTTTTTTGTGTGTGTGTAGTGTTTAATGTCCACTTTTACTACATACAGCATCGTAGGCAGTGACAATGATGATACATGGAATGAAGATGGAGCACCAGTGGAATGAGATGGCAGGGGAAACCGGAGAACCTGGAGGAAACCCGTCCCAGCGCCGCTTTATCCACCACAAATCTCGCATGCGGTTGCCTGGGATTGAACCCTGGGCCTGGAAGAGGTGTGATATGTGTGAAAAACATATAAAAACAAAGGGCCATGTGAGGCAAATGGAGGATGCAGTTAAAACAAATAATACATCTAAGAGGCAACTCAATATCAATGATGCACTTCAAGCCCAGGAAAAGGCAAAAGGCGACAAAGTGGACTATGAACACAACACAAATGCTTATGACGGTAAGGCTGCTGTTATTGTGGATTCCTAAATAACATAATTATTAGTGACATTGTGCCTATGTACATTTCATTGTGGTCTTTAAACACTTGAGTTATGTTAATATTCTCAGATTGTTTTTGTAATCATCTGTTTTATTGAATAATTATATTTACAAAGTTACTTAAAATGTTTGCTTAGTGTTATTAAAACTATTAGAAAAATGACCATAGAGTTTTTACAATATTTTAAAAATTATAGACTTCAAGTACGTTAATGTCTAAAGCTAAGTAGAGACCACACAACAGTATAGCAAATCTTTTAACAGATATCACTTTATTTTAGGCTAATGTTCCTCTTCAGAAAGTAACCAACCCTGCTGTGAGATCATGGATAAATATATATTTCACAAACAAAAATTGTGACATCTGCCTGACATTTCAGGTGACCATAAAGATCCAGAATACAAAGATATATGACAAAGTCAAATTTTAAGAAAAAAAAATGATTAAAATTAAGATGCAAAATATCTAAAGAAACATTAAAGGATTATAACAAGAAGATAGCACTTAACACATGCAATATAAGTGATTATTTAAAACATATAAAGAGTCTTTTAGGATGTGTAAACATATATTTACAATTTCGGACCATTGCACACCCAGTGCTTTGAGGCAGGTACTTGTGAATTTAAAGCATGTTCCTCGGGCACCAAAGAGTAGTCCTTTTACCTCCCATGCATTTTCAGGTATGTTATATCTCTCACTAAGGTGAGGAATACATGGTTGGTAGATGGCTTCCGTTTCCTCGTTCACCTGTGTTGCCTGCTGTAGATGTCGCTCCATTCTTACAGTTGGATCAAGAATGAGACCCTTTCCTACATCTCTCTTGATGGCTATGATATCTGCTCTTCGATGGCTACCATCCTCAGACAGGCAATGGACCTCTTCATAGACCTCCCAGTTGCTCTACGAAGGGCTGTAGAAATGGATGAACGCACATGGTGATGACAAGTGTTGCGAAGTAATTCTCCCTTTGGGCAATATCCTAGTACATGCCCAAGGGTTTCCACTTCTTTACAATTTGAGCGCCGACATAGCGTTGTTCGCTGATTTCTTCCAGGTACAGATCTTACTGCTGACGTGTTACATGACATTTTTTGGTTCTGGGGATTTGCCTACTGCTAACTGATTGAGAAAACAATATCTACATAAGTGCGTAGAAGTAGTAAAATTAAATTGGCTTGACCCTTACTGACAAGCCAACTGCCAAATTTTGTGATGAAACAACTGATCACAATGGTAACTGTTTTTGCAGTTATTTTATGAATTTTGGATGCTGATGCTTGCTGGTACCTATATCTTGGGGCTCATGTACTTTTCTAGAAGCAGCAAATGCAACCACATGTCAGGCAATTTTGGAGACTCTAAATGACCGCAAAATTAATTTCTGTAATGTTAAAGCCATTTATTTGTACTGACAGTGCCTCTTATGTTGCTGAGATGTGTAAAGTTGCTTAAAGTAGTGATTGGGAATCATTTATATAGTTTCACATGCTGATGCCCCATAAATTCAATTTATTAGGTGAAACTAGGCAGGAAAATTTGAAGGACTTAAACAGCATTGTCTCAGGGCTTCAGTTCCTATGCAAAATTTGTTAAATGACCATTTTAACTATGTGAAGTGCTGCAGAATTGTGAAGATAAAGGCAACATTTGTTTCTGAAAAATGCAGGTTGGTAAAAGATCATTATTAGAATTCCAACCTAAACAAAAACCTATAGCTCACCTTGTTTTATCCCAAATTAACTCGCTAAGACCCATAGTGAATAAAGAGCAGTCACTTAGGAAATAAACCAAGTGCACTTGAAGAATGCATGAATCCCAGTGTTAGAGATACAGTAGAAGACAATTTAAAAGTTTGCTGTTGTATGACTATCTAAATTGCAGTCCATTATGGGAAAAGAAACTAATATAATGGTAAAAGTTTTAGCATCACTCATTTGTTTGAGCCTTCGAGGCTAGTTACTAAATCAAGTACATACAATGCTGTAATGGCAGTATTTAACCAACTAAATGAATTTAAAATGCTTCTTTGTTACAAAGAACTTTGTGTTATTGTTGGACTGCTAAGCCATGGTGGTAATGGTAGCAAATTGTATGTAGTAACAGCACTCTCGCATTGAAAGCAAAAGATGAGTCTTACATTTTCTGTGAGGTATGAGGTATTGAAACACAGGGGGACACCTCACCACTGCGACCTGGTATGGATCTATTGTATGCTATGAACCCCTGGAGGGAGAGATGAGGTGAAGGCAGCAGAGTTTTAAGTTACAGTCACTTTTTGTTACTCCAGGTTGAAGAATGTGCTGAACTTCAAAACACCATTTGCAAAAATGCAACAACAATCTGCCATAGAAACAAACGATATGCCACTTTCCCTGCCAGCTAGTGGAGCTCATTTCTGATCTCGTCTGCATGGCTCACTCATTGTCAACAATCACCATTTAGAACTGCATTAACAAATTAATTAGGTTGACATTTATAATTTGAACCAGGAGTATTCTTTTTTTCAGGGGAATCCAATTTGAGTTAGATATAAAAAATGATTTCATAGTCATCATTTGCATTGCTGTCTATTTTAAAACAGTTTTAAGCCGTTCAGTTGTCACATTTGTTGTGAATGTTAATACAGCTTACCTGATGACACCAAATGGTTATTTATTGTGTTCTCACACAAACTACACACCAGTAATAGAGTTTCTCCAGAATACTGCACTTTACACCACTTAATGCTTTCCACTAATTGTTTATCTGGTATGCCTAGGTTAATATCAGGTTTTGTTTCTTTTCTAAGTACATTTTTAGTTTCACTGGGACTAAGACTTAATTCCCTTTTCTTCCTTATAACAAATTTATCCATCACTTCTTAAAAATTACACAAATACACGAAGAGAAACTGTATATAATGTAATGCAAAATGTGCCAATCAACAGTGATATTTTATTGTACTGTAGATATGAAATGGAATGTGTGAATGCATATGTGTAAAAGTTAATTTAAAAAAGAATAATGAAATTTCATTTAGCAGATTACTGTTGGCTCCAATTCAATATGCACATACTTCACTTTTAAAATCTTGATTAATGGCATAACATATACAATTTTCTAATTTTCTACTGGTAGAATTTAACACAACTGTAAACTTTGATTTGCGCATTTTTGTGATAGTTTTATTTTCTAGCTTAAACCCTGGAAGGGAGATCACAAGTATGGCATAGGGTGGGTGTAGAGCCACAGAGATATGCGGAAGTTCCTAAGAGTTGGACAGATAGCCACCTGATGCTTCACCTAAGTTCCTCACTACCAGCCACAGAGGGCATTGAAGTGTCCCTTGTAGCCTGCAGCTACCTCAAGTGGGGCCAGGGGAGAAGGTTTACAAAGTGTAAGCAACCATACCATCTGCCCATATGTACCTGAACTACTATGCTGACAACCAGACCTGAATGATGACAATGGAAGGAAAGATGTGGATTGAAAATAAGCACCCCAGATTCAAGTTACAGGGGAAATCACAGAAAACCTAAGGCAGAGAGTGTGATTGCTGGGGACTGAACCCAGGACCTCCTAAATGTGAGTCACACATATTGCAGTGGCACCACCTCAACAGTATACTTCCTGTGAAAAGTCCCTTTAATGTCTTTGACTACTGGTAGCTAATGCTGACAGTGAGAGATTTTCCTCTACATATAACTTAGTTGTAACAGAGAGATGAAGAAACATGAAAAACGAAAATGTCACAATTTCTTATATACTGCAGTTTGATGAGGTCTGATGTGTGATATTTGATTCAATTCATGATATTGATTTGAAATAAAAGGTTTGAGTTTGGAAGTAAGGAGTTTTAACATCAATGTTACTTTAGTTAGGCACCTGTTAATTTTCATTTCAGTGATGTCTTACTCCTTAATTCTGTCCAGAAATTAACACAAAATTAATGCAAATTTATGGCAAAATATTCAACATAAAATACCACTAATTAAAATTATTAATGCAAATTTTTAAAATAACTGACAACACAAAATCTTACTTCAGCCAATTACATTGGTACATCTTGTAAAATTGTTACATAAATGATCCGAGTATTTTTACATAAACCCATGGCAATGCTTGCAAAATGCTTTTCAATTTATTTTTTTTAACTTACCTGGCATTTAGACTGCAGTAATTTCCTGATAAGATGTAAATATGTAGTTTTATTATTTCTACTTATTCAATGTTAAAAGTTTCAGAATGATAGATTTTGGAAAACACACGAGAAAAAATGTATTTAATGTGATACATTCACATTATTCACCAATCACTATTTCACATGTTTGTTGCATATTACAGTATTCATATAAAAAGTGACTAACCAGGTTACACCACTCAAGATATAATTTTATCTAGGAATGATTTAAAATCAAGCAGGAAGTGCATAGTTACATGTGGAAACATCAAGTGGTAACAAGCTCTTACAAATGTTTGGGGTGGCGGATTATTCTGAAAACCTTTGTGCTGTATCTTAGGACAATTCTAAAACTTAGTATTTATCCAACATTACAATGTTGTGTGTGCTTTAAACACACACCTTTTTCTAAAACAGCTTTTTGTTTCGTATGGAGCCTCAAAACATCTATTTTTTTTATGAAATCTTGACAAAACTTTTGAGTAGAGTGCAATACTCTCTCTGTCTACAAAGTATGTGGTATGAAAGTAAAAATTAGCATATCATGATTATTTAATGAGCTGTACATTACTCCTGTAGTAAGGTTCTGTCTGTCTAAGTTTCCGGATTATTGAACAATTCAATATTCATGTAAAGGGGACTTCACAGGTTAATCACAGAAACTTCAAGATATACATTTAATTTCTGGTGTAAATATGTAGGTTTAGGTGGGGAGAATCTCTTGAAAATCTTTGTTTCATCCTTGGAATGTGCTGGACTTAAATATAGCAAGTATAGTATTTATCTGACTTCATTTTTTTGTTATGTTGTTCATCTCTCACTTGCACATGGCCCTCTCTTTTAATAATGCTTTTGGGGGGAGGGGGGTTCAGGGCACCTCAAGGTGTGTAATTTCATTGAAATCCCAATATCACACATTGGGTGGAATATAGTTCTTCCTATACCAACTATAGACAGAAGGTTGAAAATGAATTGATAGTGAATACTATAATCATTAGCACTCTTGACAAACCATAGAAGTCACAAACAAAGGATTAGTCCTGCAATCTAGAATGTATAAAATCCTAATAAAACTAAGGCCGTAAGTGTAATGATAGAATTAAAAGTGACAACTAATGAACATTTTTAATGACTGCACACAAATTAAATTTTGTAAAATAAGTTGCTAACTGCAAAAATATCATTCATAACCATGCCAGTGAAGGTGGATACCAACCATATAGACTGCTAAAAAAATCATGCAAATATGCATATTGCAGTACAGGTGGCAGATGGAATCGCTTTCCTCACAAGGGTGTAGCTTGGAACAGGCTCATCCTTCAACAAATGACAGTGATTAAAATTACAGCACACTGTACTAAAACCTCATTGCAACAGCAAGGACACAAGTTAGCTCACGTAATAGGGAGTGTTTTAATTTCCTTGATATAATAAAGAATGTAAAACTATTAACAGCAACATATACATTCACAGTATAGCAACAGCCAACAGATATCTCCAGTTTGTTACCTAATGACAGAAGCAACATTTTGTGAAACATTTCCATGCATTAAACATTAAATTCTTCTTCTTCTTTATCTGATTACCCTCCCCGTATGGAGGACTGACACCCCTAGGACTAACAAGCTGGTACCTATGTCAGATGCCTATCGGGGAGCAGAGGAACCTATGGAACAGAGTGAAGGCCTGGAAATGGGTGGTCAGCCAAGCACCATGTATGATAGAGAGGAAGAGGATTATATAAAATGTAGATGAATTGGATGAATGGAGATGTGATGATGGAGCAGTTGGTGGAATGAGTGGTGGGGAAAACTGAAGAACCCAGAGAAAACCTGCCCTGAGGCCACTTTGTCCACCATGAATACCACATGTGGGTCCCTGGGATTGAACCTAGGCCACCTTGGTGATAGGTGAACAGTGTAACCACTCGGCCATGATGCCACCAACATTAAATTCAGTTTGTAAAATAATAAAAATAATATTAAAAACTCTTATTTTATAAGAAGCCATTGATATTAAAAACGGACAGCATGAATAAAATCAAAGTTGCACTGGCATTCCACTTATAAGCTCCAAGAAACCTGAAGTACGAGAAAATGTCTAAGAGAAGTTTCAGCATGCATAATATATATAGTAATGTTGTGAATTAAACTTATTTTTCAAGGAGAAAACATTTTTAGGAATATATAGCATAACAGAAGTTTCTGACAGTGAAACAAATAATTGAAGTTATGATGAATCAGTTGTGGACATCAACAGTTCACTCACCTTGTTTTAACGGACATGTTTTAAACACATTCATGTTCATCTTTAGCTCTGGATGTTGGTGTTTCAAATTGGTATTGAATTTTGTGTGTAAGAGGGTTATTAAGTTTTGTATTACACAAACTGAAAACACTGCAGAGCGGAACATTAGACTTAAGCAAACTGAAGATATACATTTAGAGAAAATATTTAATTTTTATGATATGTACAATCTCAACATTTCTCCCTATAAAAGTTTTAATTATATGCTGTGAATAAACATTTCTGCCCTCAGCTTTAAGTTCAGACCCACAGACAACTGCACAGAACTATGAAATATATTTTCTGCTTATAAAATTGGTAGGTATAGCAGTTCATCTCTGTGATGTGAGGATATTATGTATGCCTCACACTCAAGAGATCCTGAGTTCCAATCCCAGTTAGGGTGAGTTACCTGGATAAGGTTTTTTCCAGGATTTTCCCTTATCCTGAAAGATGAATATTGGATAACTCTAAGCTCTATGGATCCCAAGGCAAATTTGAGCATTGTTTCATCTTCATTGCCTGATATGACCTAACCAGCTAAAGGACATTAATTAAGAAAATATATATATATATATATAAAAGGTAAAAATAAAAATAATAATGGTACTGGGAAGAACATACAGCAGAGAGCTAAGATAATGGTTCAGCATTTAAACATTTTTGAAGTCAAAGAAAATCACTTCTAATCACAAGTCTTTGCTAATATTAATATTCACTGTCTATTTAATGTTAGTATCCACAATGCAGAGCAACTGAAACCTGAGGAGTTAATTCATTAATACACACTCCAAGGGACTAAAGCCTAAAACATAAGCCAGACAGCACTATTACAAGGAAAATGATTTGATGGATGAGGAAAGCAATTTTGATGTCTTTCAATAGGAACTATATTTTATGTTCAACACCTATGGTCATAAACTCAAAGATGAGCTATTTTATTGCACCTCTGAAAAATTTGTTGGGTTTCATTTATTCAGATTTTCGCTTGGTCATTTTGCACAATCACAACTTTCTGTACAGAGCAGAATTCAACAAGCATCTAAAGCTTACAAAAAGAGCAGAAAATGTAAAGACTTTAGAGTACTAAAATTCCTTTTACCGAAATAAAAGTTAAGCACAAATTCCCATTATAATAAAGGTTACTAATGGGTTGGGAAAGAGAGGTGGTTTTTCTTTCTTCTGGAAGTGTGGGTATTATAAGATATGCACTTCTGTAAAGCTTCTAAGTTATGCAATATAACTCATATACTGGGGTTTAAAGCATTGAGTTATACAAATAGGTTTTTCTTTTTTTGGCCTGTTGCCTCATGCAATTCACTACCAGGCTTTGTATGTGTACCTGGGCTGAGCCATAAAGTCTCAAAGTATTGACATTACCAATTAAAATAGAAAGCAGGCACACAGCTCCTATTTGTCCACTGCTGCAGCAACATCAGCGACGTCCAACCTTGTCTGTCATGTGCCAAGGACATTGCCTTGTTGATTCAGACCACCTCTTTGTTTTGTGCATCAAGCAGTACCCCTATATTCACTATGGGAACCAAGCATTGGAAAGGTTTGTTTTTGAGTGCCCTGAATGTGTCACAGCTCAGTAAAATAGGTACGGGCATATATGCCCTACCCTCTTATGCATATCATATTAAAGATGGCGGCGGTTGAGAGATGTGAAACAGAAGTGTTCAGAAGTTTGGGGGCAAATAAGGGAGAGTTTGCGATAAATGGAGATAATCAAATGAGTTTTGGCCAAATCAAAGGTGGATGGAATAGTGAAAATGGAAATTCAAGTGGAACGGGTCAAAAAAAATGAGAAATCTGCGAATGTGTGTTGTGACCGGAGATCATGTGACGTGCATGAAAGTATAGCGTCACTTCGGTTGGTGATCGAGTTCCTCAAGAAAGACTCGTGGCAGCAAATAAGGAAATAAACGAACTAAGAAATGAAAATAAAAGAATAAGGAATGAAAATGAGAAAACAACGAGATGCGAGGAGGGAGATGAACAGAAATGGCCTAGCAGAAGTGAAACAGCTCAGTGGGTAAACGTGAATACAAAGCGTCGGTGCCGGGGTGACAATTTAGCGACTGCACGGAAAGATGAAGTTCTGTTATCCAATAGATTTCAGGTGCTGGAAAAGAACCCAGCAGCACAAAACCAAGCTGACACAGAAGAAATGATGAATTCTGAAGATGGAAGCCAGCAGGAAAGCACGCCGAGAAAAACTAAAATTGCAGGTGAACATGTGTTCGAGAAAAGACCAGCCATAATTATAGGGGACTCATTAGTACGTCATACTAGTGAATATGTGGACAAAGACATCACAGTATATTGTTTCCCAGGAGCCAGGCTACAGCATATTGAAAAGAAACTACGGGAAAACAGAGATGACCCGGACAACATAGTTATACATGCAGGCACCAACAACGTATGCAGCGCAGACACGCCTGACGATATCATGCAAGAAATGTTACATCTGGTGAAAACCACAAAGGAATTCTTTCCACGAGCCAAGATTTGTGTTAGTGTTATTTTACGCCGCAGAGATGAAGATGGAGTTTAGGGGCCTATCGACAACTAGGTCATTTGGGGAGATGAAGATGATCGCTTCATAGATGCTATAAACTCAGTGCTTGAAAGGTTTATGCAGTGAACATGACTGAATATATGTGGATGGAAATGCATGGATTAGAGACTATGACTTGGGTCGTGATGGATTACATTTGAACAGAAGGGGGGTGAGTAAATTTGGCAGGCTGTTAAGTAGGATTATAAGCTATCTCATGCAAGAAAACCAAGTTGTGTAGTAAGTGGTGTAGATCATAATGGAGTCTATGGTTATCTGGCAAATATGGAAGGTAAGGCAATCACTACAGAGCCCAAAAGGCTTATACTCAGCTTGATGCCACTAGCAGGAAAAGGGGAGGGGAAGAAAAAAAAACAGACAATGGCATGCAAAATATTTCAGACAGGTAGGAAAAATGGTTTAAAAATCTGCCATTCAAATGTTCAAAGCTTAAGTAACAAAGTAACTGAATTAGAGGAACTAATAGCATCGGAGGCAATGAATGTACAGGTACTATGTCTCATTGAACACTGGCTCAGTGGGCAGAATGTAAATTGTGTAAATATAGCTAGGTTTAAAATATCATCAGTATTTCTTAGGGACAAATATATGCATGGAGGATCAGGGATATTTTTTCATGTAGAAATAGAAGCAAAAGATGTGAAAGAATTGCAGTATTTAAGTGTAGAAAAACATTTTGAGCTCTTAGTAACTGAACTAACAAAAACTCAAACAGTAATAGCATGCACATACAGGACACCTGATAGTGACTTTAATACATTCATAAAAAATTAGATGAGCTACTGCAGAGGTTAACAAAAAAGTATAAAAATATTGCGGTATGTGGGGATTGGAACGTTAACTTATTGCAGCAGAGCCATAAAAGCATGGAAATAGAAAATTTATTCAGGGTTTTTAACATAATTGATACAGTACAGATTCCCACCAGAATATCAAAAAACTCACTTACTGATGTGTTAGCTACAAATATGAACTATGATCAGCTGGCGCATGTAATGGAAACGGGTATCTCGGATCACAAGGCACAAATTCTAAAAGTATTAAGTCAGTCATTGAACAAAAGTAGAATAAAAAGCAGTTTCAAAAGCAATTTAAATACCTATTAAGCAAAGAAAGTTGGCATGTCGTTTATGAAGAAAGGGATGTACATGCAAAATGTGATAAGCTAATAGAAACAGTCCATCACAATTTTAATATAGCATTTCCACTGAAACAGGTTAGTATAAAGAACAAAAACCAAAAAGGGTGGGTGACCAAAGGTATAAAAGTGTCCTCAGAGAGAGTCAAGTTCCTATCAATGTTGGAAAAAAAGGGGAAAGGTGTCAAAGGAAAGCTTAAGTTATATAAATAAGTATAAAAAAGTATACAGGAAAGTAACCAGGGATGCGAAAAAACTGGAAAATGATAAATATATTCAAAGAGCAACAAACCAAAGTAAGGCAATCTGGAAAGCAATAAATAAAGAAACCGGGAAAAGAAATTCGTGCCTAAACCAATTTGAATTGATGCATGAAGGTAAAAAAATCAAAGATCCAGTTAAAATAGCTGAATTGTTTAATACATATTTTGTTGAGGATACAAATAAACTAGTAAGAGATAAATATGACACAGGGGCTAATAAAACAAGAGAAAACAGTAAGGTTAAGAGATGCATGAATTCGGTATTCATTAAACCTATAAATGAGAAGGAACTGATAAGGACAGCAAAAGGGCTGAAAAGTAAGCTCTCAGCAGTTTAGATGAGATTCCTGATCTAGTAATGAAGTGTTGCGTAGAGGAAATAGCGAAACCATTATTGAATATTTATAACAGCTCTTTTGAGACAGGAGTTTTCCCAGATAATTTAAAAACAGCTAAGGTTAGGCCCCTTCATAAAAAGGGGTCCCAAGATGTGTTACAAAATTACAGACCAATTTCTATGTTATCATCACTCTCCAAGATTTTGGAGTAGCCAATGTTCAATAGAATTAGTAATTTTTTAGAGAAAAATAAAATTCTCATGGATACACAACATGGTTTTAGGCGAGAAAAATCCACTGAATCTGCAGTTTGCTCCCTAGTTGAAAAAATTATTGCTGCTATTGAAAAGGAAGGGAAATCAATAGGTTTGTTCCTTGATCTAACGAAGGCATATGATGTGATTGATCTTGATATACTACTGAGAAAGTTAGAGGAGCATGGTATTAGAGGAATAGCTAATGCATGGTTTAAAACTTACCTATTGAATCGATCATAAGCAGTAGAAATTAGCAACCTAAATAAAGAACATCTCAGTATAGAAAGATGTCAATCTACGCAGAGGAAGGTAGAACAGTAAAAGCAAATAATAACAGAGATCTTCAGGAAAAAGTAAATGGGAATATAAGGAAATTGACATATTGGTTTGAGGTAAATAGACTGCTATTAAACACACAAAAAACTGTTGCTATGAGCTTTCATTTGAGTCATCATAGAAATGTGGTAAAACCACAAATAAAACTGGACAATGAAATCATAAAATATGAAGATCAAACTAAATTTCTGGGGATAATTATTACAGAAGATCTTAAATGGGAAACACACATAAATATGTTAACCAAGAAACTAAGTGTGGGATGTTACATATTGAGTACATTGAAAAGGGTAACAAGTGCACAAGTTCTTAGAAGTGCTTACTTTGCATACATTCATAGTCATATAAGGTATGGAATAATGTTCTGGGGGGCATCAACAGAATCTGAAAAAGTTTTTCGGTTGCAAAAGCGGGCCATAAGAATAATGACTGGCAAATCAAGTAGATCTCCATGCAGGGAACTGTTCAAAAAGTTAAGGATTATGACTGCAGCAAGTATGTATATATTAGGAGTCATCCATCATATCAGACGAATAAGGCATCAACTACCAGATAACCAAGAGATTCATTATCATAGTGCAAGGCAGAAAGAAAATCTACATGTGCAATATTGCAGAATGAATCTAGCCAAAAACAGTGTAAATCATAATGGAATAAAACTGTACAATAGACTACCACTTAATATAAAAAACATTGAAAATATAAATCTGTTTAAGAAAAAACTCAAATTGTACCTATTAGAGAATGCATTTTATTCGGTTATGGAATATGTAAATCGATAACTTTGTGAAGTCTGACTAATTAAGGCTGTATGTGTATGTGTGGTGACCTTAAATGCTGTATGGGTGTGTGTGTGTGTGTGTGTGTGTGTGTGTGTGTGTGTGTGTGTGTGTGTGTGTGTGTGTGTGTGTGTGTGACCTTTTATTTTATTGTTATATTCCTATTGTAACTTGTTGACGATTCCATATCATGTATACATGATCCGAAGGATGAAATAAATGAATATGAATAAAGTTGGGCATCACTGAGCAGCATCATCAAATGGCTTGACATGCTCCTATATGGAGACAGTACATAACTGAGACGTTTTGGTGAACAGAACAAATTCTAGAATCAGAATTTTATATTGGTGTTTTGGAATTCTTCAATGTTTACATTTTTTAATGTGAATATTTTCCAATGTTATCAATCTTGCTTTACTATTCAATATTTTAATATTTTTTTCTTGTTTCCCGGCTCACTTCAAAATGTGGTATTATGCATAATATAATCATAACAATGCAACATTTTTCTCAGAATGTGTGGCACAACACATCTGCCAATTGTCATAAATATGATACACTGGAAAGAATGGTGGTGTGTTTACATGGTTTTCTCAAACCCATTCCTACAAGAGCTTCATCTTACATCTACTTTATGTTAATTGAGATAAACATTTGTAGAAATTATTTCACCACACATTTTGTTGCAGGTATAAGGGAAATAGATACAGTAGGCTTAAGTGTTAGTCCAATTTTTAAACATGGGTTGGTATGTGATGAGTTAAAAATTCTGTCCTGTTTGCATGATGAAAAAATTGATGACTTAGTTCTGAAATACCAAGTTTGGTTTTTAACACATATGCATTGTACATACACACAGACCATTTTGTAAAAATGCTTTTTTATATTCAGGGAGTCTCAAAGTGAGTACTTCCAGGAAATCTCGGTATCAAAGAGTTGGGTAAGCTGGAATACTTCTTTCATTTACTATATGCAAGTAGCAGAAAAGTGAAACAGAACTCTTGGATAAAAAGCAGTTTTAGCACTCTTGAGTAGTCTTTTAAGAGGAGAACTTCTTAGTGTGATAGATATAAACAAAGCATACAGAATCAGATGAACTAGACTCGTCAGTTTGTCTGGAACAATTTTTTTTAAAATTAATGTCCTCCAACATGTCATATCGGATGGTGAATGAATGAAACGGGTGAAATGATCCTCAAATGTACCTGAGGTACATGGAGCTTTAAGTTACCCGACATTCATCTTCTCAGGATAAGGGAAAACCTCAGGAAAAAACCTTACCCGATAACTTACCCTAAGCGAGATTCGAACTCGCGACCTCTTGAATGCGAGGCAGACACGCTAACCATTACACTACCGAGGCGGGCAGGAATGATGGGTAATGAAGCTCAACTGGTAGAATCATTGTCATGATAAGCTGACAAACCATGGTTTGAATCGTGGTCATGATCCAAAATGTTCTTATCTCCTTTCACCCTTTTTGTGAGGTTTGAAATTCCATTAATTTTACATACTCAAAATAAAAAAGCTCATGGCATTATGACAGAAGGGGGCTAAATGCAATGCAGTAATAACTGTGACCAAAAAGGTCACATGTCATCCAGCTATTGTTAATTTCCAAGCAACTTTCTGTAATCCTGCCTGGTCAATATTGGTAAGAAATAGAAGATTGGTACAAAAATGATCTGAAACACCACAACTCATTCCTAACAAAATACAGACATGTAACTGGTAAAAATGGATAAAAATATTTCCAAAGTTTCTAATCTACCATCAATGCATAGAATAACTGGCCCCAACAATTATTGACATGAATCTGTGATAGATGTTTACAGCTAAATTTGGCAAATACCTTGAACTAAGCTTGGGTATTAAAATACCTAAGATGAACACTGTCCTTTATGAGATCATGCAAGATATAATGTAAGTTGATTTACTATTATGCTTAGTGTTCAGTAATAAAACTCTTGGGACATATTTTAAAATGAAAAACACTTGTGCGGAGTAATTTTCTTTCTGACCAGCAAATGTGTTAAAAAAACAAACTACACACCTAGTATCACTCCATGCTTGACACTTCTGAAGCTATGGAGAAAATTCCTCTCTTACCCTATTCTGGTTGCCCAGCCATTTACTTTTGATACGAGTAGTTCAAGAAACTGGCAATTAAGGGATGTGCCAAGACTAGGCTTTCACACCCTTTGCAAAAAATGAACCCTCACATCACACTACCCTCCACTTAATAATGATCCATTTCCCCTTATCTCCATTCAGGTTTTGCTAGCCACCATTTATACCCAATGTTATCCTAACCACATGCTGTCTTTCACTGCACTAGTATCGAAAGTTAAAGAGATGCATTGGAGCTGACTATTGACATTTATTTTTAAATAAATAATTATTAAAATATTAAGCTTATTCATAATTTTTGCTATTTTAAGTAGAAAAAGCTTGATAATACAGGCAGTTCTGTCAAAGCTTCTTTTCATTCACTTCTTGGGCCATACAGACAGACGTCACTACTGTATCAACAGTTCCCTCCATTAAAGCCATGAATTGGTATTACTTGGTTTCTTTTAAGTAAACATTTTCTTCTCAGCCTACTCACAAGCAAACGCTTTGTGACCTTTTTACTCAGCTATTGCTCATATGTAGGGCTCTGAAGTTGAAGACCCATCAATTGCATAAAAAGACCTTAAAAATACCTAAAATATAAAGAAGCACCTAAAAGTTGGAAAAAATGACATAAAGCGGTGGCCCAAATTAATTAACGCAGTAGTGCCCACGAGTACCATTTGGTATCAGTGTGTCTGATGTGTATTCAGAAGCCTGCATTGCTGTGCAGCATCCTGTAAACAGATGTTACAATTGTCATTTTATTCACTATAGGTTGGAGCACACACCGTGATAGTCTGTTTATGCTAATAACAACTGGAGTGGATTTTAAGGCTTTATATTGCATTGCCATGTGGCAGAACTACGCTGTCAGATGGTTGTAAGTAATTTGCATACTCATGTATAATTTTGTTAGAAATAGAGTTACTTATGATATGAATGCAAGTAAAATGAAATCAATAATATGACTGAACAGTAAGATCCAAAACTTGATGATACCATATAGTATCACCAGTCATTTATGTTAGCAAATTTAAAACTTCTCTACAATGTGTAGCTGTACTTCTTGGGTGCTTCATTATACATATCTAAGTATTTTATTGTAGTTAATTATCTTTAAGCATGATGAAAAGTTGTTTAAGCTCATATTTTCATTTTTCTCAATTATTTCATGGTGCTTTATTATTATCGGAAGCCTTGGATAAGCTACAAGAAGGTGACATAGGTTGATGATATATTTTATTGAGCCACCTGAGACATGCATCGACACAGATGAAGATTCTGGCAACAAGGATAAAGGAGGTACAACTCAGTATGCTTTTGGAAAGGAGAATGGTGTGCTTTTAGTCTGTGGAAAGATAATTCTGTTGTTAACATGGCCTCAAGTACTAGAGTAGCTTCTGTTGGAAATGTGAAATGATTTCACAGAAGGAAAAAAGAATATGATTCCTCGTCTGAACTGTATTGTAAAATACAACAGCAACATGGGTGGTACGGATGGATCAAGGTATAGCCCAATACTATGTTAGTATTTGTGCCAAGAAATGGCACTGGTCTATTATCACATGACTGTTTGAAATCGCAGTAAGAAATCATTGGTTTTCATACAGGCAAAATCACAAGGAAATGACAACTAGAATTCTGTAGGAAAGTTTTCAAGTATGTCTGACATGTTACGCTGTTGCACCAAAGTATGCCGGTAGGTGTGTTTAATGCCCACTTTTACTACTACAGCATTGCAGGCTGTGACACTGATGATACATGGAATGAAGATGGAGCCCTGGTGGAATGAGATGGTGGGGGAAACCGGAGAACCCTGAGAAAACCCACCCCAGCACCGCATCGTCCACCACTAATCCCACAGGATAGATCTCAGTCGCAACATACTGCCGGACTTGAGATATGACAAATTAGATCATCTGGTTGTTCAATGTAACAGAAGATGGTGTGCTGCAGTTGGATCCAAGTCATTTGGAAGAACAATGTGCTGTAAACGCAATGTAGGATTGTGTGTACAGTGCTTTAGAAATTTTCATTCAAGATAATAATTAACTTCTTACAGAAATAACACTTCTAACACATGCATTTTATAGTATATTCTCTTACTAAAGTGTAGTGTTAGTGGCCGGTATAACGTATGGTATCAGTCAATTATTCAAAAGTGGAATAAATGTTTTTGAAAAAAAAAAAAAAAAACAACATATTTCCTACTTTCCTGTGTGTTATGGGAGAAAAAAAAAAAAGATTTAAATCAAATGGGTATTAATGGGTTAATAATTTCAGTTTCAATAACATTTATCTTTGCTAATGGAAACAATACAGAACATTCATTAGCACTTTGTACTAATGGAAGTTGTGAATTTCTTTTCACTGTAGCCTGGGAGGCTGCTCTAGCATATTTCTCATGCCCAATATTCTGCTGGACATGGAACTGCTTTTCTGCACTATCTTTCACCTTGCAATACTTGCAGAAAAGAATACTTACATCAGTAGAAAATACCCCTGCTCCAATTTCAGGTACAAGTTATCACAAAAAAGAAATTTTACTAGGCTTAGTTTTAGCCATATTTACAATCATGATTTCTTCCACAAACTGCGAAATTGCAGGCAAACATAAGGTGAATACAGCCTATCCACTCCTACCATGTGGTCAAGGTCATTTCTGGACAAAAATAACAGAATATTTAGAGAAGCTTTGCAGAATGTACACATCCCTATTCTGGTGCTTATGGCATGAACACAATAGAAAGGGTGCTCTGAACTACCTGTTGTAGCCAGTCTTAGCAGTGCATAGTAGTTAAAAGAAATTGAGATTAGATTCTGTTGGAGTGTAAAAAGACAGTCAAAAGAAGGCAAAGTTGAAAAAAAAAGGCTGTTAAACAAAATAAAAAGGCTAAAAAAGGGCATTTAAACCACAAAACACTGTAAAAGCCAGAAAAGGACAAATAAAATCCACCATTTTCTTGCATGTAATGACCCATAATTAACATATATTATGTTTTTTGTTTTTTTTTAGTGTTTAACTCCTGCTTTTACTACATACGGCACTGCAGGCGGTGACGCTGATGATACATGGAATGAAGATGGAGCACTGGTAGAATGAGATGGCAGGGGAAACCGGAGAAAACCTGCTCCAGCGCCGCTTCATCCACCACAAATCCCACATGCAGTTGCCTGGGATCGAACCCGGGCTGCATTGGTGAGAAGCGAATGGTGTAACCACTCGGCTACGGCATAGCATATATTATGTTGGGGCTCATCTTCAGACATTAGGAGGGAAAAAGAAGAAACCTCAAGTTCCTTGCCCTACTCATATGATATAAATAAAGACATGTCTTGAGAGGTAGAACTGGAACTTAAAAATTCAATGCCACAACTGGGATTTGAACCACAGACCTTCTGCTTACCAGGCGGCTGCTCTAACCATTGAGCTATTGTGACAAACTGCCAGAATGGCATTAAATTCTCAAACCAGTTCTTGCTCGCTTTTACTTGTGATTTCTTGAGTTACTTCCACAGGTATCTCAGCTAGCTCAACTTAAGTTGAGAAGCATACTGGCTCCTAAGCGAAAAATAAAAGTCTGTGTTGCATTCACATGACTTTCTCTACTCACTCTTCTACAAACAATTCTGACAGGAAATTATTATTTATTTATGTTGGATCTTATTCTTGATATCTAATTTTGCTTAATTGAGATAAACTTTCATTATGCATTTACATATTTCATTTCACACTTTTGACAATGTAAAAAAAGTTTCATGTTTCAAGTTCCTTGGTCTGTTTTTAATATTCAACAACTTACACCAAATACAAAGATAAGTGAAGCTTAGTCTCTAAATTACTATTTGTTGCAGCATGTACGTATGTACATATGTGGTGGCTTTGAAATTCCATGCACTTTGCATGACCACCAGAATTAAAGAGAAAAAAGAAAAGGAATAACAACTTTCCATTGGACAAAAGTATGAGGGTGGTTTGAAAAGTTCTCAGAATCACCACTTCAGGTCAGCACTAGCCCAACGAGTTGTTCATGTGACATTCACTTGACTGTTGCCTGTAAACATGTGTCACAGTGCTCTTGGAAGAGAGCTGTGGCAGTGACGTGGCTGTTGTTGTGCAAAGATGTGAAGAAAAAAAAAAAAAAAAAAAAAAAAAAAAAAAAAAAAAAAAAAAAAAAAAAAAAAAAATCAACATTCGAGCAGTGATTAAGTACTTTGTAAAGAAAGATATGAAAGCAAAGGACATTCATGCCAATTTTCATAATATCTGGGGGACTCTGCTCCTTCATATTCAAGTGGATAAACTGCAGTGGTAAGCCAAGATGTGTCACTACACCAGAAATTATTGCAAAAAGTGCACAAAATGGTCATGGAGGGTCACCGATAGAAAGTGTGAGAAATTGCTCAAGTTTGCCAGATGTCACTTGCAAGATGGGTGCCGCTACACTGGATCAAAAACACATGAGAATGGAAATAATAGAACAGTGCTTGGTTCATTTTAGCAGAAATGAACAAGATTTTTTTTGCGGTGGTTTGTGATCACCAATGAAACTTGAGTCCACTACTATAGCCCAGAGATAAAACAACAGTCAAAGCAGTGTAAACATGTTGATTCTCCACCACACCAAAAAAAAAAAAAAAAAAAATTCTTTCGGCCAGAAAGGTCATGGCATCAGTGTTCTAAGATGTGAAGGGGATTCTGTTTATAGTTATCTCCCCATTGTGCAAATGATTCCTGGAGAATACTATGCTAACCTGCTGGACCAATTACAATAAAAGATATGTGAAAAAAAGGGCTAGGTTTAGCAAGGAAGAAAGTCACCTTCCATCAAGACAATCCACACCCGCACACATGTGCTGTCGCCATTTGCAAAATTACATGAACTAAGGTATGCATTGTTACCACACCTGCCTAATTCACCTGATATGGCTCTGTCAGACTTCCATCTCTTTCCAAAGCTGAAAATGTTCCTTGGTGGATGAAGATTCACTTCACACGAAGAATTGATAGCTGGAGTTGACAACTATTTTGCAGGCCTGGAGGAATCTCATTTTCGATAGGATATCAAGGCACTGGAACATCGCTGGACCAAGTGCATTAATTGCATTAATCTACTGTGCATTCTCAGACTGACCAGGCCACCCCATGGGAGCAAGGGACTGGGTGAGCTCTTCGCCAGAGTTGTATGTAAACGACCAGCAAGTCATGGGTATGGAACACTAACTACTGTACTAACTTACATTAGGCTTATCTACATCACAACAGATGTTGAAATTGATGAACTTCAACATGAACACATTCCCTATATCTATGAAAACAATTCTGGTTTACTGGCAAAAGTTCATTTGACTGATTGCCTGTATTTCTCTCATGATATTGTCCTTCAATTCTTACTCTTGTAACATGAACATATTTTATGCATACACTTTATTTTTATGTTCACCATAAATAAAATTTGCATGGAGGTAGGTCAGGGGAACGAGATGGCCACAATCCTTGACTAATTATTCTGTCCCCATACGCTCTTTGCAATTCATGCATAGGATTCCCAGCAGTGTGTGCTATAGCTGAATCCTGTTGAAACTAGTCACACAATATTTCATTTCTTGTTAGTTGCAGAAAAATAATTTTAAAATAGAATTTACATAAACTGTAAATCAACTGTTGGGTCATAAATATGATGTTGATAATTCTACACATGGTGAGGAACTGCATGAATAATATGGTGATTTTCGGTAGCCCAGTATCAATTGTTCTGAGTATGAATGTGACCTTGAAGATAAAACCATGCTTCCTCAGTGAAGAACGTTAAAGGTGGGTCCATGTCATCATTAAGAATGGACTGCTAAAACCAAATTGCAATAATTAACCCTACTTAAAGGATCTTGCGGTTGTAAAGCTTAAACTTTTAAGTTTCATTGTCACAAAACCTGACGTCTTGGAAATGTTAAACGCTTGTGCCGAATGTCTCAGTGATTTTTATTTATGGGGAACATGAAAGAATAAAGTGTAAGCATCAAATCTGCATATGTTATAAGAATTGAATGACAATATCACAAGAGAAATACAGGCAATCAGTCAACATGAACTTTTGCGAGTAAACCAGAATTGTTTTCAGAGATATAGGGAATGTGTTCACGTTGAAGGTTATCAATTTCAACATCTGTTGTAAATCTAATGCAAGTTAGTACAGTAGTTAGTGTTCTGTACCCATGACTTGCCAGTCCTTTATGCACAACTCTGGCAGAGAGCCCACACGTCCTTGTCCGAACTGGATGGTCCGGTCTGTCTGAGAATGCACGGTACAAGGAAATTACACTGAAAAATAAAAATAATTTGTGACAAGTACTTTTTTCTGCTTTGTTCTGAGAATTTTTCAACCCACTCTCGTATTTGAAAATATAAAACAATTACAAGGAATATCTCAAACATGGTTAACTTTACACAAACAAAAAAGAACGAGAGAGAGAGAGAGAGAGAGAGAGAGAGAGAGAGAGAGAGAGGCAGAGAAGATACAAATTGTGTGCTTTAATGTGATCTACACTTTTTATTTTGTAGTAAGATTTTATCTACCTCTTATGATTTATCTAATGCAAAGGTCATTCAGAACAATGAGGGCTTCAGAGACTATTCTAAGAAAATTCAAGATAAACAGTTCACATGGAAATATTGTCATGAAGGAGAATGTCACTTAGCGTCTCCACCAGATGTGAGCTAAATGGTACCTCGACCAGATGTGATGGGCAAACCGTGCCTGCCACCAGGTGTAACACGCAAAGAAAGACAGCACCTGCACCAGATGTGATGGTGCTTAACACTAGAACCCCGGTAGCGGTCATTTTGACCGTTCTTGATATTTAAATAAGTTTAGTTCCGCCGGTTTTTTAAAACAAAGTTTGGCCTTTCATGACTTTTTCTGATATAACCTCTAGTTTTATAATAATTTTCGGCATGTCATCGTTTACGTGGGTGTTTTTTCATGTTTGACCATGAACCCCGGAGACGATCATTTTTGACCGTTACAATTTTGTTAGGCTTTCTCTCGCACTGTTGTTGGATTTCTCATTGTCACTAATCTGCTTTGTCCGTCTTCATACCAACTGCTCATTATAGTAGTGTACGTTGTGAATCTGCCTGCAAGATATCTCATGGTTTGAAACCAGATGAGATCAATCCTAGCTATATTTCATGATATACCAGACGATGTATCAGAAGGTGATCTTTTTGAAGAGCGTGGTAGTGGTGAAGATGATTATCAACCTCCAGCTGATTCAGAACAATCGGAAGATGAGTCGTTCAGTGAAGATGATTTGAATGGTAAGTTTATTCTGCTTGCTTTAGATATTGCATAACATGAATCTGCATTCCTAATAGGTGCATTTATGTAGTTATTCATTTCCTTTTTTTGTACACAATATAAATATATATTTTCTTTATTTATTTGTCTGTTTATTTATTTTCAGAAAATCAAGTTCAGGGTAACATTTCCTGTAATTCTCGTGCTGCGAGGGAGGTAAGAAGGTATGGGCATAGCTCAGTACAACCATCATTTTAACATTACTTGCAGCACTGTGCAACTCCATCCAATTTGACTACGTCACAAGCGGCAAATGAAAATAGAATGCCTACTAGTAATACTACAGCTTCAAGGTAACGCAACCACTTCAACACAACCAATAAGAAGAGGCAGAAAAGGCAACATGAAGAGGAAAAACTTCCTGCACTTACAAATAGAGATGAGGGTATTGAGTGGCAGATTATCAATCCAGGTCGCAATCCTGGTAGAACAGAGCAACATAATGTGAAAGAAAAATGTAATGGCAGAGTAAGTCATCAAGCCAGACTATTACAGAAATGTGATTTAGTATGTCAACAAAATCAGCCTATTCGCAACTCAGTTAATGCTGTATGTTACCTCTACTTCTTCCTCTACTGTTTTACATATTTTCATTATTTTACTTTAGACACAAGTGTCTATGGAATGTTGCATTCATTCACTCAAGAGATGCAATCAAGCTCCATCAAGAACTAGTCCAGCAGCTCTATGGGGCCATGTGTGAGGCAACAACATGAAGTCTCAACTCTTTTCATTTCTTATCTAGCATAAAGTTAAATGGAACAACTTTCAATAATGCAAAACTAAAAGCATCGAAGAAATATTGAAGGTTTATCTCAGTGTTAGACATACTTTGATATTGAGTATCAAGGTCCTAATTATAACAGTAACGGTACCCCATAAATACATTGTAGTTAAACAAGTTGTATCCTATTCGTAGCTATAATCTCAAAGTATTTATTGCATGATATGGCCATTTCCTCTCCTGCATGCTGTATCTATGCTTGCATTGACATGGACAAGTGGTTACTAATGCAGTCCTCCTTTGCTACTGAGCATTGTAGAGCCATGGTAATGCATGCAACTTGCATTTGGGAAGTCAAGAGTTCAATTCCATGACCAACCTTCCTGACCCATGGGTTTCTTTCGGGGGTTTCCCAGAGTTGCCAGGCAAATGTTTGGAAATTTCCCATTCCTTCATTTCTTTTCATCTTTATTCCATCCAGTCTTTTCAGGGTTGAAGTGTTAGTAATGGGCTATGGCAGCCTTGTGGGAACTTTGCACACTGTAACTAATTTTCTCAGCATATGGATGGTAATGTGGTTGCCTGCCCTGCTGGGGCGGGCTGGTGATGAACCCCATGTGACTGGTAGCTGCATCGCAAGCCTGGTGCTGGGATTAAAAAAATTCCAGCTCAATATTAGGGATCCTCATGCTGGCTTGCGTCCCGCCTGGTTCCAGCACACCTGCAGAATGCTGTATTTCTTCCCTTTCTCCCTGGAGTCTGAATACAATAACCTGTCTGTAAGGTTCAGTGTGAATCTCTGCCAACCTAATCCAATTCCCCTTCGCTCATCTTTCACTATTCTAGGTCCATGAAATAGATTCGAGATGCATGCAGTAGACTTGTAGCTACTTGAGTGTGCAGAAAGGGATCATTGACAGTTCTCTTAAATTTTTGTAGCTGTGTTAAAATGTTTAATTATTTCTGATTCTGTATTGTGCATCACACCACTTTATACTATGTGTTTCTTATATTTTGGTTTAGGTTTTCTTTGCCTTATGTTCTTATTATGGCAAAAAATGATAAGGATATTGGAGACCTGATTCAGCTTTTAATCATTCTCAGAAAACCAAGAAATACTTGGAAATAGTCTATTTGGTTCTTCTTTAGCGAGTTTATCCAGTAAATGAAGATAAGCTGGAGTATGCAACACATTTTCAAACTTAATATGATAAAACAAATTGGTTACTGAGTTGCAAAGTTCTGTTTTGTCAGTCAACAGAACAAATATACAGGCAAACCACAGTTTTACTAATTTGAATGCACTATAAATTCCTATTATAAGGAAATGAAAATGTTCTTGTGCATTTTAGAGCTAGCCTACAACTTTTTATGTTTGGACGAAGAAGAATAGGCCTGCAATTTTATTAGCAAATGAAATCTGTTTAACTTCATAGCCAAGCTGTGGCTATTTTAAAAGGATTGATTGTATAGGGTTTTTGGCTAAACAAGAGCTTCCATTTAGGGGCCATGATGAGTCTACTGAGTCCTTAAATAACAAAGTTTCTTAAATACACCTTCTTAATGAATATGATGCTATACTAGAAAACTCCCTAAAGGAAAATACAGCTTTTTGTGGACATCCTCTACAGTTCCAAATGATCTAATAAATTTTCGTATTTTGAAAGTGACTAGATACTGTCGAGCAGGAAATAGCTGAATCTGAATTCATCTCAACTCTTCCAGATTAAGGCAACAGATTCTGTTAATGTGTCACAATTATTACATACCTGAGACACCATGAGCGTTGGCAGACTTTTTCCCAAGGGGGGCCCACATGTTGGAAGTTTGCAATCAGATAATATTAATTCATTATTTTATTGTTAAAATTTATAATACTTGTTCCAAGTAACTGTATTAATTTGTGCTAAATAAAAATTGTTGTTTACATCAAAATTAAAATAATAGTTTAACAGTCAGTAATTGATTGCACCTTAAGTTCACCAACTCCCAAGGGGGGGCCGCGGCCCTCCCTTAGCGATGCCCATGTGAGACACATGAAATATAAAGGGTAACCTCAAGAAACTTTTACTTGTTTTCGATGCAAGTGCAGAGATCTGCTGAAGCATTATGTAAACATGTCAAAATTAACAAGGACTTAGATTTTGAATCAAAATTTATTGAAAGACCTATGATGGAACTGCAGTCATGGTAGCACAAATAACTGGCCTCCAAGCTGGCCAGAGGAGATATGTGCTTGAGCCAATGTACCCACTGTTTTAAATTTAGTATTACAGCATTCTTCTTCTGCAATTAAGGACTGTGATATAGTTATTAAAACACTATTTGGGTTAGCTACATTTTTTTAACATCTTCAAAAGAACCCAGTTTACAGAGAAAAAAAAATACCCTGGTGAATCTCCTACCCAAGGGAATTTCTGTCCACTACACGTGGACAGATTTTATGGAATAACAAACAAGTTTGTATTTGAATGCTCAGAGAACTGTGAAGATTGGAATTCTTTATGTATATCACAGCCTCAAGCATATATTATTGACACCAATCAAGAAAGGGATTGACAGTATTATGTGCACGAAGACAGTTGGATTACACTTGGAATGTACAGCGGGTATTACTTATATTTGTATTTGAAGACAGTAGTAAAATAGTGAATCTAAATGCAAAGGACAGAACATGCAAGTATATATCGCTGTAAAAATTTACATTAACAAAAGAGACATACCTGTGAAATATTGATGCTTATTCTAATGGGAAAATGCCACTGATATCCGAATTGTTTCTTGCATCATTGCTGCTGTTGCTGAAACTACCCACCGAAATGACAAGCTGTTCTATCCTTCCTTCTAAAACTCATTTTCCGATGTACTTATTACACCCTTGATTTGAGTAACCACCTTTTCACAGTTTTCAGCTTTTACTGCTGTTAGAGCATCTTCTGTAAAATGTACAAATGAACTTGTCAGCATACAGCAAACTCTGATTGCAAGCTGGCACTACAGGAAGGCATTGTATATACTGCAGCAAAAACAGAAGATAAAACATACAGTTTATGTTGCTGCTGGATTGCTCGTCAGGCAAATGCTAATCATGTGTTCAATATTGACAACACTGGTTTCACGTGTACCATTGCTATGGAAACATTATAGCTCTTACTGGTTCTTTTTATTGCTATGGTGACTGCAATGACACGTCCATCCCCTCCTGTTCATTTAGACCTTTCCACCACATGGTAACTGTCAAGCACCTTCCTAATTGGCACTGAGTATAGTAATATTTTATCAAATGTCAAGAACTGTTTTCTGGTGGAAGTTTTCTTAAGGATATTTTGCCATACATACATACATACTTTTCAATGTACTTTAAAAAAAAAAAAACCTTAATATTGAATAATGTAATAAACAAATATCATGAATTTAACAGCTTTCGTTACAAAGAAATGTTAAAATGTAAAAACGCAAAAACATTATGTGGTGACAAACATGAAAATAGGCAGCTTTACTATATCTTGATAATATATGAAATCAAATAGCTGCAATTTGGTACTGTTACTAAGTTGCAATTTATGACTTCTGATTGAAGACAAATGTTCCTCTTACAAGTCTAATTTTCTTGACATCCTATTAAATAAAGTCAATAACAGTCCATAAGCTATTTGACTTTGTTAAGCTACGAAATGAGCTTATTGCTCTCTATTCCTCCCAATTTTGAAAATAAGCCTGACTGTCCATGAGCTGCTACACTATACCAATAATATTCATAAAATTTTGAGTGAAACTTGCAAACTCTTTAATTCTGTCTATACCAGCAACTACTGATCAATAGAGATCATTTTCAGCATTAAGAATACACAATTATGTCAAACAACTCAATCCCAAGAAAGATAGAATTTGCTTGGAATATTATCCATTGGAAAAGAACTGCTTTTGAAATGGATATCACTGTCCTTGTTTTATGACAATGTCATAAAGGAATTTACTGCTCCAAATACAAGAGCAGAATTCATGTTTTAATAATCTGTGATATAGTGAAGTTCATGGTGTGGATTTTAAGAGCAGCATATAAGACCGGTACCTAATTAGCATCATAAGCAAAGTGAGGAGCAGTGACTGGCAGAGGTCCTGGCCCTGTAAGCCAACTTTCCTGACAGCACCAGTGTGATGCTGATCATATCACCTGCCAATATCAATTGTATGATTGCCCACCTCTGCCATGCATACGTGGGTGAAGGCCAGCAGTCAGATTGACAGGCCCAGGACCATTATGGGCTGTAATGCCACAGAATTTGACTGATGGTGAAGTTCACACTAAATCATTTCGACTTTATGAACACAAATAGATATTTCATTACATTAACCAAACATAAGAGAAATTCTTCAGCTCCAATTATTTAACAATTACCTGGAATTATGCCTAAGATACTTTATTCTTCATGGCAAGTTTAATGGCGCCAACATTCACAAGTTTTATTATTTAAAATGAATGATTCATAATTGATGCATTATTCTTAGCTCAATGAAACAGGTATATAGATATTCCTATTTATCAAATGCCTTAGTTTAAAATATTGTCATGTAGGACTTGAAAAGGACAGTGTCCTCTACCAGATTTTATGGCAGTGGTTACATACCAGATGTAATTTCAATAGCATCGATGCCAAAAGTGGCGAAGGTGAATATCACTAGCATCTTCGCCAAAGGGTAATCTACCATGACTGGAAGGAAGTGGAGGAAGTCTAGCTCAGGATACTTTCCAAGGGTGGTTGGGGATGTGACGAAGGTAACCCTACTGAAATAGACATGTAATTGGTATAAAGATGGTTTAATCTACATAAATAAATTTACTACTCTACATTACAATGAAAGAAGAGCAAAGAGTGGTCAGTTATAGACAGCTGTTGGTTTTAACTTTACAGAGATGCCTGGCTCCCAAGTTACATCCTGGAAGAGATATTTAAAGATCAGTGTCGCATGTTCATCTTAGCACATGAAATTCGCTCTCCACTAAGTAAATATTTGGGGACTTTAGATATCAGTTGATAAGGTAGCTGAGCAAAGCCTTTGTCAGCAGGTCAGCTAAGCTAACTCCACATGTACATTGGGAGAGCATGATTCCCAAAGAATTGCAAAATCTGCTCCTGGTGCATGAGCTTCCAGGAAATGATTTGCATGTATGTTAACAGGAAGTCCCATGTCTAGACTTGAATAAATTATGTTCCAAATATCTCAATTCTATAAATTTAGACTATCAGAAACCTACAAAAATACAATTGTTACAGTATTAGTTACGCAGCATGCCTTTTATCAAAATCCAGAAAATGCCTCCAAATTGTGTGACTATGCATGTTTTATCCCTGAATAGTCTTGTTCTTTACTCTTCTGGATTTTTCTTTATTGATTGTATCACTTGAATGAATTTTATAATGAGTTAAATTTCTATGGCTGCAAGCTATGATTGTAGGCTGACACAAAAAAAAAAAAAAAAAAAAAAAAAAAAAAAAAAAAAAAAAAAGGAAAAGAAAAACACACATTTCAAGCTTCAAGCTGGTGTGTGCATCAAGTAACACAAAAGGTTGTGGAGGGGGGAAGGAGGGTGAAGGGTGTTCCATAGAAAGAACTTTATATCCTGGAATGAAATGGAGCTGATCAATAGCTAACAGTAAACCTGTTGCATTTATGATGAAACAAGAAGGTAATTTCCCTCTTCATTCATGCAATAGATCTAAATAATGTTACTGTTTGCACATGTGCAAGAGCAACCACCTCTTTACATAACGATGTTATGTCTCAAAAATCAAGGTTTTCGCCAAGGAACAACTGATACTACTAAAATCTGTCTTTTAATTAGCTGAAAATGAAAATTAGCAATATCATAGCAATTAGTTAAACTCCCTTGACGAAAATCATAGCATGTTATTTCTCATTTACAGGTATACAGATAAAAGGATTTCACAGTATTATTTACAACATACAATGCAAATATTACAGCAAAATTTTCAAATCAATTTTCTGTCTAGTGTGCACACAAAGCATGACTGACTATTGTTCTTTCATTTTTCATGTTATTCTGGATTGTTTAATGAACAAAAATTAATGTAAAATTCTTATATTTAGTTTCATTTCTGTAATTTCTTTATTGAAAAGAAATTGGTGCAGCTATTTCAACTTAATCTGCATATTAAAATTAAGACAAAAAGATAAAGAACTTCTATGAATACTTTCACACACATACATACTTGCATACCCTCAGTAATTCTGTCAGATCCATCTTTTTTTTTTCCCCCTAGCAGATGATGTGAGGAATGTAAAGCAAGGTAATACACTGCACACTTATAGGGGGGGGGGGGGGGGGGGTGAGAAAGAAAACTCAGGTTACATTCACATGACTTTCTCCACCATCATTTATTTCTCTCTCTCTCTTTGACAAACTATTAGAAAAACTTAAATGCTTATTTTTCTATCCATTTCTGTTAACTGAGACAAATATTTGCAGAAATGATTTCATTACACACATTGTACATACAAGGGGGGTAAAGAGTCTGAAGCAATTGTGAATCAAGGGTGGGTCACTGTGAAATCCATACTCTTGTGTATAACATTGGAGGGGGAAAGTGATGTACTACTTAAAAAAATCATGGATTAAAATATTGCAAAATGCCAAACCAGAGCAAAAAATCTGATGTGTTGCACTCACATGACTTTCTCTACTCTTGTACTAACCATTCTTACAAACTCTTATTCCTATATCTTCTTCATGTTAGTTGAGACAAACATTTGTACAAATTATCTTATTGCTTATTTCCTTGTAGGTGCAAGGGGAGTATTAGAACACAGTAGGCCTTGAGCGATAGTCAAATCTTTTAAAGCTTTGAGATCCTGTTCTCTTTGCACGCTTAACATATAAAAAAATGAACAATGATGTTCCATTTCATGAAAGTTTTAAGCTTTCCAAAACTGACAGAAATAATAAGGAATACCTTCGAAATGGTTCACTCTACAAAAAAATTTACTCAGACATAAATTGTGTGTTTTGGCAAGATCTACATTTTTTGTACAGTAAGATTTTGTCTCTCTTACAGTTTACAAGTTATTTGAAAGTCATCCAGAGCAAACAGGACTACATAGGCTATAGCCAGAAAATTTAAATATACATTTCATTTGTCATACAAATGTTTTAAACATATAGCATTTTAATCAAAATTGTTAGAGCCATTTTCAAGAAAATCAAAATTTTCGAAAAATCTTCGTGTCATATCCTTGAAAGACATTAAAGTTAAATACCAACTTTGGTTTTTAACCGACTTTTCGTTTTTGAGTTATGCTGTCCACAGACTGACATACAGACACAGACGGACCTTTTTCTAAAAATGCTTTTTTTGGATTGAGAGGGTCTCAAAACATATATTTCTGGTGAAATCTCGACATCAAATTTTTGGGTAGAATACAATACTTCCCCTACTTACCAGTAGTGAAAGTAAAAATGGGAATTGTTTAATGCCACAAAATCTTCTGACATAAATTGTGTGTTTTAGCATGATCCAGATTTTTTGTTTTTAGATTTTGTTCATCTTGGTTAACTCAAAAATATACAGAATTCATTCAGAATTGTGAAAACTTCTAGGCTAACTGTAGAAAATTCAGGATATAAATTTTATTAGTCATGCAAGTATCTTAAACACACTGCATTTTAATAAACATAGGTACGTTCCATGCAAATGATTGTTTAGGGTGGGTGGTCATTTCTTGGGGGAAAAAATATGCTGCATCCTGGTGGGGGGAGAATGAGAAGCACAGGAATTCTTTTTCAAAAATACTTATTTTCTTAGGAGGGGAATATATTGCTTCCTCTACCACATGTATGTAGTTGAGAAAGTAATGACATGAATTTTGTTTCACTGAAAAATCCAGTGCAGCTTGGATAGTTCGAAGCTGAAGGGATAACAAAAAAATTTGAAATACCCAAAAATTTGAATTACAAATCTTACATCTAAAATTGACATTTTAGCAATACAGGTAAATCCATCAGGATTTTCTGGTTGTCTCACTCTTTTTCGACTTTTTTCCATTTTCACTCGAAGCACTGCTTAAAATTTCCTCCTATCTCTTCAGATAAGTGCACAAAGTGTTCAGTGGTATCCCGTATTCTTTTGCAATTTCAGATTTTTTCTTCAAACCCTTTTCAACTTCTCGAATGATGGTGGCTTTTTCTGCAAAAGTTAGTCTTGTGCGTAATACTGGTTTACTGAGAGACATAGGATTGATCTGCAACACACTGAATAGTAGGAAGCTCAAGCGACAACTAAGGCGCACATGTCTTAAACAAGGGGATGTGGGAGCAGGTATAGAAGTTCAAGGCCAGCACTTAGGAAAGCTATTCCACCCCCAAACTGTGTTTCAACAAAACAAACCTGGAGCGATGACCTCTTTTGCAGAAACACATGGACAAAGTTATCATATTAAATTTTTGCCTTTAGATTAATTTTCGACTGACGTTTCTGAACAAAAACTTTGAATTAAGGACAATGAAATTTGAATTACATGTGATTTTTTTACATATCTTTAAATACAAAACTCAAGGAATCAAGAAAAGTCTTTGAATTAAGAAAGCTTGAGTTATCACTTTTCACATAATTTAACGAATTGTAAATGATATAGACAATATAATTGAAATAAAGTTCATGCATTAAGCTGATACTAGTTCCACTCTAGGTAAGATTAGTGAATAACAATTTTTTCTATCTGTAAATGTAATGTTATGTTAATAAAATTACATGTTTTCAGATTGAACAGTAGACTGAAAAGATTCACAGCTATGAGTGGTTTATGCTGCAGATATGCAACTCCATGCAGTGCACTTATTTACAGAGTGACCTTACTCAAGGTAAACAAACATCTGCTACCTGCAGAATGAGTTGTATCAACCTAAAAACGTGATTTTATTAACGTAACATTGCATTTAAAGAAATACGAATGTTATCACAATACATACCTAGAATGTTGTCTTATCATCCATTTAAGGAATGCACCTAATTTCAGATGTATTTTTGCAACATCTTTGACCAGGATAAGCCCAAAGCCTTCTTTAGCACTCTTTTCCATTTTCTTAATACTATAAACAACATTAAAGCAGAATAAGTTGGAACTCAATTCATTATTTGGTCATTTAGTGGAGAATTCAGCAATGGCACAATCTGTAGCAGTTCCCATCACAAATTTTACAAACAATTATCTGTTTTTAAATCTTCAGATGTTCTACTTCTTAGTCTAATTTTTTTCATGCACATTTGAGAAAATAAGTAGGATGTCAAGGTGTGCAATTTCTATATAACTTCAGGACCGGCTCAGGGAGGACGAGTCAAGTCAAGATACTTAAAACAGGTTGGAATTACACATCATGTGTAAATTCTAGTGATCTGGAGTTGTTTTTGTTAAGAAACTGGTGACAAATGAAAGCCAAAGTTGGTTGCTTTGAATGCAACTCATTGATGATTATCGATAAGAGATTCTGTGCATTGCAGGTGTTCAACAATAAGCATCACATTACAAACAGGAGTATTTCAAACCACTAACTTTAGTTTATTTGCTTACATTGGTGACGCATGAACCTTTTACTCAGTTATCTCCATAGTAGTATCCTGAGTTGCTGACTGTGATTTCAGCTACTTTTGTTAGTCTACTTTGTTAGCAACTACTGCTTTTAATTCCCAGAAACTCAATTGGAGGAAAGTTAACCTCCGAAATGCATTCCGGAAAATTATAAACGTAAGTGTTGTTTAGTGTTATTGACTCACCTTTTAAATTAAATCAATTGGAGAACTTTGAGTGAAATGCAGCAAGATGACACATCTACAACTGTTGCACGCAAAATGAGCATCCTGTCACATGCAAACCATTTCTTCACTTAAGGGGAGATGGTGGCAAACAGGTCTCATAAATGGCAATTTTGGATTTCAGTCTAATTTTTTTATTTCTTTGTCTTTAAAATATTCTTTGTTTCATGAAACTCCAACAATTAGTTTTTCTGATATATCACTTTTTTATTTTTTTAAAGACTGCACCATGCCAGTATTTAAATGTCACACCCACATCATAAACTGTCAACTGACAGCACACCATAACATTGTCTATGCCCAAGTGGTCCTGAAATCTAGTGTAAATTTAACAAAGCAAGCTATTACAGGGGAACAGTATTGTGATGCCAGCCACAGTGCACAACAAACGACAGTCAGAGTCAAGCTACCTCACACCACACACATATTAAAGATGCTCAATGTCAGGCTGCCTTGCACCACTGTTGTGAATGTGTGACAATGAGTGCAGCATGACAAAGGGTTTTTGGGGTTCGCAAGGCATCCGGTATTTGTAAAGGCTCTAGAAAAGTTTAAGTTCAAGAAAGGTCCATGTTACATCATCCTTGCTATATAAGGAGGCAAGACAACAAGAGAAGGGAGTAGTAATAACAGACATGAGTCATCGCAGCAGGCAGTTTTAGGTATGTGTGTGTGTACAGTTGTCGTGAGAGACATGATGTGTTGAAATGAAGGCAGTGACACAGTTTAGAGAACATGAGTGACTGCATTGTCAAAGTCAGCTGTTTGTGAGACAAAGAGAGTGAAGAAAGACAGAAAGGAATGAGTCAAGATAATGAGAAGAAAACAGATGTGAATTGTAATGTCACGAAAGACTGTAGACTATGTTAACATCAGTAAAAGATAAGTGTGTTGTGCATTCAGTTTCGGAAGAAAATAAAGTGAGAAAAAAGTAACTGGACTGGACTTGTCATTTTGTCACAGTAACACAGAAACAGTCATTATCAGAAGTCATGGTGTCTGTAATCAAGCCAGTTTTTCAGGCTCTTGCAAAAATGTCTCCATAGCAAAACCCAAATGAAATTTTCAACTCCCTGATTTGGAAACAAATACCAAAAACTGAGTTTGTGGGCTTAACAACATTAAGGTTTTGAGTCTATGTTGCCATTTTTGCTTCTAACAATAGAACAGTGAAGAAAATGGATGTGCTATATCTTCTGGGAGTGAAATATGGTTTAAATATATTCCAAGGCCTCCCAGAAATATAGATGCAGAGAGAACTTGGAGAGCTGAAATTGCTAGGCAGAATGTTGCAAAGAAAGGTAGAAAAGTCACTAAAAGATGAAAAGAGGATAAGGAGAATATCAATCCTGAATGCGAGCTGAAATGCATTAATTCTGAGTTTTTATTTCAGTATATGAAACTTTAAAACCAAAACCATTTTTCCTCAAAATACATTTTTTAATATTTAGGTACCATTCCTGATCAATATGAGACAGGAAGCTATAACTTTGACATTCTCTACAACATAATATATTTCACGTCTACATAAAATATCATATAGGTAGTGTAGATATATACATAATACTTTTGAGTATGAAATTCAATAAAAATATCACATTTTTGCATCATTCTAAGAAAATTATTTTTATCTCCATGTATTTCACTGACACAAGTGAATTTTTATGGAAATAAACAATACATAGCATATATTGTGTAAAATTTAAAGTGCAAACTATTATAGCTACTTCACAAATGGTACCTGAAGATTGTTAAATTTAGCATGGTAACCTTATGGCAATTCCTCTGTGACTGTAACCCCTTAAAGAAGCAGAGCTATTTCAGGGAACCCTTAGCTTATATCCTTCACAATGTCGGATTTGAGTTGAAAACAAAAAATAGGGGGAAGATAATGCTGAAAAGATTGGATATTGTAGCCCTGAGAACATATTTACAAGATAAAAAAAAAAAGTAAGTTTGACAGGAATAATATGACTGGCTGAAATGTTAAATGCCAGCCATAACATATTAAAATATTTGATTGATGACAGAAATGAAACATCCATGAAGTCATCTGCAGGACTTTATTACCCTACTGTTTTTCAATTCAAGATGAACTGGAGATTAGCATGAAGACACCAACCATAATCATTTCCACAGATGTTTTAAGGATTAGTTACTTTGACATCCTGTGTTATTGTTATGAACAATGCCCCATACCACATGGTCCAAATAGATATACACATAGTAATAAGTTACCACTTAAGTACAAATGGTAGAGTGGCTCATTTGCCATCACGTGGCATGTAACATTAAAGTGTAAAAAGGGGAACTTTTTAACTTCTGTTAACTCATAAATGAAAACAAGCCAAGGCCTAAATATGTTGTGGATGAACTATCTAAAGAATACAGTCATCTTGAGATTGCCCTAAATCATTGTCACTTCAACCTACAGTATTAATTTGGGCAGAAGTAAAGGGCTATGTCAGGAGACACAACAAAACATTTATTTTGGCAGAAGTGGAACATGTAACAACGGAAGCAGTAAATGAAGGAGTCGGTCTGGGTGGCTCAGCTGTTTAGAAGCTGGCCTACTGATCCCAAGGTTGCAGGTTCAAATCTGTCCCAGATCGATGGTTCTTAAGTGTGATTAAAAACGACAGCTCCATATCAGTAGATTTGCTGGCATGTAAAAACTCCTGTGGGACAAAATTCTGGCACACTAGTGATTCTGATGTGATCCTGGCAATTGACAGTGTTGTTAAACAACAAAATAATAATAGTAAACGAAGGGACAGTACTTAAAATGCAGAAGTACTAGTTACGATTATTACTCTGTACAGTTCACTGTCAAGTGTTTTCATGCTGTTTTTTTTTTTGTCTCCTGATGAAGGGGTAAACCCAAAATGTTGAACATTTTTTGTCTGACTTTGCCTGATTTTATCTTTTGCTTAGAATCAGGTTCTCTCACCACAAAAATATCTCAATAGTTTTACTTATTGATTACTGATGCAAATATATACAAGATGGAGTAGTATTGGAGCACTGACATTGCAGATAAAAATTAGGTTATGCATGAAAGTGAAAGAGAGGACACTTGCAATTACTGCACAGGGCAGCAGAACTCCTGGAGCCACCCCTCTATAACTTAGATTGATTTCTAAATGTGCTTTTTTTTTTGAAAAGTCTTTAACTTAAGTCCATGATTACAATGCATTAAAATATTTGATATACTTTTATGATTTCCCTGTCAAGAAAATAACATCTTGAAATTAATAAAATTCAAGATATACATTCTATTTATCATATCACTACATAAAAAAGAAGCACAATCTTCACTTTGCACCCTTAAAAGATACCAGACTGAATGTTTGCTGCACAGAACTCATTAAAATATGTAATTTGTCAGGAAATTTTTCTGTGGCATTTACTGTTAATGTGAACATTTTCTCTGGTTGGAAAATGTGGAAGTCATCTTTTCTTCCTTACGAGTTTATTAATGACAAAAATATATTTGTGATATACACTGAATCTTGCTTCTGCATCTTGCAGACTATGAACTTCATACTGTCCAATTTGAAACTACTTATCTAAGCAAGCATTTATCATGATTGTAAAGTGAACGGAAAACATTTTATGTTAGTGATATAACTGCAATTAGTAATGGTTAGAAAAAGTCATGTAAGTGTTGGACGTCAACTTTTTGTTTGAGCAGTACCTATGAAGTGATGAGGAATTTCTCATTAAGGGTAAGGTACCAAGTATGCCTAATCAAAATATCCTAAATGGAAATGTTTAGTGAAAGATTCAAGCTATACGTAATAAAATCTGAACAGTACCTGTTCCTGGTATGAGTAATGTAAAGTCCCACCATCATCATCATAGCTATATATAAGTTAGCTCATGTCACAGGCTTTCATGTCGCCGGTCACCTCAAGAAAAACTTCAGTGGATTATAAACTGTAAGTACTTGTGTATAGGCTATATTTAAAAAATAAGTTATTTTCTTTTACGTTTTTCCAAACTTCTGATTATATCAGAAATGATTTCAAACACCTCAAATAAAATGTCACTGAACTTTACTTTTATAAAAAATGAAGCTGCTTTTATAACTAGACATGTAGAAATAAAACATGTTGAAGCTCAGTTCAAAATAAAATTTTGTGGTTTTGTTTTATTCATTTATTTTTCTGGCAGGGTACCTGTAAAAACTAATGTAATATACCACAATGTTTCTACAGTATATGCCACCTTTTCATTATCCAAAGAGAGAAGCTTCAATTACATCCTGTAACACTACTGTAGTTGCTGCCCCTTATGTAGGACTTACAAGCCAGTGCCTAGGGTCAGACACCTATCAGGGAGCACAGGAAGCTATGGACCACACAGAGTGAAGACCTGGAAGCAGGTGGTCAGCCAAGCACCAGGTATAATAGTGAGGAAGAGGATGATATGAAACACAGGCAAAATTGATGATTGGAAAGGTGATAATGGAGCAATGGGTAGTATGAGTGGCTGGTAAACTGGAGAAAACCCGCCCTGATGATGCTTCGTCCACCACGAATAACACATTTGGGTCCCTGAGATTGAACCTGAGCCACCTAGGTGGTAAGTGAATGCTCTAAGCGCTTGGCCACGGCACTGCCTGTCGACAAAATTAAACTTTGTAAAATTTTCAAAATGGGTCATTCTGATGTATTTTGATGAAAAGTCATCTTTTTTCCTTAGTAGTCACAGACAACGCTTATTGGAAATTAATTGTATTCTGGAACAAATACATTAGACATATGTGGGTTTTATAGATCATCAAAATGCACTTTTTCCACATTTTTATAATAGTCATTTTTTAACATTTAGATGCATTTTCCGGTCATTTTTTCTTTCTCATGAATTTATTGGACATTTTAAAATAATCTGTGGTTAAAAGTTTATTTATATCATCTTTTATAATATGTGTGGATTGCATCAGTCAGGACTTCAGGAGCTAGAGGTGTCGCAGTAAGAGAGTAGTTTGTGAGGTGTGTAAATTTGTTGTGCCATGGAATTGAGATGCCGAAGCAAAAACAGCCGACTGCATCCCGTTTGAAACAGTATGTTTCAGCGTTTGGTGGTAACATATTCTCTACTGATGGAACTGTATTGTTCTGTAAAGTGTGCGAAATTAAAGTCGCTGCAGACAAACGGTTCACCGTACATGTTGAGCAGGTAAACATTTGCAAGCTCTTCAAAATGAGAAAAAAAGAAAAGTGTCTCAGTTACTGTTAAAAGAAACTGCTTTGACATCAAGTAACAAGTCATCTTCCTTTTATAAAGAATTATGTGAAGTGTTTGTTAGTGCAAATATTCCGCTAGGAAAATTAAATAATTCCAAATTATGAGATTTTCTTAAACGTCACACTGGTCATACAGTTCCAATGATTCAACTTTGCGTAAAGGTTACCTACAAAAATGTTATGAAGACAGGTTAAACCTAACACGTGAATGGGAAAAAAATTATGTATCAATTGATGAGACAACTGATTCAGAGGGGCTTTTTTTTTTGTGGATTTAAGGGCGCTCAACTTCTAGGTCATCAGCGCCCTAAAAAATCCATGGCAATAGCCAGATATAAATTTGAATCAAAAATAAAATCACTAGCAGCAAAGAAAATATACACATAAATGTAAAAAAACAAAAAACAGTGGCAATAGCCAGATATAAAACAAGGTAATAGATGTCAAAAAGCATAAACAAATATCTAAAGTTTTAAATCCTCAAACTGATATTACAATCCGCTAAAAACTTAAAAACTCCATCAACCGCTGTTTTGTTGTCCGCTAAGACCTCTGCAAGCCTGGCAGGCAGCTGCAGAGAATCTCAAAGGTGCGCTAGAGAGGAACAGCACGTGACGGACAGACAAAAGGTTCTCACACAGAGGACATAGAGGGGCAGGGTTCCTTTTAAATAGTTAATCATGTGAAAAATTGCAGTGCCCTATTCTTAATCGAGCCAAACTAACCTCCTCGTGTCGAGATGTGTGACAGGAAGTTACCCAGTTTATCGGAAGTTCTTTCACTTCTCTAAGCTTGTTACCGTGGAGAGATGACCACTCTTCGTGCCAGCACCGCTCTCCAAGCCTAAAGTCTTCCGAAGTAACATGTGAGATGGTAATACTGGGTTCTGTACTTGCCGTCTTTGCTGCCAAGTCCGCCATTTCATTCCCCGGCAAACCTACGTGACCAGGAATCCATGCACACACCACGTCAATGCCAGAAGCATGTAAAACATGGAGGGCATCCTGGATACGTTGTACAATAGGGTGGGGATTGTACAGCTCACAAAGGCACTGAAATGCACTAAGGGAATCGCTCAAAATTAGGCAGTCACCTAATTTACGACAGCACACATACAAAACAGCTCGGTAAATTGCATACAGCTATGCAGTAAAACTGGAAGTACCATTTGGAAAACCGAATGTATGTGGTTCGGTTCCATAAACATAAGCACATCCAACACCGTTGGTGCTCTTTGATCCATCGGTGTAAATACATCAACGGTCAGTGTAGCCTGACAAAAGTTCTAAAAAACAGATACTTGAAATAGGCATCGTGGACTTCCGGTGCACAGTCATCCCAAGATCTACATGGGGCGTGCCAGATAGCCAAGGGGGGTAAAGCTTTTCGCCCTTGACGAACATCCTAGGCAGTTCCATTTCATGCTTCTCTAGATCTTGGAAACGAAACCCCGCTGGCTTAGGATTAAGGGTGCTTAGGCATACATCTAAGTGCACAACCATAATTTGCTAAGAGAATCTCACGCCGATATTGCAGAGGAGGTTCTGCGGACTAGGCGTAAAGGCTCACCACTGGGATTGTTGGAAAAGCTCCTATTGCCATGTGGATGCCCCTATTGTGGACCGCGTCTAATCTTCTCCGCACAGATGGTCATGCTGACCAATAAACAATACTCCCATAGTCTAGTTTGGATCAGATCAGTGCGCGATACACAGAGGGGCATTATGTAGCCAATGTAGAGATAGGTACACTAGAAGTTACTAGAGTCAGACAAATGTTTCTTCTGACCTGAGGTTATGGAAGCTGTTAACTACAATCAGATATGCAAACTGTTCAATAAATCCATGTGCTTATTGTGGCCTAGTGGAATACAACATGACAACGTGCTCCTCTTCCTAACAGAGGAAGACATGGTAAAGGTGGCAAAATGGATCCAACCATTTTACAGTAAGATGGTGCATGTTACGTGTTTGTACCATGCTATTCATCAAATTGCAGAACATGTCAGATCAACATTTCCAGAAGTAGATACACTAATTTCCACAGTAAAGAAAATATTTTTGAAAGCACCAACCCAAACTATGTATTTCAAAGACAAAGCCCCTGCTTTGCCCCTGGCACCAATTTTAACACGCTGGCATAGATGGTTAACTGCAGGTTAACTGTGACAATTTTCAAATGGTGAGAGAAGTGGTGAATAGCTTTGATAGGGCAGATTCTAAGGCAATTGAGAGCCCACAGAATCTGTTTTCTGATACTCAAATCCAAGGTAAATTAGCTTTCATTAAATCAAATTTTGCATTTTTGACGGAAACCATAACCCGCCTTGAAGAAAGTGGCATGACATTGGATAAGTCGATTGAGTTAGTGAGGATTGTGGAAGAGAGGATACAATATGTAAAAGGTGAGATTAGGGACAAAATTAGACAGAAACTAAAATTTGTGTTGGACAAAAATAAAGGATGCCAAACAGTTCGTCAGATTGCTGATATCTTGTCAGGAGAAAACTTCAGAACCAATACTTTTGAACAGGATTTAACAGACAGTGACATAGTGTTTTTCAAATATGCACCTATAACACCTGTAGAAGTGGAGAGAAGTTTCTTGAAGTATAAAACAGTTTTAGCTGACAACCACCGTTTCTTTACTTTTTATAACACCGTGGTGGTGTACTGCAATGCTAAGTAAGGTATGTTTTGGCTAATGGGTACAGTAACTTATTTTTCATATTTTATAAAATTGAAAATGACCTGATGAATTTTGAACTTATTTATTATTTAGTAGCAATAACTGCATTATTTACTAAGAAAGTTAATTTTAAAATGTGGTTATTCGAACCATATTTTCATTATTTGTCTATGACAGTTATCAATTTATTGTTATGAAAGAAATTAATTTTTGTTAGGTCATTTTTTAACATTTTATATTTTAAGGGCATTTTATAGCTTATTTTTAGAGAATTTTTAGGTCAACAACTTCCGGGCCCTACTGATGTATTTCTACCTGCTGAACACAAGTCCGGCACTGGTTTTTCCACAGCACCCACAGATTTTGTGTAAATGGTACTAGTCACTGTCCAATTCTATTCGCTTTTTGTGATGCTTAAACAGTGTGATTTGGTCTGTAAATGCAAATATATCAACACAAAGTCCATGAAATGCTAATGAAACATGTTTTCATACATACCTAAATTATTTTTGGACATTTGCTGCACCTCTTTTGTGAGCCACTACTATCCTGCAGTAGTGTCCAACATTAGTCAACCCTCATACTTGTTGCACATTGCCCCTGATAGCGTTGCTCCAATGTAGATATGGTCTGATGAAATCTTTTATTATGTTCATCTGAGACTTGTCCAAGAACACCAGCAGGAAATGAATTCAAGTGTGAGTGAAGACTGTGCAATGACATGTTACAACCGAGATTATGGTAAGACTATAGTAGTTAATTGGGTAATGCATTACTATTATCTGCTCTTTTGTTTCCAAACAAATCAGAACAATTTTTTTAAAGAATTCTGGAGTCCAGTTCAAGAGGGCTCAAAGCCTTACACACTGCAACAACGAATGACTTTTATGTGAAGGGTGATAACAAAAGGTCTTTCATTTTCACCAACGGAATGTTTGCTACGTTCATGCAACCAGGTTCCATTTGTGTACGGGCAGTCCAAATCCTTCTGTTGTAGCCACTCTTCTGATCATGGTTATCCCATTCACACAGAAAACAGCAATGCTTAATATACCCAAATTGTAATCCTGTAAGTATGCTAATTACTTTGAAGTCAGCACAGATATGTTACTTGTGGATGCTATATTGTATTTTATTCAGCAAAAATTCCATACTGCTGTATATTCCCTTCATTTTAGTGGCATAAGCTATGGGAACAGAAGGATATACATTGCTGTTGTGAAAGAGTACCACTTTGAGGTTAGTTTTGAAACCATCAACGGATAGTCACCCTTCCACTGGTAAATGTTTCATTCCCATAGCATTAAACAGACCATTCATGTTCTTGCAGTAACAGAGCGAGTCTTTCATGACAAAGAGTGGTGTGAAAAACCAGTGATGTCAAAAGCAAGAAATCCTAGCATCTTTATCTAGTAAATTCCACCGTTTCAGACGTAAACCCAAAAGTTCAGCTTGTTTTAGAAAGATTCAGGTAACTACAGCAAGGTCATTCAAATAATTTTGTGTCATTTCTTTGTAATCGAAATCAAAGGTTGCATTCTCCGTGTCTGTACAAGCTTTGACCTGGGTTTCATCTTTTAATGACCATGTGTCTGGAGGTAGGTAAGGAGGAACTGTTGGGTATGGGTCAATTAGCTGACTTGATGTAGGAATACTTTATCTTCTTTCTATCCTTGCAGTTCTTCCCTGCTATTTTAACCATGCAGAAATAGCAATCATCTCTGTGATTGGTTGGTTCCCTCCATATCATCGGAATGGCAAAAGGCATGGCAACTTTACCTTTTTTCTTCACCCAACCATTAAGACCAGACAAACAGTTCACACAGACAATATGTGGTGCCCATTTTCGACCCAGATTACCTTACTTGCATCCGAAATAAAGATCATCCTATTTCTTCACTACGGTATACCACACATACGTAGCAAAAGTTTGAGCAATTCTTAAGAAATCTACTTAATTGCTTTTTATAACCATTCTTAAACAAGGTATTTTTAAAACTGAGGGTGCTACAAGAAAACATTTGTGCTTAGGGGGTCAAAATACACAAGAAACATCCATTTTCATTCTTGCAAATTTGTCACTGTACACCAGTGTTATTAAGGAGTTGGTTCTTCATACTGTCCATTTGTAAGGCAAAGGCTGAAGGTGGGGGATGGAGAACAGTGGGGAGAGAAAAAATGGAATGAAATATATAAATTTTATATCAGAGAATAAGAAACATAGATCTTCAGCCTTCTCCGGTGCTTGAGTGGCCCCTCATAAACCTGAACACAAAATTTTCTCATGTGAACTGTGTATCCTACAGTTCATGAGAATTACCTCAGAGAACCTAAGTAGAAACTAAAGAAATTGCACTGCAGCTTAGAATACATTGCATCTGTTACTCCGACTAACTTAAGGGACCTGCCATCCCGCAAAAAAATGTACTTTAAGTCTAGCATCAGTAGAGAAGACAAACAAGGTTATAGCGACCTTAAATAAAAAATTTCTGCCATCCTAAACTACCCTTCACACGGAAGTGCGTGTGTGTGTGTGTGTGTGTGTGAGAGCAGAGATAATTGTGTGAAGAATAACATACACATTTTGAATTTTCTGTGAGTAGACTGTAAAGTTCATTTTGATTCAATTTTGTAAAATTTTATTTAACTGGGAAAATGTAAAAGCTAATTAAGAAGTTACTACAGAGAAATACAGATATTGTCAAAATATGGAATTTGTCAAATTTTTATGGCATTAACTATTCCCAAAATATCTGTTGCTACTTTGAATTTTTTTCAAATAGTTTAATCATACAATTTTTGAAATGCTAAGCCACTATTTCTTTGCTTTTTGTGATTTCATGCAAAGAGCATAGAAATTCAAGTCAGCGTGTCACAACCCATTTTAAAAATTTGATTACTGCTTCAGTCAGCAGTATCCCTCCTTTGTACTTGCAACAAAATGTATTATGAAATCTTTCTGCAAATGTTGATCTTCATTCATACGAAGTAGATTGAAAAATAAGCTTTCATAAAAATAATTTGTAGAGCAAATATAAAAAATGTGACCATAACACATCAGATTTGTTAAACACTAGTGTTTAGTGACAGCTATTTTATAACTGTTGTAGAGTACTTCTATGCACACTTAAGCTATAAACTCTTATTTTAAAGATTCAGGTCTGTCAGTCAGTTATCTTTAGATCATCTAATGAAGGTATAAAGACAAAAACCTTTCATTTTCGTTAATTTCCAATGATGTGCCTCAATTAACAAGGGAAACAATGCGTACACACCAGCACTTTTTTTTTTTTTTGGGTCTTTCTAATATCCTGTCAGATGAATGTAATGGGCAAAATAATGCTCAAATGAACATGGGGTCAGCAGAGCTTGAAGTTGCCAATCTTATCAGGATAAGAAAATCTCAAGAGAAAACCTTATCCAGATAATTTGCCATAACTCATATTCAAACTTGGGACCTCTTGAATGTGAGTTAGACAGTCTCCCCCAGACCATGGAGGCAGATTTTAATAATTATTTTAGTTTTATTTACCATGGAGATGAAATGCAATATCTTCTTAAAGAACTGAACAAAATGTGTGTGCACTATCAGAAGATAGTGGAAGAAATGTGAAAATTGCACATAACATTTCAAGTTGATTGTTTGGAGGTTTTATGCAGCTTTCCCTTGAAAGTAATTAACTTCTAAGGGGTTGTTGGTGATGGAGTAGAATCCCGACAACTCAACCTAATGTGGTCTGAGAGGGTGTCACCATACCAAAATGTCTGGTTTCATGGAATATGGGGTCTGTTATTCACAGCTCATAACATAATAGGCAAATTACATAAATGCATGTTCTAGCACAATATAGGAAACAGAAAAATATACTATATCCTAAAATTTATTACATATTAATATGTTCCCCTTTGTCCAGTCTCTGTAACATATCCAGTTTAATTTCCATTGTCATGTTGTCTTTTCTTCTTGTCTGACATTTTCAGTGGCACAAACACAACTTAACATAACACTAACAGCAAGCCTGAAATATGAGAAACTGTGCTGTAACAGATATATAACAAAGTTTAGCTTACCATACATGTACTGGGTAAAGCAATAAAGCTTCAAACTTCCATACAAGTGTTTGTGTTACGTATCCACATTAGCAGCATACTTTTGATTTCATTTCAATGGTCTGCCGGCTGATTATGTTCTCACAAGTTTTGTGGTTAGTTTTAAGATGGTGGCTACTGAGTATTAGCATAGAAATGTTGGTTCTGTGGTTTGAATCTTGGTCTTAAGGTCTCAACAAAGATTTTTCAGATATATATTTCTTAGTCAATGTGTTCATTTGAAATGAAGCATAGATACATTTTTTATTTATTTTCAACAGTTATGTCAGTTGTCCCCAACCCCAAGAAATATAAAATCAATTCTCCAGTATATGATTGCAAATGAACCAGTAACTTCCTAGAAATACAGAACAAGCACTATATAGAGTCAAACAGCTTATTGCAACATCCCTTTTGATGACATATTTGTTATAACAGTGAAGTCTAATGGTCCGATCTAAATCCTATGTAAATGCTGTATTTAAAAAATAGCTTTAATGAAGTTTTAACTCAGAGGCAGCTTAAAAAAAAACACTGGTTTGTGTGACTATTGGCTATAACAACCGTAAACTGTCAGTCCCTTTGACGTCATTATAACCGGTTTTCACTGTACATCATTTTTTCATTCACACAATCTTATTGGCTTACAATGAATAATACATCCCCAACTCTTTATAAAACGTGGTATAATGGCCTTCTTACATCAATTTCACATGCTATATTCACTTAGGAAAATTAGGTTAAGAAGCTGATACATTTTTTCTCTGGGTATTGACTTGGTCTGCATGTTACAGTTTGGAATGCATTTTGAATTACTTCTGCACTTATGGCATGTTTTTAAAATCTGTTAATGCTGACAGGTACATTTCTGGTTAACAAAATTAGAAATAAATGCAAATGAAGCCTAAACATAGCAAGGAAAGGAAAAATAAATACATGGCATGAAGCAGTCCTAAAGAAGGAAAAAAGAAATAAAGATTAAAATAAACCAGGAAAGATTGAATACAAGAAGAGGTAAAACGAAATTAACTAAAAACAAAAGCAAAACCAATTATATCTAAAAGGAAAATAACACGAGTGTCTGGTTTAATTGTTTCTGTTCTATTTCCTTTTTACTCTGAACATCTAGCTGGAATCTGCTTCACACCACCACAAACCTTGCTAGACCATCATAATCTTACATATTTTGTTTTGCTAGGCTCAATTTTTTCCTCGCATATATATTTATCTTGAAGTTCTTACTATGTTCTACAGTACACAACCTATACTAGTTACTATATAGTGCCAAAACTTATATTTGGAAAAGCTAAACCATAAGTGCTCATTACTTGACTAGTTTTTCTGTAAGTAACACTGCACTTACACTGTTAATTTGTATCTCACTCATACACACATCAGCAATAACACTCATCTGTAAAAAGACTTAATTGGACCACCTTTCTGTTGTTTTAGTCAGGGTTTCTTCACCAAAGGCTCAGCCAAAATGCCCATTTGCAAAAACAGCATCTTTGCACTTATGTACAACTATTTAAAAATGTATAGAATTTAAAAGAAAACTTGACATTGAGCTGAAGTGCAGCATTATTCAGGAGTTTTCCTGGCAAACAAACTTTCATTTATATCCTCCCTCTCTTACCCTTACCCTTCAAACAGAATGCAGGCTAAGATTTGGAAGTTGAATAAAACTTGAAAAATTCAATGCCCAAACCATGAATTCACAGTCTTCACTACTTATCTTCAACTGCTGAGCTACAAAATGTAAATCCTAACGTGATTAAGTGCCTGAAATTAAAAGTACCTGCAGCACTGCAAGTCACCTTTAAGATACAATATCTTAAGAGTAACCAAATTCAATGATTTGCAGTATCCCAGTAGCAAAGCATAGGCAACAAAAGTCAAAGATATGAGCCCTGACCATGGCAGTGAATTTTTCAAACCTATATATGTAATCTGTTCAATTTACCTTTAAATACTATACGATCCATAAGGAATGGAAAGCACATTGTCAGCCAAAAGCATCCCAACAACTTATAGGTTACATTTTATGTTCTAATGTATAGACTTTACCAGAAATCACAAGTCATTAGCAAAAGGAATAAAAAATCACTGGTAATTTAAAAATCTATGGAAGAGACTGGTTCCTAGGTTCCATTTCACAGGAGTTCAAAGCCTATTTGAATATGACTGAGACTACCCTCAAAATTCAGTCTCTGAAGGTCTTGTGGAATGAAATTTTGTACATCAGAAGAGCTGCTAACTGCAAAATTACTATCATTGTTGCTTTTGCAAGCAATTGCTGCTAAAAGGGAACATATTTACACCTCATTTGTTTTTAGAATATGGAACACTAAATCAGCATATCTAACTATCCACCACTCATGGCTATGCTTTTTAAAATCACTCTCTGGTAGTGTCTGGCGCAGTAATGCTTCTGAGGTGATAACATTCAAATTCACTTTATTTTGATTTATTAACCCTTTCACAAGATAAATAGAATATAGTTTGTAGGCCGTGGTCCAGTTGATAAATAATCATCTGATGTTTAGCCTGTAACTCTGTTGGGCATCTTCAGAGAAGTGGCTCCTGGAAACCAATAAGAGACAAGGAGATGGTCCCTCCTACCTATATTTAGTTTGGGTACTCCATCAAGCGTCACTCTATTTGTACACTGGCCAGGAGTAATTCTCTGAAGATGCCCAACAAAGTTACAGGCAAAATGTCAGATGATAATTCATTGATTGGACCATGGCCTAGAAAATACATTCTATAGGATCAACACCAGCCATGAAAGCCTAAGCATGTATACCTTTCACTTCATCTAAGTTGTCCTTTAAAACAGCATGGTGCATATAACATTTCTACATTTCCCTTTCAAGTGAAATGTACATGAAACAAAAAGCATAATCAGAATGTTAGGATTTCTCTACGAGGAAATTACAAACACATTACAACTGTTGGCATTATGTTACCTGTCGCATACATTCTACACACACTCTTTAGACAATTTTGATATTTAGACAACTAAGTTTGCTTACACCTATTTCTAGCATGAATGGTATATAATTCTGTATGACTTTCCATTGTAACATCTAGGTTTGAGGTCACCGTGAGAGGCAACAGCTGCTTAGACTTCCAAGTTTGGAATGTGCAAGTTCTTGAATGGCACTTGCCAGTCATATTGCTCATAAGAGGACAGAAACTCACATGAAATCTAGTGTGTAAGTACATTGATGGTGCACATGGAGAGGTTTCTTTTAATCTACAATTTTAAGCACAACACATGTAATGAAGACTGGTTAAAGTTAATGTTGAATTCATGTACTAAATGCAATTAGCTGATAAAACAGCTAACATATTTCAAACAAATATTAATAATTATATATATTCTAAGCACAAAATCTGTTTAGAGCATTCTCAATGGATAAGAACCACCTATTTAGCCATAAAACGATGCACTAAATATCTTTTATGCAATCCTAGCATTAAAACGGATTATAACAGCATTAATCATGGAAATTACCCTATTTCTGGCACCAGTGACAAGACAGCAATGGCATCATAACAACCACAACATAATTTTCTTCTATGTGCCTGCAAGAAAACCTGCATACCCGCCCTGAAAAGTATGCCAGTAATGTGGTTTCATTAGTCAAATTAACACATTTTTCATTTCTCCATCCACAAAACTTTTCATATTCTTTTATGTATACATATTTTTGATTTTTCTGGAATTAATACACTCAGTACTCTTGGCTTTGTTCAAAATGTCCAGCAGAATACAATCCATATTTTCAATAGTTTTACCATTACCTCTTTCTTGTTTTCCTTTATAAATGTTGAAACAAATGAAGCAACATCTGCTTAGCAACCATATGTCATACATCTGTGATTTGTTGATACATTATAGTTTTTCATTTAGCAAATTTATTATTTTTATGTATTTTAATGCTAAAATTGCATAAAATGTATGTAACATGTGTATAATCTTTTCATTGTGACACTCATAAAAACTAGCGCATGAGCAAAAAGTGCGCTAAACATATATACATGTCACAATCAGATTATACACTAGTGCATTCTTTTTCTAGTTCTGACACACTGCCTACATGGGAAAATATTTTAATTTTATAACAGCAAATAACAAAGACATATGATGATACACGTAGGGCATCCACAGCAAATAATCATTCCTCTGTTAAATGGCATCCTGGTCTGAAAGCAACCATCACATGGTTGACCTTATGACAACTGCAGTTTTAACGAGAGACTAAAGGAAGAGAGAGAGAGAGAGAGAAAAGGCTCAACATTAGTCATGACTTTCTCCTTCCAACATTTTCACTGCATCCAATACATCCTTAATGTCGCATATTCTCACCAAAGCGGCCTGGATTCGATCCCAGGCAACCGCATGTGGGATTCATGGTGGATGAAGTGGTGCTGGGGTGGGTTTCCTCCGGGTTCTTCGGTTTCCCCTGCCATCTCATTCCACCAGTGCTTCATCTTCATTCCATGTATCATCAGTGTCACCGCCTGCGGTGCCGTATGTAGTAAAAGCGGGCGTTAAACACTACACCACACACACACAAAAAAAGGTCACATAAGCAGAATTTAGAGCACAAAGGGATTAAGTCATAACAGTTTTGAGAAAAATAGGCATATTGCTTTATGGCAACTAATTCCAGGGAAAGAGGTAGCTGCCAATACCAGTGATTCACAATATCTGGACATTGGAAGTATGTTTACTCAAAGCAGCTTGTTTTAGCTTGCTTTCAGCAGCTACAAAAATGTTTTGACAAAACTACCCAACATGCCTGCCACTGTTACAAGGAATTCTATTCCTGTAGGTATTTCAAAGTCCAATATTCAGGTCAGCCAGTGTAATTTCCAATCATCACAGTTTTGTGCTTTTCAAATGGATTTGTACGATTTTGCAGCTGTAGTTTTTTTTTTTTTTAAAATCTATAAACATTTTCTGTTAATAGTACAAGAAGTGGAGAGTAGAAATAGCTCTCTCTCTCTCTCTCGCTAGCTGTAACATTTTCTTTCATTGAAATAATGTAATATATTTTCCTCAATATTGAGCAATTTTTTTTTGTGTATGTAAATGTATGAGCTTAACAAGAGCTTTGGAATGAGATGATTTATTTATGGTTGGGTTGCAAAATACTTCAAGTATGAAGTTAATTTTTATGAGAGTAGACAAAAAAGTTTCTATTATGACCAATAAGGGTTTGTTTTCAGTTATAAGTTGTTAAAACTGCAAGATTTGTTAAGATGTTTGGTTAGGAAAAGCATTCAAACGAATTATTGTTGTATTTTACAAATTATACAAAAACCTGGATTGAAGCAGTATATCTACAATCTGTCCACCAGCTCATGGTCCCTGGCAGGAATGCAACAAATCAGTATGTCAGTAAATAATTCTAGGTACACAGCGATATCTGATGCTGGACCAATGTTTCTAATGTGCTTTACATCACGTACATTGAGTCCAGCTTTTGCTGTGCACCTGGAATTATTTATTGACATACTGACTTGTTGCATTCCTGCCACGGACCGGGAGCTTGTGGACAGACTGTAGGTAATAACTTAGTTTTTCTAGTGATTTATAAAACATTGTCCAGTATGAGCATCTGGATTTTTTTTATTCACATCAGCTGCAAAGATACTCAGGATACCAACAAGCAGCTACTATACCATAAGTCAGTGGTTTTGACTGACAAGACACAAAGTTGTATGCAATACATGGAGAGCTTTAGAAATCTCTCTGAAGCAGTATTTTGTACTTTAAATAAGCTGGATTTAAAAGAAATTTCCATAGAACAAGTGCCATATTTCCTCTGTAGGAAAAATCCATTCAACTGCATCTAAGCTGCTAAGAGAAATCCAGTGATTTCACTGCATTGCTTAAAGAAGCAATAGACATGTTGAAAGTTTGATGATAATCATTTCTATGGGAAATTGAAAAGTTGGAAGAACTTCCGACTGGATGTGCTAAGTTTCAAGAGGCCTATGTTGAAAAACATATGTAGAACTTCAATAAAATTTGTGCTGTATTCAGTATTGTATGCATATTTCACAAACTTTTCAACCTACCCTCATAAATGGCATTACAATACCGGTTATATGTCCAATGTTATTAGTTGCTACCAGCAACACACTACTTTCTGTAACCAGTTTACTGCCCATTTATTTCATTAAGTAAATTTACCATAAAAGAAGTCAAAAAGATCTTACTCAGTGCTCTGAGGCCAATTTTCACTTTGTCATTATAACTGAAATTAATGATATAATGCAGTAATGATGCAATACTGACTTTATACACAGTGGTCCGAAAGTTTCTCATCCCCTACTGCATTTTTTGCAATCAATGTTATTTGGCAGTAATTTAAAACACACATCTTATACTCATCTGTTATTCTTAACGCTGGCAACACATGTCAAGGCACCAGGTGGGACAGTTCTCATTATCAGCATTGTTGTATTTTGTCAGCATGTGAAGAAGTGCTTTGAAATTGAATTGCTTTTCTTTTCTCTTTATGCCTATGGTCATTTCTCATTGTAAAGGTAAGACAGAACTGTATATATGGTAATTTCTTAATCTCCAGAGTTTATCGTTTCACATTCAGTAAAAAAGGAAGTGCCACATGATTTTAAAATTCTTTGACACATGCTTGCTTAATTTAAACCGTAAGTTTCACACTGGTGAATCAGTGCAAAATTTAGTATCACCAAGGGTTATTTTTCGATTGTCACAATGAGAACATGCAAGGTCTAAAATTCAATGTCTTTATCAATCTGGTACATCAATAAAGCAGATAAGTTGGAAATTGAAAGATGACCAAAACATTGTGAGAAAATAGGCAAGGAAAGGCTATGGTGATGTGAGAGAGACTCAAAGATGTGGTAGACCAACAAAAATTACTCCTAAAACATAGTGAGAAAATAGGCAAGGAAAGCTTATGGTGATGTGAGAGAGACTCAAAGATGTGATAGACCAACAAAAATTACTCCTAAAACTACGGACAGAGTTAAGCATTTGTGTATGAACCAAGTGACAGGAATAAGAAATGCAGTGAAGAAACCTAACTTTTCTTATGATTTCCAAAAACCGAAATGAGGAAGTGGGTGTGACAGCTGTCAGGCATTACATTAAGTCTACAGGTTGGGGAAGGATTGCTTATAAAGAACCTGTACAGCCTATTCTTACAGAAAAGAATGTTGGAGACCAAGCAAGGATTTGCAAAAGACTGACTGATGCTGGATTTGAAAAGGACACTTAACAGGGACGCACAAAATGTTCACACATCTTATTCACAGATGAAAGTTCAATGGTACTGCATCTTAGGCCAAACTGCCAGAACAGACGCATTAGGACCAATAGTCCTTAGCAGTTTGTCAAATGTTACTCCTAAATTCTCACTGAAAATCATGGCTGCTGGTGGCATATTGTTAAGACAAAATTGCATATCGTCCCACAAAACCAAACTGGATGAGAGTAAAAGCCCCAGTGCAACAGTCCTGACAGTCCAAGGCTCAACAACCGGCTGCTGCGTCCCCCACCTCTGCCTACTACAGACGTCATGAGTGGGGTGCAGTACTGGAGAGTGGGACATGGTCAGCACCGAGCCCTCCCAACTGGTTATGCAGCCTTCACAACCTGGGATGTAGAGTACTACTGACAAGAAGTTCTGCCTGTCTACCACAGTCATGGATGACCCCAGACAATTTCCACGTTGTTTGCTTGGGATTTTGATGCAAGGTGGTGCAACAGCACTTACCGCTAAATGAACCATGCATGTTGTTTGGAAGCATTTCAATTATGTCTGGACTGATTGGTAAGGAAACTGTCCAGACTTAAATGTCATTGAGAATTTGTGCACTAGACTGTAGAACAGTGAAATCAATTTATTCATCCTTAAATCAAATACATATTGGATGTCATGTGTCTAAAATAAAGACAAAATAGAGAAAAGATAAATGGAATATTTACAATGATTATTACAATTTCTTTGATGTAGGAGATAGGTATGTACTAGGGTATGAGCAACTACAGAATGGGCTTACATGTATGCAAAACTTTTTAGCTTGCTTACCTACATGCTTCTAAGTAAGCCTCTACACCAACAGTTCTAAATTTGTGGTACCCATACCCCTGTAGGGTACATAGCAGGTCAATAAAAAATTAAAACAGATTTGGTACCATCCCTCTGTAACTTGGACTTCGAGTCCGCTGTGTTTACAGAATTCTCCGCTTGGAGTGCTGTCATCCGATCTCTTTGACTTTGAACCAGGTAGGGACTTATCAGTGCAGTGTTGTCTGTTGGCCCGACTTCCTCACCACTGCTGGTCACACAACCATACTCAAATAATTTAGAACTGTTTAGTGTTTACGAATTCCAACTTTTTGAAGACTGTGAAGATTGTTGTGTGAATATCAAAGTGAATAACTATGGATATGTGGCCCAAAACAAAAAGACCTTATGAAGATCTTGACCAAGATCCTGGACCACCATCACAAAGCGAAGTAGGCCTACACCTAAATGTCGTGATTATGTGCAAACCAAAAGAAAAAACCTGAAAACTGGCACGGGCTGTAAATAAAGGAAGTATGACAAGTGATACTTAAAATTCGATTTTACTTTAACTGGAAGTTCATACAAGCCTGCTCCAAAATACGTCAATCTTATCAAGCAATTCCATGAAAACGTCTCTTTTGAAAGCAAACATGAAAATGAAGTAAAGGAAGATTTACAGTACTTTAAATGTCCTTTAGAAAACTTTAAAAATAGGAAAACTACAATTACACAATTTTCTGGCTCAGAACAAAATGAATAAAGCTCTGATTGCCAAGTCTGAGGGAAAAAAAAAAAAAAAAAAAAGAGGCAAAAAGTATTTAAAATATTCCACTATCAAACGACACAGTTTCAAGGAGAACCAGTGACATGGTGACACAAAAGAACTCATTCAAGCAACTCAAGATAGTCCATAGTTTGGAAGTTTTGATGAAACGACAGATCGTTTTTGTTCGTGGAATATGTGAACATGAAATACTTGAAGGTCTTTTATTTTGTAAACCACTAAATACTTCTTCTACAAAAGAGGAAGACATTTTCAAAAGGTTAGTAACTTCACTCATTGTGTCCTTCACCATGAAGCTTTGGCAGCTAAACAACTTCTTGATGAGCTAAAAGAAGTTTATTGCTTAAGAAGGGGTAGGCAACATTTTTACTGTTTTTAAAAGGGGTACAGTGTTTGAAAAAGATTGAGAACCCCTGGTCTACACCATAAAAAGTTTTCCTGTAATAGAAATATTACACCACGTTTAAATTTTTTATGTCATGTCATGGTTTCCAATGTTTGCAGCAGTTTATTGTATAGCCTGATGTTTATTTATATAGTTTCAATGTTTACACATCTTTCATCATAGGTTGATACAGTTATATAATGTGCTATGTTTATATAAAGTTGTATTATGGCTAATACTGCAAATGACTTTTTCTTGTCTCATGAGTATGGTTATCTTTGTTTACCTGGAATGTTGAGATTCTTTTTATGTACATTAACATTTCTAAGATGCAGATGCAAGAAACAGGTATATTTTTAATTATGTAAATCAGCAATCAGCAAGTATCGGACTTGTGACATAGGAGCGGACAAATGCTGATGGAACACACTGTGGGAAGACGTGAGCAGTGCACATATAGCAGTGGTAAGCACGTGTAGTGCCGTGATGGCTTGTATTGTTTTGTTAGTAAAAGTAATCTAGACGATTCAGAGTCCAATATCAAATGTTAGTTTATGAGTTAGAATTTATATTACTTTTGTTATTAAAAACACATTAACAGCGGTTGACTCAATGATGCAACTTCCCAAGAGTACTGGACAATAGCTACATTATGTTTAAAAGTTGTGTAACATTATTAGGACTAGGATTTTGATGCCCTATAAAATACTAACAAATGCACTTATGACCTAAAAATCTCTAAAAATGCCCTATATTTAAAAAATACCCTTAAAACTAAAATTTTTTATTTTAATAGTATCAACAATAACAGGGTTTAAGCCATTTATGCTTATTTTGGTCTCATAATTTTAATGTTAGTTTAAGGGAAATTCAAAATTACACAAAATAAAGCAATTAAGGAAAGAACAAGTTTAGTTAAGGCAGTTACATGAATTAAAAAGATTCTATAAGCAACTGATTTATTTTGCAGCAAAATACGAGGGTCGTTCCGAAAGTAATGCCACCTATTTTTATTCATGGAAACTACAGGAGATACGTAAATCACAATGCACAGTTAAATAGAGCTATATTTCAGCTACAAATTGTCATTTTTTCACGCAGTCACCACCATTCGTTATGCACTTTTGCCAGTGATGAACCAGAGCCTGCATGCTATGCTTGTACAAATCTGAACCATCTGAGGCTAACCACTTTCTTACAGGAGAATTTGCATGTCGCCATTCCACGAACTGTCTTTTGGATTCTGGCTTGTAGTGGTGACACCACATCTCATCTCTGGTGAGGATGCTATTCAGAAAATTGTCACCTTCAGCTTCATATTGGTCCAGAAGGTCCTGACAAATTTCCATTCAATGATTTTTTTGTTCTTCTGTAAGCACCCGCGGGACCCATCTTGCACAGACTTTGCAATAACCAAGATGTTCCAACATTGTTTCCAAAGCATTACAGCTGACATTCAGGTTTGCACACAATTCTTTAGTCGTTATCCGCCAATCACCACAGATGAGTTGATCAAGACACTCTTCAGTGTAAGGGGTGACAGCTGTGCAGGTTCGACCAGATCGCGGCTTGTCATGCACACCCTTTTCACTACCTTTAAAATGCTGTACCCATTACCTTACATTGCTCACATCTATTGTTTCGTCTTCATACACCTTTAGCAAGTGTTGATGGATTTCAATTGGCGCATTTTCTTCTGCAGTGAGAAATTCAATCACACATGTTTTATACACACGTCTATATCAGACTCCATTTTGGAACACTCCTCTGCTGGTACCAACTACCACATAACAGAACCACCTGCAAATGAAAGAAGGTTCAAGCATTACCACTACACTAATGGCATCTGGCTCGGACATCTGAAGTCAACACAAAAAAAATAGGAGGCATTACTTTTGGAACGACCCTCGTACTAAGTGTTCATTTCATCAGTCCTGAGTTGCAATGCACAACACCATTTGTAGATTTTCAAAGGAAAATGACTGCGATTATCTGATAACAAAGCTTTGTACATTGAGAAGCTCCTTTCCACTTGCACTGACACTAGAGGAGCATACTTAAACTGTCACTTGCTTCCAAGTCTCCTGTTAAGTCTCCAAGAGAAAAGTTCCCACCTGACAGTACATCTGCAAATTATTTACCAAGAAATGAAATGCAAAGAATGGAAATGGTCCTTTACTCTTGAAAACAGAAATGCCAAATGTACCTAAGATGAATATGCACAATAATGCAATAAAAGTCCTACAAAAATGCCCTACACCATAAAATTAGCAAAAAATGGCCCAACAAATATGGTTAGTTTTTACTCTGAAACAGATTTGTATAAAACTCATTAATGAATTGGACTTACCAAAATAAAGATGTAAAGTCATCAAAATCCTAGCCCTACTTATTAGAAGTTATAATACTGGCATGTTTTTTTCTGTTTATGACAGCCCAAAAGAGGACTCCATTAGCATAAATTCCAAGTTTCCCAACAAAGGTAACAAATCCTGCCTGCCCTACTGGTTTCTAAGTTCACATAATTACAAAGCGCAAAGGCTGCTACTGTTCAGTGGAGGGTTAATGCCCTCCCCTCTCTTCCTCTCACAAGCAGGTATACTGAGAAATCCTACTCCCCAGTATGTCACAGAGTGAGTAACCTGCCGAACCCTGATTTAAATAGCTGTTTACAAGATGAGTTAACTTTCTTGCTTATGATTATTCTTGTTACCCTTTTCTGCATTTTTAATATAAAAGGGAAATCTCAAAAGTTACACTATTTTTTTAAATCCGCGTGGTAGGCGGGAAATGTCTGAAAGTCCTAGGGAACATAGGTATGGGTGTAGTAGCAGCACTGTAAAATTCCTAGGCACCTAGGTTTACCACTTGGACATTTAAATGGTAGTAACAAAGTACTCCACTCGCTCCTACCGCCGATTGTGAGGTTTGCGCTGTAATCCATTTTTCGAGGGAAAAAATAAATGTGTGACTGAAATTCATCACGAGTTGTGCAGTGTTTATGGTAAAGACATTATATCAAGACCAATGGTTTCTTGTTGGTGCCAATTGTTCATTGAAGGGAGAACAACATTACACAATGAGCAAGGAAGCAGCCGACCCTCCACTTCCCATGCTCTGGATATTGTTGACGAGGTTCGAGAAGTCAGGCACAGATCGGCGCCTTACACTTGGAGTTTTGTTTGAACTTCCTATACCGAAACAAGCCGTGCATCACTTCACAGGATATTTTCTTAAGATCTGTATCTATCAAAAGCATGTGCAAGATGGGTTCCTTGCGTGCTGTCAGAACAACACAAGGGGCAAAAAGTTGACACCGCATTGCAATTTTTGTAATTTTTTGAGGATGAGGGAGATGGTTTATTTGACCAAATAGTGACCGGGGATGAGACATGGATCCATCACTGGACACCCAAATCCAAACAACAGAGTATATTTGGAAACAAACAGATAAGGTAACACCAAAAAAGGTAGAAGTTGTTGCATCGGCTGGCAAGGTCATGGCAACGTTATTCTGGGATTTGAAGGGAGTACTGTTCATTGATCATCTGCCCTGTGGGACCACAATGGCAGCTGCTCACTATTGTGAGGTGCCGAGAAAACTCGGAAGAGCCATACAAAACAAAAGGAGGGGAAGTTGAGCAAAACAATTTTTCTGTTCCACGATAACGCTCGCCTGCACACTACTAATGAAACGTGAGCTCTGTTTGAGCAGTTTCGGTGGGATGTTTTCGTCATCCACCTTGTTCACCTGACCTTACACCGAGTGATTGCCATCTTTTTCCGGAGGTGCAACGTCTTGGGCAAAGGCACTTCGTAAATGACGAGTTAAAACAAGAAGTGGAAAGATGGCTAGCCAGTTTACAAGTGGTTTGACACTGGGTTAAAACACTTATCACGGTACCAAAACTGTATTGAGGTTCAAGGAAATTATGTAGAAAAATAGGTGCTGAATGTAGCATTCAAAATATACACTTTAAAATATTTAAACGTATTGTTATTTTTTAAATAAATAGTGCAACTTACTTTTGAGATGTCCCTCGTACAATCAGACACTTTACCCCAGAAAATTAATCCATATCTAATGATTCTGTGAAAGCAATTTAAACAACGCTGGCCATGCACCGAAGAACAACTGAAAGAGTGAAGGAAGAATGGGAATCCATTGACCAACCACCATGACTTTGGTAGAGAGTTCCTGAAACGGATTTTGGAGTGTCATAGCAACAATGGACATCACAACAAATACAAAATTCATATGTCAGCAAAAGGTGTATCTAAGCTAGTAAGTAACAAAATTGATATCTCTTCTTTTTGACAAATTATTTCAAAATATTGAGGGTGAGAAACTTTTGGATCATCCTATATGTGTGCTGTTTCATGAAACATGTGCAGCAAACAACTTAATGAAACAGCACTTGAATGACAGTGCTACTGTATATGGCAGTTGCTTCTTTGTGAAACAGGTCCATGTAATTTACAATGCATCTATCTCAACACTTATTTGTACTTAAATTACCAGATATTGCATTCCATAGACTAGTATAATTTGTATATGTGCTTCACAGTTTGTACAGAACTCCTTTTAATGAAATTTAGAACAATCAAACCTAGTTCACTCTCAAGTGTTTTTCACTCATTTTTATGGCATTTTTTATAGAAGTGTTGGCATAAGAACACACAAGCTTCTCCTCAGTTTTAGTATTTAATACAGATATGTCAAAACAGAATTTCTGAGTTTGAAGCATGTTAAAATGTGAAACATCAAATCACACCCTCAAAATAAAACTGTTCTTCCCCAAACCAGTGTTTTGAGTGATCAGCTTTAAAGATTTGAAATGTCATACAATTTAGATTTTGAGAAACTTTTGTTTACATGCCTATGAAGTGGTCCAAACCACTATGTTTTGCAAGAACCAATTTGGTGTAACAGCATCATTGCCATTCATTCCACTTTGACAGAATGTTATGCGTTTGTGGTAATGTTATTGCAACTTTATAAATGCTAGAAGAGAGCCTTATCACTGAAAGAACTCATTAGTAGTATTACACATGGTTTTTTTTCCACAACTGAGGTGTTTACAACCAATCAATTATTGGTTTTTAATACCTGCCCAAACCTGTTGCTTGAACTTGCAGGAAGTAGGATCAAAGACCTCTATACACCTGACTTGGTGTCCCAAAAAACATCAACAATGCTTAGTATGTTGTACAGGGCGGCAAACTCATTGATTTTCAAACAGGAGCCGCTGTCCAGAAATGCACGGTTTGCATGCTACAGCGCATCGAAGTAAGATATGACTACACATTCACATTTTGTCAATAAAACCAACATCAAGCTGTCTACATTAGAAATGGGCTTCAAACTGTGTGTTGCCTACATAATTTCAGAGCCTACACCCGTGGTAGTGAGCCAATACGTGTAGCTGTCTTGAAGATTTTCAATCGCTCCATGGACTCGAGCTATAAGGTCCTTCGCTGACGTTACATTAGTGCCACACACCGTACTTTTCATACAACTCCACAGAAAATAGTTGAGAGGTGTCAGATCTATGTGACCATGACCATGGAACTTGTCCATCTCTACCAATCCATTTGCATATGCGATGAGGTGATTCCACACACTTACATAGTGTGCTCAAGTTGGCCATTTTAGCAGCTGTGTACTGGTAAGTGTCGCACTGCTGTTAAGCAATGTTACTGTACTGGAAACTATGCAAGTGATGCAGTAGGATGCACTCCTAGAACTCTATGGAGGAATTTAGCACATGTGCAGGAATGTTATTATACACAGATGGTTAAAGGGTTGCATACCTTCCATATTAAGATACCAAAATGAATGTTAACAAATTGTCACAAGCGTTCGTTCTCATTCTTTGACACTCTCCAGTGTCCAAACAGTGCATTTCCGGACAGGTGTTGTTTTCTAGTGCCTTGCATCTGGCAATGAAGCCATTAGCATTCGTGCTTTCCAATACTTTTGAACTGTAGTTTCTTCTGATCTTAATGCTTCACAGGTTCCGGACAGGTGTTCCTATTTGAAAATCCATCTGTGTGCCATTCCGCACATACGAAGCATTGTCAGTGTTTTTTTGGGAAACCCAGTATATCCTCTTTTAAATCTTAAAGGATTGCTTCAAACTGGCATGTCTTTCCGGCAAAGCTTTCTTTAGCAATTTGCAACATGTTTCAGAACAGGCATTATTTGGGTCAACAAACTGTGAAAAAATAACCACTAATCGAGATTAACACACACACACACACACACAAACTCAATTTATGCTAACAATGCCTTTATTTCTATTATAAGCACAACTATACATAAAAATTTCCATTTAAACATAGTAAAAGGTAACTATAATATGATAAATTGCAAATCATAAAATGTAATGATTTTTGGGTGCTTTTTTCAAAGAAGAATGCCTTTTATCCTAGCCACTTAGTACATTAATCATGCATGCATGGACATCTTACATTTTCAGTTTTACAATTGGTGAGCTGTACTATCCATGAGGCAATGTTGCACTACTGCAATTCATTGGTGCTGTGTTAGTGGATATGCTGCAAACACCAGGAGATTTGGACCCAATAATAATTTAAAAATTAAAGTTTATAGCACATTTCAAATCTTCAAGTATATATACTCAAAATACTGATTTGCAAGCTTTTACAGTTTATTTTGAGGGTGCAATATGGTATCTATATATACCATTTCAGTGTATTTTATAAATATTGCTCAACACCTTGAAGTCTACAGCCACTACTTTAAAACAGAGTAACACATGAGTGTAGGTTCCAATTTTACTTTTACTTCCAATTTTATTTTATCTTAAATGTATATTCATTCTATTTTTACTAAATTCTCTAATATTTCAATCCAGACAAATTGTGATTGATCATTATAGAAATGAAAGAATGTTAAGTGCATTTGCATTGGGGACCGATTTTCTCACAGCCATTTTCTTAGATTTAGCACAATAGCAATCCTAAGTGATTGAGGGGAAAGAGTTGTAGAAATATCAAACATTTCGCCCTACCTATTTCCATTCATAGAACACATCTGAATGGGAAAAGACACATGATTTGCAATTTCACTTTTACTTGAAGGTTTTTCCACAATTCACGTATTTGTATAAAATGTTCTATTAGCAGTGCTAATAAGCCTACCAATCCAAATACCAAAATATGTTACGTAATTTCCTCCAGTCAAGAGTATGCAACTGTAGCAGCTCATTTTAATGTTTTGCAGAGAATACAAATCAGAGAATTACTTCAAAATCCTGTTACTTTTATCTGTAATTATTCATGAACCACTGATACTTTTACCATCTTGCACAAATGCATATTGCAATAAGTATCTTTTGTACAAAATAATCACACATGCAGTTATATTCATGAATTTATAATTCCTGAAATAACAAAGCCTACTTAATGTTTTGCTCATTATTTGTTCTATTTTAGTAGCAAATAGAAATTTAAGAATAAAACAATAAAGATGCACACACTTTGTTTTAATACATGCATATATTTTAAGATTCATAATCACTATCGATGCTTCTAGTTTTGTGTTCTACTACTACTCACTTAAAAATGGAAACATGCATTGGACATTCGTTTTAAAAATTTCTACAATTTTCTGTTGCAAGCAGCATTAAATGGTAAAAGCTCAGCATGTTTTGGAGAGAGAGAGAGAGAGAGAAAAAAAAAAAAGATATCAAATTCTGCTTAAAGTTTAAGTTTTGCACATACAGTCCTGTTTACATCTCTTCAAAAGAAAATAGACTAAATATTATGTCAGAAAGGGACAGCACTATACATGGAGGGTTGGGAAAACAATTTTGGCCATTTCATAAAATATACTTTATAGCTCAAGTTTGGAATATAACAAATTGTAAAAGGAAAGCCCACTTTATCAAGCTTACAAAGGATTTGTGATTTTTTTTAGCTTATAGAAAGAGGGTTCCAGTTTGTGATTTTGTGCTATCAGAAGTTACTACACAAAGTGTAAAATTCAAACAAAGATTAATTTATTGAAAAAGCAGAAAACAGAAAACTTCTGAAATTTCCTAATGTTAAATTCCATTCATACAAAGAAATGGTATAGTGCAAATACCTAGCAATGGTTAAGCAACCTGTTATTGGCTTCCAGACTGAGATAGACAGGTTTCTGAAAATGCGGACATTATGTAACTTAATCTTTAATGACTAATTACTTAAAACTATATACTTCATTGACCTGCTCTTAACCTCTTGAGCGATGGCCATTTAAAACGTCCGCGAGCCGAGAACTGCTAGCATTTAAATTGTTAAATGCGCTTTGTATATACACAGCTGTATTTTGTGTAAATATTAAGTTATTTTAATGAAACAAAAACTGGTATAAAACTCGTTATTTGCAGTATAAATGTACGTCATCAGCAAAGTTGAGTTGTATTTACAAAACGTTGAAATGGCACAATTTTGTTTCACTGTGGTGAAAAGTCAACTTTGCTCTGTCGAATGCATCCAATATAAGTTCTCGGAAAGATACAGTAAAGAAACACCCATTGTATGTGTGGCTTATGCGTCAGCATACTGTGTAATAAAGCACTACTGCATGCGTGGTCTCTTGAGTCATCAGAATAGATCAACATTGCAACTTTTGCTTACGCGAGTTTCGTAACTGAGTAGAGTCCGTGTCTTTCTTTGTTGAAATACATACGTATTCTTTCCTGCTTGTAGCTGAAGGAAGAAGTGGTATAAAAAGGTGTTTTTGCACCAACTGGATATAACCATATACAATTGTTTGGGGATTTGGACAGCTCTCTAAACCCACACAGGACAATGACCGACCTTGACTTCCGACTATAAATAGCTCGCAGCCTAATTGAACAATACCACGTTGGGGGTTGAAAATCCAAAACCCCTGCACCCCTCAGACTTCAAGGAAAACATTATCCTAAAAGGATACCACCAACAGCAAAGAAGTCCCGCCCATTTTGAAAGTGTTTCGTGTGCCGCAAGAAGGGAATTCGCGAATGTGGAGATGTACCTACCCTTATGTGTTTATCCCTGTTTTGAGGTAAATCACTGCAGAACGAACATATTAAGGTAAGCCAATAAAGTATATAGACCTTACTAAAATGTTTCATAAAGGGAAAGTTATTATAAGTTGAGTTGGATAAGGGATAAATAAGGGTTAAATGCTTAAACGCACAGGACGCCCATATCGCTCATCCATCATTTTAAATGGACGTGATTTCACGTTGATATCCCTCAAGAGGTTAAGCTTTACAATTTTCAGAACGTGACACGAGCAAGATTTGGAGGCATATATATTTTAAAAAAGGGAAAAAAAGAAACATTTAAACACACTACATAAATAGTGTAAGGAACAGAGTACACTACCTTAGTATGAGTGCATTAAATGCACTTTGAAATGTTGCACAGTGGCCTACAGTAGCACAATGTTAATAAAAGTTAGGTGATAAAATGTTGGTTACTTAAACAGGGCACATAACACATGGTGAGCCTTTATCTTGATCTTAACTTGTACTATTATTCATACAAAAAGAAAATACAGGACAAACTTAATGTACCACACTGTAGAAATACCTAGCATCCATTCTGACAACCATTTTAGTGTTATGAAAACGTTCATATCTCTGCAGTGAAATTATTTTAATATTTTTAAAGCTCAGAATGCTCACTTAAGTGACATCATTGACAATTTCAGAAACAGGCTGAATTTTTCCTTACATCATCAGTTGCTGAGCTTTCATTTCTTTCAAAATAAAAAAGCAAACATTAAATAAGCTATTATTTTGCTTGAAGTGTTTGCCACATCATTTCTTCTGTATAAAATGGTCTTATTTAGTACCTGTTGCATAACTACCACTGTATAAATTATTATTAGTAGTATTTCATGTCTTTGTGCACTACTTCACAAGAGCATTAACTTATTTGAGAAAATTAAAGCTTAGTTTTTATTTACTTAAAAAGAAGACAATCTGTGCTTTTCAACCCATAACCAACTACCGCTTGTCATTTTTGCTTTAATTGCAATTTTATAAAATATACACACTTTTACACATACATTCGCAACCTTGAAAGAACAATTATCATTAATTTATTAGGGATAATGCATTATATTGTGTATGTATAGCAAAACAGATAAAATTTAAGTATGTTCAGTTCCAGTCATTCACCATCTGAGAGTATGATGTCAACAGACCAAATCCCGTATCTTAATGCATTTTAAGTAATTTCAGCAGGAAATGACTTTTAAGACACATTATTGTATGCTTCTATACCCAATTTCTTAAACAAAGTACACAGTACTGATAAAAAAAATCTAAAAGTAAAACAAGGAGAAACACAGCAATGGCTATAAACTACAATAATGGAGACAAAATATAGGATTTGCATAACACATGGAATAATATAAGACAGAAGTTTTAATAGGTTAATTTATTACATGATTTTATATCACTTCTGAAAACAGGCAAGTGAAAAATTGAATTAGCATATTTCCTGGAACATAAGAGAATGCCACAAAACGTCACAGTTATGACTACAACATTATGAGGAATATAAGCTTTATGCAGGCAGCACCTTAAAAGTGCTGTCTCTAATTTATTACTTATTCTAAATGACTTGCTGAGCTAGTCTTTTCTTTCAGCATATAATGCTGACTACATTAAAAGCTTTAAGGCTGGTTCACAACCACCCGGCAATGGTAACCAGAACGACAACAGCAAGATACATTATTGACCAGCTTATCAATAGAACTGGGGGTCGATTGGGAATTTGTTTTCCATGGACTAATGATATTTTTTCTAGTTTGCGACTAGAGAGCACTCTACCAGCTATTTGAAGGCATGAATAATTGAATAATTTCTATAGTAAAAGTTCTAATATGCACAATGAGTCTAACATGCCATGAACATTCCCATTTGAATACACGTGTTTCAACTTTATTGTTCTGGTTACCATTGCTGGTGGTTGTGAACCAACCTTTATGAAATATAAAACATGATTAGAAATTACAGTGTCTGTTCCTAAATTCATATGAATACAAAACTCACGCTTTACACATTTGTTCTCTTATTCTAAATTTACACAACAAAATTAGGCGAAAAAAAGTGACTCAACAAAAACCATTATGTCGGGGGGGATTTAACTGAGCCATTTTGAAAAACTGAAACATAAATCATACGCACAGTTACAGCATTAAAATATAATCAGATTATATACACTCAAACCAAGAAGAATAAACTGGTCTAAAAGTAATAATGCCAAGAATTGAAAAATTTCTCAATATGCACGTTAGCCTATTGCTAACCATGTGCCCAAGCATATTTAGTTAAAAAAACCTTCTAGAATAATTCACTGATTGCTTTTTATTAGCTCTTTGTGTACTGTGTTTTGTTTTCTATCAAACAAAGAAAAGAGTTTGCTCTATGCATAGCTAGTATGAAAGAACTGTTATCTCAAAAAGTACAACTTTTACAGCAGATTCAATAAAAAAAACCTCTAAAAAAGCAAATTTCTTATCCAAAAAGGTGCCAAGACACTAGCAAGTAAATACTCGAAGTAATTTCAAGCCCTGCACGGACAAATGAAGCTGACAAACGCAACACGCACTATTTTGTCCAGTAACAGCACAAGTCCAATAACAACACACAAAATCCAATATACATAGTGTCTAGTCATATATCATGGCACTATTCTCAGTAGTCTGAATGTACATAAACTTTATGTGGACTTTTTAACTGAAACACAAAAAAATCTGACATTTACAAAAACAGTTTATTTGCAACTTATTTAGTATTTGTTTGCAAACGAAATTCTGCAAAATACATATGAAACAGTTATGTGGCTGAAGCCTAGAAACAAAAGCACAGGTTTATTTCTCACATTTCAGTTGCTATGAAGGCATATACAATAACTGATTGCCAGTGAGACGACTATCATTGTGTGACAGTGCCAATATAGCAACCACCGGTTGAAAATAGGGACAATGAAACCTCAAAACATTTCTTGCCAGTAGTTTAGTTAGCAGAGCAATGGGAATGATTAGTTAATCAATTAGTTTGAACTCTTGTCTATTTTTAATGAAAAAGAGCGAAGTTTCATAATACCTGAGAATGATGTTCTTTTAGCTTGATAAGAAAGATGTAAAACTTCACCATCTTGAGATTTCACATTCTCCAAAAATGAAACATCCTGGGCCATAGGTTCACCTCAAGGCTTCAGCCCAACATACCGCATCTCTCATAAATTTGCCAAGAACATAATTAGGTAATGAAAGTTTGCCAAATATACTTGCACATTTATTATTGCGCTAGTCCATTTGGTTTTTCTCTCTATGGCAACTTTTCTCTAAATGATATACAAGGGACAAATGCTTACTGGAAATTATCAGATATTGACTTTTCTCATTAATAGCATCTACAGTTCTTCCTTACTATACGAAGATGTAATTAGGATTTCGAACTAAGGTAATTAATTACTACTGAAAAGCTATCATTAATTACCTTATCATAAAACAAATGGATATTATTTGATTTGGGCTTGATTTACGTCTTTAATGCATTAAAATAAACTACATGCTAACTCCTGTTGCTGCTTTTGAACATAACAATGCACAAAAGGAAGATAGTTAACACTAGTATCTATGTATTTATGCACACATGAAATGAACTTTGTTCTCCATTACCATTTTGTTGCAGTGACAAGAGAGTCCACTTTCAATACCCAAAAATAAGTTCTTGGCCTTGTCTTTCACATTGTAGTCTAATATTCTGGTAGTTATTTTTATAATGCTCTTCCTATATACAGTCTGTTACATTTACAGCAAGACAGCTACGCCATGTGATTTACCTCAAAACAAAAAAAGTAATGCAAAAGATCTAAAAAAATATTTAAAGCCAATCTTGTTACATTCTTCTTTTCCAAATGCTGCACAGAATCCTCTTGCATGATTACTGAGATCCTTTCTTCAATAGTTGAATGATACTGTCAGCAATGGTGAATTAATGATGTAGTCTACTTAAATTATTACAAACCATTTCACAAAGTCAATGTCCTATTGTTATGTTGAACATTTTCCTCCACAAACAATAAAAATTCTTGGTTTAACACAAACCACATCACACAGTGATTTGGTGAATTAAAAAGAAGAATGGGTATCAATTCAAATTCTTTGCAGAACATAACAGCTTTTCTCTGCAACATGACACACAATGTGGTTTTATTAATTATGAATTAACCACTGCTTCAAGCAGAACCTGAAGACTTATGTCAACAAGATATCATTAAATGCACTTAAAAATAAAATTCCATTGAAATAATTACCTACCATACCAACTCCTAGGCAGAGAGATGAGAGAAAGGCAGAAAAGAAAACAAAAACAGGAATAAATGCCTGTCACAAATATAATTAAACTATCCTCTACATCCCTTCAAAAGACAGGCTAAGGATAGAGGATAGGATGGGGAAAAGAAAATAAAGCTGCCCTTCTCTGCTTCTCGAGCACTCTTAATGGCGAGAGCTACGATGAGAAGACTCTCTTTCCTCTCGCCGTTCCCTTTCCCTGTCTCTCTCACGTTCCCTCTCTGGATCACGCCTACTGCTCTCTCGTTCTCTGTCTCTTTCTCGCTCTCGTTCACGATACCTGTCATCATAATACCTGTAAAGCAGATAAAGATTATCATTTATGAACTACAACTACATAACTGCTGTTTCTTAAAAGGAATAGTCAATAAGCTCAGAATAAGGTGAGGTTTCTCTCTGAACTTTATAGGCACATCAAGAGGGCAAAACAAGTCATGCAGAAGAAATTAAGCACAAGAATTGAACACCATACTGTCAGTTCAGGTGGTGTAGGGTGCAATTACAGGAAAATGCAGAGGCATTACAAGAATTTATTCAAGACTCTCACTGGCTGAACAACATACACAATCTATACCTAATTCACGCAGTGATTCTAACATAAACAATAGATAACGTATCCTTCCGCACTTAGTGCAAATTGTACTGCAGAGCTGTCAGAAACACGTAATAAATGTAAGCGATGTAACAACAGATCACAATTTTTCTCTTGAATAGCAGTTTTATCAATCCACACTTTTCATGTCTTGTGCCCCTCATTAATCCATATTTCATCTAAATAGTAGATTTTACATCCTTGCTCCTGGTACCACAACACTGCTCTCAAATAGTCCCGTCTCCACAACAAAATGACATCACAACTATTTTAGAGCCTGTTTTAACATTCTGCTTCAACAAAATAAATTTTAAATATTCTATCTTCTTTCTTGGAAGTTTGAAAACTGTGTTGTAATAATCAATTTAAATAAAAAAGAGTGAGTTGGTTAATAACACTACACAACACTTACTTATAATTTACCGGAACATGTTTCGGAGGCTTGACTTTGCTCCATTATCAACCGGACATCGACTGGTTCTCCCCGGAGAGGATGGCAATGTGGTCCTTGAACCACCACCACCACCAGAGGAGACCTCAGAGAAAACATTGCCATCCTCACCAGGGAGAACCAGTCGATGTCCGGTTGATAATGGAGCAAAGTCAAGCCTCCGCAGGGTTGCCAACTCGTACGATAATTATGACGGGCATACGATAATTTTGATGTTTGTACACATGGTTGACAACCCGTACGATAATTATGGGTGCATATGATAATTTTGATGTTTGTACACATGGTTGACAACCCGTACAATAATTATGGGGGTGTCGATAATTTGAATGTATGATAGTTCGATACCGGAGAAATATCATTTTCACTGGTTTGTCCCACCAGTGAAATGAAACTAATTACAAATGCCCTCATGGCCTGTCTCCACCCCTCTAAGGCAACCATTTCATATCGTACTAATCCTTCTACACTTTATCCTCTTTTTGCCAGTGTGCCCAGATCTGGTAATCTCAATGAAGATGGCGCTGTTCCGAAAATTGATGATCAATGGAGAAAACTCTGAATAAGTGATATTCCATGTGAAATAAAGAACATGCCTGAACCTGACAGGTTTTGAAGTGCTCTTAAACACATGCCACTTTGGCTGAAATACTGATTACAAAGAACTATTAGCCTTTCCATTATCAGTGATTTCGTTTCCCCACAGAAAAGCTTCTTGTGAAAGGGTTTTTTCTAAACTGGGCTTAATAAAAACTAAAGTTAGAAACAAATTGGCACTATATACAGTAAATGAACTTATTCTGTCGCCTTAGTTTTAAAATAATGTGGTAGATCTGAAAATCTGCAAGACACCGAGATGTTAAGGTTTAACTCAACAACAAATTTGTATAATGCTGCAACGGTTGAGGAAGATGAACTTTCAGATAAATAATGCGAGAAACATAAGTTCTAAAGTTGTAATACTGGTTGAGGTCATCAATCTTGTAAGTGAATATCATAAACATTATTACTATTACATTTTCATAAGTGTTATGCTGATATTTTTACTGTTGTAGCATTTGGTTTAAGATGTACGATAATTTTGAATCCAAATCTATAATTTTGAGTGGCCGGTACGATAATTTTACTTTTAAATGTTGGCAACCCTGAGCCTCTGATACATGTTCCTGTAAATTATAAGTGTCGTGTAGTGTTATTAATGATAAAGACTAGGAAGTTCATGCATTTGCATGTTTTTTCATAGGGGTTAGAAATGTATGCTTTTACATTATATGTGATGTTTGTCCTTTATTTCAGCATTGTGAAACAGCCACAAATGTAGCAAAATATGTTTGGATCATTTTTACACGTATGACGCAGAGTTGACATTCTGAAGTCTGTTTCAGATGAAAACAGATGAAAAATGTTCTTCTAACACCAAATTTAAAACAAATTAACAATATTTTAGTACAATTGGATATGAACCAAGTAGTCAATTATTTAATATTATTTATTTTAAAAATAAATTATTCTCTCTCATCTACTTGTCCCGGGTCATTAAAAAGGTAAAGTAAAAAACAATGTTTTGTGGGAAAACCTGACTTGGTGAAAAACTGATACCATTTTTAGATTTAGCACCCATGAATTACTATAGAACTGTTATCAGACTGAAGTCAGCAAAATGGTCGTAGACTTGTGTAATCCATAATCAAAATCTACATTTTGTCCTTTAATTGATTGCTCTGTTTGATTTATATGTTACCATAAAAAGTCGAAATCAATCATATAGTTTTAATAAAACCCACATGGTGATTCCATATTGAGCTAGATTATATGTTTGATAGATAATTAACAGTAAATTATAGTAGTAAAATTTGTACAAGTGCTAGCTTAGTTCATGTGAGGCATTTGCACTGTAAGTGCCTTTTATTTCCACACAATGTTTCAAGTCATGTAGAAACTCCCAACCCAGTTCTAGGTGTTGTACTAAAGGCTGATTCACAAGAACCTAGAGTGGAAACCAGAATGAGAACTACAACGTTAAAATACATGTATTATAATGTGAGCATTCAACTAATGGGAATTTTTCTGGTTCCCAGGAATAAGAAAGCTACAATATCATCTTTCCTATTCCCAAAGATAGCATATGGGGAGTATCACTGCAAATCGTATAATGTACAAAAAACAAAATTTTACATGAGAGGCCAAAAGTGAATTGCAGCTAAAATACAGGAGGTATTTGAAACTTAAAAATTACAAATTTATCTTTATATCACCCAAATGTAATAAAATATTTTTTTCAAAATTCAAGCCTTAGAAATTGGAGATTTGTATTGGATTTAATACAGTTGTTAATGTCATGTAAATAAAAATCTGATGTGTTGCACTCATATGACTTTCTCTACTCTTATACTAACCATTCTTACAAACTCTTATTCCTATATCTTCGTGTTAGTTGAGATAAACTTTTGCAGAAATTATCTTATTGTTTATTTCCTTGTAGGTGCAAGGGGAATATGGGAATACAGTAGGCTTTGAGTGATAGTCAAATCTTTTAAAGCTTTGAGATTCCATTCTCTTTGCACTGTTAACATGTAAAAAAATTAATAACGATGTTCCAGTTGACAGAAGTATAAGTTCTCCAAAACTCACACAAATAACAAGGAATATCTCAGAAATGGTTCACTCTACAAAAAAATGTATATCAACATAAATTGTGTGTTTTTAGCAAGATCTACAGTTTGAAATAGGTGCAAAATTAACAGTTGCACCTGAATATTTCCTTAATTTGGGTAAAAATACTTTGTTAAGGCCTTGTGTCAGGAAAATATTGTTAGGGAATTCTGGTGGACGGACAGAATACGAAAGAACCTGGAAGTAATTAGGATGGGGAAATACTCGAGGAGAGGGGAGAATAATTATAATTAATTATGGAAATTAAAAGAAAGAGATTTGAAGATATAGGCATCTGAAAACTTTTTGGTGGAATAATGGATAAAGGTGTTTGGTCGATTGTATATCAGTGAAGGAAGTAAGGAAAAGGGCGGCATATGTTGATGTAGTGTGGCTAAGATTTGTAGGCTGATAGGATTAAAAGAGAGGCAGTGTCCCATTTGTGAAGGGAAGGAGAATTTTGAGCATATACTTTTTGAATCCCAAGGAACAGATCTGTGGAGAAAAGAATTTTTGGAGCTGAATTGGAGGAGGGTGGATACGAGAACAGGAGTAAGGGTGATTTTTAGAAAGGAGGACAAGAGCTTATGTCAATTTTTAAGTTAAAAAATGGAATTGGTCATTTGAAGGGAAATTAGAATGTGCAACACATTTTTATTAATTAGTAATGCTTTAGATAGCTACAGAGAAGTCTAAAATGTATAGAAATAATTGTGTGTAAATTTCAACCGGTTTCAAGTTAGAACCAGTATCTGGGATAATGTTTAGAAACTATTATTAGATTTAGTGGGTTAAGACTGTAAGGTGGGTAACAGCCTGAGATGAATGCTCATCATACTCAAGTATGTATTAGTTTAACACAAATAAATATATCTTATCGTATTTCAATTATACAGGGTGTCTCAAAATTAGAGCAACAAACCTTGGGAGCTAATAGATAGCATTATTTTAAACATTCTATGTTAAGGAAAGCTTTTTGCTGCGGTGCTTCGTTTAAGCGCTAGACGAGACAATATCATAGATTACTGCCTCCCAAACAGTTTAAGTATTTACCGCATAATCAATATTGTAAATTTGACTCAGGGTTCTCCGTCTAGGGGATGTGAATAGCGACCACAAGGTACCCAAGCTGAGCGGAACATTACTTCCACTTACTGGTGTTTTGCTCCTCACTGTAACTTTTCTATCTGACCTTACCTTGGTCATCTCTTGTTCTCTTCCAACCCCGATGCTATTAGGGTTCCCGAGGGCTAGGGAGTCTTTATTTTTCCAACCTCTCCATTTCTCTAATTTCTCTATAAAATCTTAACCCCTAACATGCTGACCTGTCATGGCATGTAATGCGTCCTCTGATTGGTGATCAGAGGATATGGTCGGTGAATTTATTTTGATAACTCTCCCGGTCAGGTCGGTGAGATCCGTAAACCGACGACAGGTGTGGTCCTCCAGACATTCTGGGGGTTGTGAGAGAGCGATGTGACCACCAAAATATAAAAATATGGTGCTCTCTAAAAAGCGGTTACTATTACTGCTATTGCTCTCTTCAATATCATCAGTGAAAAATATTGGAGAGCAAGGGGATAAATTACTTCATTGTCAGAAATCCAGCATTAGCTAACAACAACATTATATGCACAAATTATGGAATTTTCAGTTATTTGGACATGATTTAATGGTACATATAACTGCATATTTTTTTGATTTTGATAAATGTATAATATTTCAATATTAAAGCCCCTATATTGCATATGTTAATGATTTTTATAGCTTTTATTATTTTTTCCATCTCTATAATATTTTTCATATTGGTAGCATTGCACATGACGATGCAACTTGTGAGCTGGCGAGAACTAATGCTGTGTCATGCTGTCATGCAGTGAATCCCCTGTTTCCATCCTTGCGTTATATGTATGTGCGTAGAGAATAATCAGTGTATCATCTGAGAGATTTATATTAACAAAGATAAAGTGCTGGTCAACGTTTTGAGCAGAACGATTATAGCAACGCTTGCCTGCCCACCAATAGTTGTGTCATGGTCTTTAAACGTAACAGTGTTGTGAACTGGTTCCAGCCAAATTAAATTGGGTATATAAAATGTTAAATGCCCAAAATAAAACCAACTTTGAGTGCTAGATTAATTAATTTACAGAAAGAGTTTTCGGGTGATTTAATATCTACAGATAATAGGATACTGTTTAGTGGAGCGTGTGAGAAAAATGTAGGGAGTGAGAAAAGATTTCAAATAGTTCAGCACATAGACACAGCAAAACAGTTAATCAGAAAACTCTCAAAGAACCTGTTCAAAAACAGCTAGTAGAGTGTTTAGGAAGTAGGGTTACTGAATTTTCCTATGACTTGTGCCAAACATTTTTAGCTGCTGATATTCCCTTGTTCAAAATTAATAATCCGACATTTAAAAACTTTCTTGCCAAGTACACTCGACAACATGTGCCTGAAGAAAGTACACTGCGTAAGACTTATGTAGGACATTGTTACAATAACGTATTGTCAAATATACAAAATGAATTAGCGTATCAGTTTGTGTGGTTGTCTGTTGATGAAATCCCTGATTCTGAGCGCCGCTCTATTGCTAATATAATTGTGGGTGCTTTAAATAATGAACAAAAGACTACGCCTTATCTTCTTGATATGAGCGAATTGTCGGCCACTGGCAATGTAACTGTGACACAGTTTGAGATGGACTCTTTAAAATTACTATGGCCATGTGGAATCAAATACGACCGGTTACTTTTATTTGTTACTGATGCAGGTCCTTATATGGTAAAATCAGGACAAACTCTGAAATGTATTCTTCCTAACTTAATTCATATAACTTGTTTGGCACACGCTCTTCATCGCATTTCTGAGACAATACGTGATTCTTTCCTATTGATAGATAGATCTGTGTCCAGTACAAAGAGAATTTTTGTTAAATCTCCTAAAAGAGTTAAGTTGTTTAGATCAACAGCACCTAATACCCGACTTCCTCCTGCACCAGTGCTAACTCGATGGGGAATATGGGTCGATGCAGTTTTATATTATGCTGAGCACATAGAAATAGTCGAAGAGGTTGATAATTCATTGGACTCGAAAGATGCTTCATCAGTAGAAACTGTGCAAAATATTCTGTCAGGCACTGGGTTAACCCGTAACTGCCAGAATTTTTCAAAATCTGATATTTTTGTATATTTGCTGTTTATTGCCTTCTTATACATATAAATATTGCATACAATGTGTTATTTGATCTTCCACACCTTTAGTGTGACTGAAACAGAACGTGTCCATATGGACACGCTGGGCACTTAGATGCATATTTTAAATGTGTTCTGTATCACTCAAATTCAACTACAAATATTCTCAGGAAGCAGTATATAACACAGATAAGGCAACATTTGAACAAAATAATTATTATAAACTTATTTATAACAACAAACAAAAATAATAACCAAGAGTTTCATTTAGTGACACTCGTGGTATACTGCAAAACATTCCAGACATAATCCTACGTCACATTTCCCACATTTTGTGTGAACTGCTGATGACTTCAGTTTGCAATACAATCCTACACATCTCTTTATCTCAATTTTCTGAATATAATGTTTGATGCCATCGTATCTTATATCACTTGGAACACGCAATTTGTATACGCACAGAGGACTGGTAGAAGGTCTTCCTGCTGCTTTTAGAGGATTCATATAACTCTTTAGGTACACTTGCACAATCTCTCTTCTAAATTCCAGCTGAGTAGTCCTAGCTCCTGTTCCCTGCAATTGCCAGGCATTATACATAGATACATCAAGTAGCCAAGAAAGTAAAGCCCAATACCGTTTCTTGTTTCTAATATTTATTCTGTACATGGCAATGTTTTCATCCATCGTATCCACTCCCCCCATGTGCTGCAATAATCTGAGGATGCTGTACTTGAATTGTCTTCCTCTCCTTTGCAGAATATCTTCTAACAGATGTTACAGGTTCCACTCCTTCACATGTGGATGCTACAGCCATTTTGTAACAATAACACCATCATCCTTGCAAAGTGAATATTCTAAATGGCCCCTTTCCCTTTTAGCCAAATCCTTCTTTGAAGCAATGGGGCAAGATTTAGGAAGCCTGTTTTCTCTAATAGTGTCTGTTCCTCTGTAACCTTCTTCTCTTAGGAAAGACAGAACAGCAAATCCTGTAAAGAGATTGTCAAAGAAGAAATGGAATGGCAATTGCTTTACGTCCACTGTGAAATCATCTATCATCTGAATAAGAGGAGCAGTGGCCTTACCAAACTGCTCTTCATATGCTGTATTTGGATTTGGTGATTTTCCTTGATAGAAAGAAAAATTTACAAGTTATCCAGATGTGCTACATAAACACCATGCTTTATACCCAAAACGTATTGGTTTTCCTCTGATAAATTGTTTGCAGGAATGTCTGCCATAGTATTTGATCACTTATTCATCATAAGAGAGATTTTGCTGAGGAACAAAAAGCTTATTACATTTGTTTCTTACTCTTTCGATAAAGGGTCTAATCTTCCACATCTTTCTTGTCTTTTTCATCAATTTTGTTATTGTCATTACAATGCAAGTATCTGAGAATTTGTTCGAAGCGATTCCTTCTCATGGCATTGCATACAAATTCATTTCTTGTGTCTGAATTTGAATCCCAATATAATCCCTTATTAGGAAGAGGTTTATAACTACTTAGGATGAGGATGCCAAGGAAACATCTCATTTCTTCACAGGTTATATTAGGACTTGGACAGTTCTTAAACAGTGCATAATTGTTTGACTCTTCAACTAGGAATTTTACGAGGTGATCATAAAAAAATAACTCGAAGATTTCCACAGGCGACATATCAACATATGTGCAACATTTTGAATCAGGAAAAGGCTTCAAATTTGAAGTTAGTGAACCATGAACCCAGGTTTTCTGCTTGTTTCCATTTCTATAATCAATATTTCTTGGCTCTGTTTCAATCTGCGTATCTATCAATCTTATTTCAGCTTCAGCCCGGAGTTGTCGAGCATTAAGATTATCTGGAATTCCTCCTTCATCCTCATCACCAGAATCCTCGTCTGTGAGAACTGCTGGATCGGGGGGTGCTATGTAAATTCCATCAGCCTGAGGAACATTGGTTTCTTCAAGTATGATGTCTAAGACATCCTGCACAGTCAAACCTGGCTTAAACATTCTGCGAGGCCTCTGTTATGAAATCAAAGAGAAATAGAAACAAAATAATATTTGACCTCGTAACTGCCCAGTGTGTCCATATGGACACGACTGAAATACTGACGTCATAAGTATAAGGTGAATAATTGATTAACCACTTCTCCGTAACAAAACAATTGATAAACTTATCTAGATATTCTAAAATAAGAACAAATTAGAAACTAAAAACTTCACTTATCTTAGTAATGTTGATATTCTTTTTCTCTTTTGCTGACCCAGGGGTTTCAAGCTATGTCCAGCTCATTCTCAAAGCCATATAAACAAAATCGTTGCCAAGCTACAATCTTTTATTTTTGTGAAAAACAATTATTCTTATTCAATTTTTTATTTACCAATCTCTGAAAACAAAAATTTATAAATACAATCTATAGATGGTAATTCAAAGTTCATGACATGGTTCCTGTTTTTTAAAATAAATTTTTTTTCCCAAACCACTAAATCTATCGGATTACTTAACTGTTTTAGTAATTTAACCTCTGAATTAATTTCATGATTAAATGACCAAAAATGATCTGCCACAGCTGATTTATCAGTTTGTTTATATTTAATATTTCTAAAATGTTCTTTTATTCTGGTTTCTAGATGACGTTTAGTTTTACCAATATAAACTTTATCACAATCTGAACAGCTAAATTGATAAATGCCAGATTTTTTATAATTTGGTATTTTATCTTTTTTTGAAAAATTAAGTAAATTTTGCATATTAAATTTATTTTGAGGGACCAAATTTATTCCATATTCTTTAAAAAATTTACAAGGATTTTTAAAGAATATGGAATAAATTTGGTCCCTCAAAATAAATTTAATATGCAAAATTTACTTAATTTTTCAAAAAAAGATAAAATACCAAATTATAAAAAATCTGGCATTTATCAATTTAGCTGTTCAGATTGTGATAAAGTTTATATTGGTAAAACTAAACGTCATCTAGAAACCAGAATAAAAGAACATTTTAGAAACATTAAATATAAACAAACTGATAAATCAGCTGTGGCAGATCATTTTTGGTCATTTAATCATGAAATTAATTCAGAGGTTAAATTACTAAAACAGTTAAGTAATCCGATAGATTTAATGGTTTGGGAAAAAATTTTTATTTTAAAAAACAGGAACCATGTCATGAACTTTGAATTACCATCTATAGATTGTATTTATAAATTTTTGTTTTCAGAGATTGGTAAATAAAAAATTGAATAAGAATAATTGTTTTTCACAAAAATAAAAGATTGTAGCTTGGCAACGATTTTGTTTATATGGCTTTGAGAATGAGCTGGACATAGCTTGAAACCCCTGGGTCAGCAAAAGAGAAAAAGAATATCAACATTACTAAGATAAGTGAAGTTTTTAGTTTCTAATTTGTTCTTATTTTAGAATCTTGTTGCTTCACTGTTAATAGCTTCAATTTTTACTTAATTATCTAGATATACTACACACAGTTTTACTTGGAATGACAAAGAATCGCATCACAAAACAATACTTACTTCGCATCAATGTGCTCCATTACCACAATCAAAGCACTACCTACAATACAGACTGTCACAGATACAGTGATAATGGTAATAATGAATTGTTACAAGACTGGTGTAGAGTTCAAACCCTCCCAGACAAGAATGCATGGTTGCCAATGCAAAAAATAATAACAGGCAGACAATGCAAAAAGAATAAAACTATTTAACAACTGTGTCCATATGGACACGCTGGGAAGTTATGGGTTAAAAGAGGATCTTACTTTCATATCTGCTAATTTTTCTTTCTTACCAACAGCCATAACGGCATTGGAAGCTGTAGGATCTCCCTTACATGAATCACTGTCTTTGAAAAAACAATATGTGATTTAAGTTCGGTTCCTGGTAGCATAGGACAAAAAGTGAAAGAGAAAGTGAATTATGTAATTTCAAAAAATTCTGGTTATAAACATATGTGCGATATTCAAGACATCCTCGAAAGAAAACCATCTGTCACACCAAGAGACTCGACTCTCTCTGTGAAGCAGTTAACATCATTTAAATATGCCCCGATGATAACATCTTGTGACATGGAGAGAAGTTTTTCATGTTACAAAAGTGTTTGGTGAGACAATAGACGAAGTTTCACAGTTGAAAATTTGTGCAAAGTGTTGGTTGTGAACTGCAATTTAGCAATTAATTCTAGCAGCGGGACCACTTCTGCTTCAACCTCTAAGGAATAAGGTAACTTTATTATTTATACTAACTCGTCTTGTCTACTGCAAAGGGACATTAATTGTTTTAATTAAATAGTACATATTTCTTGGCATATTTTCAAGTTTTTAAGAACATATTTCAGTGTTCTTTAGGGCATGAGCTTCTGAGCCCTATTAATGATTTATAAAGACAGCCACGATGTGAGACCACTTGACTCTCACCAAAGCAACCCAGATTTGATCCCAGGCATCCACATTGGTGCAGGGGTGGGTTTTCTCTGGGTTCTCCAGTTTCCCCCGCCATCATTCCACCATTTGCTCATCACCATTTTGTCATCATTTCATTTCAACCACTTACTCACTCTCACACCAGGCTTTGGGCTGATCACCCATCCTGGTTACTCTGTATGGTCAACTTTGGTTCCGAAGACAGCATTTACTGGCTAGGAGGAATTGGAGCACTGATCACATGCCACTCTCCACCACTGGACCCCGTTCCTGATGCCTGCAGTGGGCTGAGGTGGGGTTCCAGTGGCCGGGTGGTGCCCTATGTTCCACACAAGAATAACAGGAACTCAGTCAATGATTTGTAAAAGGTTACTTGGGAAGTTGACTGGTGCCACTATCATAATACCATAAAGAAGTAAAGGAGGAAACAAACTGATTTATTTCACATATTTGTTTGGGTTCAGATGCCTGTTGAGCAGACAAACTCTGGATCAGAGAGTAGCCAGGATGGGTGATCAGCCCAAAGGCTGGTACGAGAGTAAGAAAAGACTCAAAGAAAACACCCAGATGTCGCTTTGTCCATCACCATAATCACACATGTTTCCCTGGGATTGAACCTGGGCTGCTTTGGTTAGAGGTCAAATGACTTGGCCACAGTGCTGCCCAATGCATGTTCTTGTAACCTAAAATTCTCTGCAATAAGTGAAACCGAAATTATAATGTAAATATATATTTGATAATGGAAAGAAACAAAAGGAGATTCTAGTCAATAGCTAAGGGGAAGACGTAATAAAGCTGAATATGTTAAAGTCTCAAGAATGGAAGCCTAGGCAGATTTAAATGAGTGATAAGGTTACAATTGTTGTTTGTACGAAGTCATAATGATTCCGCGGGCTGATTCCTATCTTACCATGACGTGCTCTAAAGTTAGCCAATGGAAATCGCTTCCTTCGTGTTGCTCACGCAAAACAAATGCAACGCAACGCACATTCATCTTGAATCGAGCCGGGAGTACACGTGCAATTTCTGAGTTGTACGTAAGCTAGCGCGTATACATAATTCGGCGGTTGCTAAAGGGTGACAAAGTTAAAGTGTTATAACGTTGTAGTTGAAGTTACAAAGTTACATTCTATTTAAATATCGTTGGCAGTTCTCTACAAATCTGGAAATTTACAAATAAAGTGATATGTTGGTTGATTCTTTGTTTGGTTCCATTCCTACCATAACTCACGCACACCCTGCAGATTAGGACCTCTTGCTAGAGCTAGTCCGGACACCAAACACGAGATCTTATAGGTCTTAAAGGCGACGTCTTCGACGGAGAGGAATCGTTTGCGTCATAAGACAGCATCTTACTTTTTGCTGCAGTATTGCCTCTTAGAAAGTTATAGCACATCCATCTTATTTATATTATGCACGTTTGCAAAACAAAATAATGAACTAATATGTGGTAACTGTTATTTTAAGCCAATTAACTTACTGATGGTTTTAAAATAACAATTACCATCTAAAGGTTATTTAATTAAACCCGGGACTTAAAGTACTTACGATTGTAAGTCGTCTTTGAGGTATTTATCTCTGATGAGAGATTCCCTAGTGGTCCACCAGGAAAATATGAACAGGTTGGGAAATTTAATGTTATACCGGCAAGTTGCCATGGTAGTTCAGTGGTTACAGCATCTGCATGTGAAGTGGAAGAACCGTGGTTCAAATCCTGGCTATGGCATTGAATTTTTCAGTCCTGATTCTACCTCTTAAACTATTGTGTGTTCAAGAACAAAACAACGAAATCTCAATCTCTACTTTCCAGAATACTTTACCTTAAATCTGACATTATATGCACACACAATTAAACTATGCTTTGCATTACCTTGATTTGGAACTCATGACAGCTGCTGCATCTGGTGGTTCAGGAGATTTGGCTCGTGGACGAACCGCTTGACGTGTTGAACTGGAATAGACACTGGAACTGGATCAATGGGATTAGAGTGAGTTATGGTGCTTTTGGGGCTGAAGCCAGCAACATAACAGTTTCCTATTAATGATTTATCAGCTAAGCAGTTAAAAGGCAATTCCACAACTACAAAATTTCTCCAGCATTCTTAAAGGGGAATGGAACACGAAAATTATATTTCTCTCTAAATGAAGGATATGGCCTTTAAAACGCTGTGGTATGATTATTTTTTGCTGTGCGATACAATTATTGCTGAACAAGTAAAATAATAAACATCATACGTCATCAGCTTCATCAGTGTGTTGGAGGCACGAGGAATTTCACTTGATTAATGCTGCGGGTGTACTAAAAGGTTTTCATAAATTGTTTTTGTTGATGTTTTATTTCAAGAGCAGCACACTTTATGATCATGTTTTGGTGATGGTGTTACTGAGTCAGTTTAGTATTACACTAACAATGTAAAGTGAAAAATTATATGCTTCAATGTTATGCATATGGCTGCAATGTGAGATGCAAAACACACAAGGGAACTAATATTCAATGTTTCCAAACAAAGACAAATCTCCCAAAAGACGTAGGATATGGTAGAATTTTTGAAAAGAGAAGACTTTTTTGGCTGATCCCAGTACTCGTTTATATTCCTTCCATTTTAAAGACACAAATTGTGAACACACGGTTATTAAAAATGTGATGTGTTGCACTCACATGACTTTCCCTACTCTTGCACTAACCATTCTTACAAAGTTTTATTCCTTGGTCTACTTCAAGTTAATACAGATAAATATTTGTACAAATTATCTTATTGCTTATTTGCTTGTAGGTGCAAAATAAATATGGGAATATAGGAGGCTTTGAGCGATAGTAAAATCTTTTAAAGCTTTGAGATTCTGTTCTCTTTGCATGGCTAAGATATAAAAAATTAATAACAAGCTTCTATCTGACGGAGCTTAAGTATTACAAAACTCATACAAATAACAAGGAGTGCCTCCAAAATGGTTCACTCTACAAAAAAATTTATTTGGACATAAATTGGGTGTTTTAGAAAGATCCACATTTTTTGTACAGTAAAATTTGGCCTATCTCTTAGTTTAACAGTTAAGCAAACGTCATCCAGGACTACATACGCTACAGCCAGAAAATTCAAAATATAAATTTCATTTGGCATAAAAATATCTCAAACATGACATTTTAATCAAAATCGTTAATTTTTGAGAAAATAAAATTTTTTGAAAAATCACAACGCAATTGCTTCAAGTGAACAGAATTTTTGTTGCAGTTAGCTTCATCTTTTATCAGTGATAACACTCTTTCATCCATTTTAGTTTTAATGCAGTGTCCATCATCAAGTTTTAAATTGTTTTAAATGCTCTTTGTGTGGCATTTTTATTCCTGCATTGTACATTAGTGCTGCAATTGCTTACTGGACTTGGAAGAAACATGTGAAATGAATTAGTCACTGTGAATTTTCTCCCAGGGCACATCCTTCTCCTTTAATTTAAGTCTGTTTTGCATTCCACAATTACACCAATCTTAGTAACCAGTTTAATTAATGCCTTTTTGAAAGTTTAAATATTGGTTCCTCTGCACCCTGACTTTTCAGTCAACATCACGATTCTAACCTCAAACAATAAAGAAAATCACTTGGTAATAATTGTGTATCAATGTTAACTAGCTGTCTGCCACTGAGATGGCGGGTGCTGCTATGCACTGACAAAGCTGAAATGCATTCGGAAACTGTATAGCTTGGACATCCTTCTCAAAAGCTGATGTTCACAGCTGTCTTTGACATTATCAAGATGCAGGCTAACAATTCACTGCCAAAGCTTGACGAAATGTAGGAGTTTTAACATTATAAGTTTAACATGTTAACATACAAGATGCTTAGAGTATTCTTAACATTGGTTGGTAAAACTGCCCCTTAACGTGCTTAACTTAATTTTGCTATGTCAGAATTAAAACTGCATTCATATGAAATAATAGAAGGAAGCAGCTGTACCATAAGTGACAATAACAGTTAAATATATTTTAAAACAAATTTTCCTTAAAAAATTATTTTATGGACCTGTAACTATGTAGTAAACATTAGAAGGACAAATATAATCTTAGAATCATGTGATACATTCACACTTTAACACTAGATGTACTACCAATTTATCAACAGTTCCCCCTACCCCCTAGTGCAACAGCCCATTAAGAGCCAAGGCTTGCTGCCCAGTCGCTGCGTCCCCCACCTCTGCCCATTCCAGGCATCATTGGTGGAGTGCGGTACTGGAGGGTGGGACGTGGTCAGCGCCCTGAGCCCTCCTGGGCAGTTATACAGCCTTCTCGACCTGGGGCCGCTACTTCATCAAGTATCTCCTCAATTGGCCCCCCAGGACCTAATGAGGCTGAGTGCACCCTGTGCCAGACCTCCCAGAAGGGATAAAATCCCCATGCTGGTACCAGGGATCGAACCCGGGTCCTCTGCACCAGAGGCAAGCGTGCTATCAACTGCACTACGGAGGCGGTCCTATTAACACTAACCTATGATTAAAAACATGAATGCAGTATTAGAATCTACAAATGGTTTGTATAACATGTATTTGTCAAAAACACTAAGGTTTCTCCTCTTACCTAACTGATGGTAGAATATGTGCATTATGAATTGCTTTCTCAGAGCTTACCTATCCTCACGACTACGTTCACGGTAGTCTCTCTCTCTTTCTCTTTCTCTGCTGCGAGATCTGTCTCTGGGATAGCTGTCAGCATAGTATCTATCTCTGTCACGTTCTCTATCTCGCTCTCGCTCTCTGTCTCTGCTTCGTTCCCGATATTCCCGGTCTCTGCTTCTTGATCGCTGCTCCCTACGCCGCCGATGTGAGCGTTCTCTTTCTCGTGAACGAGAGCGATCTGAAATTATGAATCACATTACAAATTTAAGTGCTAAAAAATTCTTTCACCCTGCCAGTATATCTCCCATGGTAATTACTCAAGCTTTATGCCTACCTCTGATCCGTCCTGAGCCATAACTCTTGGTTTCAACACCATGCAATGTATCTTGTAGAGAACTGATAAGTATCTTACAACGGTCATCATTAGCCACTTTTGACTGTTTTATTAATGAGATTGCAGTTACTAAGGTCTCAATGGCACTGGCATATTCACCTAATAAAAACAAAAGAAATTTAAAGACACTGAAAAACCAACCTCCAGGACTTCACAATTATAGGTTTGAAAAACAAATTTACCTGCTGCAGCATCAGATACAGCACGGGCAATTGCTGAACTTGACACAGTTCTATTGCGTCCCATAATTTCCTCAAATTCAGCTTCACTTAACGGAGGAGGGCCTTCAGGTCTATGCTCTGGTGGAGGTGCTCCATACTGTGGCTAAATATAACACTTGCATCAATAACAAGCTTTTTCTTCATTCACTAAACTAGTAAGCAACAAATTAAATACAGCTTTCCACTAATTTTACACAACTAGAAGTCAATTTAGTGAAACTTTGTTCCATCATTTTTCAGAGGTAAAAATAACTAAATTGCAACAAGAAAATAACTGCCTGCACTCTTTTGTATGACTGATACAAAGGTAAAAGAAAAGTCGCTCAATACATGAATTATGCTCTAAAGAATCATGTTAATTGCAGCTAATAACTTTATTCATAATTTTGTTTCTGGGAAGGGGTGTAATGTCTGCTCTTTGTAATCAAAACCAAGCTGTGTTAAGTGAAAGGGATGAAAGTTTGTAACATCTGGTTACAATAACTTTCTCTCTGGGATGGAACTTGGGACCACATGCGACAGTGATAGATGCTTTTTGTCCAGCTGCAAAGTCCTGACTCAGTCTACAAGTGGTAAACAAAAGAGAAATTAAATTAAAATCTTATTTTATATACCTGGTAATTTACATAATTTTCTACTGGTTTCATCTTATTAGCAGGGTTTTTTTTTTTTTATCAGACATGACATCTGACAAGGCGGAAAATTATTTCTATCTACATTAACAGGAACCCATAAAACTGACTTTTATGCCAAAAATAGAAATAACATCAATATCTCTACCAGTTTTGCAAGAACTACTTACCAGATCTTGAAATACAGTGTATGGTTGCATACACTGTAATGGGAGTATTTCTTCCAGAATTGGTATTAGTTCCTTAAGTCAACAAACTTCAAAATTTCCTTCAACATCTTTGGTTTCATTGCACAGGTCAAAAAACTCACCAATAGAGGTTACTTTTTGATGGATGCACTGCCTGTACTATTGGATAATCTGTTCCTAGCAGTTTGCCGTGCCATGTTATTCATGCAAGGTTGGACACCAGCACAATTCAATTTGGATGTATGCCAGTTTTTGGACAATACCTTTAGGCACGATTAGGCATGTAGGTCCAGTGTGTTGACCTGCCCAGTTTCCAGACTTTAAATCACTGTATTTTTACTTATGGAGCCACTTGAAAAGTATGGTGTATGGTGAATGACGTCAATGACCTGGAATAGTGTGTCTGTAATGCTTGTGCAGTTGTACAACAGGATGCAAGAATTAATGGGATAATCCCCGGCAAAAATGGGGCATGATAAGGACACCCGCAAATCTTGCTTCTCACATTTGTAAATCACATTTGTTACAAGTACTCTGTCACCAAGAGCAAGCAGTACACTCGAGTGTTAGATATTTAATCTAACGCTCTATACTTGTGGACCATTTGCTATCAGTCTTCTGGCTTCCCAACAGAGTTAACCATTTGTTCCATTCCATAATTTCTGGAGTGCACCACACTTTCTCAGATGTTCGAAGGTCATGGAATTGTCATTATTACATAACATGCAGTTTGGCGAATCAATAATTTTCATACAATGTAGGTGTTCCGCCAGACAATCATGGCCTGTTGCTATGTGAAGAGCTGCTACATTTTCACTTCTAGATGGTCCTTATGGTGTTGGTTAATTCAAGAGTGATGCCATTTTTTCTCTCTCGCTTAAGTTTTGAGGTTCTTCATATCTTTCAGCCTTAAATAAATTTTTAATAATCATCTTTGTTGAATGAAATGACAGAGTAGTAGCATGGTTTTAGGGCAAACAACTGCTGCAGTCATTAGCACCCTAAAAGAACAAAATAGCCCAAAACGTAGGCACTAAGCCCATAGGTTTAAAATGTAAAACAACTGTAAAAACAGAGTGAAACCGACAAACATAAAACATAAAATAAAAGAAATAATAAAACATAAGACATAAAACCAAGCCGTAAAACAGACTAGAAAATAAACAAGATAAAATAGCAAGTCAGACATGGTTGCCCATACCGCTAAGGTGAACGGATAGCTGGCAACCTCACGGAGACACGAAAATGAGCTAAAAACTGGCACTGAATTAAAACATGCAACACCTTCAAGGGCTTATGGCAATGAGCACAGAGTGGCATAGGGCCTGAGGATAAAAGGCGACTATGACTAAAACAGCAGTACCCGGTATGCAATCTCACTTAAACCACCTCCTTGCATTACAGGCGCATGAGGAAGTGTTCCAGATGACAGGAAGGGGCTTCACCTCCCTACGTTTGTTCCATGCAGCCCTCCATAGCAAAATGATACAACCACCTAAAAGTGTGCTAAAACCATCAGGGGAAACAGAAGTGATAAAACAGCTGGGGCCTAAAACTGCTGCCTTTGCAGCAGAATCAGCAGCCTTGTTTCCTTGCAGGCCTAAATGTCCAGGCACCCACATAAAGGACACACTAGTGCCAGCACTAACGAGTGAGCTAAGGCAGTCCAGGGGATGGTGATTGTAGTGTGCATAGGCTCTGAAGGGCACTTAATGAACTGGAACAAATAATACACCTCTCCAAGGCCTGCCGACAAACACATAAAACAGCCTGGTATATACCATAAAGCTGTATAAGCACTGCAATAAAAGATGAAAGCTAAAACTCTGGCGGCCATGAATAAAAGCACAGTGTACTCCCCGATCATCCTACGAGCCATCAGTGGATCCAGAATGCACCTGAATTTCTAAAAAGGCCAAATGAAGAATACTGACGACTTTGGCATGGACAGCAGGTCCAGATTGCCATAGATCTTGGGATGGAGCCATGGCAGAAATCATGTTTCTCCTTTTGGAAATGTTGCAGACAAGTCAATATCCAAAAGCCAAAGCAGCAACCAAAACCAAACGCTCCAGGACGGAGCAGGGCCAGGGAGCTCATTGAGTATTGGTGGTCCAAGGAGTCATTAAAAAACAGACTAAAAGACAGGTGTTCTGGCAGACTAGAAAGTCTGCAAGCGTAACTGCAAAGAACATTGCGCCGATAACTAAGCGGGGGTTCAGCAGCTTCCGCACATAGGCTCATAACAGGGCTTGTTGGAAAGGTGCCAATACTCAACCTGATGCCATGGTGGTGTGTAGGATTGAGGCAATTAAAACCAACAGTTGAGTTGAGGAATACACAACACAACCGTAATCAAGTTTAGATCGGACAAGTGAGCAGCGTAGTCATAAAAGAATTGCCTGATCAGCTCCCCAAGATGTGCCACTTAAGACCCATAAAACAGTAAGAGAACTTCACACCTTGCCTTTTAGCACGAAATATGAGAAGACCAACTAAGTTTTCTGTCAAAAATCAATCCCAAAAATTTTGTCTCATCTGCGACAGGAAGTGCATCTGGATTGACATGTAGAGAAGGCAGAAGAAAGGTCTTTCGGTGCCGGAACCTAATGCAGAGAGTTTTCTCAGCAGAGAACAAAGCTGTTTTCAACATTCCAAGTGAACAGGCGGTCAAGACACAACTGGAGGTGTCACTGTAACAAAGAAGTCTGCTGAGAACTGCAATGGCAAAGCCATCCACAAACAGCAAAGACAAAATACCCTAGGGGACGCACTCCACAATGGATTGATCACAATGGCAAATAGTGTGACACTGAGTACCCAGCTCTGCGAGACTCCGTTCGCCTGAGTAAAAACAGTGGAGAAAGTCAATCCCACCCATACCCAAAAGATTCTATCCCGCATGAACTCCCAAATAAAAAGCAACCTCATTTATGGAGAGTATGAAGAATTCCATACCTCCAAGTGTCATATGCCTTATCTAGATTGAAAATTACAGCAACCGTTTGGCTCTTCCTCCTTATCCACGTGGGTGGATAAAGAGACTAAATGGTTGACTGTGGAACGGAAACGACAAAAAACCGCACTGAACAGTGGACAGCAGATGCTGAGATTCAAGCCACCACGTTAATCGCCTGTTGATCATGTGCTCCATCACCTTGCAGATGACACTGGTGAGGGAGATCGGACGATAACTAGAAGGTAGATGGCAATCCTTCCCAGGTTTTAAAATCGGAACAATGGTGGCCTTTTACCAAGGAGATGGCTATGTTGCTGTGTGCCAGATACAGTTATACATCTCTAAGAGGAAGAGATTACCACCCGAAAGACAGGTGCTGTAACATTAAGATGTGGACACCATCTGGTCCAGGAGCAGAAGGCTTGGAGGAGGCCAGAGCCCACTCCAACTCCTGCCTGGTGAAAAACGCATTACAGCACTGCCAGTTAGAGGAATTAAAAGAAAGATTATGTGACTCAACGCCATTCTTGATGGGTAAAAAATCCGGGTGGTAATGCAATTAGCCAGACACTTCAGCAAAAGCGTTACACATTGTCAAAGATAGCTCTAGGGCAAACAAAGGCAGTGTTATTGATCCTGAGACTGGGTACAGTAACCAGCAAAGCATTGCCAGCCGCACAACGAAGCTTATCCCAAACGACAGATGGAATAGATAGATTAAATGACTCCACAAAACGGAACCAGGATGTGCTCTTACTCGCCTGTATGATGCGACGAGCCCTGCGCATGATTGCTTGAATGCGACCAGAATTTCAAATGTAGGATGGCGCTGAAAAATGCCCGCAGTGCACAGATGGCTATGTGGCATTCATCGGTCCACCAAGGGACCGGTAAACGTCTTGGCTGGGCAGACATTTGAGGTATAGCACGTTTGGCAGTGGTAAGAACAGCAGTTGTAAAGTGAGCCACAATCTGGTCAACATATTCAAATAAGCGGACATCAAAAGCAACTAAGCAAGTATAGTGTCCAGTTTGCACCGTTGAAATGCCACTAGGGTACATGTGGCGACGATACATGGTGAGAGAGCACGCTGGTAATGCATGGAAAATGATCGCTGGAAAAGGTGTCAGAGATGACGTTCCACTCAAAACGAGGTGCAAGCTGAGCTAAACAGATAAGTCCAGGTGGGAGAGAGTGGCAGTAGAGTCAGAAACAAAAGTAGGTTCACCAGTGTTTAGAAGAGAAAGAGAGTTCTGTATGAAAAAATCTGCCAGGTGTGTCCCCCTTACACAAGCCCTAGGTCAACCCCAAAGAGGGTGGTGGGCATTAAAGTCTCCCAACAGAACGTAGGGCATTGGGAGCTGGGACACCACATGGGACAAGTTCACTATTGCAAAGGGGGCATTCGCTCTGCGACTTGTGTTGGATGCACACATGCTACATGGTAATTGGTGATTGGAGGAAAGCAGTTTCCAGTACATCTCGCCAGGGAGCAGCAGGAGAACTTCCGCAGCGACCGTGGTGGAGCGATACGACCAACCACGCCAGGCAACAGTGCAGAAACCGTGTGTACCCTATAAGAGGCGTGTAAGGCAAGCTTTAGGGTACACCCAACATCGATTCTGCTTTCTTGGAGGGGTGTGAGCTGGTGAGATCAAGCATCGAGAACAGGAAAACCCCTGACATTAAACTGACTGACAGACCACGAGACAGCGGGTCCGTAGGGCCACAGCCAAGGGTAAGGACTTTTAGTCCAATACCCGGAGCCGATATGGGTCCCATAGGCGTCTCCTCTAAGGAGGCGATCCGGTCCTTTGCGGACAGCCGGATGGCGACCGCAAAGACACCCGACCAAGACGTGCAACTTCCTGGGACTAGTTCCCAACTTACTCCACCTGAAGTGGCGGAACCTGCGGCCAAGAGGCTCAAGGGTTCTAAGAGGAAGGCCACGGCCTTCCAACTGGAACTAACAATCCACACCTCCCGCTGTCTGAGACAGAGTCCGAGGAGGACAACACTGCACAAGACGATGGCTTCACCGTAGTTGAGCGCAGAAGAAAGTGAAAAACTTCGCAAAGCTCATTGCATTTCCCACAAGGGGCCAACCAACCACCCCTAACCAAGAGGGGCAAAAAGATCCTGCCAATAATAGCGGATTCTTTTCAAAACCGCATCCAGGTCATGAAGCTCCTGGCGGCCAAATTGGTCAAAGGCTTCGAGGCACAAAGAAAGCCAAGAAAGGTTCATATTCGAACCTATACGCCTGAGGATTTTGAGAGGGCGAAGAAGATACTGAGGGAGCAGAAAATACATTTCTTCTCCTACTCTCTCCAGCATCCCAATGTGGAAAGGCGCATCATACAGGGTCTCTCCGCTGAGTGAACATCAGAGGAAATAAAAGAGGCCCTGCAAGAAGAATATGGCATTGCAATCTCAGCTGCAGCGCAGTTGAGGAAGACCATTTGGACCGAGGAGGGGTCCAAAAAAGTACCAATGCCACTATACCTGGTAGTGGTGGACACAGTCCAAGGCCAAGCTGTACAGCCCATAGACACTGTGCGCACCTTGTTCCACACTGTGGCCAAGGTGGAGTGTTTTTATGGGCAAGATGGTCAAGCCAAATGCCGCAGGTGCATGGGTTTCCACCATTCCAGCCAGGAGTGTGAGAGAAAGCTCGCATGCTTGTGCTGTGCAGGGGAACACCTCGTTGCAGACTGCGCCAACTACCACAAACCCCATGTAAGTGTTTACAAGGGGTGTGAAGTGCGGCAAAAAATCGACAACCGCCGCCGCAGTCCTAAAAATGTGGTGCCATTTCGCGCAGGGGTGAGCTTCGCCGCTGCCCTTAGTGAGGCTAAAAAACATTGTACAGCAGGCTGAAGATTCTCACCAAAACCAGCGAAGAACTCGCCCGACTACGCCAACACACTGAGACCATCTACCGCAAGACACAGAAAATCCAAGACACCACAGCAATAGAGACTAGAGTCAACCAGATATACGACTTCATCACACTCCCCAGATTTCCCATTGGTCCCCCAATGCCACACATAAATGCTTCAAGTTGTAGGTCAATGTCAGGGCATCCGCCATGATATAACACCTGCCTCCATGCACCACCCATCATAATATGCACCCACAATTTTCCGGTTTGCTTCGGCGGTACCGGACCTCATGTCACCCCTGGTTAACAAATAAATTATATCACCACAGAATAACTTTAGTTTAGGAAAAAAAAAAAAAAAAAAAAAAAACCCTGAAGCTGCAAAAACTGGACTATAGGGAGCATGAAATAAGAAGGCACATGAGTAGCTCCAATCCCTACTCAGCTATGGAGCGCTGTTGCCGGATCATACCGCTATGCGAAAGAAAGAGAGAGGAGATATGCACGTGAGCATTACCGGTATACAGCAGCGAAGATGGTGAAGGATTGCAAGGTGCACAATTAAAACCTGTCAGAACAATTTCTACCTCTTTAAAATGAATCAATAGGCTCTATAATCCTGTAATTTGCTTCAAATATAAATTCCTCATCCAAGCAGATAATTTTCATTTGCAATCTAATGTTTCAACGGAGTTCATATCTTTCAAGTTGAAAATTGGGTTTAGGTGATAAAATATTACAATGTTGAGTTTTTAGTTTTTTAATATATCTGATTCTCTAGAAACGTTTTCGTGTCAATATTTTTGTTATCGGAGTGAAAATGAGAGAGTTACGTGACGGTTTGAATACTGTATTTCATTGCATAATTCTCCCCCTTTTTTTCTCAATTTGCTTGAAGACACTGTGGAGGGAATTATGCCGAGTGGTGCTTCTAGGAATTCAGAAAGGAAGGGAAACCATGTAGTATTATGTAAATGTTATGTAGGTATACAGTAATTTGCGAATGAACTGGATACATACCACGGTTTCATTGGGCTTACAATCTATTGTGTCATTGTTTCTTTTCTCTGACTGTTCTGCGGTCTCACTTTCGTCACTATCATCACTATTTTCATTTATATCTGGTTCAGATAACACATCTTCATTTTCACTATTCCACAACATGTCGTCAGAACCATTAATGACACAAGAAATACCAGTTTTTTCTTTTAAACTCTTCTTAACAATGACTTGTAACAAACTGACTTAGAAACACATCTGCAACTTCACATTTCAATTTTATGATGTGTTGTGACAATGGCAATAGGAGTATTTTTGTGGCAAGCACTGCGCTCATTGTGGTCTGTGACAGGCACCGCTGCGTCGATTGTTGTCCATTATAAAGTGATTTGAAAGCCGCTCCAATACGAACGAACCAGGAGAGGGAATTATGCGATACTTAATAGGTAAATAATTTTTAGTGATGAAAAATCATAGGGGAGGGAAATATGCGGAGGGGGGGGGGGTGTGTGTTTGTGTTTGTAGTGTTTAACGCCCGCTTTTACTACTACGGCACCACAGGCGGTGACACTGATGATACATGGAATGAAGATGGAGCACCGGTGGAATGAGATGGCGGGGGAAACCGGAGAACCCGGAGAAAACCCGCCCAGACGCCGCTTCGTCCACCACGAATACCACATGCGGGTCCCTGGGATCGAACCCGGGCCGCCTAGGTGGTAGGCGAGCGCGCTAACCGCTCGGCCACGGCGCCGCCGGAGGGGGTGGGGTGGGGTGGGGGCTTATGCGATAAAATACGGTAAATCTAAACGGAGGTCGTAGTTGCGCATTTTCTGATAGGCATTTCTCATATTTTTCTCAATTTTTCTAAGTGTCTATACACAGTTTCTGCACATATGTTAATCGGTTTCTATATTAGGTGTTCTAAGTAAAAATCTACATAATTTAGCAACAAATGCCTAAGCACAATTTCAAGCCACCTTTTACAAGTAATATTCCAATGTGGCCTTCTGGATTGTGTATTTTAGACATTTCAGCACTTCAAATGTTCCTTATGATGCAATTTGTAACTTATCAGAGCGAAGCTCCGGAAATAGTTTCCCCAATATGTGCCAACCAGAATTTGCAATGCGGTTATTAATATAAGGCAAGTATGTTAGGTTAACATACTCATCAAAGTTTATATTATACTACATATAGCAAAAGCGGAAACTCGCCATTGAACAAAATATCTTTTTAAACCAGCTGCGTGAAGACTATTTTTAGCAAACTTATTTTATAGCTCACTAAGAAACATAAATATGCAGTGTTGATTAAAAATTGTGAACATTGTATCGCAAAGAGAATTTGCCATCAAATAGCTTACATTTTTTGGTTTAAAACATGTAATCTAGGAATGACTTAACATACATATGAGTCATTCCACGTCAAATCAAACAAAATATGGCAAAAAATGACCATGATCTCGCAGATTTTCTTGAAATTTTTTTTTGGTGTTTTGGAACAAAATATATTTGACCCGTGTTTCTTCGTTTTATATAAAAAATTTATTTTGGCAGATATTAATTTGTGAAATGTCCCAATAATCGCGCGCTCCTCACTCTTTGATCAATCATACCTCCAATTGTAATGAAGCAAATTACTTGATCTTTGGCTCAAATTAAAGATAAATTGCAGTATTTCATGAGGTATTTATTAGAAAATTTTATTAATTATTATTAATATTATATTTTATACAATTAAAGTTTTAAAGTTAGATAATAACATAAACTCGACCATTTAAAAATCTGGGAAAAAAACTAAAAATACATTGAAGTTTATTCAATATTCTCAGAAAAAATCAAAATGGAATCTCTAATAGTTCAGTTGTAATTAACTTTGCAAATTAGTGCAGCGTGGAGGGCAACGGTGACGGCTACCGTAACCTCGCACTTATTGCCACCTTCCCTTACGGCAACTGTCCACTGCTTGAGGTTCCATGAATGTTACAACAGTACAGTTTGACACTATTATATGTACACTATTAGCATCTTCAAAATTTTTTCAAAATATGCATTTTAAACTAATGTTTCCATACAACACACAACTTTACCTCCTTCTTCGAAAGAAAATTGTTTCACTAAAGCTTCAGTTTTTGATAAAGGAATGAAGGAGTGTGATTTTAAAGCACAGCTGGACCCATTGTTCTTGGCCCCTGACCTTGGCTGGAAGTCCTGTTGGCGAACCATAGCCTGTCTGTTTCATCAGCTCATATTATATAATTCTGGGAATGAAACCATGCACATGGGGAGGGAGGGCGAAGGTAGTGATGTCTGCATGATCTGAGACAGTCTTGCTAATTCACACGTGCTTTTTAGTGCAGCGTGCAGTTGAAGACATAGATTTTTGCAATAAAGAGTGAATATAGTGAATTTGTGAGACATTGAGCATAGAGTAAATCAATTATGCCACCTGTACGTTCTAAATTAGGGACCAAAACATTACACAGTCAGAGTAGAGAAATTATTTCAAATATATGGACGTACATAAAGGAAGAAACTAAAAGCAAAGAACTGCTTACATCAGAAGATTTTTTTTAAAAAAAATTCAAAAGTTGAAAAGCATGTATAAGATGCCACAGGAGTATCAGAAAGAAGGTATATTGTGGGGACATTTTTCTGTATGGGCTGTACTGCCTTAGTAAGAAGTTATGTGAGTAGCATAGATGATGCGGCAATTCGCAGGCTGTCTGCAGTCATCTGGCTTGTTACTCGTCCGTGTGCGCTTGCAGGCCTCCAGAAAAAAAATTGTAGCAAATGCACTAATACGAGCTCCATAGTTTTCAACATCTTATTTTATAGATAACATGTCAGGGAATACGTGTGTTATTTTTTTTTTAGATTTTTAACACCGATTTAAATTCTATTTTTGGTTTTACAAAATATACCATAAAAAAAAAAAAAGTCCAAAATTTATGTGTAATAATGATTGATCGAAAGTTGTATAAAGTGTTATATTTAACCTTTCCAGTGCGCCAAACCCCAACTCTCAACTCTATATGGTCTTAAAGTAACAAGTGGTTTTATATTACGGTGCGCGCAGAAATTGCTTAACTTCCAATAGCCATAACTAAGCAAGTAATTTAAGAATACGGAAATAAAAAAATACGGGTCTTCTTATTTGATGCCTATTATTCATAAAAAAATTTTGAACCTCCTACGAAAAAGTCGTGTTTTACGGGTGTTCGATTTGACGTGGATTGACCCATATATGCACCAAGCTTTGAAGCCCACTTCTTTATACAGATTCAGCAGCAAATCTTTCTGAAACTTGTCCAGATTCGAAACCCATTTTCCTATCTTAGGGTGTTTTCCGTGGGATTTAAACAAGGGCCGCCTGGATTCAGAAGAGGTTATTTTACCTTGTTACAGTATACATGACACTGAATGTTCACTTATGTTGCATGCTTTAGCCGTTAGCGCCCGGCTCTGTTTAAATACAATGTTCGGACGCACTTCTTCCGAGGACAACTCTTTTAAAAAAGTGTAAACACTGAAAATAATAGCCCGCGCATCTGAATGCAATACTTTCCCTTTCGATTTACCCGTCATTAAGCTGCTTGTACCAGGTTTTGGTAGTGTCATGTTTCTTAGCAACAAAACGAGTTACAGTAATTATAAGACACACGTAACACTGTACATATACGTCAGACTTGGAACACGCATAAGAATAAACTAAATTCTTTTTCCTTTCCTGCAGACATCTCACTCCTTCAGAACAAAGACATAAGACAGACAGATAAATAAACAATCATGATGCAAGGCAAGTGTCATTTGCTATCGCTGAGCGCAGCATTTCTTCAATCACTCATATCTTGGGCTACAGGCCACCTAAAATATTGCTTCTTGGACAGCTAGCTTCAACATTTCTAGCTCTTTGCAATGGAATTCTTTGTAATAATGAGCTGTTGCTGGATTTGATGAGTGCAAAGAGAAAAGTGAAAAGCAAATATTGCGCTAGACAGTGTGTTACTGAACTGGGCAACGTCGCCTCTCTAGGATAGGCTAATTGCTCTCACACACCTTCTTCTAGCTCAGCTTCATGTGCCTTCTTATTCCGTACGTAATACAGCACAAGTTGTAACTGTGCAAACTGCACCAGTCACTAGCGTGGAGGGAAGAGTAGCTGCACTTCCATGCCCCTCTCGCGGAAAGCGAGAAAGGAGGACTGAAAGGCAGTGGCCAGCTCTAGTAGAGCAAGAGGCCGCGTCTAGTGCAAAGCCTCAAACTGCCAAGGTATCCACCCCAAACCATAAATGCCCAACCGGCACGAACCACTCCGAAGTGGTTCCCCACTCGGAGGTGCTATATCCTCGGCAGACCTCGAGGAATTTAGGACCCTATCCAAATGGTTCAGGGACATGATTAGTCGGACACTTCTCATACTGCGGAAGTGTATGCAACAAATCACGGATGACAATGTTGACGTCCTGCAAAAGCACCAAATCCTGCTACAAACTCTAGAGCAGCCGTTTCCAAAATCCTCCCAGTATTGGCATACCCTGTTGTGCGTAGACCATTACGTGCTGCTTTCTGGAATGCTAATGGCATAAGGGAACAACGCCCAGGCATTTTAGAGTTTGTACAATCCTACGGGATCGACATCCTCATGGTTACCGAAACACACCTGCATGCTGGTATAAACTTCTCACTGCCAAGTTACGTCGCCCATCAGTCTGATCGGGTCGGCCGACAGGGCGATGGTACAGCTATCTTCATCAAACATAATATCACTCATACACCTTTTCCTCTCTCTGCCCTTCAGCATGTGGAGGCTACTGCCATTAGGCTTGCCATTGGCGGTACGGACACGTTGATTGCGGCTTACGACCCACCTGATCATTGCTTCTACGAACCAGATTATACCACTCTCCTCAACCTACACCCAGTAGTCTGCATCGCTGGAGATCTTAGCACGAAGCATGGGCTCTGGTACAGTCGCACTAGCAACCAGAGGGGGCGCGGGCTCTACCACCTCATCAGCTTAGAGACCCAAGCCTTGTCGTGCACGGGCCAAGAGGTCCAACATTCCATCCGGCCCGCGGCAGGCCTAATGTCTTAGACATCATGATCACCAAAAACATGCCATTACAGTGTGACCTCTCGGCAATTAATGAGCTGGATTCTGACCACGACCCTGACGTGCTGGATTTCACATTAGCCATGCCAGCTCTGTTAAACTCTGACTGGACACATGAGACAGACTGGGATGCAGCTGTCCTAGAACTCAACCGATCCATCAACCCACGACCACGCATCAATGAGCTTGAACTGTTGGAAGAGGCAGTGACGGACACACTCACCACATTCCCATCAACATCCCAGACCCGAGAACCTTACCTATAGAACTCCGGCAGTTGCTAAAAGCCAAGACAACTGTTCGGAAGCTATGACAGCGCTTCCGCCATCCCAGGATAGGAGCAGTATACCAGAGGTTCAAAACCCTGGCAAGATGACTGCTCCGTGCACATAGAACAGCCTGGGGAAACTCTTCAGAATGTAAACCTTCAAGAAAAGAAACCATGGAGGATTATAAGGGCCTTGAGGAAGGACAAGACCCAATACCAGCATCCCTTGCATGGCACTTGTGGGCGGCTCGCCTTCAAGCCAGACGAGAAAGCCACTGTGTTCGTGGACCACCTTGAGGTACAGTTCGAACCCCAGGAGGACCCACAAGACGAAGACTTTACGGAACTTGTGGAGCGACTGTGGATTACCTCTATGAGGAACCATGGCAGCTACACGAGAAGATCCAAGTTCCTATAATCACCCCGAAAGGGGTGATCTCCGAAATCCAAAGTCTAAACCCAAATAAATCCCCTGGACATGGCAGTGTCACGGCGCTCATGCTCCAGCACCTACCCAAAAAGGCTGTTGCCCGCTTTACCCGGATTTTCAATGCATGCCTACGTCTCCGTCACTTTCCAGCTTGCTGGAAGGAGGCGAGGGTAGTGTGTATCTTGAAACCCGGCAAGAACCCGGTCTTTCCTAACAACTACCGCTCCATCAGCATTCTCCCAACCGTCTCAAAGGTTCTTGAGCGACTGCTCCTCGCCCGCCTAACGCCTCTTTTTTAGGATAGGCAACTCCTACCGGATCACCAGTTTGGTTTTCGTTGGGGTCATTCCGCGACCATGCAGTTGCGTGTCGCCAAGAAGGTTGCCCTGGGTTTCCAGGAAAACTTTAAGGCCATAACAGTTCTGCTGGACGTGGAAAAGGCATTCAGCACAACTTGGCACCAAGGCCTACTGGACAAACTAAAGGAGGCAAACATCCCTCCCCCATATCTCACACTAATTAGCAGCTTCCTTCAGGACGACACTTTCAGACTGAAAGTGGAAGGAAGACTGTCCACACTAAGAGATATAGTGGCAGGAGTCCCAGAGGGCAGTGTACTCTCCCCGCTACTCTTCGCAGCATACATGTCTGATTTCCCACGGAACAGCATACTGCGACATGCCAGTATGCGGACGACGTCCTCATCCTGGCACAAAACAAGAATGTGAGATGTTGCCTCCCTCCCCTTCAACGGCAACTCGACACCCTCGGCCGTTGGAGTGAGAAGTGGAGAATGTCTATTAGTCCGGGGAAAAGCTCCACACTCCTCCTTGGTAAGGTTCGCCATTGGCAGCTGGAACGGTCACATCGGCTCAGGCGGAGAAATATCCCATGGGTAACCTCTGCCAAATACTTAGGTGTTCTCCTCAACCGCGGGCTAACATATGCTCCACACGTCCACGCAAAGGCCAGACTCAGTCACGCTGCACTCAGCTCTACCCTATCCTCCGATCCACCATGCCCTCTTACCTAAAACTACGCATTTACTGGGGAGTCATCCCGCCATTGATCTTATACGGCTGCAAAGCCTGGGGAACAGCAGCACCCTCCACCATACGCAAACTGCATGCAGAATAGGACGTTAAGAACAATATATGATACCGGGCGTAGATTCCCGTCTTACATGCTTCACAACCACTTCGGACTACCCTATATTATGGACTTGGTAAGGGAGCGATCCCGAACCATGCACACCAAACTGAATTCCCACACCAATCAGCTGGTACGTGCACTAGGTCAATACGACCACAGAGCACCTTGTAGAAGGAAAAGTTACTGCCTTCCTAAGGACGCCCTTGGATAATGGTAATGCCACTCCCATCATCCAACACATACTTACCCCAACACCTATTCTTGCCCTCTTCCTGCATCCAAACTTAGGTATGCAGGAAGAAACCATTGCCCACAGACACAAAAGCTTGAAAACATTTGGAACACCTTCTATACTGCACAGATAAAGTCGCAATAAGTGACTAGGTGCTGTGCAGATAAACATACCGTACAGGAGAACCTGTACGATGTGTTCTCGAATGTTGTGAAGGGGGAACAAGGAGGTAAATAAACGGAACAGTGAGTAAGAGAAAAACCAGGTAAACTCAGGGTAACATCAACAGCTTGCAATCGAGTGGTAACCATAAGAGGCTGATAAAAGATGTCACGAATTAGGAACACGACACCTCCATGTGCAGGAGTACCAGGTTCCAGTGGGAGGTCTAAGCGCACCGGAATAAACCCTGGAAACGTAAAGGAGTGCTGCTGGCGAAGCTTGGTCTCCTGCAAGCACAGAATACTAGGGGACAGCGAGTTAGTAAGCACTTGCAAGATGGTCCTATATGCATGTATGCCATGTATATTCCAATGAATGATGGACATCTTGGGACAAATGGGATAAGCTGGGGACTAGAATCACTTGATCGGCGGCTGGTGTTTTAACTTGCTCTTCTGGGTGCATGTGGGCTAATACTGTTTGGAGCAGATGGTTCTTGCTCCATAGGCTCTTGGGACAGAGGAGTCCTGTGTCACCACTAACCGAAGACAGAACGGTATAGTGGTTGCCTGTGGTAACGAGAGGTGGAGAGACCCATGGCACCTGACTGCACCCTCTGGTCTGGTCTCCTGAGAGCATGAGCGCTGAGGAGAGGAAGGTGAAGTGGCTGGGAAGGCACACTTCCCATTGGCAGAGGTTGGAGAGTCTGTAAGTCGCTGCATTTCACCATGTATATATATTTTTTTCATGGAGAAGGTTCGCATGCTATCCATTTTACTATACAACATAACATTCACATTTGTGTTTTCTCTACTCCCTTGTCTACAATTCATTCAATTTTTGATACATTGGTATGCTATTCATTTTATGATACAATGTAACATTCACATGGTTTTCTCTATGCACTCCTAAACTGCTTGACCGATCACCCTGAGATTCGGCACCTATATATATGTATATATTTTTTTATGGAGAATGTTTGTATGGTATACATTTTACACTCACATTGTTTTCCCTACATCCTTTCTTTTACTAATAAATTTATATATACATTCCTAATTGCCCTTCAACATATAATTCATACAATTCTCTATGACAAATGGAAATGCCCCACATTACATTCACATGGTATTCTCTACTCACTTTTCTTTTATGAAGCATGATCACATGTTATGCTGCCAGTTAAAGGGTTAAGATATACTCAATTTTCAGATGGATGCAACACTTCCTTTTCTAAGCAGGAGTATGCATATAAAACTGAATGTTTTGTCCTCTATGCGCTCCTAAACTGGTTAACCAAACACCACAAAATTTGGTGTGTATATGAATTTTTACTTTCTCTACTGGTAAGTAGGGGAAGTATTGTATTCCACCCAAAAAATTCGATGTCGAGATTTCACCGGAAAAATATATGTTCTGAGACCCCGTGAATCCCACAAATAAAAAGCATTTTAAGAAAAAAGTCTGTGTATGTGTCTGTGGACAGCATAACTCAAAAACGAAAAGTCGGTTAAAAACCAAAGTTGGTATTTAAGTTTAATGTCTTTTACGACACGAAGATTTTGAAGAAAATAGCGCCAGCCTAAACTACCCTTTACATGGAACATTTTTCGAAAATTTTGATTTTCTTGAAAATGGCTAACGATTTTGATTAAAATGTCATGTTTGAGATATTTTTATAGCAAATGAAATGTATATCTTGAATTTTCTGGCTATAGCCCCTGTTGTGGTATTTACTCTGGACGACTTTTGCATAACTGGTAAACCATTAGAGATAGACCAAATCATACTATACAAAAAATGTAGATCTTGCTAAATTACACAATTTATGTCTGAATAAATTTTCTTGTAGGGTGAACCATTTCGGAGATATTCCTTGTTATGTGTGTGAGTTTCAGAAAACTTAAAGCTTTCGTGAAATGGAACATCGTTGTTCATTTTTTTATATGTTAAGTGTGCAAAAACAACACAATCTCAAAGCTTTAAAACATTTGACTATCGCTCAAAGCCTACTATATTCTAATATTCCCCTTGCACCTACAAGGAAATAAGCAATAAGATAATTTGTACAAATGTTTATCTTAACACGAAGAAGATATAGGAATAAGAGTTTGTAAGAATGCTTAGTACAAATAGAAATGCAATACATTACATTCACATGATTTTCTCTACACTTTTCTTTTGTAAAACACAATCACACTTCCTTCTCTACTCCCTCTTCTACAAAGAATTAATACAATGCTTTATATGACTGACATAGAAATGCAATGTCTCATATTCACATAACTTTCTCTACTTGCTTTTCTTCCTGTGGTACTTAGCATTATTTGACAGTGATTTTGCATAGTATTTTTCCGGCGTTTTATTTATTTTATTCATTTTTGGCTCTTTATAGCATCCAATGTAAGTTTAAAAGATGTAGGGATAAAATCGTCAAACACGGGCAATGCAAGAGAATTTCAGCTAGTAATACATAAATTTACTTCAGCAGCTCTGAGTAATTAATGCTCACTCAGAAAAAAATCTGATGTGTTCAACTCTCATAACTTTCTCTACTCTTGTATTAACCATTCTTACAAACTCTTATTCCAATATCTTCTTCGTGTTAGCTGAGATAAACATTTGCAGAAATTAACTTATTGCTTGTTTTCTTGTAAGCACAAGGGGAATATGGGAATACAGTAGGCTTTGAGCAAATTAAATCTTTTAAAGCTTTCAAATTTCGTTCTCCTTGCACGGTTAACATATAAAAAAAATGAATAACGATATTCCATTTGTCTCCAAAACTCGCACAAATACCAAGCAATATCGTGTGTTTTAGCAAGGTTTACATTTTTATATAGTAAGATATGGTCCGTCTCTTATGGTTTACCAGTTATGCAAAAGTCATCCAGAGTAAATAGAACTTCATGAGTTATAGCCAGAAAATTCAAGTTATACATTTCATTTGTCATAAAAATATCTCAAAACATCTGGCATTTTAATCAAAATCGTTAAGAGCGATTTTCAAGAAAATCAAAATTTTCGAAAATTTTCCATGTATAGGGTAGTTTAGGTGGAGCAACTTTCTTCAAAATCTTTGTGTCGCATCCTTGAAACACAGACTTAAATACCAACTTTGGTTTTTTACCGGCTTTTTGTTTTTGAGTTATGCTGTCCACCGACTGACACACATGCATGGACCTTTTTCTAAAAATGCTTTTTCTGGATATTTCCAGTGAAATCTCGACATCGAATTTTGGGGTGGAATACAATACTTCCTCTACTTTACTATATGTAGTAGAGAAAGTAAAAATGAATAACAATGTTCCATTTGACAGAAGTACAAGTTCTCCAAAACTCACACAAATAACAAGGCATATCTCCAAAATGGTTCACAGTACAAAACAATGTACTCGCACATAAATTCTGTATTTCAACAAGATCTACATTTTTTGTATAGTAAGATTTGATCTATCTCTTAGGGTTTACCAGTTACACAAGTCATCCTGAGTAAACAGGACTACATGGGCTATAGCCAGAAAATTCAAGATATACATTTCATTTGTCATAAAAATATCTCAAACACATGGCATTTTAATCAAAATCGTTAGTCATTTTCAATAAAATCAAAATTTTTGAAAAATTTTCTATGTAAAGGGTAGTTTAAGGTGGAGAAATTTTCTTCAAAATCTTCAAGTCACATCCTTGAAAGACGCTAAACTTAAATAACTTTGGTTTTCAACCGACTTCGTTTTTGAGTTATGCTGTCCACAGACTGACACTGACACACACTCTTTTCTAAAACTGCTTTTTTTGGATTCAAGGAGCCTCAAAATGCCTATTTCTGCTGAAATCTCTCAACATCAAACTTCTGAGTGGAATACAATACTTCCTCTACTTTACTATACGTAAAAGAGAAAGTAAAAAGTGAAAATACTTTTGCAGATCTAAGTATTTGTTTCTCCTGAAAATTTTATGCACTTGATATTATGCATTTTGAAAAATTGCTCCTCATAAGATTTTTAAAAGTAAGTCTATCACTCACACACACACAAATAGAATTTTAGTTGGTAAGGGACGCCCATTCAGTGTGACAATTCTTGACTCCATGGTCCTTGCATAGTTGAAAAGAAGATTGGATCTGACATTCAAATTGAACCGCATACTTCTTTCTATGGCTTCTTCAGTACGGAAAGTGGACAAGCATTTTTTTATACATTGAGTGAATGTGTTGTTAAAAGTGTTCACTTGCGTATTCCCTAGTAAGGCACTTAAGGGGAGGCAGCTGTGAAAATGACTAAAATCAGCAATTTTTGCCACAATGATATGAACATTTGTATGGATGTGTATCGAAGCACATCTAGTATAATTACCAAATTTCACTTTTCTATGAAAGATAGTTTTTGCAAACAAAAAAACAGGTGTCTTTTTTTGCTGCTGTTTTAGTGTAGTCTAAGAAATGCTTCAGATAAAATATCTGTTACAAACTAAACTCTGGGTATGTTTCTTTTGATTATGTCTACAAAACCTGGTATATTTATTCTATGTAAAATCCTTTTGCAGAAAAAATTATTGAATACATTGATGGCCTTTTTCCTTAAGTTATTAATAATTTTCAAAATCAAAATCCAGTAACAATTGAACTGCTCTATCTAGGGCATTTAAAATACCAGGTTTTGTGAAGCAACTATTTAAGAATATGTGTGCAAAATTTCAAAGAAATCTATTAACCGCTTGAGGGATATGGACGTGAAATCACGTCCATTTAAAATGACGGATGAGCGATATGGGCGTGTATACACGTCCTGTGCGTTTAAGCATTTAATCCTTATTTATCCCTTATCCAACTCAACTTATTTTAATTTTCCCTTTATGAAACATTTTAGTAAGGTCTATATACTTTATTGGCTTACCTTAATATGTTCGTTCTGCAGTGATTTACCTCAAAACAGGGATAAACACATAAGGGTACCTACATTTCCACATTCGCGAATTCCCTTCTTGCGACACACAAAACACTTTCGAGATGGGACTTCTTTGCTGTTGGTGGTATCCTTTTAGGATAATGTTTTCCTTGAAGTCTGAGGGGTGCAGGGGTTTTGGATTTTCAATCCCCAACGTGGTATTGTTCAATTAGGCTGCGAGCTATTTATAGTCGGAAGTCAAGGTCAGTCATTGTCCTGTGTGGGTTTAGAGAGCTCTCCAAATCCCCAAACAATTGTATATGGTTATATCTAGTTGGTGCAAAAATATCTTTTTATACCACTTGTCCCTTCAGCTACAAACAGGAAAGTATACGTATGTATTTCAACAAAGAAAGACACGGACTCTAATAAGTTATGAAACTCGCGTAAGCAAAAGTTGCAATGTTGCTCTATTCTGATGACTCAAGAGACCACGCATACAGTAGTGCTTTATTACACAGTATGCTGATGCATAAGCCACACATACAATGGGTGTTTCTTTACGGTTTCTTTCCGAGAACTTATATTAGATGCATTCGACAGAGCAAAGTTGACTTTTCACCACAGTGAAACAAAATTGTGCCATTTCAACGTTTTGTAAATACAACTCAACTTTGCTGATGACGTACATTTATACTGCATATAACGAGTTTTATACCAGTTTTTATTTCATTAAAATAACTTAATATTTACACAAAATACAGCTGTGTATATACGACACACTTTAAATGCCCTGCGCTGGATATTGGGTAGCAGTTCTCGGCTTGCAGACGTTTTAAATGGCCATCGCTCAAGAGGTTAAGAATTGCACTAGAAGTATTTTGAAGCTTAAAATATGTAAAAAAAAAAAAAATAGACAGCAAAGAAAAATGACTGAAGTTTTAAGTGTATGACAACATATATTTACTGCTTTAAAACACTATTGGAGCATATGAAGGTCCTTCAGATAACTCTTCAGCTTCTTATTCTTTAAGTTTTGCTGTTCTTGTCTATTTTTTTTTTTTGCTGATTGAATGTGCTTAATGTAGTTAGTGCACTCAGCTTTAATCTTCGCTCGTCCCTAACATTACTAAGTATTTCACGGAATGGACTTGCTTTACTAGCTGTGACCCTTTCCTTTACATAGAGAGTAGCTTCACAGCCCATATTGAATGGAATAATGTCTGCAATTTAATTTTAGAAATAAAAATTCCTGTATAAAATTCAGGAAAACATGACCACGTGATTAACACATGTACACAAGACGAAAATTTCACCATACTTTACCACTGTTTTACATACCTACATTTGCTATTAAGGAATCTGACCACCTGATTTAGACCTCAAAATTGTACACGATTTTGCTGCATTGGGGTAATTAATGCATTTCAGGAGCCATGCCCACCCACGTTTAAATCATGTACCCTTTAAATGGCAATATGGCATATGTGACAGTAGATTCCAAAAGTACAAAGCACAGACATAATTTTAAGGTAAAAACTGAAAAATTGGATTTTTAATCATTTTGGCACAAATTTCACCAATGCATCCCTTTAATTTATTCATCTTAAGTTTGGCTGATCCAGCTTTTCCAAGGAAATATATGCTTTCACGAAAGCTTCTATAGTCTCTCTCACAAATGTCTAGTAACATCTTCTTCGGTGGCTGAAACATCAAAGCAACTGATGCCTGCAGCTTTGGTTTGATGATGAAGATTATTATTATTAACCGAGTGGCCACTTTTGAGGTCTGCACGTAGGCTCTTAAGAGCCCTTTGCACCTCCTGTACTAGGCAGTCCTAATAAAACTGAACATGTCCTTGGTATCTGCCATTTTTATATCCTTGGGCTCCAAAAAGGACCCCAAAGAAACCTATCGGTGTATAACGAAAGCTTTATGTTCACATAATATATGTCGGTAGGATTCTAAGTCCACCCCATCAAGCTTTTAATATTTAAAAAGCATTGCTATTTAACAGTTATAGCCGTTTTAACTTTTGAGTCATTCCAGACTCTCCTACCCCTAGGACTCTTTAAATTGAGAATGAAACCTTTTAACTTCTTCCATTCTAGCAGGTTTAGCAAACACAGGCATTTTACTGTTGTGCAGACCATCTACTGGAACTGACCAATTGCATACCAAATTCAAAGTTGTGAATTTTTGTCATTTCATCTATTATTTCACAATTGTTACTAAGTTTGCATTTTTAGTGAAATTACCTAGATATAGTAAAAAAGTTTGTGCTTCAGGAAAAACAGGTGCCTCTACCAATTATAAATTTGCACATTCTGCACAAGCACATACACACTTAAACAGAACATGCATTTCTGTGCAAGACAGAAATCCAGGACAGGCACGAACACTGATGCAAATGCATAAGAAACATATGGAGTCAATCACTCCAAACTTAACACCCTCAGATATGGGAATGATTGAGTTTTAAATTCTGTTATTTTGTGTTGAGAACTGTTCCAAATGATAAGAAACATGGGAAAATATTTGTTACATCCTTAAAAATTGCCTACTGTTTATAATTTAGTGCTCGCTGTAGGATACTTTAGGAGGCATCAATACAGCTTGCCATGTATGGACAAATAGTGGTGCCAAGACATGTAAATGATGTGCTTAAGTTGTAAGATAAATGCTAACAAGAACACATACTGTTTATAATGTACATTCACTTCCATTTGTGCTATCCCCTCAGTTTTGGGAGGCATTCTACCAACCTTCACAGATGGAGTATGTATAGCAAGGAGCAGGTGTGTGTATCTGTTCACATTTCTGCGCATGCAGTGGTGTCATGTTTTACTTACAGTTCTAGATTATTCACATACGAGTGTATAACGTTGAGCAATATCTCCAAATGGCAAATTAGCTTCCCATACATCCGCAATTCTTCCTTGATGCACCTTGTCCATATTTCCATACATCGTGTCAGCTGGAGTCAAGGGACTCTGGGACTGATTTTTCTTTTTCAGTTTTACATGTTCACTTAAACATTGGCACATTTAATATAAATAAAGAAACGACTGTGCAAAAGCTCAATGTACTAACTCAGTTTCACAGATAATAGAATTAAATACTTTTAATTAGAGGGGGAAAAAAATCATTTATAAAAACTGCCTTCACATTTTTCAGAAAGTTATACTAGTGGCATTTTCTGATACTTCAGTAAACTAAAGATACGGGAGTCGCTACTAAAGTTTTGAGATGTGAGAAAATGAAAGTTGATCCACTCGAATTGGATGCAGGATGGGATAGCCCCACCCTTCATGAGTAAACCGGTATCAGGTAGTGACTCCCACTCCAGGAATTCCAGCAGTGCAAGGATGAACAACCCGCAGAGCACAGGTGGTCAGTCCCTGCAATGGAGCTTGGAAGAGAGCGTCTTCGCTCAACAATTTTCAATGATCTTAAAAGTGGGTTAAACCAGTGCCAGTCTTGAATGTTTGCCACAGGCTTTTGGGGATGTTGCTTCTTCTTATGCAGAAGTTTTCCAGTGGTTTCAGGAATTTAAAAGGGTTCAAACATCTTTGAAAGATGAGGAAAGGAGTGCATGTCCAGCATTGGGGGTGACTAGGAAAACATCGCCGTGTTGAGAAAAATGTTTGACGAAAATAATCACAGAAATTGAGGCAGCATTAGCTGATTGGTTTGCCAGCAGTTTTGAAAATCTTCCATGAATTCATGTGAGGACGACCACATCTCGATGGGTACCTCACAATTTGATGGAAGAACAAAAACATGCCCATGTTGAATGGTGTGAGAAAATGCTGACAGAATGCAAAGGAGTGGGACTCCAGACAGGTTTCTGACATCATTGCAGATAAGGGAACTTGGATTTATTAGTTTGATCCAGAGACCAAACGGTAACCAGCAGTGTGGATTTTTTTCTGATGACAATCCACCAATCCTACAAAAACATCGTGCTTTACAGGTGTGCGATTTGACGTGGATTGACCCATATACAAAACGGATGCTTGTATATATAACTATTAATCTTAAAAAGAGCTTGACCGATCGCCGCAATATTCGTCATGTATATGTAGTTTTTCCATGGAGGTCTATATGCTATCCATTTAACTGTACACTATATTACTTTCACATGATTTTCTCTACTCGCTTTTCCTTTACGTAACACATTCATATATCCTTCTCTACTCGCCCTTCAACATACAATTTCCTGTATGTGTGAAATAAACAACGTATGTATTACTACACTATTTTGTCTAACAGTTTTCTAACACATGACGTGTGTTTAAAAACACCAGCTGTAAGTTGGTTGGCATATTAAAATAAAAACTTTAACGTAATAATTCATATATTATTCTGTACTCACTCTTCAACATACAATCTATATATATATATAACAATGGGCATTGGTATGTATGAGGTTGATGAACGATAAGCTTTAAAACTGGTTGACAATCACCATGAAAATTGGCACATCTAAGTGTTTTTCACGGAGGTGTTTATACAATCCATTTTACTATGCAACGTATTACATACACATGGTTTTCTCCACAAGCTTTGAACAACATATAGCATTCACACGTTTTTTTCTACTTATTTTCTTTTACGAAACACTAACACTTGTTTCTCTACTCCCTGTTCTACAAACAATTTCTATACATTTGGAATAGAAATGCAGTGTATTATATTCACACCATTTTCTCTACTCAGTTTTCTTTTATTAAACACAATCTATATTTCTTTCTCTACTCCCTCTTCAATGAACAATTCATACAATTTTTTTGTATGATTGCAGTAGAAATGTGTATTACATTCACACGGCTTTGTCTACTAGCTTTCTTCCTGTGGTATTTGTTATTGATCAACAGTGCTTTTGTGTAGTGCTGTTTTGGTGTTTTTATAAAAAATAAAGAAATAGTTAAAGAGTAAAATTGTCACAATTAGTGTTAGGGGTATGACAAAACAAATATTAGCGAAGATGGACATAATGGGAAATGAAATGAACTCCGGAATGCAGTAGATGGAAACAAACATTGAAGCCAAATTGAAAAATGTAAACTCTGGAATGGAAAAGATGAAAACAGGAATATCTGATATGATTATAGAGCTATTTAGAAAGATAAATGAAGCAACTGGCCGGGTTGAAGGAAGACATTTTTTTTAAAAAGAAAAACGTATTTTAAGCGATTTAGTGAAGTTTGCTTCCACAAATATTGTATCCATGTGACACTGAAAAGCTTGGTCGCAGGTAGGAAAATGAAGAAATAACAGGTCTTCAACCTCACCCATCCCATCCATCAAAACGGTTTATCTCAGCCCAAGCTGATTTTCTGTGTCGTAGAAAATTTCAGGACAGATTGTAAGTTTAAAATTACATCCACAATACACTTTCTTCCTTCCTCTTAAAATGGTACAGTCCGGCAATGTCTTCAATTACCTGACTGGTATTTTGAAGCTGCGTATTATTGTTCGGGCTTACTGACTACGCGTATTATGCTATAATGTGTGAGGTTTAACTTGGAACATGACCTTGTTTCTACTACCTGCCCAGCCTAGGGGGTGGGGTACGCTAATGACTGTCAGAGCTGAAAAGCCCTGTCAGTCACACTTTACTGCCATTATATTTATTGTATTTAATTGCATTTAGACAGTATTTTCTTACAATTATGGATTTCATACTAAATTTATTTTTTAAAAATGGCCCACTTACCTGGGTTAACCTAGAATATATATTTACTGTAAAATGCTAGAAAACACTATATAAGAAATGTGAAAACGCTATAAAGTGCTAAATAGTAAAATCAAAATGTTAAATTTATAATTTCAAAATGCTAAAAATCACCATCCCTATTGATGGTACTATAGGGACGTGTTGTGACGCCTGTGTGAAAATGTGAGAAGAAAACAGCCTGAAATGTGGCAAGACAATTCATGGCTCTTGTACCATGATAACACATATTCAACCCTGTTGGTGCAGGGCTATTGCACAAAAAACAAAATCAATGTGCTGCCTCATCCTACATACTCTACATACCTGGCTCCTCCAGACATTCTTTTATTTCCAAAGTTGAATACACCATGGAAAGGACGGCACTTCGCGCAACCCAGAAAAATGTCTAACAAGACTGCTTCCAGAAGTGGAAACGATGTTGGGAAGTGTATCAATTGTGGAGGAGAGTATTTCAAAGCAGACTATGCACAAGTAAAAGGTAAGCGTAGAAAAATTTTGTGGACAAAGTTCTGGAATATTTTGAACAGACCTTGTATCTTCATTACCGGATTCCAGGCCTCCAACTGATATAGTAAGATTGTCTATTGTGACTTCCACCAGTCCAGGCCTAGGCGACTCACCCATTACCTTGAGCAACCACTCTCTTTTACGAACTAAACATACAGCAATCACTCAAGGTTATGAGCAAACTGTGCTCTCTGAGCACCAGTTGTCCAGCCCTGCACTAGTCCTCCTTTAGCCACAATTCATCCTCAAGTTTAACATGCCCAGTAAAACCCTCCCAATCACGTGTTGTAACAATTTGCTGCACTTTCACACACTTGAGGATTTCTTAAAAATAGGTCACCAATTACATTATAGTCTCTTGCATGTCTTAGTGCTGCCCAGGCCAATTCTATAGCATTCAACCCACACATATAAGGAGGTAACCTAAAAACTGTATGCACAAGCATTTCCATTACTCTGTCATAGTATACTTTTTCCTTTGGCTTATGTATTCAAAATAAGCTGAACTCGGTCTTCCACATTGCAGCAGTACATGAAATATTGTTCTCCAGCCATTGTATAATTTTTTGCTTTGCAATGTGCTTCAACGGAGGCTTATTTTCTTATACCTGTGTATCTAGAGTGTTATCGAACACGATGACACTATTGCAGGATATGTAAGGTGAATGTTGCTCTTCCAACCATTTTTTGGAAATCTACTCCATTCAACTGGCTATTGGATTACCCTGTAAGCAGCTTTGAATATTCAAATAAGTCCCAGGTTTGAAACCTTCATTGCTGCCTGCATTTACAAGAATCAGGCAGTTCCAAGAGCTGGTGTTTTTCACTATCCCATAGACATCATTTTACCAGCACTTTCTAAATATAAAATTAGTGTCCACCCAGGACTCATCAGTGTAAATGACATTTCTCTCAGGGTTTCTATATATAGTTACTTTGTTGTTTAATAACACTGCCAATTGCCAGGATCACATCAGCATTGCTGGTGTGCCAGAATTTCGTCCTGCAGTTCTTTTGCATGTCAGTAAATCTACTGTCATGGAGCTGCCGTTTTTAAGCAGACCTAAACACCATCAGCTTGTGCCAGATTTGAACCCGTGACCTTGGGATCAGCAAGCCAGCGTCAACCAACAAGGCCACCCAGACCGACATCTATTTATAGCTCTTAGGTACTTGCTCTCCAGTTAACCCTATATGGCTAGATGTGACGTACTTGATACAATTGTATTTTGCAAAGGTTTGACATTTCTTTACTGGCTTTTTCTTTTTCATTCTAATTTCTCATTATACTTACCTTCAGCAATAAAATAAGATTTACAGCGATTTTATGTTGAAAAAATTAAAATTTTTTTTTACATTAATACTAGCTTTTTTTCCCTTCTTAAGAATAAAAAGAAAAATCCACAACTGCAGTAAAATGGAGCAACGTCAGCTTCCAAGCATACCATTACACCGTTTATTTTATTTGGGCCCTTCCTATCCTTTACCACAGGAACATTTGACTGCAGTTACTAGGAATTGAACTTGCATTTGAAGCCCAATGGTGCAGTAACTTCTGTAGAATTTCTCTCTTCCTGATGGAAATGCATAATTTCACTAATTGCTGCAAGTAGCTTGGGAACAGTAGGCATTTCTTTTTATCCAAATAAGTGTCAAATTAAGTTTGTAATCACTGTTCTAAGTCATCACAATGGAATTTAAATTCCTCAGCATGCAGTCTCTTTTTTCCATGGAGTATACAGTGATTTTCCATAGCTGCAACACCTGTCCTTACTCTTGACACAGTGCATTCTGATATCCTACAATAATTTGTCACAGGCAAATTATTTTAATAAATTATGCACTTCAGTTGACCTGAGTTTTCTTCTTTGTCACATTCTGTAACCATTTTTCTTATTACCTGCCTTGCTTAATTGTGAGTAGTTTGTTCCTTCTTTCGAACTGCAGTCATACGTAACGAATAAAAAAAGCATTAAACAAGTTTAAGATTCTTTAGTTTCTAATTTGTTCTTACTTTAGGTCAGAAGAGTTCAAGCTTCCTCTCATACCTCAGACCCTGCTCACCTTCTTCTGGTGGCCAGACAGTATTTAGTACAATCAGTGTTTGTAACCCTTCCGTAATGATAATAAAGACGTATGATAGTTTTCATTAAAATAAAACAGAAACAAATATACCTGTGAGGTGGGTGGAGGACCATAACCATGTGGAGGCCCATGAGGTGGTGGTGGACCTTGATGAGGTGGGCCCTGATGTGGTGGGCCTCCACCTTGCTGGAAAAATGCAGGATTCACATGTGGAGCAGGAGGACCCTGAGGTGGTCCACCATGCACAGGTGGTCCTCCATGGCCAGGGGGCGGACCTCCTGGACCTGAAACAAATGAATGATGAATTCTGATGACACTCTATAAGACATCTACTAAGTCTCAAGGTCTCCCTTGCTTAGCCAAATGAAAGCAACCACCTTAAGTTATTTTGAAAATGTAACTTAGATCAAGAGAACCACCAAAGTGCAGTTGCTCTCGTCTGACAAGTTAGGGAAATATGCAAACATACCTCCCATCTGTCCAGGTGGTGGGCCTCTAGGCGGGGGTCCCTGGCCAGGTGGGGGGCCCTGCATAGGCGGTGGCTGGTTGTGGGGTGGGAAGCCTGGGCCAGGATGGTGGTGTGGCAAGCCTAGATGTAACAAAAACATATTTCAAAACCTTCCCACACAAACAACTCGGCTATCTATAAATTAGTTCCATCATGCCACGCATTTAAATGTTTTATGTGCCAGCACTTAAGCTCTATGTTTTCACTGCATGAAATTTAACATGAAAATAAACACAAAATAAACAAAAAGCCTTATAATACTTGGGTTATAAAAAATGTATTATTCATTACAAAATTGTTAAAGGGAATTAGCAATGCAATAGTTTACTATAACAAAGCAGAAAGTTTTATAAATACAAGTGGTAAAACAAGTTATTTCCAGGTAAACATGTATTGTAAAACATTTTCAGCATAGTCATACACTTTTGAAAGTATAAAATTCTTAGTGCCACTCTAACCTAATAGCAACAGCCTGAATGAAAATAGTTATTATTAACATTTTATTGCCGAAGTGTGTAAAGCACTTCACAGCAGAGTGTAAGAGAACCCAAAGGTGCAGAAAGTACCATGAACTCTGGCTGATATATTCATAGCATAATACATACAATAAGCCCCAGTATTACAAAGTACTTATTGACTTTTGTGTATGAGTGGTCTTCATGTAAAGTCTGCTACTAGCCTAAGTATCTCATTACCATATAAATGCAGTTGAAGATAGCCATTTCAACCAATCCTTGCACGTGACCAGGTCTGTGACTTCATCGTTGGGTAATGTGTTATAGTAAATGCTTCATGTGTGCTGGGCCTAGGTATGTGTACCCTTACCAGGCTGTGCAAAAGCTATGCTTCCATGTAAATAAAAACAAAGATTGCCGATCCCTACTAACAATAAGCTTAAAGTTCACCACCACTATTAAGCTAATGCTTCAAGTGCACTGCTCCTATGAATCATAAGTGCCACAGGTCACACAAATGTTCAATCAAAATGAAGATAATCTCATTCTATCAACAACGGCATGTCTTTCATGACTTCACCAGTTCATGTCATTTTAAAAATGTTCCCAATTACTCTGAAATGCTGCCAAACAATGTTGCTCAAAGTTTTAAGTATGGTGAAAAATATGTTCACCTAGCCAAGCTGAAAGGACTCCAAAAAGTCTGCATTTAAAATGGAAACATTTACACAAGAACATAAAATGAATTTTGAGTACATTTTTACCCTCCAGAAATAGAAGCCCTATGATTGGTGTTATGATCTGTAAATGGTTTGGAAAACTACTAGGAGAATGAGTAACTTTTCACCATACTTATTGGATCTTTCGCAGAGTTGAGCACAATGCAAATACATTTTACTTCATATTTTATGCTAAAATATCTCTAAAATTCTAAAGCATTTTTTTCTAAACATCCATTAACATGCTATCTAAAGCTACATAGATTTATCAAATGAATAGATGGCCAGGACTGAAAAATGTTATGCCTTCTGTGTCTTACATTTGCTACCACCCATACCACACAATCATTTCAAATAATTTCTCAGAACGCAACAAATCAGCTCAACAATTTCATAAAAATAACAGTAAGCTCAATCTACTGCTTATAACACACATATCCATAACAAGCTTTCTCTCTCCACCTCCATGGGCTATAGCAATGAGTGAGAAATCACAATATACTGGTTATCAATTCTGTTGAAACTTCTAACCTTAGAATAAACTCAAGTAAACATTCAATCACACTTAAAGCTATATCAGTTTGCATTGGTATTTCAAGAGAACTACAGCCACATGTAAATATACAGCAATGGTTTAAAAAGAAATTCAAGTATGGTTGTTGATCACCATAGTTATTTATATGAATCACTTGCAGATATAAAGTGAGCGTTGCTTGCATATTTGTCATGACATTTACCTGGGCCTGGGGGTCTGTTCCAGTCAGGACGTGGCGGTGGTCCTCGGGGATCAGGAGGCATGCTTCCAGGAGGAGGACCTCTAGGAGGTCCCTGTCCAGGTGGTGGTCCTTGGAATGGCTGTAAGTATGGAAGAATTATTGAACAAGAGAAGAGGGTAAAGAGCAAACTCAGGCGCTGTGTAGAATAAAAACTTACCATTCCTGGGGGAGGACGTTGTTGAGGACCTTGTGGGTGAGGGCCCTGTGGAGGTGGTCCTGGTCGAGGCGGACCTGCAAAGATTCATGAACTTAACTTATTTCACTGATTTACAATCAGTAACTCATGCAGCACACAAATGATGTTACATTGTAAAGGATATCTACATTTTAAAATAATACTGCACACACTTTCATTTGTCTAAATGCAAGGCCTCCTATTTATGCAAACTCAAGTTTTAATGAGGAAAAACAACATAAGTGGTACTAATATTTCAAAGAGAGGATAGAAAAGAAAAGACTATTATTCTGATATTTATAGAATATATTTATTTTAAGACCTCTACACAAAATCTCTTTCAACATTTTTTTTATTCCTACATTCTGATGCGGTAAGAAATGATTCAATGACAAATACATATCTGCCATTTCACATAACCTTTTATGGACTCTCCAGAAATTATTTAGCCAAGTTAATGGCACAAAAATAACTTAAGAGATCTCGAAATGATACGAGTGCTAAAGGTGTACCTTGTGTTTTATTTTCCCTCTTGAAGAATTCTCTGAGAGTGTAACAGTGTACCCTACTTAATAACCAAAGACCACAAATTGTATATTGCTTTCACACTACTTTTTTTTCCCAAGAAATGCATGTAATGTGTCATACAGCCAAATTTGCATTCATAATTTCCATTTAGTGCTATTGATTTATGTGCAACTGAGACAGGATATTGTAAGACCCCAAAAGAAAATCGTTTATGTGAATATTTGTTAAGAGTGTAATTTGTTTTTGGTGTTGGTATGAGTTGGTTGAATGACGAAAACGTGTTACTATTGTTCATTGTTACAAACAATTAAGTTTGTTTAAAGACGTCATAAATATTTCCATATTTAATTTTAATATATATGTATAAATAAAAGAATTATGTGTTCAATATTGAAAGCGAAGGGAGAATGGCTAAGGATCGCTTCCCTAACAACGCGGGAACTATATGATGAACGCATGCGCGGATGTACACATGGCAGTCGGAATCCTAGACTCGCAACCAAAAGAATTTGTTAATAGCGTCTGTGTCTTAGGTATAGATGGACGCATTTTTATGTGTGCGCGTCATAAAATAGTGAAAGTAAATTGCTAAGTGTTTGCAGACCGTCAATTTGAGTAAAATAAGTGAAACATTAGCTAACTTTAACAAGTTAGTTAATACGAAGTGTGCAATTAAATGAAAGGACGTAAAATAGACAAAGTGTAAAGTGATAGAAAAAACATTTAGCGAAATATCGCTAAATTTTCAGACATTAATCTCGGCGATGCTAGGGAAGTCGAGCCACTGAAATAAAAGACTTACTACTGTGATACGATTTAAATACTGTGAACAAGAAGGCGCGAATAAAATATTTCACTAAAGTTAACCCCGAGTGTATGTTCATTCCATCCAGTACCACAACCCGAGATCACAAAGATTTCAAAGGCTCAAAGACCCAACGAAGCTTCCTATATTATAAAAACAGCACCAAATGGCTTGCCCAAATGTGGAGCACGAATTTCGGCTGGAGTGAAAATCTACGGGAAATGAACACGTGAAATAACAAGTGACGCCAAATCTTCGCGCCAAACAGGAAGAAGACGCCATAAGACAATCCTTTGAGATTTACGACTTTGGAGACGTTACCAAGTTGGAAATCAACGATACAGTGCCTAAAAATGCCGATGAACAGATAATCCACGTGGGAAAACATCAGGGATCGTCTAGCAAAGTCAACCGCCCAGGGGATGCACGTAACGAGACCAATCAACGAGAAAAAGTAGGACCAAAAATTTTTATTTTTATATTCATTTCATTTTTATGTTACTGCGAAGTGGCAAAATAGTAGGACTCTTAAGCTAAAGTGAACTGAATAAAAAAAAGAGAATGTCGCGAAAAGAGAGAGCGAGGGGAAGGAACAGGAATAGGGGAAGGGGCAGATAAGCCTAGTTATCAGATAGAACCAGAAAGTGAGGATGGGGTAGCAATAGGAAAAGGCCAAAGGTTACTAATGATCATGTTTGAGAAATTAGAACAAAGTTTAGGTCAGAAAATGGAGGGAGTGAGACAGGAAATAGAAGGAGTAAGACAGGACTTAGAACATAAAAAAGAGATAAGACAGGACTTAGAACATAATAAAAAAGAAATAGGTCAGAAAATAGAACAGAATAGGGAAGAGACAGGTCAGAAAATGGAGGAAGTGAGACAGGACTTAGAACATAATAAAAAAGAGATAGGTCAGAAACTAGAGGAAGTGAAACAGGACTTAGAACAGAAAATAGAATTAGGAAGACAGAACTTAGAGCAGAAAATAGAACTTAATAGGAAAGAATTAGAGCTAGATTTGGGAAAGAGAATAGAATTAGGAAGACAGGAGTGTAAAGATAATATGAAAGTAATGGAAACTAATTTGAAATTAGTACATAAAAACATAAATGAGACAAAGGAAGCTTTAGAAGCTAGGATAGAAATCATAGGAGATAGAATGGGAACAATAGAATCGGAAATGAGAGAAAATAAGATTGTATTAGAAGGAGAAATTGGTAGATGTAGAGATGAAATAACAGAATGTAATGCAAGTGTAGACTGTAAGATTACAAATGTAAAAGTAGAAATAACTGAGGAATTAAGGAAAGAAATTGAGGTAGTGAAGAAAGGATTTATTAATGAAACTGCAGAACAAATTGTCATTCCTAAAATTAAGACTATGGCTGATGTAGTACAATCACAACAAGATGCTATGAATGATATAAAACAAAGTCACTTAGAAATAAAGAATGATTTAAAATCAAGTTGTGAAGAAATGAGAAAAGGAAAAGAAAGTTTGGCTAATGTAAATGATGTTGTGAATGCACCACAAAGGCAAAATGATGATTTAGATGTAACTGATGTACAAGATGAAAGTTATTTGAATAATGTACATGTTGACTCACCATATACAGAAAGAGGTTCACAATTAAACAATGACACAACACATGCTACACCAACAGCATACTACATGAAATCACACCACCTGCATTTGACGAGGAGAAGGGAGACGATCCAAAACTCTTTGTTAAAGAGATGGAAGAGTATTTTAAAGTGAAAAGGATACCAAATGAGCTTAGGATGATAGTCAAGAAAAGCTTAAAAAACAAAGCATTAGAATGGCTAAGGTTAACACTAGCTGGTCATGAATCATATAGCTCATTCAGAAATCTATTCCTATCAAGGTATTGGGGCCCAGCTAAGCAAAACCAGACTAGGGTAGAGCTAGCGACAGGTAGATATGATCCGACCAAAGGGTTATCGCTAGTCGATTATTTTATGAAAGTAGCCAACAAAGGGAAGCTATTAGACCCTATCCTGTCAGAAGCAGAGTTAATTACCAGCGTAACAAGACATTTCCCAGACACAGTGAGAACAGGGTTAATTGTTGCGAGGCCAGTAGATTTTGCAGATATGATAGAATTACTGACAGCCTTCGAAACGCAAAATGGTCGGCCTAATGAGCATAGACATAGGAACGGTCACCCAAACTCACCTATCTTAAACAGGAGCGCGACTACAAACAACCAGAATGAGAGAGAAGATAGAAATACTAGGAGCACCCATGACAGGGAGAGAGGGGCACACCATTTCCCACAACCACACAATCATGGCGAAAGGATGGAGAACACGAGACAGCGGTACCACGACACGATACCAAGGGGTGAATCGAGATACCGAACACATAGGTATGATCGGGGGAGACCAGGAGACTGTACCCATCAAGTGAATCACATAAGATACTTAAACAGCCAAAGGTCATCATACAATAGGGGTTCACGCCAAAGGGGCAGAAACCAATGGAACACCGGCAACATAAGACAACAGGAACAGGATGAAAATGTGCTGAATAGGACCGATGCTGCACAGAATACAGAAACAACAATCACCTCTAACATCCAGGAAAACTAAGTACAAGTCAACTTTGTGTCCCGGAAGTTCACCTGTGTGGCAGTAGGAGCAATATTGACAGACATCGCATATGTACCTTAAGGAGACAGGCAAGTGAAAGGAAGGAAATAACTAATCCACCAATGATTAGGCTTAAAGTATGGGGTATCGAATTGCCAGCAATGATTGATACAGGAGCCAGCACATCAGTATGTAACGAACAGCTGTTCCAGGAATTAATAACAAAGAGAAATGCTGAATTCTTGCCTGTGTTTGGAGTATATTGCAGCACAGCGATTGGAAAGACAAAGGAACATGTTAAATACCAGGTAAGGCTGGTAATAGAAATTGGGAGCTGGAAGTTCGATTTTGTCGCCCTGGTAATACCTAGATTAACAGCTACCCTAATCATTGGCAGTGATTTGCTTAATCTTTGGAGGTCGGTGATCGATTATGACCTACATGAATTTGTCATCAAGGAGGGAACCTCGGAGTGCACCGCGAAGTTCCTGGAGGAGGAAACATACCAGGAGGAACCAGATCAGACAGGGATCCATCCGGATGAGCAGTTTTTTTGTGGAGAACATCAATGCCCACGAGAATAGGTTGGTAGACCTAAGGATAGGTAAGAAGAAAACAGGTTGGACGAGTGAGGAGAATACTAATGTTTGCAGCCATTGGATCTGCACAGAAGATGAATACGTCACCTTGAACAACTCCCAACCTGAACCACTACCAACAGATGAAGAACCGACGTCACAACTAATCAATGAGAAGGTCTGGGTAGCGCATGGCATCTCCAAAGAGGAAAGGAACCATCTTAGAAAGATATTAATTAAAAACAGGAAAGTTTTTAATAAAAAGCCAGATACATGCAATAAGTATGTACATACTTTTAAAGTTAAAGATATCACCCCCTATTCGCATAAATCCAGGCCCATCCCCAACTCCATCAGGGACGAAGCCAACCGAGTGATCCAGAAAATGTTAGCAGACGGAATCATAGAACCGCCGGACTCATGTTATGTGAATCCAGTGGTATGGGTCCACAAGAAAGAAGGCAAATTGAGGATGACCATTGACGTAAGGAAAATAAATGCGCATACCTTGCCAGATCATTACAGGCCTTAGGGGGTAGACCAACTGATATCAAAATTGAAGGTCAACATTTTACCAGCCTTGACCTGACAGCATCATTCTGGCAAATTCCTCTTCACCAAGTTTTTGAAGTGCGCGTTTGGATTATCAACCAGTAGCAGTGCACTACTGAGGGCGCTTGACTAAGTTTTTGGGGATACTATTGAGGTTTTTGTGACGCAATATGCTGACGATTTTTTAGTATACAGCAAGGATCCCGAGTCACACTTGCATCACATAGATTATGTGTTATCCAAGTTTCAGGAAAGCAACATGACCCTGAACTTGGAGAAGTGTGAATTCTTTGTTAAAGGGGCAGAATTTCTAGGCCACATCATTACGCCTGATGGTATACAACCTAATCCAGAGAGAGTCAAGGCCACAGAATATATACCACCTCCACGTAACTTGAAACAGTTAAGGTTTCTGGGCATTCTACAGTACTAGTCAAAATTTGTGATTAACTACGCTAAGGAATTAGTACCCCTTAGGGAACTGTTGAGAAAGGACACTAAGTGGGAATGGAATGCCGAACACCAGGTAGCCTTTGAGAAAATCAAGGAACTTTTTAAACATAGTATTCTCCTGGAACGACCAGATCCAGTCACCTTTTCTAATATATACTGATGCTAGTGCGCACTCGTATGGAGCAATATTAGCACAAGAAGATGCAGATGGCAATAAACATGTAATTGCCACAGCTTCTAGATTTCTAACCAAGATAGAAAGCCAATGCCTGTATAACAGAATTAGAGATAGGTGCAATCCATTTTGCGTTACAAAAGTTAAGGCAATATATCTACCACTATAAAATCATTATATATACTGACCACGTAAGCCTGTCCTTCATCCAAAAATGCAAGCTAACCAACTCCAAAATCTCGAGGTATATACACGAAATAACGTCGCATGACATAGAGGTCAGACATATCCCAGGCAAGGAGAACATCTTTAGTGACTTATTGTCCAGGTTAAAATCAGAAAGTCACATACCCTAGACGATATCTAATCCACACCATGAAATCAAAATTATGCAAATAAATAATAATAAAAGCAACGAAATTTTACAAGACTTCAAAAACATGGCGAAGCTACAGCAAGAAGACCCTGAATTGAAGAGGCTATTCGACAAGGCTCCAGAAATAGTACCAAAATTGGAAGCCAAGATAGGGAAATTTAGAAACATCTTGTTCAAATTACATGGCCGCGACGTAAGGAAGTGGAAAATGATGATACCAAATTCCTTACAGGACAGGGTTATTTTGGCATTCCATCACTCGATGCTTCACTCTGGTACTGAAAGAACAATGCTTGCAATTGAAGTACTATACATCAAACATCTAGGCAAGAAAGTCAGGAAGTTAATTTCCTCATGCGACCTATGTCAGAAGGCCAAGCCAATCAATGTAAGATATGATATCGTTCCACAATCCATCTTGAGAGATGAGAAAAATGCATTAGTATGCATCGATGAACATGGCGAGCTACCAAGGGGGAAAGATGGAAACAGATATATCTTCGTCATGTTTGACGTTTTAACAAAATTTACTAAAATATACCCCACCAGGAACATCAAAAGTAGGACTTGCCTGAACAAAATCATTAAAGATTATATTCCAAAATATGGGAATATAAAAGCGATTCTTTCTGATAATGCAACAATGCATAGAAGTAAACTGTTCAAGGACACCTTATGAACATTGGGAATAAAGTTATATTACTCATCGGGATATTATCCCCAAGGAAATCCAACAGAAAGGACGATTAGGGATATATCTATATATTTCCGCCTACTTTGCCACAGAGATCACACTTCCTGGAAGGAAAAATGCAGCTACATAGAGGAGGTGATCAACAATTCAGTGAACCCCATGACCAAGTTCGCCCCAATCGAATTGATGACCAACACAAAACCTAAGCGATTGACAATTGACATCGACACTACGATGGCTGCTCAAAGGGAATTGACAGAAAAGGAAAAATGTCAATTGGCATTCAGGAGGTTGCAGCAAAAAGCGGAAAAAGGGAGAAATAAAGTAAAAGGTTCATCAGGAAATGGTACCCACAAATTGGAGAAAAGGTGCTCCTAAGAAGGCACAAAGGATCCAAGGCATCTGAAAAAAGATCTGGGAAAATGGAACTACTGTATACTGGACCGCTGGTCATAACAAAACAGCTGGGCGACCATACATATGAGCTACAGAATACAAATGGCAAGTTGGTAGGAAGATACCATAAAAACAAATTAAGACCATACAAAGAAAGGACCAAATAGTCTTTGCCAACAAACATGTAAGGCAGGAACAGTAGAGATGATGAAAAATAATAATTTTTAATGGGTTTCTTATAAAAAATTATATACAGGTTGGAAAATACAACAAGAAAATCAACAGTCATTGGCTATAATGACCACCAAGAGCATTGTCAACAAAAACAGATAAGAATACTGATTGTCCTTAGAGAAGTGAATTATAACGACGAAAAAAAAAAAAAAATGTGTTTTTGACATAAGGATGTCAAGGACAAAAATAAAAAGGAAGCAATCGTGATGACAAAGAGGAAATATTTTTGACACAAGGGTGTCGAGGGTGAATTAAGAAGAAAAATAATATAGCTGCAGAATAATTATAAATATAGAAGTTTTCTCTTATAGAGATAAGAGATAAAGAAGTGATAATTAGTGAAGTAAGAAAAACCATAGTCAGAAAAGCAATGCCCATGAATTAAGATGGATATAGCCAATGTTAAGCTTAAAGAAATATCGATGAACTAGACAATAGTGAATAAGAACCCAATGTCATAATAGCATCATTAGTAACATCAGAGTTTAAGAATTGACTCAACGACCTGCCTATACATAATAAGATTGCAAGACAAAGAACTGAATAAAATTGCCATAAATATGATCATCATCATTAGCTCAAGATTTGTATCCTGTTTTTCTCTCCTCATAACAAGGAACATAAGTCAAAAGGCACACAATAAACCATAATACACTTAAATAATATTTGTGTCAATGTCAAATGTAAAAACTTAGGAATATTCTTGGTGTTGTGTTGTGTGGTAACTGAATATGTAAAATTTATAAAGACATGCTGTGTCATGCCAAAATAAAAGACAAAAACAAACAGCAAACAAGACTCCATCCAGAACCCCCCTCCAGCCAATCAGACGCCAGCTCCTTGCAGTACTCCACTGGTACAAGTCCAGCCCACTGGCCACCCGGACCTATCACAACGTACTTCCCCTCCAGCCGCCGACATAAATACCGCACCTCTGGTGGTGACCAGCACAGTCGGTGCTGAGATCTCCACTAGGAAACTTCGACCTCGCCGCCACTGAAGATGTCTGCCGTAGTCGCAGACGAAACGTTTGGGAAGAAGGAACCCAATAGACCACGGCCCACAAGCCCGGTTAATATTATTGCATCTAGCAAACAAGACTGTAAAGAAAAAAGGGTATTGTACAAAGTATTAAGTATTAGAGGAATAGGGAGAAGTGTTGTATTGTGTTTCAAGATTGTAAATGTAGGTGACAACTTGAAAAACAAAACAAGGGGCATGTGAGACAGGATATTGTAAGACCCCAAAAGAAAATCGTTTATGTGAATATTTGTTAAGAGTGTAATTTGTTTTTGGTGTTGGTATGAGTTGGTTGAATGACGAAAACGTGTTACTATTGTTCATTGTTACAAACAATTAAGTTTGTTTAAAGACGTCATAAATATTTCCATATTTATTTTAATATATATGTATAAATAAAAGAATTATATGTGTTCAATATTGAAAGCGAAGGGAGAATGGCTAAAGATCGCTTCCCTAACAACGCGGGAACTATTTGATGAACGCATATGCAGATGTACACATGGCAGTCGGAATCCTAGACTCGCAACCAAAAGAATTTGTTAATAGCGCCCGTGTCTTAGGTATAGGTGGACACATTTTTATGTGTGCGCGTCATAAAATAGTGAAAGTAAATTGCTAAGTGTTTGGAGGCCATCAATTTGAGTAAAATAAGTGAAACATTAGCTAACTTTAACAAGTTAGTTAATACGAAGTGTGCAATTAAATGAAAGGACGTAAAATAGACAAAGTGTAAAGTGATAGAAAAAACGTTTAGCGAAATATCGCTAAATTTTCAGACATTAAATCTCGGCGATGCTAGGGAAGTCGAGCCACTGAAATAAAAGACTTACTACTGTGATACGATTTAAATACTGTGAACAAGAAGGTGCGAATAAAATATTTCACTAAAGTTAACCCCGAGTGTATGTTCATTCCATCCAGTACCACGACCCGAGATCACAAAGATTTCAAAGGCTCAAAGACCCAACTAAGCTTCCTATATTACAAAAACAGCACCACAACTAACGAACTAGAAATTTGAAACATACACATTACATATATTGACACATCAATGTTACTAAGCTTCTACTTAATGTCAACAGCATTTAGGACAACAGGAAACTGGTAAGGCGGAGGATGAGAAGCACAGTATGGGAGGTAAGATGTTAGCCAGAAAATTTGAGTATTTGGGGTTCCAGCTAAGTAGTAATGGAAGATGGAACCAGAAGAAAAGTTATTGTTAGCTAATGCTGGATTTCTGACAATGAAGTCATTAATCCTCTTGCTCTCCAATATTTTTCACTGATGGATGGGGCACTAGAAGTGGCCAGGCATATTTGAAGGTGGTCTCCATCCATTTCCTCTTGCAGATCACATAGAGAACAGAGTGGTGAAGAATATATCCCAATTCTGTTTAAATGTTTTGCCAGACAATCATGTCCTGTAATCAACCTGAAGGTTGCAACTGCTGATTTTCGAGGATACTCAGGAATTACTGTTTGAATGTTTGGTAGTTCCCATCTTTTATTCTTTGATTTTTCATAGTAATATTTTGCAATATTTTTTTTGAACTTAGAGTTGACTAATCTTTTAGCTGCATAAAATGGTAGATTAACTATAGATTTTTGTACACCGCTGGTACCCTTTTTTGCAAGAAAATCAGGTTTCTCATTACCACTCAGTCCACAGTGAGCTGGTATCCGTTGGAAGACTAGATGTTTTTGAAGTGCTGTTAGATGGGTAAGGATTTTCCAACATTCTATAATTATTTGGTTTTTTGGTGACAACTTGGAAGTAATTGCTATAATTGCTGCCCTGGAATCTGAGAGAATAACTGCTTGCTGAAAATGTGAAATTCTGTACAAAAGACTTTGTAGGGCCATTCGAATTGCTTCAATTTCTCCATCAAAGTTAGTAGTTCCATAACTTAAAGATTTGTAATAGGAAAAGAGGTGACATGTGACTCCAGCACCTGTTCCATCTTGGTTTGATATCAATGATCCATCAGTATAAATATGGAGCCATTCATGTTCTGGAAATCTAGTATGGATTGTCTCTAATGCCAATAATTTTAGAACACTAGTTGAAGTATCACTTTTCTTAACTTCTTCTGTCAGGTGTAAATAATATGTGATGTCTAATATATGTGTCGGATTGACTTTAGATATGAAGTTTTCCTTTGAATTAGGAAGGTGTACATTCTTCCTGATGTCTTGAATTTTGGAAAGAAAGCTCTCCTGAGTCTTTAGTGTATGTGTAAAATTACTCTTGTGCCATGTATTGAATGGGAGTCTGATCAACTTTTCGTGTTGAATTAGAGCAGCTTTTTCTATTTCATATTCAATGTGGTATTGGTTGGTTAGTATTTCCATAGCTGCTATTGGTGTGGTTTTGATAGCACCTGTAATTAATCTCAGACTTTGGTTTTGAAAGATTTGAATTTTTTTTGTGTTTGCTGTTACAAGAACTTTGGTGCAGTAAGTAAATAATGGCTTTATATATACATTGTATGTTGTGTTAAGAGTTGCTCTGGAACATCCCCACTTCATCCATTTGTTTGGTCCATGTAAGTTTGGTATCAAGTGTAACTCCTAAATACTTTGCTTCCTTTGTTTCTGGTAATTGTTGACCCTCAAAATTTAGTTTTATTTTTAGTGGTTTTTTTCTTAGTGAAAAGATTTGGTAGTTTGATTTTGTTGTGTTAACAGTCATTAAATTTTCTTTGGTCCACCTCTGTAAGTTGGTTAAGGATTGTTGCATGGTTTTTTCTAGTTCTGTACTTTTGCTTTTTGGTTTTGAAGTCCACATTACTAAGTCATCAGCAAATAGTGCACACTTCACACCTGATCCTTGTATTTGTTGTGGCAGATCGTTAATAAATATATTAAAAAGTGTAGTGCTGAGCACTGCACCTTGTGGCAAGCCACGGTGTACTTGTTTGTATTTAGATATATTTCTTCCATATCTGGTTGCAATAAAGCGTTGTGTTAGGAAATGACATAGCCATGAAAACATTGGACCTTGTATCCCTATTTTTTTTTACTTTCTTTAGTAGTTTTGTTCTGCATATAGAATCATATGCACTTTGGAAATCAATAAAAACTGATAAATTATCTTCATTTCTATTGAAGGAGCCTTTGATTTCTTGACTGAGAAGTAAGACTTGTTCATTTATAGAGTGGAACTCTCTGAATCCAGCTTGACATGGGGATATTAAATTTTGTGATTCTAGAAACCAATTTAACCTGTTTGACACCATTCTTTCCATCACTTTTGCTATTATGCTACTAAGAGCTATTGGTCTATAATTTTTTATTTCCTTATGCTGTTTTGTCTTTCTTCAAGAGTGGGACAATTATTGCTTTTCGCCATTCAGCAGGTGCAGTGGTTTTCCAGGATAGATTGTAGAGTTTTAGTAGTAGTTGTTTTGCTGTTTTTCCAAGGTTATTTATGAACTCTGGATGTATGTGATCTGGTCCAGGAGACTTTTTGTTTTTTTAGATTATTTATTGCAATGTTCAGTGCTGAGCACTGCACCTTGTGGCAAGCCACGGTGTACTTGTTTGTATTTAGATATATTTCTTCCATATCTGGTTGCAATAAAGCGTTGTGTTAGGAAATGACATAGCCATGAAAACATTGGACCTTGTATCCCTATTTTTTTTTACTTTCTTTAGTAGTTTTGTTCTGCATATAGAATCATATGCACTTTGGAAATCAATAAAAACTGATAAATTATCTTCATTTCTATTGAAGGAGCCTTTGATTTCTTGACTGAGAAGTAAGACTTGTTCATTTATAGAGTGGAACTCTCTGAATCCAGCTTGACATGGGGATATTAAATTTTGTGATTCTAGAAACCAATTTAACCTGTTTGACACCATTCTTTCCATCACTTTTGCTATTATGCTACTAAGAGCTATTGGTCTATAATTTTTTATTTCCTTATGCTGTTTTGTCTTTCTTCAAGAGTGGGACAATTATTGCTTTTCGCCATTCAGCAGGTGCAGTGGTTTTCCAGGATAGATTGTAGAGTTTTAGTAGTAGTTGTTTTGCTGTTTTTCCAAGGTTATTTATGAACTCTGGATGTATGTGATCTGGTCCAGGAGACTTTTTGTTTTTTTAGATTATTTATTGCAATGTTCAGCTCTTGCATATTAAAATTTTGAAAAAAGATATTGCACTGAGTGTTAGGATCACATTCTCTTTCTTGTTTCAAATCTTTCTTAAATTCTTTACGTTCCTTTTTATTATTTCTTGTTACTTTATGTGAATTAGCATAATATTTATTGAATGTTTTGGCTATGACTGCATCATTTACTAATATTTTATTGTTGTGTATGATAGGTGTGCTGTTGTTTTCTTTCCTGTCCTTGACATTTTTTATGAACTTCTGAGCTTTGTTACCATCTGTCCTATAATCCATTTTTTCTAAGAAATTATTAAAGTGATTCCTTTTAGCAGTATTAATTTATTTTTTTAGTGAGGCACATTTCTTCCGCCATATTTGTGTATCTGATAGGTTTTTTGTTTGTTCAGCTGTATTTCTAGCTATATCCCTTTGCTTTTTCAGTTCTTCTAACTGGGGGTTCCAAAAGAAAAGTAAAGCAGCAAAAGATAAACAAGCAATGAAGGCAATAATAGTGTCTACACAAAATACCACAAATACAAATTAAGTGGTTGTAAAAGGTTTATAAGACGGTAGCAGAGGCCATAAGATTTGAGAGGTTGAGATTTGGGTGTAGGATGGGTAATGGTGGACTTAATACATAGAATGTTTTGTAGGTTGATCACTGATTTACCTATTGCAACAACAAATGGAGTAGTATTGCTAAAGTTGGGCAGAAATGAGAGTAAATGTCAAATGATTGAAAGATTGCTAAGATATTCGTTTAGAATTGAATCAATGGATGAGTATAATATTGTGAGAGAGTGTTTATGAATGTAGGAGAAAGACGGAGTAATAAGTAGTTGGCTGATGAAACTGCAAACAATATTGGAGGAAACGGGTGGGTGTCTGTGGAGGAAGATGTAAATTTCAGATAGAGGTTTCCGGTAAGTAGTAAGGCAAAGAATAGAAGTTACTGATAAACAGGAAAACTTCAGCAGTATTACAGAAACGAAAACTTAAGTGGTGTTCAGAGAAATGAAGCATGAATGGGGGAGTGATGTGTGTAGGAAGACACCTTGACCCACACGGACCCTGACATGGATCTATTGCTGGCTGCCACCCCAAGGGGAAGGGATGAGGCAGAGTAAGACTGGAGGCCTGGCAGACAATGGAGCCAGCAAAGCCCAGAAGTCCCTAATAGTTACAAATATTGACACCTGGCACACACAACCGAAGAGAGGGAGAGGGCTCAGAAGCGACCTGGGTAGCAACTTCTGGGAGTGGCCAGGGAAGCTGGGTTTCCAGAATGCAAGCAGCTTGCCATCTGTCCATGTTTGCTGAAAGTCTTAGAAACCAGGTTAGTGGATTATCCAAGTTCTATTCTCCAGGATTAGCTTTGAAATCCCCTCCAACCAGCATAAATTGTAAAAGAAATCAGAGATCTAAGTTTAAAAAGTATAAATAAATTTAAAGATAGCCTGGTGTTAGTGAATTGGGAAGCAATACTTTGTAATACTATAAGGTCAGCAGAAACATAGAGGTATTCTTTTATTCTTTGCAAAATTTGATAATTTAATAGTTTTTGCAGAGAACAAAAAAGACGTAAATACAAGAAAAAAATAGTTAATACATACAAGCAGTATAACTCAGAGCTTGAAAGAACTAAAAATAAATTAATAATGATACAAGAAATGTGTAAGGAAACACAGAACGAGTTACTATTAAATATGCTTAAAGACCATAGGAAGTGGTATAGAGAAAGTATAGTTGATGCAAACCAAATTTTCAACACAGCTTCACATGTACATTCATCTCCAGACACTGTAATGAGTTTTTAAATGAAGAAACATCGAAGAAATTTAATGGTTTTTACTTAGAGAAGTAACGTATGATGTGGTTATAAAGGTAACTAAAAATTAAAGAAGTCAAAAAGCAGAGATATTTCTAACAATTGTATTAAAGAAATGTGATTCGTCATCTTCTCTACTATGTATAGTAAGTAGGGGAAATATTCTATTCCATCCAAAAACGTGATGTAGAGATTTCACTAGAAATATATTTTGATGCCCCTGAATGGGAGGAGGAAAAAAAAAAAAAAAAAAAAAAAAAAAAAAAAAAAAAAAAAAAAAAAAAAAAAGAGAGAGAGAGGTCAGTGTGTGTACGTGCGCACGACCGATTTTGAATAAAATTCCCCCACCCTAAAGTTCCCTTTACATGGAAAATTTTTGAAAATGTTCATTTTCTCGAAAATGGCTCTTGAACGATTTTGATTAAAATGCCATATGTTTAACCCTTTGCGAGAGAAAACCCATATATGGGCGACCTGTCCGGACCCTGACGAGCGAAAACCCATAACGTCAACTGGGGTAAATTCAGACACATGAGGTAAATTCGGACAAAACACCTTTTTTTATTCTAGTTTGTCATTCTGGAACAAGTGAAGTACAATTTCTGCGCTAGTGAAATCTGTATGAAGGACACATTCCCGTGCTTAGTTTGGCATGTTAATCGTGTATTTAGTAAGAATAGTGCGTCCGACAGTGGGCATTGTTGTCAGCTTCATTTTAGCTTTTACTGTTGTCGGTATAACTTCTTGGTACACACGTCTAGTTTAACAATCCAGTCGCTGTTGATTATTGACTTCAGTTCGCCTGGTTATGTATGAACGTCACCAAGATTTATTGGTTGAGTTTGCGTGTATAGTTTAAATTTCCTGCATATTTATTTGGAAATCTGTTCGACCTTGGGGTAAATTCGGACAATGCCACGTGTGTACAAAAGAAGATTGGGAAGCCAAATGTACTGCAACTATGAAGAAAAGAAACTTGATGAAGCAGTAAAAGCAATTAAATCAGGGAAAATGTCATATCGAAAAGCACAGGAGTACTTTCAGATACCACGATCCGCGTTAGAGAATAAAGTGAATCGCACAAATCCTAAAGCAATCGGAACACCATCTGTCCTGGATAATGAAGAAGAGAAAATGTTAGTACATGGTATCCTTAGAGCATCTCATTGGGGATACCCTCTCACTTCAACTGACATTCGCTGCATTGTAAAAGGATACCTTGACAGAATGGGAAGAAAGGAGAAGCGATTTACCGAGAATCTCCCTGGTGTGGAATGGATAAGGTCCTTTTTGAAAAGGCATTCTAATGTTCTTTCAGTTCGATTATCCGAGAACATCAAAAGAGCTCGTGCAGAGGTCACCCTTGAGTCCGTCAGGGGATTTTTTGATAATGTGCGGGAGACCTTAGAAGGTACTCCACCAGAAAACATCATAAACTATGATGAGACAAATTTATGTGATGATCCTGGAAGGAAACATGTGATTTTTAAGAGGGGCATTAAGCATGCAGAGAGGATAATGGATTTCTCTAAAGCAAGCATTTCTCTCATGATGTGTGTTAGTGGAGATGGAAAACTACTTCCTCCATATATCCTATATAAGGCTGAGCATTTATGGGACACCTGGCAGGAAGGAGGGCCACCGAATGCAAGATACAACAGAAACAAGAGTGGGTGGTTTGATCTTCCAATTTTTGAAGATTGGTTTTTATCAGTGGCATTGCCTTATTTCAAAAAGCTAAGCGGAAGGAAAATCATGATTGGCAATAATTTGTCAAGCCATGTATCACTGTTAGTGATTGAGCAATGTGAGAAGTACAACATCTCATTCATTCTTCTTCCCCCGAATAGCATGCACATCCTACAGCCCCTAGACGTGTTTTTACGGGCCCTTTAAAAAGGCTTGGAGAGACGTGCTGACAAACTGGAAAATGTGCACATGTGGCCCTATCTCTAGAGATGCCTTCCCTGCGCTTCTCAGAGAGACGTTGGAGAAGATAGAAGCACGGAAAGTAGACAACATAAGAAGTGGTTTCTGTGCCACGGGTCTAATTCCTTTCGATCCACAGAAGGTCCTCAACAAATTTCCAGAGCATTCAGACCCAATTGAAAAGGCATCATCTTGGTCTTCCAGTTTCGAGACGGTACTCTCAGCAGCACGATACGGCACTTCCACCAGAACCACACGCCGCCGTCGCAAGCTGAACGTTCCTCCAGGAAAATCTATTGTGGGTGATCATTTTGCTGGAAACGAAATTAGTGAGGAGAACCAGCAAGATTGTCATGAGAATTCAGAAGATCAGAATACTCCCATGCCAGCAGAGGATTCCACACCAGCATTGGCACCTACTCTTGACATCGAAACTTTCGTTGTGAGGTACAACTACGTGTCTGGAAACAGAACACTTCCTAGAGAGTATGTTGGCGTGGTAACTAATATAGGAGCACGAGATGTGGTTGTGAAATTTTTGCAACCCCATGATGGAAGCAAGAGGATGTTCACATTCCCAGATGTAGAGGACGAAGACACAGTAACGAAAGACCAGATCAGTAAAATACTTCCAGCACCCAAGGAGAAAAGAGGCATTTTTGTTTTTGATAAGGACGCTCTATTATAAATGTTCCTGTTTGTTTATTAATGTTTTGAACTTTGTGTTTATGTAGCTTTGTATGAACTTTTGTAATCTAATCTCTAAATAAATGACACCTATATACTTTTACACATAATAAATGTCCTTTTCTATAATGTAATATATATTTTTTATTATTGTGTGTCCGAATTAACCTCATAACTGGGGGAACTACGGACATATATTAAAAATTATAGACTGTCCGAAGTTACCCCAACTAGTGAAGTAACTTCGGACACTCATTATTATTTTTTAAAATATAAGGGTACATAATTAATTTAATATGTCAGCATATATTCAGTTCGTTGATTATTAATACATCTATACAAATTTAAACAAACTGCCTACGTGTAATCATTAGCAACTGACCGCAAAAAATACGTAAAAAGCGTCCGAAATTACCCCGTATGACGGTATATGGGTTTGGAGTCATAGAGCAATTGTGATTGGCTCCTCTCGCTCAAATAATTCATATATAAAATAATATAAGATTTGTAGCTTTCCTGGCGACGAACATATTCAAGATGCTCTCGGGCTTCGAGCCAGGTGTAGTGATGAAAAGACATCAACGTTTCGGGAGTGTACATCTCTCCCATCTTCAGGATGAATGACTAGCAAGAGTGAAGGGACCAGTACTGTCAGCCAGTACGTACCGAGTAGAAAACACCCAGTCTAGTGTGGAGGTGGTTCACCGCTCCGTTGGAATCTGTGTTTTCTGAGTCGGTCGATTTCCAATTTTAAGGCTGGTTTCCAAGATGGACTAAACTGCAATCTCAATAGTATTGAGATAAACAAGTCGCTATGAAAATCATATGCACATTTTAGATACCCTGCCCTAGCTAGGTGTAACTGCACATTTTTATCAAAACTTTTATAATTTGTTATCATCATTACCGTTATTATTACAAATGGAAGTATTAAATATCATAATGTGACACTATTTAGTTCCTGAAGCACTGCTGGTTTATTTGTGAATACCTATAGGTGCGAACTATGTTGTAGAAAATTGAGAAGTGCTACTTATGCTGTTTTTGTAACATTTTTACGCGGATTAACAAAACTTCACTCCTGGAGGACAATTACGATCCAATTCAACAAAAAGCAAGGTATACTATGTGCTTTAGTACATTTGAGCATTTTTATATAGTTTTAACTGTATTTAATAGAGTTTCATACTTTGGCAAAATTACCTTCCGCTCAGGAAGGGTTAAGATATTTTCATGGCAAATGAAATGTATATTTTGAATTCTCTGGCTATAGCCTACTTAGTCCTGTTTACTCTTGATGACTTTTGCATAACTGGTAAATCACAAGAAATAGACCAAATCTTACTGTACAAAAATGTAAATCTTCTTCCACACAAGTATTAGGCCAGTTGGCCTGTTATGATCTTAAGGAGTTCTCCATCCAACACTTTTTTGGATGTCCTAGCGTTCTTTTGGCTTGAGGGAGGTAGTACAGCATAGCTCTTGGAATTCTGTGAGATGCCATTTGTTTAAGATGGGCCAACCAGTTCTCCTGGTAATTTTGTATATGATATACGAGGGGCATCTCAAAAGTAAGTTGCACTATTTTTTTAAATCCACACGGTAGGTGGGAAAAGTCCGAAAGTCCTAAGGAATGTAGGTATGGGTTTAGTAGCAGCACTGTAAAATTCCTAGGCACCTAAGTTTACTGCTTGGACATTAAAATGGCAATAATAATGGAGATTCCACTCGTCCCTACCACTGATTGCAAAGTTCGCGATGTCCGGATTTTGACAGGAAAAAAGAAATGTACGACTGAAATTCATTGCGAGTTGTGCAGTGTTAATGGAAAAGACATGTCCAGACAATTGGTATCTTGTTAGCGCCAATTGTCACTGAAGGGAGAACAACATTACACGATGAGCAACGAAGCGACTGATCCTCCACTTCTCGCACTCTGGATATTGTTGACGAGGTTCAAGCAGTCGTGAACACCAATTGGCGCCTTACACATGATGCAGTTTTGTTTGAACTTCCTCCTTATATTGAAATAAGCCGTGCATCACTTCACAGGATTGTTTCTGAGGATCTATCGAAAGTGTGTGCAAGATGGGTTTCTCGCATGCTTTCAGAACAACACAAAGAGCAGAGAGTTGACGCCGCATTGCAATTTTTTGAGGATGAGGGAGATGGTTTATTCGTCAGAATAGTGACTGGGGACGAAACATGGATCCATCACTGGATACCCGAATCCTAAAGACAGAGTATGGTGTGGAAACGGAAGGCTGAAGCAACACCAAAAAAGGCAAAAGTTGTTGCATTGGCTGGCAAAGTCATGGCAACGATATTCTGGGATTCGAAGAGAGTACTCTTAATCGATTACCAACCCTGTGGGACCATGATGACAGCTGCTTGATATTGTGAGGTGCTGAGAAAACTCAGAAGAGCCATACAAAACAAAAGGAGGGGAAAGTTGAGCAAAACAGTTTTTTTGTTCCACGATAACGCTCGCCTGCATGCTGCTCCTGAAACTCAAGCCCTGTTTGAGCAGTTTCGATGGGATGTTTTCGGTAATCCACTTTATTCACCTGACCTTGCACCAAGTGATTGCCATCTTTTTCCGGAGCTGCAGCAACATCTTGGGGGAAGGCACTTAGTAAATGATGAGGAACTGAACAAGTAGAAAGATGGCTATCCAGTTTGGCGGGAGAGTAGCTTGACATTGGGTTACAAAAACAGTTACCACAGGTATCAAAAATGTACTGAGGTTCAAGGAAATTATGTGGAAAAACAGGTACTGAATGTAGAATGTAGCTTTTGAAATATAACCTTTTTAAAATATTTAAAAGTTTTGTTATTTTTTAATAAAACAGTGTAACTTACTTTTGAGACGCCCCTCGTACAATAGGTGCCATATCCAGTTCTTGCATGACTATTTCTTTTATGGTCCCACTTTTAAAGCCTGCTGTATGGCACATAAATTTCATCTCGTTAGTTGTTAATCAGCATCTACCTCTTTTTTGTAGTGTCCATGCTTCACTACCATAACTTAAAACTGGTCTTGCAAGTGTCTTATACAGCTGTAGTCTTGTATTCCTCTGCACTAAAGATGGTTTCATGATGTTAATTATTCCCACTATTTTTGTAAATGTTGTAATTTTGTTTATATCAACTTCATTATCAAATGATAGATTATAGCCCAAATTAAATTCGTTTACTCGTTCTAAAATTTCATTGTCCAAAACAATTTTGCTGGGCACAGGATATTTTCCACAAAAGTTTTTCACTTTAGTTTTATTTGTATTGATTTCTGTACCGTATCTTTTCCCGACAATATTCAGATTATATGCATAAAACTGTAAATCTGTTTCTGTGTGTGCTATTAACACTCATCTGCAAAAAGCAGGGAGTCTATTAATCTGAATGAAAACATGTCTCATTTGTCGCCATTCTTGAATAATTCTATTCATATACATTATGAACAGCAAAGGCGAGAGGCCACATCCTTGTCTTACACCAGTATTAATTTTGATCCATTCAGTATATGTATTGTCATGAATTGAAATCACATTTGTTTTGTAGATATAGTTAACATTTAAAATATACTGTTGTGGTATATTGTAGTCACCTAAAATTTCTAACAATTGATTCCTGTTTTCTCAACGGTTTTCTGGAAGTCTATAAAGGAAAGATGTGTTTCTATATTAAACTATGTTTTTCTATTAATAATTTCTTTGAAAAATAGCCATCACAACATGATTGACCTTTACGAGCGCCACTCTGTTCACCACCTAAAAAATGGTTAATATGCTTGTCTAGTTTGTTATTTTTAATTATATTGGCAGTCTTAAGTGAGCCGATTCCTCCGTAACTCTTGCAGTCTTTCTTGTTTCCTTTTTTAAATATTGGTATCACAATAGATTTTGTCTGGCTTATTGGGCTCTTTTCCTTCCCATAATTAGTTTTAAAACTTTTCTAGGAAGAGAGGGTGGGCATATTTCATTAGTTCAGCATTAATTCCAGCCTCTCCTGGAGCTTTGTTGGTTTGCATTTTCGATAATATCTCTGAAAGTTTGTAATCAATTCAGTTAAGTATTGTTGGATGAAAGTAATAGGAGAGTATTTGTAGTTTGGGTCCACAGATTTTGAAAATAATCAGACCATTGGGAAGAAATAACCGAGATTAAGATTATATTTTGTTTCTTGATTCACATTCTTTAAAACTTTGCGTATTTGTGGTGTGGGTCTAGTAATGTCATTTTCCAACAGTGACAAATTCCTCCCAACCCCACCTTGTCGGCGCCGTGGCCGAGTGGTTAGTGCGCTCGCCTACCACCTAGGTGACCCGGGTTCGATCCCAGGGACACGCATGTGGTATTTGTGGTGGAGGAAGTGGCGTCAGGGCAGGCTTTCTCCAGGTGCTCCGGTGTCCCCCGCCATCTCATACCACCAGTGCTCCAGCTTCATTCCATGTGTCATCAGTGTCACCGCCTGCGGTGCCGTAGTAGTAAAAGCGGGCGTTAAACACTACAACCACCACCTCCCAACTCCATCAGCTGATTTCTCTCTTTGCAATTGCTCTTGTTCTATGGTAATAAATTTTATCTTCTGATTTGCTTAACAAATACTTATGGTATGCCTCTTCTTTGGTTTGGATAATTTCAGCTATTTCTTCATCCCAATGCCTTATGCCTTTTTTTTTATACCATCTTCTTTTTGTGCCTAGACTTTCTTTTGCCGATTGTTTTATGACATTTCAAAGTATATTCCATTCCCCTTCAATATTTTCAGAAACAGGATAATCCTTCATAATGTTTTGCATTCTTGTTTTATAAGACCAGGCTGTGCTGTATCTCTTAAGAGCTTACTTGAAACATGAAGTTAAAACACACAATTTATGTCAAAATGATTTTTTTGTGTGCCATGAACCATTTCAGTGATATTCCTTATTTGTGAGTTTTGCAATACTTATACTTTACTCAAATGGAAGGTTGTTACTCATTTTTTTATCTCTTAGCTGTGCAAAGCCTTTCAAAACATTCATATGGTGACCCAGCTTTAAAAGATTTGACTATTGCTCAAAGCCTACTTTAGGCCATGACAAGCTTTTTGATTTTTGTGACAGTGCTGTAAGGAATTATAGCCTGTCTCACCCTTAGATGACAGTACATGTTAAATGGGGCGCAAAGTTGCAACATCTGCTATATGTGTGCCTCGAAGTTCGTCGCTCAGCTGCGACTTGTGATTGACACAAGTGAAACTGAAGAAAGCACTCTATTGTTTATTCCTCTTCCTCTGACGTTTTACACCCCACATAAAATGTGATTTTGTTCCCGGGACAATAAATAATATTACGCTAAGTAGCATCAGCAATACATTAACAGTATTAACGCATTAAACAAAGTAATTATGACCATAGTTTGAATAAGTAAATCTGTTAAACCTCTGTACATTATACTAACGCATCAAACAGAGCAATAATGATCATACTTTCATAAGTAAACCTGTTAAACCGCTATATATATTAACACATCAAACAGAGCAATAATGATCATAGTTTCAATAAGTAAACCTGTTAAATCTCTATATATTATATTAACGCACCAGAGCAATTATCATCATACTTTCAATAAGTACATCTGTTAAATCTCTATATATTATAAACCTGATGAGGAAGCTATGTTACATACAACACCCTACACAACATATCTAACGAATGAACAATTCGCCGCACTCCGCTTTGCGCTATTCCATCATATTGTGTTAACCTAACGGTTTTTTGTTTTCCTGTCCTTTTTGCTTTCTTTTTTGACGGCACTCAGGTCCTTTCATTAGTTCCTTTTTAATCCTATACACTAATGCTTCTGAACATCCGATAGCCTTAGCTGTTTCTTTTACTGCCTTACTAACACTCATTTTACTTAAAAAATAACCTAACACATTTATAATTATTTGGCGTTCCTTACTTCTTAATTTACCAATATATCGTCTCTTCCTAGCTTGCCCTTTCATAACTACAAATATTTGGGGAAAATGTTAAACAAATAACACAACACTTCACAGGTTCCACACAGTATATACACGACTTCTTTTGAACTGCTACTGCTGCTCCTTAAACTGCTTTCTGTGTCATGCCTGGTGCGGTTTAACAGAATAGATGAATACCTTTTGTTTGCCTTACACGATGAAGGAAAAGAGATTACAGGCTTCTGGTTTATTTTAAAAACTGTCCCTAACCCTCCACAACATAGACAAATATAGACATATTCCAGCAGTTAGTTTGTTAGTGTGTGATGGGTATAGAAACGACAAATATTGGACTTTAACAGAAAAAAACGCTTTCTGTGGAAATATGGGCCTATAGAAACATATGACTAAAGGGGATATAACCTGATAAAGAAAAAAATTCTGCATAGGATAACATGTTCAAACCTGAAATTTATAACTGAATTATTATTTATTTATGCCAACTAACTTACTGTTGCTGTTTTTAAACACACAAGCCGTGTGTGGGCAAAGTTTAAGAGGTAGAACCGGTTCTACCTCTTATAACTGAATATTTACACCATGCTATTAGGAACCTGGCAACAGTGTGAGAGTGGAAAAGGACGAAGCTAATGGCAACTTGTATGTGCTAGACAGACACAGATATACCCAATTTAACTCCATACTGTCAAGGGTGAGACAGGCTACTCATTACTTGGTGACATATATACACATTTATTGTTTGCTTAAGTTTAGAAAATACTAGTTTGTGGTAATATTAAGAACATTTTTATATCTAGCAATAATTAAGATTTATTGAAACCTGTGCTTTGTGATGGATTCGAAATTTAAAGTGGTTGATAAGGGAAAAAACATGAGCAGACTTAGTAGGTGAGTTATAATATAACTAGCGGACCCAACAAATGTTGTACATCCAAAAATTATAACATTTTAAAAATAAACCAAATTGTTTGAACTGTTTAGATGAAAAAATATGTATCAAAATTAACCTGACACCACCACCCCTACAGTTATTGCAACTCAACCTATCAATAGCGTGTGATTGTATCTGTATACTATAAATTTAAATTTCTTGAGTACAAACTTAAAACTGTTTTAAATAACAGCAAGAAAGAAAAAACTCAAATCGTTTTCATGACAGCTATAGTTTTTAAAGTACAAAAAATAAATATTTAAATATATTTTTATCTTAATACAGTAAAACCTGCCTTCAACAGACCCCTGCTAAGCGGAAATCTGTCTAAAACTGTAATATTTTATGGTACAGTGAATTTAGGGTTGAAAAACACCATGACTTCCCTTTATTATGTAGAAATGATCTTACGAAGACAACAGAAATCACAGTATGCCTTTTAAAGGAAAATTTCCAATTTTGGAATGTAGAGTTTACAAAATTTTCAGGCACAAAACTACATCAATGAACGTGCTTTCAACTGCATTGCCATGGAATATGTCAACATAGACAGTGATGAGCAAACTGAAACACAGTTGATATAGATGTCTTAATTGACAATATGTAAAGTCGGTTAGAGGAAGAGAAGGCACAGGAAGATGATGAGGAATATGTCCCTTAGTTGGAAGAAGAGTGTAGCTTGAAGATTTATTGGGATGCTATCAAAAGTTTAAAGGAACAACAACAATTTGCCCTATGGCCAAATGCTGTGATTTCTCAGGCCAAAGTGTTTGTGGAAGTTGAGTAGCTAAGCAGCAATGTGTCCAGAAAGCTCTCCTTGACTACTGGAAAAAATAAATTAATTGCGTATACAGCTATTTTTCATTAATTTTTTTGGTGTGTATTACATGTATGTATTGCAGCATGTGTTGTATCTAAACACACACAATAGAATAATGTACGTATATTTTTACCTTATCCTGTCCATTTATGTATGTTAATGGTTTAATTCTCTTAATAGCCTAGGCCTACCTTCGTTAAACGGAAATATGTCTTTAACAAAAATGTTGGAGAGTCCCGTTGACTCCGCTGAAGACAGGTTTTACTTTATTAACAGGAATATGTATATTTTTTATATTTTATATTTTTTGTTTTTTAATCTTGATGCTATTTTGTGAACAATACTTTTAGATAATCTTAGAGGGGTATAAATGAAATAATTTGATGGTTTGCCAACCCTTGAACATGCAACATATAATTGGCCATGCAAAAAGTATGGATTTTCTAGATCCAACCAACAAATTGACATTGTTTGGCCTTGTGACTTATTAACAGTCATTGCGAATGCCAACTGAATTGGTAATTGCAAACGTTTGAATAGAATGGGCGACTCTGAAGGGATCATTGGGATCTCTGGTAGAACTTCCAGCTTGAAATTCTCCATTTAAAATGGTAGCTTCAAGAACATTGCCCATGATTTTAACGACCAATCGCGTGTCATTGCATAGCTTTGTTACATTCAAATTTCGAAGGAAAATTATTGGGGAGTCAATCTTCAATTGCTAGTTATGTGGTGGCATTCCAGGTAAATCCAGTAGATTCAAGAGGATAGTTGAAACCTCCTCAGGATCGGGAATAATGTCGATGGATTTGAATGATGTTTCATTGCCAGGCAAGACTGTTGTACTTTAAAATTAATTGCGTTGACATCTATATTTTTTGCGGCCAAAATAATTTGCTCACATAGCCACACATGATTAGTGCTTGTAAATTTGGAGATATTTCAATAAAAGCACGGGTATCCACCATGTTGCAAAAATTGCCTGAGAGTTGGATTGCATTTTAATGCAACTAAAATTATCCTTGGCCAATGTTGAGTAATTGTTCGGAGAATGCCAATGCATCATTTTGAATTTGGAGATGTATATTTATGGTAAGGCATCATTTACCGACACTTTGTAATAGGTATGATTCTTTCAAACATGCGCTAATTTCCTCTGCATATGAAGCACACAGAATGACCGGCAATGTCTGTCTGAAGTCACTGGACAGCAGCAGTACGGCCCCACCAAAAAGCCTGGCATTATTATTATTGAGATCTTTCAGCGTTCTATCGAGAGCTTCAAGTGAATGCTTGTGGGCCATAGTGCATGGATCCCATATAATAATGTTGCATTTTCTCAAAATTTCAGACATGCCTGTTTACTTCTTTTTGTTACACATTGCATCTGGATTTGTGTGAATGTTTAATGGCAACTTGAGTGCTGAATGCGCAGTCTGTCCACCATCAAGCAAGATCGCTGCAATGTCTGATGAAGCAATTGCCAGCAAAATATGATTATGTGATTTAATGCACCCAAGTATCAGTGAGATGAGGAATGTTTAACCAGTGCCACGAACAGCCTTGTTGTGCTGCAACTGACAAATTAATTTGATAATATATATTCTTTTGTTCAGCAGTGAGCAGTTGCTCATTATTAGCAACAAAAGTAGCTAAAGAGGTTGTATCAATCTGTTTTTGGCGCTGAACATCGCTTTTAATGATTTATGCTGCTGGGCAGTAGGCGATGACATGCCGAAATGAATGAGTGCCATATTCGGAATGAGAATACAAATAGCCTCAATCTTTATTAATGCCTTGTTTATATATTTCCGGCGATGCACGATCTGTTATAGGCCGTGAGGTGAGATATGAGCAATTCCCTTAGACGCACAATGGCACTCTTCACCTGAAAGGCTGAGGGTGGGGCAAGTTGCGCAAACATGTATGCGAAGAAGTCATAACATTTCTGTCCACAAAAGGAGTGAAGTTCTCTAGCACAGCTTTAGTGCATATTGCTAATGACATATGCATAACCATTAGCTTTATAACGAACAAAGCGATTTCACTATAAACTATTATTGTGCCAACAATACTGTAATGTGAACTGCAATTGTTTCAGTTGCATGCTGTTGTAGTGTTTCGCAGCAAACTCAATGCATCTATTCCCCTCCCCCCTCTCTCAGCCGCTGCAGAGAGGGAGGGAAGGAAAGCAGCTTCCCCTATGTGCAAGAGTTGTTCATGTCTTACCTTATGACCTATATAAGCTATTTTCTGTTGTTTAACTCAGTATCAACATTTTACTGTAAAAAAAAAACAAAAACAAAACAACAACAACCCATTACTAATGCCACGAATAGCACTTCTCTTTTGGGTTAGAAGTTGCCATTGCGCCAGGGGGCCTCTTCCCTCTTCCCGCGCAATCGCTCTTCCTAGAGCTGTCTGCTGATGACGTCACACGGGAGTCACATAGTACCGATATTCACACGTGCAGCTTACATTTTACGATATAACTCAAATCCCATCGTACTATCTCAGTATCTCTACTCTAGTTTCCTTGTTTTCTGACATGAAATGTCAACGCAGGCGTTTTAATTGAACTAAAACAAAGCTCTCATTGTGTAATATTTCGTAAAACAGAAATGAAAATTATCTGTAGGAGGAAGGAACAACTGTGTGCCACATAATCGTGCAATTATTATTTTGTTAAGAGCTTTCAACACGCTTTTTTCATTTTCTTTAGGATTTAGGTTATAATTGCAACATAGTCCTTATTAAAAGGCCTTTTAATAATGTAATAAACGAAAACAGAATGTGATACTGACATTCTTTCCCTATTAAGGCAGTATTTTATTGACTGAGCTGTTCTTCTAAGAATAGCTGTGTGGCCACTCTTTTTCAACAATATGAAAATGCAGCCCAGAGGAAAATGAAATAAATAACACAATTATGACAGCTATCATTTTTGAAAATACCAATATATTTGAAACGGAGAGAGAGAGAAGGGGGGGGAGAAGGTTTGTCTATCGCTTTCACCTATGAATCCTTTATAATGTGTAATGAAAGTTTATCTCTGTTAACATGAATATATAGAAGGATAAGCCTTAGTAAGAATACTTTGCGCAAGAGTGAGCAAAGAAAATCATTTGTATATAGCACATCAGATTTCTATCATTGAAATGTATGCTGTGCATATTTTAATACATTAAACAACTATAAATCATTTTAGTTATACATATTGCGCGTTTTCATAGATGACCTCAGTGATCAAAACTAGAGAAAATCTGATTTGAGGCTGTAAAATAATGTGATTAATTGCAAGGTTATTCCAGCACGGGCAGATTGCTCCTTTTCTTTAAAATGGGAAAGAAATATTGTCCGTATTTCCCGAATGTGAAAGAAGCACTGCATAGCTATACAGGAAGGGTCATTAGCCTTTTGTTCATGTTATAGCTGAATTTCAGTACTGTTTGGGATAAGGCGGTGCACACTCGTTGACAAAACAAAGGTCTTTGTATTTCGCTTCCTTTTATCTTTCTGTTTATCTTAAAAGGGTTGGAGTCATTCTGTCTGAGACAGGGCGCATTTAAAATGGCACGAAGTAGCATAATAAAACGTGCCGAATTGCCCTATGAGATGCATTTAGTGGTACATGTTAACGCACTAATTTCTAAGGCAGAAAATTTGGGAAGCAAAGACAGTGACTGTAATTTGCCAAAACAGGTGCCACAGGACTGCATTACAGTTATTTCAAAGGAGATACTTGTTCGGTCGACTGAACAGTGGTACCAAAAAGTGAAGGAATTTGAAGTTATATTTGCGGGATTCCATGGCTTTAATGTTTCAAAATGTGCTGGAGTGATGAAAGCACTTACTGGCATGATTTGCTCTAAATTTCCTGAATTGGATGAAAGAATTGTTTCCCTATACGTCAGGACCCGCACTTTCATTAGGATAAGGCATTTAAATAACAAACTAAAAGCTGTAAGCATGACAAAAACGAACACGAGGAAGTGTCAGCAGTGGGCGTCAGCTACTTCTTCTGCAACAACATGACCAAATGTATGTCTACTTTTAAGATCAAACAATAATTTGTTACTTCTTATTTTGATTGTAGTTTCGGTGGCGGTGGTAAAATTGGTTTGTAATTAGTAGAATGTGTTGACGAACGTTTCAAATGTGTTTTCAGTTAAGGTATCTTTTCTATCACATATCACTGTATTTTTCTACACTTTATTAATTATTGCTTAAGTGTTTACGCACTGGAACTGTCAGTCAATGCTTTAAATGGTATATCTCGAAACGGGTTTAAAGCGCTCACTTTCTATTGCTGTCTGAACTGCACGCGCTCTCAGACCTCTATGTGACGTATGTTGCTTGCAAATAATGGCAGCAATTGTGCCGGAGTGGCCTACTTTCTTTCTCTAGTTACCTTGCCATTGCGCATGCACTGTAGTGGGAAGATGGCAATGTTTGTTGTAGTTGCACGATTATATTACTGTATAAGAAGACGTACTACAAAGTTTCTAGCACACTTTGCACAATGCATATTTTTTAATTACACTTTAAAATCTTACTTCATTAAATAATTATATATGAAATTTGTAGGTTAAGCTGATTGTGATAGACTGCAGTGTATAATCATTGGAGTTCATAAAAAGTTACAGAGGCCGACAGAAGTATTCGAACGTAAAATATTTATCACTTTTTTTATCACATATTTATCACTTTTATTATTTTAAAGCTACGCATACATAAATACAACTGGTACAAAATAAACTTGAGTCTTCCATTAAACATATACACTCATAAATAGCAACTGAAACTAATTTGCACTACAAGAAGAAATAAAACAGTTACTTTACATCTGGACATAAGTATTCGAACAGAGAACAGCTAGTATTTAGTTATCATCCCCTTTCTTTGAATTACAGTGCATAATCGTTTGGGCATTGTCTGTATGTGTTGTTTAGTGACTGCCGAGTCCATATTTCGCCACTCTGTTTGAAGAAGTTCTTTTAGATGGTCCTTGCTCCTGATGTGATGTTTCCTCACATGCTCCTCGAGCTCCTTCTAGATGTTCTCTATAGGATTTAAATCTGGAGATTGGGGCGGTGTCTTCAAAGTGTGAGGAGTATTGTACATGATCCAAAGCCTTACAATTTGAGCAGTATGCTTCGGATCATTGTCCTGCTGGAAGTAATAATCCTGCCCTAATCCCAGCTTCTCTGCACTCTTTTTAAGATTGTTTTCAAGAATCCTCTTGTATGCAAATTTGTCCATGATACCATCTATGAACACCAGTTCCCCAAAGCCAGATGAAGCTCTGCAACCCCATATAATCACACTACTGCCACCATGTTTCACTGTAGCTACCATGTTCTTAGGTTCCCATTCTGTATTTGGCTGTCTCCACACTTTAAGTCGTCCATCACTCTTGTATACGCAGAATTTGCTCTCGTCTGACCAGAGAACCTTATCCCAGAATTCTGTTGGTTTCACCACATACTGTTTAGCAAATTCTATACGCTTTTTCTTATTCACTTTATTAACATATGGTTTCTTCCTAGGAACGTGGGCATTGTACCCAGCACTATTTAAAACCCGTTCAACTGTTCTGGTGTGAACCACAGTGCCAGAATATTGCTCAAGGCATCCTCTAATCTCAGATGCAGTGACTCTCGGATTCTGCTTCACCATTTTTATTATTTGCCTCCTGTCTCTGGTGGTGAGTTTAGAAGGAGCTCCATTTCTAGGTTTATTTAGCACAGTATTTGTCTGTTTGAAGCGTTGAATTATGTAGAACACTGTAGTTTTGCTTCTGTTAATGCTGTTGACAATTTCAGAGAGAGATTTCTTCTGTTTGTACATATTGATCTCGATATTCCTTTCTGCCACCGTTGTCTCCTTACCTTTACGCCCCATATTACCTGAGTTCACAATCGGCTGAAAAACTGTGAGCACACTGTCTCGAGGCACAGCATAAACACAACTGCTGTGTGGTATGGGCGTGTAGGGTATGTCCAACCACCTTTCTTTCTGTTCGATTGGTTACGTTCGAATACTTATGTCTTCCAATAAGAGGGACAATAGAATAAATACAGTACAGATTGTGTAATAAATACATGCAAAGTGATATTTTATATATTGTTTCCGAATACACAAAAGGTTAATGTTTACGTGTGCAACAATTCAACGCTGCCAATTACAGTACTTACAGTACGTGCAATGTTACATGTTATATTATTCTAATACTTCTGTCGGCCTCTGTATGTAAAATCCTCACCTCTATACAGCACATTACACATTTGCACAATGTATATGTTTTAATTATATTTTAACACCTTACTTCAATAAATACTAATATATTACATTTGTAGATTAAGCCCATTGTTACAGGATGCACGTGTATAGATAATTGCAATTCTTGAAAAAGCACGTAGAATACTCACTTCAATATTACATCTTACACATCTGCACAATGTATATTTGTTAATTACACTTTTAATTACTTGTTCTCAGTAAATGCACACATTTAATGTAATACTACTACTCAGCTGTGACAAAAATTTCCTAGAATTCAATTGCAGCACCAAATACGGAAATTTTAAAACGTGATTGCAGCGCCGCTTGATGGATCCATTTGTTAAGCTAAACAACCCAAAGATCAAGAACACAAATTAATTGATTAAAAAGAACATGTTCTATCTGGTCACGAATCTAAACCATTCTCGAATCACCTTTATCACACACACAAAATGTCAAAAATCCGTGACGCCATTTAAGAACAGTTCAGTCATATATGTGGTGCTGCTTTTATTGAAGTGTTGCTTCGTGTTTGAGCGACGAGGCTCTTATTTCTCTCAAGGCGTGATAACGGATGGAATGAAAAATCACACGATGTTTCTTCACCACTATGTATTATTTTATTAACACCTTTTCTCTATTTTACATTTAAATAAATCCTCTTAGCACAATTTTAGTTTATTTAAGTCTTTCCACTTTTTCAAAAAGTGGAACAAAAGCTTGATGAAAGTCTGGTAAATGTTCTACAATGTTCACACGCTACCAAAATACGTCTTATCACCTTGAATATTTAGGCGCTAGTCCCGATTCTTTTAGTTGCGAGTCTATCCTTCCGACTGCCACGTGTACATCCGCGCATGCGTTCATCAAATAGTTCCCGCATTGTTAGGGAAGCGATCTTTAGCTATCCTGATTTCGCTTTTAATATTGAACAATTATAATTCTTTTATTTATACATATATAATAAAATTAAATATGGAAATATTTATGACGTCTTTAAACAAACTTAGTTGTTCGTAACAATAAACATTAGTAACACGTTTTCGTCATTTAACCAACTCATACCAACATCAAAAAACAAATTACACTCCTAACAAATATTCACATAAATGATTTTCTTTCGGGGTCTTCTAATATTCTGTCTCATATGTAAATTATAATATAAAGCTAGCTTCACAAAACTAGTATAGTGTTAGAAATTTACTCAATCAGCCTCTAAAAAAACACAACCTCAAGTATTAAATTATCAGGAATCTACCATGTCAACTGTAAAGCCTGCAATAAGATATACATCAGCAAAACAAAAAGAAATTTGGAAATCAGAATGAAAGAACACGTGAGAAACATCTAACACAAAGAAACAGATAAATGAGCCATAGCTTGCCACTTTTGGTCTTGCAATCATATCAACCTAAATACCCAACTTTTAAGACCAGCAAAAAATTATTGGGAGTTAACAGTGTGGGGAAAATATTCACATCATTAAGGATTGAGATTGGCTGATACATTTTGACGTATCAATCATAGACGTCTTACGAGTAGCCAATAAGAACAGCATACCAGGCAACGAGAAAAGGTGGAGGCAGTTACCTGATGTTCAGCCAGTCGATCAACAGCTGAATGAAGGAGAGAACTCTCCCAGAAACGAGTCCTGTGATTAACATAATTAAAAGTTGGAGCAGAATGTGTTTAGAAATATCAATATATTTTTCAATTTATCAATATGCTCCACTGTTTTAAACACTTCATTTTCATCAATTTTATAAGACTGATAGTGGCTGTCATTTCCATGTCTGAGAATTCCAACTGTGTTATTGCCTTGGCCAAACAGCAATAATTCTTTTTTACATATTGGATGTTTGAAAATAAGTCATTTGAAACTAGAAACTGTGCTGTTGCTATTGCACTACTGACCTAAGCATATGAAAAATGTAATATAAACAAAGTAGCAGTATCAGTATTAAAGGATGTGCTTGGCATGCATTACATTAGCTGGAGTTGTGCTCTTTTTTGCAGTGAAATGACTGCCCAAATACTGTGACGTCATACTATGTCCATGTCACCTGTAACTGTTTCGTTTTTCCCTGTACAAATCTTGTAAGTCTGGTAGTAAGTTATTAAGTACGGTATTTCTCTTAGCTAACTGAAACAACGCTGTACCAAAAAAGTTCCTTTGAATGGCTTACTTTCATTCTTTCAATGTGTATTTAGACATGGAATAGCACGATGGGGCAGTAGCCCAAGAATAACAGAAATAATGGATGATCGAAAAGACTGAACCGGCTGCACTATATTTTATCTGTAGGGGTCCTCTGCACTTATCGCCAACTGCCGCTGTCATAGAACAGCTTGGATAAAGCCATACAGCATTTTTAAAACTACTTTTAAAGGTTTCACTTACCAATACAATTATAGCAGATGCTGAAACTGGCCACCGTCGTCGTCCATACATTTTTAGCACCTCTTTAGGAAATTATCCATCACTTGCCATAGTTCACGTTGAGAAATGCTGGCAATTTCCCGGCGGATATTTTGTTTTAATTCTTCCAGGGTGTGTGGGTTTGTTTACCTTGTACACTTCATGCTTAAAGTTACCCCAGAGATAGAAATCACAGGATGTTAGTTCGAGGGACAGAGGGGGCCACAAATTTCTACTAATAATTCTGTCCTGAAACACACTTTCAATTGTTCTCATCGAAAGATTGGCTATATGAGCCTGTTACAGAGTCTTGTTGAAAAAAGGCAAAAATCACGCTCCCTGTCGGTTAATTCTCTAAAAAATAGGGCACAAAATTGTCTTCACGTATGTATGGGTGTCAACTGTTGACTTGAAAAAAATTGGGCCTATAACTCTTTCTCCACTAATGGCGCACCAGTCACAGATTTTTTCATCATGAAGGGGTATTTCATGAAAAATATTAGGTTTCTCAGAGTGCCAATGATGATTATTTTGTATACACACATCCATGAAGGTGGAACCAAGCCGGGCCCGTGAAAAGTATTAAATGTAGGTCAATTTCGCCATTGTATGCACTATTGAGAGTCCACTCACAAAATGTACACCTAATTACAGGATCACCTGGTTGAAGAGCACGAGCCACAGTTATTTTATATGGTTTTAACTTCTGCAATTTAGTAGCTCTTTGCTAAGAGCTATAAGAAATGCCTGCCTGTTGTGAAAGATGCCTAAGCGATTTTTGGGGGGAATTCTCCAAACAATGACCAATGTTGTCTAATGTTTCATTGGTAAGAACCATACGCCGTCTTTTAGATTTCTGAGCCTGAACACTTCCTGTGACCTGAAATTAATTGTGAAGTTTATGGATTGTTGTATGGCCTGGAACTTTTACACCTGGAAAGCTTTCTGCAAATCGCATTTGCACCTGGCGAGCTGACTGAGTTAACACATCATAAATAAATACACGCTGTGTAGAAGAAAACAAATGCTGAGCCATAATACACTTTGTGACTAAGTACAGGACTAAATAATAAAGCACACTGGTAATAATGCAGCCACACAATATCGTCAGCTCAATACTGCATTTTCAGAGCAGAGAAAAACAAGTCATCCACATGAGTTTATGTACATCAGCTCTTGTTATCATGTTTCCGTCTGCACAGTGGAAAAACACAGCATAGCAGTTCTCATGTATTTGGAATTCTCTATTAAGGTTTCAAAAAAAGATAAGAATGACAACTTCAAATAAGCTTGAATACTGTAAACCTTTGAGAGGTAGAACTGGAACTTAAAAATTCAATGCCACAACTGGGATTTGAACCACAGACCTTCAGCTTACCGGGCAGCTGCTCTAACCACTGAGCTATTGTGACAAACTGCCAGAATGGCATTAAATTCTCAAATCAGTTTGTATTTCTCCTGGTAAACCACAAAGGCAGTCTCACATCAGATACATATTGGCATAAATAAATAATAATTACTGTAAACCTTTATTTATAGAATTAGAAACTGCTGTTAATTTATACATTTCTGATATGTTGGTGCAAATAAAAGAGAATTTGGATATCTACAATGTAAGGGGGGGGGGGGGAGGGGGATGGGGTTAAGATGAGCATCACACACGTAGTAGAAGTAAAATCAATATGCTATTAACACAGATTGTAGAGGACCTCAAAGTATTACAAGGTATAAAACTTCTGATTCACTTCCATAAAAAATGAGTACCATAAATGATCAACTTTTTAAAGAGAGATTGTATAAATGTCTAATAAAACATCCTCTATACAACATACAACAATTTCACACAGAAAACTTTGACATGTGAACAGCGTGCAATATAACTGTACCCTATTCATTAGTTGTAGCTGATGAAAGCCATGTAATTATTGCAATTACCAAATGGCAAATAAAATAATTATTTTTGGAGCTCTGACTAACCTAATATTGTTCATTTCATGACAAAAACATTGGTATGGTGTGCCAAGAGTGGGAAAAAGAATTATAGGGTCTTTTTTTTTTTTCAGACAATAGTTGACACCTGTATAAGTAAGAATACAATTTTGAACCCCCCTTTTTATTATAGAGAACAGATAGGGAGCGTGATTTAGCCTTTTTCCAACAAGATTTTACAATAGCTCATATGGCCAATATTTCAATGAGAACAATTGAAAGTGTATTTGAGGTGAGAATTGTTAGTAGAGATTTATGCCCCCCCCTCTAACCCCCTGCAATTTCTACCACTGGGATAACTTAGAACATAATGTGAACAAGACAAACCCACACATCCTAGAAGAATTAACACAAAATATCTGCCAGGAGATTGCTAGCATTCCTCAATGTGAATTATGGCAAGTGATGGATAGTTTCCTAAAGAGGTGCCAAAAATGTATGGACAACGACGGTGGTCAGTTTCAGCATCCCCTTTCATAAAGTTGATAAATAAAGCCTTTAAAACTATTTATTTGTGCCAACAAACTTACTGTTGGTGTTTTTAAACACATAACTGTGGTTCAAATCCCAGTTGTGGCATTGAATTCTTAAGTTCCAGTTCTACCTCTCAAACCTTTAAAACTAGTTTAAAAAATCCGATGTGTTACACTCACTTGACTTTCTCTACTCTTGTACAAACCATTCTTACAAACTCTTACTCCTATATCTTCATGTTAACCTCTTGAGCGATAGCCATTTAAAAGCTCCGCAGGCCGAGAACGGATACCCAATATCCAGCGCAGGGCATTTAAATTGTTAAATGCGCTAAAAGTGCTTCGTAAATACACAGCTGTATTTTGCGTAAATTTTAAGTTATTTTAATGAAACAAAAACTGGTATAAAACTCATTATATGCAGTATACATGTACATCATCAGCAATGTTGAGTTGCATTTACAAATCATTGAAATGGCACTATTTGTTTCACTGTGGTGAAAAGTTAACTTTGCTTTGTCGAACGCATCTAATATAATTTCTTGGAAAGAAACAGTAGTGGACCCATTGTATGTGTGAGCTATGCGTCAGCAAATCACAGCACAATGTGAAATAGAACACTACTGTATGCGTGGTTTATGAGTCATCAGAATAAAGCAGGTTTGCAATTTTTCCTTACACGTGTTTCGTAACTTGGATACAGGAGGCTCCGTTTGTTTCTTTCTTGAAATACATACGTATACTTTCCTGCTTGTAGCTGAAGTGAGAAGCTTTTGAGTATTACATCTCAGAGCTAAAACATGGCATCAACAAGCAGTGTTGCACAAAGGTTAGCGAGTGGTGGAAGTGTAAGGGCTTCTGAAATTACACACGATAATGTGGAGGACTTCTTGCTGTGTGACAGCGATTTGGATATTGATGGCGAATTTTCCGAATTTGAGGGGGGTGTGGAGGATATAGGTACGAGTAGCAGTGAGGAAGAATGTGACCAACTTCCTTCAGGTGTTCGTGAAGAGTCAGCATTGTGGAGTGCTGAAAACAATTGCAATACAAACAGGCACATCTTCACGAGCACGGGGTCTGGTGTTCAACCCCAGGCTCAGCTGACTTCTGACAGCCAACCAATTGACATTTTTACAAAATTTTTTACTACCGACTTAGTGTCTCTCATTGTTTCGGAAACAAATGTATATGCAAGTAAGGTGAAGGAAGACCTGCTCTCTAAAGGTAAATTAGGGCCTAAGAGCAGAATTCAAAGGTGGACAGAAGTAACACTCTATGAGATTTACAGGCTAATTGGTCTAATTATACTTATGGGTGTTATTCGTAAACCTGCATTATACATGTATTGGTCCACAGATGACATGCGAGCTACTCCTTTTTTTGGAAAATGCATGTCAAATAACAGGTTTACGTCAATTTTGCGGTTCCTTCATTTCACCTGCACAGAGAATGTAAATGACAAACTCCACAAAATTAGGCCTGTTTTCGATTATATTATTTCAAAATTTAAAGAAAATTATGTGCCTGGTGAAAAGGTCACTGTTGATGAAAGCCTAATGCTTTGGAAGGGCCGCTTAGGTTGGAAGCAATACATCAAAACAAAAAGGGCTAGATTTGGCATAAAGAGTTTTGATGTTTGTGAAAGTAAAACGGGATATCTTTACAATAGCTGCATTTACACTGGTCAAGGGACTGACAATACTGGAGACAAAGATTTGGGCTTATCTGGCTCCATAGTAATGCACCTAGTGGAACCTGTGCTTGATCAGGGTAGGACTGTGTACTTAGATAACTGGTACAGCTCTCCTAAATTATTCATGGCTTTACACAAAAGAAAGACTAACGCAATTGGAACAGTACGTTCAAATCGTATTGGTTTGCCAAAAGATGTGAATATGAAGGCTCTAAGGAGAGGGGAAATGGAGGTGCGTCAGCTTCCACCTTTGACCTACCTTGCCTGGCAGGACAGGAGGGTAGTTACGGCATTATCCAATTGCAGTTCTCAGATTTCGATGATTGACACTGGAAAAACAGATGCCCATACCAAAATGTGCATTTTCAAGCCTGACGTTACCCAGGAATACAATATGCACATGGGCGGTGTCGATCTAGTAGATCAGGTATTGCAAGCATATCCCTCTTTACGAAAAACAGTGAAATGGTATAAAAAGGTATTTTTGCACCAGCTGGATATAACCATATACAATTGCTTGGTAATTTGGAGAGCTCTAAACCCACACAAGACAATGACCTACCTGGACTTTCGACTATCAATAGCTCGCAGCCTAATTGAACAATACCAGGTTGAGAGGCCTCTTCATACTGGGGGTAGAAAATCCAAAACCCCTGCACCCTCCAGACTTCAAGGAAAACATTATCCTAAAAGGATACCGTCAACAGCAAAGAAGTCCCGCCCATCTCGAAGGTGTTTCGTGTGCCGCAAGAAAACTGGGATGATCTGTGGCGAATGTGGAGATGTGCCCTTGTGTGTTTATCCCAGTTTTGAGGCATATCACTGCAGAAGGAACATATAAAGGTAAGCCAGTAAAGCATATAGAATTTAATTAAATGTTTCATAACGGGGGAAAATTAAAATAAGTTGAGTTAGATAGAGGATAAATAAGGGTTAAATGCACAAACGCACAGGACGTGTATACACGTCCATATCGCTCGTCCGTCATTTTAAATGGACGTGATTTCACGTCCATATCCCTGAAGAGGTTAATACAGATATACATTTGCAGAAATTATTTCCTTCTAAGTGCAAGAAGAATATGGGAATACAGTAGGCCTTGAGCTTTCTAAAGCTTTCAAATTTCATTCTCCTGGCATGGTTAACATATAAAAAACTGAATAATGATGTTCCATTTGACAGGAGGAGTATCTCCGAAATGGTTCACTCCACAAAAAAAAAAAATTTATTTAGACATAAATTATGTTTCAGCAAGATCTACATTTTTTATATAGTAAGATTTCATCTATCTCCTATAATTTACCAGTTATGCAAAAGTCATCCAGAGTAAATAGGACTTCATGGACTATAGCCAGAAAATTCAAGGTATACATTTCATTTGTCATAAAAATATCTCAAACATATGCCATTTTAATAAAAATCATTATGAGCCATTTTGAAGAACATCAGAATTTTTGAAAACTTTTCCATGCAAAGGGCAGTTTAGGGAGTAAGAATTTTCTTCAAAATCTTCGTGTTGCATCCTTGGAAGACCCTACTGCTCCCAAGGTTGCAGGTTCAAATCTGGCCCAGACAGATGGTTTTTAAGTGTGCTTAAAAACGACAGCTCCATGTCAGTAGATTTACTGGCATGTAAAAGAACTCCCGTGGGACAAAATCCTGGCACACCAGTGAAGCCGATGTGATCTTGGCAATTGACAGCGTTGTTAAATAACATAACAATAACAACAAACTTAAGTACCAACTTTGATTTTTAACAGACTTTTCGCATTTGAGTTATGCTGTCCACAGACTGACAGACCTTTTTCTAAAAAGGCTTTTTTTTATTTAAAGATTTAGGGGGCCTCAAAACATATTTCCAGTGAAATCTCGGCATTGAATTTTTGGGTGGAATACTTCCTGTACTTTACTATACGTAGTGGAGAAGGTAAAAAGCTATGGTTGCATCTGCACCATTCTATGATAGCGGCAGATGGCAGAGAGTCAATAACATGGAGAGGAAACAGACAAGACAGCACAGCTGGTTCTTAATTCATCGACTCTCCCAGTATAATAATTTAATACCTCACAAAATGCTTATGACAAGTTACGCATTTGTATGTGAAACAGTATCTCCATATGGGCATTTAAAAATTGACATGTGGACTGAATTAGGTTTACTTATTCTGGAAAGAACAAACTGTAGTAACTGTATAATAATTTTTGCAATACATTCTTATGTTTAAGAGACAACTATGAAAGAGAAAAGCTTCCTCAATTTCTGCATTATACTTCTGAAAAGATCTTGTGGCAATTTTGTATCAACTGATTTTATTATTTACAGAATTGCAATAAATGCAAGAAATCAGAGACTGAAAAAAACCATACTGCACTGTGTCAATGAAACATAGGTTAAAAAAAAAAAAAACTTCCACTTGACTTCACTAATTGTAAAAATGAAAGTGTTTCTAAATACAAATACTTCACTTTGCTGTCCCAAGAGTAAGAAATTTGGATATAAAGCTGAGTATTTGTAGCTTCAAACAATTGAAACTTATGATTTTTAGTACCAAAATTCAAGACTTTTCATGAACCAGCATAATAAAAAGTCAATTGAGGAATAAAGCCAGAGACACTGGAAAAACCGAGTGGAAAACACAGAATGGTGCAACTATGAAGACCTGTTTTCCTAGTACAGTGCCTTATTTCTGACTCTTGGCCAGCTGCTGCTGTAGGACTGCATGCCTGCCAGTTGAGTTGCATATTCACAAACCTTGAACTCAAGCTCATAGATTTACATGCATACAATAAATAACCATATACATTTATCATAGAAGGTATTGGAAATCATGTTCTTGTACTGCTATGCATCATCTCACACCTTTCAAGAAAATTTTCCATTAACATGCATTAATTCTTCTTCTGAAATTGTAGTAATTTCTCTTCTGATATTGTCTTTCAGTTCTTCCAATGTATGCGGGTTGTTCTTATGCACTTTCTCCCATAAATAAATGTACCATACTGTAAGGTCTGGAGAGCTTTCTGCATTTAGGTGTCAGGTAAAGTTAACGATGGTTCTATGGACGCAAGGTTATTTTTCCACAGATGAAGCATGGCATTCTTTAAATGATCATGTATCGACAGAACACAAAGATACTGGAGGGCAGAAAAACCTAATTTTGTACACCAAATGCCATTGCATGATCAGAAAATTGGGGTGTGGTGTGCTGTGAATGCGTACCAAATTATAGCGCCTATATTCTTTGAGGATGCAGTTAATGTACAGAGGTGCAGGGATACAATAATCAAACCATTCCTAGAATATTTGTGTGCCACTGAATATACACAGGCGTATTTTCAACAAGACTCTGCTACAGACACGTGATTTCTCATTTAAATAAAGGACATTTTTAAAGATAAGATCACCAGTAAAGAACTATGGCCGCAGAGATTCCCAGAACTTATGGTATGCAACTTTTATTTATGGGGGAACTTTAACCTAATCAGTTGAAAGAACTGAAAGACAATATCAGAAGAGAGATTACTGCAATTTCAGAAGAATTAATGCACATTTTCTTAAAAGGTGTAAGAGATGCACGGCAGTGTTAGAACATTTTTAACACCTCTGTGATAAAGATATGTGGTTATCGTATTCATGTAAATCTACGCGCATGAGTTCATGGTCTGTGAATATGCAACTGAGCTGGCAGGTGTGTGGTCCTGCAGCAACAGTGGGCTGAGAAGTAGCCTGCCAGGATTCAGAAACAAGGCACTGTATTAATAAAACTTAGATGAAATTTGTTTGAACACATACTACTGAACTGCAACTACTGGTCACAGAACATTTGGTGAACACTTCCACAGATTTAAGTTAACAAAAGACCCAACCTGCACATGTAGAAAGAAAACTCAAATGGTAGACCATATCCAATGCAAGTGAGAGATATTAAAACTTGTGGAAAAACATATAAAACTATTTCATAAATATGTAAATAATAAAGACTGAACTTTTGTAAATAATCAGCAGAACATAATTGTATGAAAACCAACAAATAACCATTGTGCAGTAATGTAGATAACTGTAATTATGTAGTACATATGCATATATAAGTAGTATATATATACCGTGTGTTCCTTGACCGGCCGAACTGCCCTGCAGCGGCAAGGACTAGCAAGTCACGGGTACAGAACACTAACTACTGTACTAACTTGCATTAGACTTACCTGAATCATATCAGATGCTGAAATTGATGACCTTCAATGCAAACACATTCTCTGCAACTCCGAAAATAATTCTGGTTTACTCACAAAAGTTCATGTTGACTGGTTGCTTGTATTTCTCTCGTGATTTTGTCCTTCAGTTCCTGCAACTTGTGCGGGTTTAATGTGTACGCTTATTTCTCAAAGTTCCCTATAAATAAAAATCGCATGGAGATAGATCAGGGGAACAAGGGGGCCAGAAACCTTGACTAATTATTGTCACCATACCCACTTCATAATTCATGCATACAATTACCAGCAGTGTGTGATATAGTTGAAACCTGCTGAAACCAGCCATACAATCTATCATTTCTTCTTTAAAATAGAATTTACATAAACACGTGAATCAACTTTTGTGTCGTAAACATGAGAATAATAATTCTACGCGTGGTGAGGAACTTCATAAATAACATGGCAATTTTCGGTAACCCAGGATCAATTGTTCTGAGCAGAAATACAACCTTTAATTGAAGATAAAACCACACTTCATCAGTGAAGAACATTAAAGGTGGTTCCACGTCGCCATTATGAACAGACTGATAAAACCAATTGCAATAATTAACCCTACTTACAGGATCTTGTGGTTGTAAAGCATGAACTTTTAAGTTTCAGAAGTTTCGTTGCCGCAAAAGCTGACTTCTTGGAAACGTTAACCTCTTGTGCTAAATATTTGTAGCATTTTAATAACTGCGGGGAACCATCTACCGTGTGGTAAGGGGAGGTGTAATTTTGCACAGAAATATGGCCTCATGTTTGAGCAATTTTTATTTATGAGGAACGTTAAAGAATAAAGTGTACACATTAAACCTGCTCACATTAACAGAACTGAAGCACAAAATCACGGCAGTCAGTCAACATGAACTTTTGTGAGTAAGCCAGAATTGTTTTCGAAGATATAAGGAATGTGTACACATTGAAGGTCATCAATTTCAACATCTGACGTGATGCAGGTAAGTCTAATGTAAGCTAATACAGTAGTTAGTGTTCTGTACCCGTGAGTTGCCGGCACTACACACACAGAGGATTAGTCAGAATAACACAGAACAATTTTAAAGTGTGATTCAGAGGTTCTATTTGAGTATTTTCTTATGGGGAATGTATGTCGTAAACATCTTGTTATCGAGCTAGAGGGCATTAACTTTTTCCAAATGCTGCATCGGGTTAGAAGAAATTCTGTCATACAGATCCTTGTTCTGCCTTCAGCATTGCAATATTACTTATGTTTTGTTTTCTTAGAATTTTCGAATATCGCTTGTATTGTGTTTTCAACAATGTTTATATCATTAACCTAAAAATTCTGTTTTGTTACTTAAATGGTAAGGGGTTCTTCGTATTGGTGCTGTATTTTTCAAATAATACAAAGCTTCATGTTGAGCTATGAGACTATTCTTTCTCCCCGGGCGAGGTACTAGATGTAATGAATGAACATTTGATGCAACTTCACTATATATCACTTTATTAACACTTTTTTCATCTCTTATTACACTTGTTATAATTGAATTGACTTTTGTTACACCTATTTGTATTTTATTGATACTCTTTCCACTTTTACAAAGTCTTTTCGACCCTCATCCACACGCGTTATAGAAACACGTCTTCACATCTCAAACATACAGACACTATTAACAAAAATTGGCACTTCTTTACATGACACTCTTTTTTGTATACATGTGCATACGCGTTCATTTAATATTTTTCTACGTTAAATAGTTCCTGTATTGTTAGGGAAGCGATCTTTATCTATTCTCCCTTCACTTTTAACATTAAATATATATGGTTCTTATACTTATACATATTAAATTTAAACATGAAACTTAACATTTATGACGTTTTTAAACAAACTTATTTTTCCTAACAATGAAAAAATAGCAACACGTTTTCATTACTCAACTAATTCTTATCAACATGAAAAATAATTACATTTGCAATAAATATTTACATAAATGATTTCCTTTTGGGGTCTAACCATATATTCTGTCTCAGCATATTACACAGCACTTAGTGACTTTATGGTTCCAATTCTTATCAATCTCAGTTTGTAGCATATACTAAAATGCTCCGTTTGGTGGAAGGACTGTTTAACATCCTATTTACTCATGCAAAACTAGCAGAGATGCATTATGTTTATGGTGCTGTTTGGGAAAATAAGAAAACAACATAAGATTTATGGTGAGCATTACCCAAGGAGACATTTACCTTATCACAGCATCTTTAATATTGTACATCAACTGTGAGAAACAGGAACTTTCCCAAAACAAATGCATCGCTCGGGAGTTCAAAGAAATGTATGAACATTGACTCTAGAAGAGGAGGTTATTGTCTGGGTCCTTAATTCTCCATACACAAGAACAAGACTAATAGCACATGCAATGCACATGAGCCAGTATTTGTTTACTAGAATTCTGCGCAAACAGCTATTACATCCATATCATCCCATCGGAATTAAAGCACTGGGGCCAGATGATCCTCCACCCCGACTACAGTTTTTCTAGCGATTTCTTCATTAATGCATTGACTAACCAAGATTTCCTACAACCACATTGCAGATGGAAGAGAAAGTTTTCACATGAGGGAGAATAATATACACACAACAGTTACATTTGTGCACAGGAAAACCCTAGAGCTACTAGAGTTGCAAATTACCAACACCAGTTTGAAGTGAACATTTTAGCTGGCATTGTTAATGACACTCATAGGGCCCTATTTACTACCTCTACGGGCCATTTTTACCTACAGTTTTTACAACATACTTTGTCAGAACTTCTGGAAGATGTTCCCATAGGAATACACTCAATGTGGTTCAGGCACATTATTCTGATGTATGGAATTTCCAAAGTGCAATGTATCCTGATCACTGGATCGGTAGAGGAGCACCAATATCATGACCAGCACATTCACCAGATCTACTCCCTTTGGAGGTTTTCCTTTGGGGACACATTCACATTCTTGTGTATAAAACGCCGGTTAATTGTGAAAGAGAGCTAATGACCAGGATCTTTGGAGCATTTCATGCTATTTGTGATATGCCAAATATTTTTGAAAGAACTCAGCAATCATTACTACGATGCTATCAAGTATGCTCCAAAGTCCAAGGTTGGCATTTTTAACATCTTTTATAAACACTTATGCATTTGTTCAATTCTTGTGTTGTTCTTATTTTAACCATGTTTAAATGCTTTTAATGGTGGAGAACATTAGACCAACAATGACAGGTATTTGCACATGTAATAATATAACATGTATTGTAGATCGGTTAAAGGGTATGTACGACTTACTTCAGGGCATACGGATATCAAGATTTACAACAGAGATATGTATTGTTGTATTGTTTAAAATTGAAGATAAGCATACAGCTACTCTTATTTCAAAACTCTCCTAATGTCTTATAGAAAATTGCAGAATTTCATCTAATCTGACACAGTATTTCAGTATTAAATCCCTCTAGCTTGATAACAGGATGATTGCAGTCATACATTCCCGATCAGAAAATACTCGATTGTAACCCCTGAATCATGCCTTAACCCTTTGCTGCACATAAAGTATTGGCTAGTTGTTCTCCCAGCAGACTTGTGTCCCTTTAAATTCTGAACTGCTACTACAGATATTAAACTATATCTGACCTATACACTTACATAATTACAGTATCTTTTACTGGGTGAAATGATGTGTTTAATAAGAAACTTATTTAAAATTGATTTGCAGTAAATAAGATAGGTTTTATTTCAACATCAACCTGTTGCAGGGAAACATATGCAGCCCTTTGTAACACATTTTTAACATTCCACAATATTAAAGGAATTAAATTTTGCTACTTGAGAATATTAAAAACCAAACTAAAATATCACAAAGTTAGTTAAGATAAAATTAAAATAATTTCTGTGAAATTGTATGGTACTCACCCTTAAAATGTTTACTTCCCTGCCATTATTATATTGCAGCTAGTCCATAATATGTTATTCACACTATTGCACAATAAAAATGTTCTATATACACCTATGCTTATTAATTGCTTGGCATGTACATCCAGTGTTAGTTTTGAATTTCCACCCCCCCTCGCTTGATAACTGAGGAAACACCCAATTCAACACAAGGCAATGTCGCACTGTTTGCACTTGTACTGTGACTGTATGCCACGGCCTGATTGTGTTTTCCCTTTCTTCAAAATACACTATGCACATGATTTTACTCGGCCTGGAATTTTTACACGGGTATGAAGAGAACTGGGTGCAGGGGTAGCAGAAGGGAGGCTATGCTGAAATCCCACTCGCAAGTGGGGCATGAAGTTTGTGATTAGCTGTCGCACTAAATTCTGCCTATAGTGAAGAAGTCTGTTGCCATGAGCTGTAGAAGCTGGTCTGTTTGAAATGTCATATATTATAAAACTATTAACAATGGCAACACTCACTACGAAATGGAACAAGTATTTCCACTATTATTTTGAAGGCCGGCAGACACCGTAACACTCCCTCCTTTGGTCTGTGAGATCAATCCCTGCCATATTACATGTGTAATTTAGCATTGCATTAGGACAAGGTACTTTTGTTCTCTCCTCCCACTACTCTTCCTTTCTACCTCTCCATCTGTTCTAGGAACGGAGTTGGTGGATAATAAGAGAACGTCCCTGTTATCATGCTAAACTACTGCAATTACACCTTCATGTTACAGTTTGCATGATTTACCCCTTTTCAGTTTCAGTTGTTTTGGCTTCGAAAATTGTTTTGGCCAGTCTTTCCTTCCGGCACAAGTTTCAACACAGGCATATATCTTCTTCTCTAAAAGTAATTTAATTAACTGTATGAACGTAAAAAAATTATCAAAGTAGACGTGGTGCCACAATCCCGTGTATTTTTCACACATGTCTAAAACAACCTGTTCTCCAAGTAGAGGATCGCTGTTTCTTGCCTCTTTTTCCCCAGATAGATTTTACAGGTCAGTAAATGCCAACTTTACTGTTGCAACACCCCATGCCTTCATCCCCCACTTTGTAGGCTTGGCAGGCATCTATTGTTTCAAAAAGAAGTGCCCTTTGAAACATATACCTGCTTCATCAACAGAAAGATCGTAATTTGGTTTGTAGACATTTGTAAACTTTTTGATTATGTGTAAAGCAGATTGAGCTCTATACAAATAATCATGAGAATCTACCCCTAATTGTGACTTTGCAGATTCGTCATTCAGGTGAAGATATTTGTATCTCCCTTGAATTTGTTTCTTCCCATTTTGGATCTGCCTTTTTAGCTTGAATCTGAGCTACATATCTATTTGGTTTCCTCCACAAAAGCTGGAATCTATAAAAAGTTCAAAATAATCTATTTGTGGACTTCCTGGAGGAATAGAATGATTTACACCTACAGGAGATGAGAATGTTTCTAACTCATTGAAAGTCAAATTGGAGGTCCACTGTGCAGGTATGGGGGTGTTGTAGGTTTAAGTGCGCTCAACTTCGTGGTAATCAGCACCCTTAAAAAACAGTTCATGGCAATAGTCAGGTATAAATTTCAATAAAAAATAAAATTACTACTAAAGAAAGAAAATACATAAATATAAAAAACAGGCCAAAATTGGAACAAAGTTATAAATATGCCAAAAGAGTATAAAAAATAAGGTAAATAAAGTTTAAATCCTAAAAAAGCATGTTGCACTCCGCTAAAAACCTAAAAATTCTTTCGACCACTATTTTGTCATCCGCCAAGATCTTTGCACGTCAGGCAGGCAGCTACAGAAAGTCTCGAAGGTGCGCTAGAGAGGAACACTCTAGCAGCATATGATGGACTGACAAAAGGTTGTCGCATAGTGGATAAAGAGGAGCAGGGTCCCTGTTAAATAGGTAACCATGTGAAAAATTGCAGTGGCCTATTCGCAACCGAGCCAACCTAATCTTCTTGCGACGAGACATGCAAAGTTACCCAGTTTACCGGAAGTGCTTTTACTTTTCTCAGCTTATTACAGCGGAGAGTTGACCACTCTTTGTGCCAGCACGACAGCACCACCCTCCGCATTTCAAGCCTAAAGTCTTCCAAAGTAACACGTGAGATGGTAATACTGGGTTCTGCAGCTGCCATCTTTGCTGCCAAATCTGCCATTTCATTCCCCGGCAAACCTACGTGACCAGGAATCCATGCACACACGTCAACGCCAGAAGCGTGTAAAACATGGAGGGCATCCAGGATACGTTCTACAATAGGATGAGGGTTGCACAGCTCACGAAGGCTCTGAAGTGCACTAAGGGAATCACTAAATATCACAGTCACCTAATTTACACGGGCGTACATATAGAATGCCTTGGTAAATTGCATACAGCTCCGCAGTAAAAATCAGGAAAACCGAATGTATATGGTTCGGTACCATAAACATAAGCACATCCAACACTGCTGGTGCTCTTGGATCCATCGGTCTAATAAAATGTCGGCCAGTGTAGCCTGACAAAAATTCTAAAAAACATGTACGAATACTACTAATAGGTATTGTGGACTTTCGGTGTATGGTCATCCCACGATCTACATGGGGTGTGCCAGGTAATCAAGGGGGGTAGAGTTTCTCGACATTGACAAACATCCTAAGTAGTTCAATTGCAAGCTTCCTTAGAAGCTCCTGGAAATGAAACCCAGCAGGCTTAGGACTAAGTGTGCTTTTCCTATATCGTTGTCTTAGCGTGGTGGTGAAAAAAGGAGCGAACGTTGGGTACTTAGGCATACATCTAACAGCACAACCATAATTTGCCAAGAGAATCTCACGCCAATATTGCAGAGGAGGTTCTGCAGCCTCGGTGTAAAGGCTCACAACAGGATTTGCTGGAAAAGCTCCTATTGCCATGCAGATGCCCCTAGTATGGACAGTGTCTAATCTCAGCACAGATGGTCATACTGACAAATAAACAATACACCCATAGTCTAGTTTAGATCGGACCAGTGTGCGATACATTAGAAACAAAATTGTCTGATTCACTCCCCACGATTTGCCATTTATTACTCGCATGATATTCAGGGAACGGTCACATTGTGCTCTTAGCTATGCTATATGAGATGACCAACTAAGCTTCCTATCCAAAATCAACCCCAGGAAATACGTCTTCTCTGCAAAGGGAAGTAGATCTGGACCGAAGTGGAGAGAAGGTGGTAATCATCTCCTATGGCGCCAGAAATTAACACAGATTGACTTCTCAGTTGAGAAAAGGAAGCCGTTTTTGGAGCTCCATTCTCGAAGGTTGTCCAAGCATTACTGCAGACATCGTCGTAAGAATGCTGTGCGCTGAGAAGTACAATAGACGGTGAAGTTGTCCACAAATAGGCATGATGAACCTCCAGGTGGAAGACATTTCCAAATGGAGTTAATTGGTATAGCAAAAAGTGTGACACCCTGAGGTACTCCCTCCTGCTGAACAAAAGAATTTGAAAAAACCGTGCCGAACCTTACTTGAAAAAAAAAAAAGCGGTCTTTCATAAATTCCTGAATGAACAGCAGTAGGTGTCCACATATACAGGGAATGTAGAATCCCTGCTCGCCAGCACCTATCATAAGCCTTCTTGAGATTGAAAAATATGCCAAATGTTTGAGAGTTCTTCATAAATCTGTCCATTATCTGTGACGACATCGACACAAGATGGTCTACAGTTGAACAGCGTCGTCAAAAACCACACTGGATGCTAGTCAGAAGGTTACAACTTTCTAACCACCATACCAATCGTCCATTGATCATGCATTCCATCACCTTGCAAATGCAACTGGTGAGGAAAATAGGGTGACTACTGGAGGGAAGATGATGGTTCTTTCCAGCCCTCAAGATGGGAATAATGGTGGCCTCCCGCCAATCTTCTGGGAGTATACTGTCAACCCAAACACGATTACAGACCTCGAGCAGGAATGCCCCACCTTCAGGAGAGAGCGGCTGCAACATTTGAACATGAACACCGTCCGGTGCTGGTGTTGATATTCGTGAAGATTTAAGAGAATGTTCCAACTCCACCATGGTGAAAAGGTAATTGTAATCTTCCACATTTCTAGAATGAAACGCGAAGCCTTGAGATTCCGCTTGACTTTGAATTGGAAGGAACTCAGGGGAACAGTTCTCCTAGTCAGACACTTGAGCGAACGCACTGCCAAATTTGCTGGCCACATCAAATAAATAAACAACAGCTCCTGCGGCTACTTTCAGTCCTGCCATGGGTATATGGGTTGATTTATCTGCAACACGCCTCAACCCATCCCACACAACCAAGGAAGGTGCATCTTGGTTAAATGAACCTACAAATTTGCTCCATGATGTCCTTTTGCTATCCTTAATGACACGTCCGGACTTGGTATACGCACTTTCTTGTATTGGACTAGGTTATCCAGGTTATCCTGTAGGGTGATGTTGGACAGCCCTAAGAGCATGCCTTCGAGCACGAATGGTATTTCGACATTCCTCTGCTTACCACAGGACAGGAAATTGATAGGGGTGGGAAGTCGACATCAGAATAGACCGTTCAGCTGCAAAGAGAATTGCCTTCGTGAGATGCTGCGCAATATTTTTCACTGAATTGCGCTCGCTGTATGTAAACACTGTCAACTGGGTGTAAAGGTTCCAGTTGGCATGGTCCAAATGCCATCCGGGCACACACATCCCGCACCAAGAGACCAATAAGACACGGAATACAGTCACTAGAGTGTAAATCAGAGACAACATTCCATTGTAAGGAGACTGCCAACTTAGGCAAACAAACTGCAAGATCAAGGTGCGAGAAACCAGTGAAGGAGTCAGAAGCGAATAAAGGCCCTCCAGTGTTGAGGAGAGCCAGGCTGCAACAGTCCAGAAAATCAGCGATGAGCTTGCCTCTTGCACGAGCACGACTTGAACCCCAAAGTGGGTGGTGCACATTTAAGTCTCCCACCAACAGAAACAGTGTTCTTAACTGGGAAACTATGGTGCATCTCGCCATTAGAAGACAGTACACGTTAAATGGAGTGTAGTGTTGCAACATGTACTAGTTGCGAATCTCTCTCAGTGTGCAACCCCAAGGTGGCCTGAGTCCTGTACTTAATCCTTCAATTGCTGCTTGACGGGCACTTTTAACTTTGGTATCCCTCCATGCCTTTGTCACTGTATGGCCTAAATTTACAAATGACTCGTCTGTAAAAACAATTGATTTCCCCTGGTCCCTAAACCTTTTTATGTCTTTTAGATATTTATGTCACCATCTCATGATATCGTTTCTTTTTATTAATATGCACATGTTACCTCTTCTTTCATATTTGTACCCCATATCATATAAGAACCAACTAAGAGAGGCCCTTGAGAAATTTGGTAGGGTCTCATCACTGTTCACTCATGACAAAATTATATTCAGTGTGGGTGGAATATTTGCAAACAGTAAAGAATGAACAATTTGTTGCACTCCACTTTGCAGTGTTCCATCATATTGCGTTAACCTAGCAGTTTTTTTTTTTTTATTTTTTTTTTCCTGCCCTTTTTGCTTTCTTTTTCGATGGTGTTCTGAGAGGTCTTTTCATTACTTCCTTTTTAATTTATACACTACTACTTCTGAACACCCGATAGCCTTAGCGGTTTCTTTTACTGCCTTACTAACACTGATTTTACTTGTAACATGCTCACAAATATTTGACGTTCCTTACATCTTAATTTACCAATATATTGTCTCTTCCCCCTCCTAACTACAAATATTTATGGAAAATATTAAATAAATAACAGCTCACATATTCCACACAGTTACCCACACGATTTCTTTCGAACTAATGTTAGTGCTGCTCCTTGTACTATCTTCTGTCTCAGGCCCGGTGCGAGAATGCGCTGAATAGATGAATACCTTTTGTTTGCCTTACACGATGAAAGAAATAAGTTACAGCCTTTTGGTTTATTTTAAAAACTTTCTCCAACCCTCCTCAATGTTCGTTCTTGCTTGGTCCCTGATGTAAACTAAGTAACAAAAAAGTTTCCAAAAACATTTAATTTAAAAAATTGTAACACTTAACTGAGTAAACATAGAGAATTCAAAGTAAGCAGGTAGTAGCACTATAGTTTACTCTGAATAGGAAAAAAATAGCTGTATTCTAGCAGTTTGTTTGTTAGTGCATGATGAGCATAGAAACAGCAAATATCGGACTTCTACTGAAAAAATTTTTCTGAAGAAATATGCGCCTATAGAAATGTATGACTCTAAAAAGGATATAACCTGATAGAGAAAAAAATTCTGAGTAGGATAATGTGTTCAAACCTGAAATTTATAACAACTCAATGTTTACTACATGCTATTAGGAACCTGGCTACAGCGCGAGGGTAGAAAAGGACGAGGCTAATGGCAACTTGTATGCACTAGATAGAGACAGTTACATCCCATTTAACTCCATGCTGTCATATAAGGTTGAGACAAGGTATAGATCTTCTAAATCAATGTGCGAGTAGTCATAGCACGGAGGCAAATGTAACTTGCAAATAGTGAACTGGATGTTTGTCAGTAGAATCATTATGGCAACTGATTGTATATCAGAGCTTAAGGGTACTGATTCTGTATATACATCATCTCTGACAAGTATCATAGCAGCACCATATGGCCGGACACCCTCTTCTCTTGTAACATCACACTGCACTGGGGTGCATTGTCTAAGATGGAAAGCATCTTGTGGTCGCGTCTTAGTCTCTTGTAAACATGCGACCAAAGGTTCGTTCTTATTAAGCAAAAGCTCAAGTTCTGGTTGTTGAGTTCTAATACCACTTATGTTCCATTGTAGGATAGCCATGTTAATATCTGTGTGGGACAGGTACTCCAAGGTAACTCTGCATTACTCTGAAGTAGGAGACTGGCAGATTAATTTAGCCCTTTTCTTCTGTCTTGGGCTGACATTTTTGTCTGAGGCCTTTTCTCGCCACTTTTAAACTAGGGCTCTCCCAGGGTGGGCAGATTCCTCCAGCTCCAAGTCCTCTGCCGAGGACATCCGTTTTCCCATAGTGAACTTGGCTTCGAGTGTCTCCAACTGGTTGCTAATGGGGACAGGCAAAGACTAAAGCTGCCGGTCCGAGTCCACCTCGGAAGATTCCCCAGGAGAGGATCTTCAAAGAGATGTTTGGGGACTGTTATATGTCCTTGTTGTACTGGGATCAGACTTACTATCTTCTTTGAGGAAGCCGTTTTTCGTGTAACTCTTCTTGAACTTTATCTGCGAGGTATTATATATTACAGGCTTGCTAGTCTTTTGTGTTGACTTGACATTTATGTTGATCTAACTGTGGTATTCTTTTCACCTGAAGATTTTGGAGACGTAAATACAGATGTGCACGTTGATGTTGAGGGCTTTGGAATACAGCTACCAGCTACAACTACCTTTTCTGAGATTGTGGCCCTGTTATGATCGCTGGTTTGCGTTGTGATCTCTTGCCTCGGCACCACTTTAGCTGCAACTGAGCTATAGGTACTGGAGCTTGGCAAAAACGGTTGGTGTAAATGTAAGAGTTTCTGGGCTTCTGAGAAGGGCACCTTCTCTCTAACCTGTATCTCTTGGATGACTCTTTCCTCTACAAAGCGGGGGCAATCTCGGGAACTGGATGCATGTTCAGCTCTACTGTTCATGCATGACGGCGCTGCAGTACATGCACCATCGTGGAATTTGTTTCCACATTTTAGGGCATGTAGCTAGTCCCTTACAAAGCTCGCTTGTATGTCCAAAGTGCTGACACTTGAAACATCTGAGTGGGTTCGGGATGAAAGGCCTAACTTCAATGGATTCATACCCTGCCTTAATCCTTTGAGGGAGATCTACCCGATCAAAGGTCAGGAATAGGGTACGAGTTTGCTTTAATTCACCTTGTTCTTTACGCTGAACCCGGTAAATGTTAGTAACGCCTTGCTCCAAAAGACCTTCCTGAATCTCCTCATTGGCCAAATCGTCCAATGCATGGGTGTTTATGACACAGCATGAGGAGTTCAACGGCCTATGTATCTCAACACGTATTGGATAACTTGCTAACATCTTGGCTGTGAGTAATTTAGCTGCCTGGGAGGAGCTGCCCAGCACCGTGCCATGACTTTACTGGACCAGCAATGTTATCCAAATCCTTTTGAATAATAAAGGGGCTCACTGATATAAATTTCTTACCTTCCTCAGTTCTAGTTATTACTAAGTAGCGAGGATCACTCGCCTCTGCTACTTCCTCTCCTATAACCTTCTCTGTTTGAGTGTTTTGGGATGGCCCATGGCGATGATATCCTCCACCATTGCAAATGTCTGCGATGGCAACTCACATGCTCGTGATCATGCTCACATCCTGGGCGCCACCCCGGCTTAGGTAAGAGTCCTGGCCTGGACCTTGCTCACCCTAGGGTCTTGCCTCCCACTGTATAGACAGAGGGACCCAATCGCCTTCAGGAGTGCACCAGCTTATGCAATGGCCCCACCCTGGAACTGACCTTTATCAGCAGATACAAACACAGATCCTACATGATAACCAGGGGCTGGGAATTACGCAATTACCCAGTCACCCCTTGCACCTGGGTTATCCATCAGTGTACAGGGAGGTATCGGGTGGGAGGTCTATGTGGACCAAAGTTGATTGGGCATTTAGCATATACTCTCTCACTCCTTAGAGGAACCCAATTGAGAGTATGGCTAGGGATCCTGGGAGCGCTAAACCTGTACCTACTATAGTAGGCCCCTGGGGGGACTGTGCAGGTAATAATTTAGTTTTAGTTTGCTTTGCATTAATTTTAGCCACCTGTTCCTCAGCACTTTCACTGTCATTCTGTTCCTTATCACTGTCTTCCTCTAACTCGCCAAACCAAGATTTGTCAGAGCTACTTTCATGATCTAATTCCTCATAAACTGCTGCAAGTATTTCATCTGTCACCAAAACCTTATCACTATGGTGCTTTCTAGCCCATGATGTACCTGGAATGGACTTCATGGTACCTACTGAATTAGCTATAAATGCGTCAGCAAACTGCCTACTTACACGACTGCACTCAGCTCTAAGAAGTGTTATTTATAACTTGGTATTAGTTTCTTTCACATAATTGCTGTAACAGTGCAACAGGAGAACGTTTACATTGACACAGCTCCTAAAAGTTGGGGTCAGCATAAGCAGAACCCATATGAAACAATGAACAAGGTTACTACATTCTACTACACTGTGCGTGGCAGGCCATTTATCGTGTCACTATGGTTTACTACGCTCTGCGTCACAAAGGGTTAAAGTTATTTAGTGCTAATTCTGATTATCCTATATATATATTAAAAAATCTGATGTGTTGCACTCACATGACTTTCTCTACTCTTGTACTAACCATTCTTACAAACTCTTATTCCTATATCTTCGTGTTAGTTGAGATATACATTTGCAGAAATTATCTTATTGTTCATTTTCTTGCATGTGCAAAGGGAATATGGGAATACAGTAGGCTTTTGAGTGATAGTCAAATCTTTCAAACTCCCATTCTCTTTGCAGGGTTAACATATAAAAAATGAATAGCGATGTTCCATTTGACAGAAGTATAAGTTCTCCAAAACTCACACAAATAACAAGGAAATCTAAGAAATGGTTCATTGCACAAAAATTATTCGGACATAAATTGTGTTTTAGCAAGATCTACATTTTTTATATAGTAAGATTTGCTCTATCTCTTATGGTTTACCAGTTACATAAGTCATCCAGAGTAAATAAGACTACAGGGGCTATTGCCAGAAAATTCAAGATATACAGACTGACACACACACAGACCATTTCCTAAGAAAGCATTTTTTGGATTCAGGGGGTTCTTAAAGCATATATTTTCATTGAAATCTCAACATGAAATTTTTGGGTGGAATACAATACTTGGTCTACTTTACTATGCGTAGTAGAGAAAGTAAAAAGATGCCTGGAGACACAAGAACACACAGTTTAACTTTATTGATTTCAGGATCATTAAAAACAAAAGGTAGGAAAGAAGAATATAAAAATGGAATTAACAAGTCTGAAAGCCTGCAAAAAGAATATTAAACACAAATATTTAAACTTATCATTCCAGTGCAAAATAGTTCATAGGTGCTACAGATATGCAATAATGTTACAGCACTGGCCACTAAGGAGTACTTCGTTACATTACAATGTCAGCCAAAAAGAAATAAAAGTTTGGTAAAAGCTTAGAAGCTGTTGAAGTGATACTTTTCTACAAAATGATAGTAATCTAATTCATACAAACATGCATGTGGTTATATTACATTGATTAGTACCTATGAACTTGGACTTTACATTACCGTTACCATTGGCTCGTGGACCATTCCAATTTCCATGTTGAAACCCTGGAGGTGGATGACCTTGATTTGGTGGACCAGGAGGATGTCCATGTCCTGGAGGAGCGCCATGTCCTATTGGAGGACCTGGCATACGTGGTCCTGGGCCTGGAGGGGGCATGCCAGGAGGTGGCATCCTGGGTCTCATTCCTTGCGGTGGCCCCATCATCATTCTTGGTGGGTGTGCATGAGGATGTGGGTGAGGGTTTCGGGGACCTGGGTTTGGTGGGGGTACAGGGCGAGTCTTTGACTGTGCTTCAAACTGAAAATTATTAACACACATTAATACTGCCAGTGGCACCAGGAATCTTGATGCTGAGTGCATTATCTTTGTGCTTAAAATATACAATTCATATAGGCACCACAAAATGATCATGCATAGGAATTTGGTAATACATACATTAGTATTCTGAAACAACTTTTTAACTGGGAGTTGAATTTGCAAACGAGGAATTTGGAATGAGTCAACACTATTTTTGCGCATACCTTCACTTAAGAAGTCATGAAACAGTTTTGAGGCATTTATCTTTATCATTAGCAGTTGGCTGACTGAAGGTTGTTCTTTCTTCTCTCCTCTCCCAGATGGATTTGATCCTGTTGCAGTCCAAAACTCTAATAAAATACTTACTGGTGAGATTTGAAAATTTATATCAGCGTTCCTAACAGGAGTGGAGTGGAGTGTGGAGTTTAAGAGCCCGTCGACAGCTGGGTCATTTGGGCCCCAAGTCAATTTTTACGGTCTAAAACAAATTAATACGGTTAAAAAGCGAAAACTAAAAAAAAAGCAGTAAACTTGTAAGAAGTTAAAACGTAAAAATCTAAAACAGTTAAAACCTTAGAAGTCTGAAGGACAGATATTAAAATAAAACTGTTAAAAAGTAAAAACAAGCGGTGCAACAATAAAACCGAGATTCATTGTCTAAAAACCGTAGAATAAAACACCAAAAATAAAACACAAGTTAAACTTGTTTCGCAAACCCAATTTGGGTGACGAACCGCAGCACCTTATCTACCGATACCGGGTCGTCGCCCAGAATTGACCGCATAGTAAAACCCAGGCCAAGGGACTGGCGCTCTCTAGTATATCGTGGGCAATCAAGCAAAACGTGCGGGACGGACAGTTGTACGCCGCACGTCTGACACACAGGGGCCGGGTCGCCACGCAAAAGATGACCGTGTGTGGCGCGAGTGTGACCCGATTCTCAACCGGGTGAGAATGACCTCCGACCGCCGCGCATCCCTGACGGATGTCGGCCAGGGTGTTACTGTGTCTTTGATTGTCCGTAATTGGGTGCCAGATATCTCTTCCCACGACTTCTGCCAGAACGAAAAAATATGGCGCCGGAAATATCGTTGCGCATCACTAAAAGGAAGAGTTCGTGTGGATAATCCCGGCAGACGACATGCAGACTTTGCAGCCGCATCCACCTCCTCGTTACCAGGAATACCCACATGGCCTGGGGTCCATATAAAAACAAACTGGTATCCGTGAGTCAGTAACTGTGAAATGAGTGTCTGTATTTTAACTATGAGTGCTGAAGTGCCGAGAAATTGCTGTAAGGCCTGGAGAGCGCTCAGAGAGTCACAGCAAATCATAAGATTTCCAGGAACTGAGCTGGAGATAAAGAGTAAAAAATAAAATATGGCGAACAGCTCGGCGGTAAAAACAGAACTGGCGTCCGGAAGGCGGTACTTGTGAGCTTCATCGTTATACACAAAACTACAGCCTGTAGCACCACCCACCTGGGAACCATCGGTAAAAACCTGAAGGTAAGTCGGGTAACGTCCCAGGAGCTCGGTGAAGAGTTGACAAAACACCGAGTTGTTGTAGTGTTTAACGCCCGCTTTTACTACTACGGCACCGCAGGCGGTGACACTGATGATACATGGAATGAAGATGGAGCACCGGTGGAATGAGATAGCGGGGGAAACCGGAGCATCCGGAGGAAACCCGCCCTGACGCCGCTTCGTCCACCACGAATACCACATGCGGCCCGCCTAGGTGGTAGGCGAGCGCGCTAACCGCTCGGCCACGGCGCCGCCAAACACCGAGTGAGGGGTAGTTACTTTAGCATGGGCTGCAAGCTCGAGGTCGAATTGGGCACGATGGAGTTGCCAAGGAGGAAAGCGACCATGGCAATACCGCTCTACAGCAGGCATTCGCAGAGAATGTGTGGCGAGCAGTTCGCGAAACCGAATACCGCTGGGGCGGGATATTGAGCTATTTCGCATATAACGGTGGGCTAAGTCTGGACGCAATACAGAGTAAAATGACGGGTGACCAGGGTGAGCTGCTAACCGTGCCACGTATGAAGAAAGCAATACCGAGCGTCGAACAGACAGTAGAGGTTCGCCAGATTCAGCATACAGACACGCAATTCGACTAGTACAGAAAGCTCCAGTAGCAAGGCGGATACCAGTATGATAAATCGTGTCTAAAAGGCGGAGTTTAGAGGCAGATGCCGCGCCATAAATAAAACAGCCGTAATCTAATTTGGACCGGACCAGTGAGCCATACAACCTCAACATGACGGTTCGATCGCCGCCCCAAGATGCCCCAGATAACACCCGGAGCATCCGAAGCGACCGATTGCAGGAAGCACGAAGATGACGAATATGGTGCACCCATGTGAGTTTGCTGTCGAGGTGTAGGCCCAAGAACTTCAAGTGCGGAACAAAAGGAATACGTGTGTCACGCAAATAAAGGTCAGGAGGATGCACACCACGAAGTCGATGAAAGTGTAGACACTGTTTTCGTAGGGGAGAACTGAAAGCCGGTGCGATGAGCCCATTCGGCGATAGAGGATATGGTCAGCTGCAGTTGGCGTTCGATGTGTTCAAGATTAAAAGAGCGGTTAGATAGCAAAGTCGCCAACATACAGCGACATCAGGATTCCCCTACGAACAACACTGGCGATACAGTCAATCGCCACGGCGAAAAGCGTTACACTGGGGTACACCATTCTCCTGGATCCTGTCGTGGGATAGTGTATTCCCAATGCGGACACGAAACCGGCGTAGTTTTAAAAAGTTTAAAACGAGGATGGCTAAATGACCGCGTAAACCGTAACCGTGTAAAGTACGTAGGACACCATAGCGCCAGGTAGTATCGTAGGCCTTCTGCAGATCGAAGAAGACGCTCACGACATGCTGCTTCAGGAGAAAGGCATTTTGCATATTTGCTTCCATGCGTGCCAGATTGTCGACACTGGAGCGATGACGACGAAAACCGCACTGAGCATTGCTCAGCAGGTTATTCTTCTCCAGCCACCACACTAAGCGAGTGTTAACCATACGTTCGAAGGTCTTACAAACGACACTCGTCGGGCAAATAGGGCGGTAGCTAGAGGGAAGTGTCCGGTCCTTTCCGGGCCGAGGGATGGGGATGACAATACCCTCGCGCCAGGAAGACGGGAAAACCTGCTGAAGCCATATGCGGTTGTAAATGCTCAGCAGGAAGGAGAGGGCCACAGGTGGAAGGTGAAGCAGCATTTGTCGGTCGATGTCATCAGGACCAGGAGAGGAGTCCTTTGCGAGAGACAAAGCACGTGCCAGCTCCGCTTCGGTGAAAGGCGCGTTGTACGGTTCACTGCAGTTACTGTTAAAATTGAGGATTATCCGCTCCGCAGATTCCTTGATTCCTAAAAAGGCGTTACTGTAACTTCGGGTTTGGCTGTCAGCAGCGAAAGAATCGGCAAGGGTGTCGACGATATCCTGCTCGGAGGTGTAGGTGGAGCCTTGTACGGCAAGACCGGGAATGGTCCGGCGACACTTGCCGTACATACGCCGAACAGCAGTCCACACCCTTTGTGCCGAAGTGCGACATGAAAGCGAAGAGACGTAGGTTTCCCAGGATCTGCGCTTTGCACTCCGAAGATCAAAACGTGCTCTGCCACGAGAACGTTTGAAAGCTATAAAACTGTCTTCGGTAGGATGTAAACTAAAAAGACGCAGAGCACGTTTTCGCGCTTTGATAGCCAAACGGCATTCCTCAGACCACCAAGGCACAAGAAAGTGTCCTGGTATAGATGATCCACGAGGAATGCTGGAATCTGCTGCGAGCAACACAGAACATGTAAAATATTCCACCATTTCGTCAATGGTGGTAAAACCATCGTCGGTGAGATGAATAAGGGAGTGAAATTTCCCCCAATCAGCTCAGTGAGGATGCCGTGTTGGCAGAGTATGTGTATGGTAGAGGTGAATATTAATGGGGTAATGATCGCTGTCAAATAGGTCGGAAAGCACCGACCGATCAAGCAGTGGAACTAATGCCGGGCTACAACAGGTAACGTCTAGTGCTGAATGTGTGCCGTAAGTGGAGGATAAGAATTTGGGGACACCAGTGTTCAGCAGAAGCAAGCCAGATGTATCACAAACGTCTGCTATAAGGCACCCACGAGCATCGTCAATGTCGGAGCCCCATAAAGTGTTTTTGGCATTCAGATCGCCGAGAAACAGGAGCGGTGGCGGAATCTGAACCAGAAGAGCCCGAAGGTCGTGTTCTTGTACATTGACCGGTGGCAGATAGACATTGCAAATAGAGAAGCACAGGCCCTGCAGCTGTACACGCACCGTTACAGCTTGCAGCGGCGTGTTAAGCGGTATGCTGGCGGCAGAGATGGTATGTGCCACCAGCGTAGCCACACCACCACTCGCTCGCCGACCAGCTGCAGAGTCATGTCTAAATGCGGAAAAATTACGTAGATGTAAACCATGATTAGGCTGCAAATGGGTTTCCTGTAAGCAGACGATGGGAGGCGATCGCTGAGAAACTAAATGTTGTATGTCTGGAGCCCTGGCCCGGAACCCATTAATATTCCACTGGATTATTTCCATGCTAAAATCGAATTAGTAGTTGGTATTTATTTTCTTTTTCACCTTCGCTCTCTTTGGACCGATAATGCGAGGTCCACCGTCCTCCGGTGACTCCTCCGATGTGCGGGAGTCTGAAGAACCCCCGCGGCTCGCAGAGCGGGAGTGGGACTTCACAGAGGACGTGCAACTACTGGCCCGGTGTTTATGCCTGGAACGATGGCGTTCAACAGGCAACGAAGCAGTCTCAGAGCTAGTCGACTGCGGCGGAACTGGCGTCTGGACGGCAGAAGAGGTAGTCTGTGGTCGAACTGTAGGTGGAGTAGAACTATGCTCGTCAGGTGAGCCAGTTTGTACTCCCACGGAAACCCGAGAGGGCGAACTGGGGCACCTCTGTACGACGGCGTCCTGTTTCGGAACAGCCTGGCGGACAGCTGCAGAAAACTTCAAGGTGGTGGTAGGATGAAGTTCCTGATACCGTTTTCGTGCGTCTACAAAAGTCAGGTGTTCCTTAACCCGAAGCTCCTGTATTGCCTTCTCCTCTAAAATGCGGGGGCAATCGCGCGAGTTCGACGGGTGTGCACCTCCACAGTTGACACAGGTGGAGTCCTGATCGCACAAGGAGCCGTCGTGAGCATTTCGACCACAGCGAGGACAAACTGGTGTACCGGTACATCGCTGCTGAGTATGCCCGAACTTCTGGCAGCGGAAACAACGCATGGGGTTCGGGACATACGGTCGTACGGTTGCACGTTCATACGCGCAGAAAATGAATTGCGGCAGAGTCGTACGTTCAAACGTAAGGAAAACTGTACGTAAGGCGGACTGCTGGTTATCCTTCCTACCAATTAAACGGTACGCAGCAATAACACCTTGGTCAGAAAGGCAGTTAACTATGTCCTCGTTAGAGAGGTTGTCGAGACTTGATGTAGAAACTACGCCGCAACAACTATTCAGTCTTATGCTTCTCCATCCTTACGGGATAAGAACCTAGGAGAGTGGCTTTCAGTAGTTTTGCGGTTTGGGAGTCTTGAGCCACCTCTATTAGCAAGTTGCCGTCCCAACATCGAGTGACATTTTTTACAGGGTCACATATGCGATCTACTTCCTTTTTATTACGAGGGTGATTCAAATATAAAGGGTAATTTTGTTAAAAATATTTATTGATTAAGTATATACACAAGTGACTATATCAACATTTCTCTCTATAGCTTCCTTCACACTATACACATTTTCGCCAACGTTTCTGAAGCTTGAACGTTCCTTCTTCAAAAAAAGTTTGAGGGCGCGTCGCCAACCAAATGCGCCTCGACGTTGTCACTGCTTTCGAAATGTTTCCCTCCAAGCGATTCTTTCATGGATGCAAACAAAAAAGTCTGTGGGGGGGGGGGGGTCAAGTCTGGACTATAGGGAGGGTGTTCAAGGGTTTCCCAGTGCATGTCCGCCATTGTGTCCATTGTCAAATTAGCGATGTGAGGCATAGTGTTGTCTTGGAGAAGGATGACATCTCTGATGGGCATAAGTCTTTTGCTTCAGTAGGCAGCTTTTACAGACCTTAACAATTGGCAACAGTAAGCTGCAGTCACTGTACGTCGATCATGAAGAAAATCAACCAACTTCTGATGCGATTCCTTCAACAGTGGAGCTCTCGAACGGCACGGATGTTGTCATCTGTGAGATTTGACCTTGGGCGTCGAGCATGACTTTCGTTTTCCACAAATTCTCAGCCGCCCTTAAATTGTCTGGCCCAAGTAAACTCTTGATTCTGTGACAGTGTAGTGTCCCCAAAATGCGCCCTTAAACGAGTTAAAATCTCCGAAGGTTTAGCCCCTTCATTGGTTAAAAACTTGATAATGCGTTGCGCAACAGACGAAGGAACCTCTTGCTCACTCATGGCTGTACTGACCCCAGAACCTAGCGAAGCAGCCAACAAAGCTAGTCCCCCATCCCTAACACACCAACCTTCAACCCCCGCTTTGAACTGCTTCCTCCGTGATATGCAACAATTATCCTTTATATTTGAATTACCCTCGTATAAAACGGACTCAGAGTATCCAGGGTCTTCTTCTCGCTTACCATACTCATAACCAAAAAACGTGGAGTTGAAGGGGGGGGGGGGGGGAGGAGCGCAGAGGAGACATTATGAAAGGGTCCCCCTTCCGGACCGTCGACGTAAGCCTGCCATCCGGGGGATAAAGGAAAAAGACACCTAAATCTTCCGGTCTGTGCCGGCCCGAAGCACCCGCTTTAGACCCGATCTCAAGGAGTACGTCAGAAAATGTTACCCTCCGCCTATCACTACTTACCGGTATGCGACATTTCCACCAAAGGCAGGCCCGACTTTATGCCCCTACCACAGGAATAACCGCCTGTGGCTCCCCACTATAGCCCACGCTGCCTCAACGGAGTCAGTGTGGATTCAGGGGACTTGTGGTTGATTACATCGGACCCCAGACAGCGGTAACACGTCGGGTCCCCCTGTACACCCCAGCGGCAGCACGGCCGCCGAGATGCCCATGGGGACCCGGCCCTTAAGGAGCTACGGGGGTGTACTTGACAATGGAACGGCTCCGCACCTAGTGTCGCACAAAAGGGGTAGTGAGGAGGGTCGACTCAACCTTCACGCCTGAGCCTCCGAAAACCACACAAGTTGGAAGCTGCGCCGAAACCATGGGACAGGAGCCACGGAGACAGGATAGATCCCTGTTGGTGAGACAAGAGTTATAACTCTAAAACTTAACCTACGTAAAACCATAAGACCTAGAAGAGGAAGAGACTACATCTAAGTGGATGATAACGTGGCTAGACCTGATGGAGGTGAGGGGATGATGATGGGGATGAGCGGCTCGGGGCCCCGGGTGCGCCAAACCCGGACCTACCGTAGTAGGTCCCCCTGGGGGGCGTTCCTAACAGTATTTTCTTCAGTTCTTGTGATGAGATAAGCAGTTTAACAGTTTTATGGTTGACCAATGTCATAGTAGTAGTGGGTGTGGGCATGTGTGTCAGTTCTCTGGCTGAAATCCTGCCAATAAGTAGTTTGATATGCTTTGTCGTCTACCAATAGATGGCAGTAGGGTGAAGTCCAGCTGGTAGAGGAGGGAAGAAAAAGCTTCAGTTACCCAACTGCTGAGGATGAATGCTCTTAAAAGCATTCCACTTTTTACTTATTTTTGAAGTTTATAATAAATGCAATTGTTTCATTTCAAAATTAACATCTAGCAGAAAATAACAGATATCATTGGACAGAATTGATCAGAAATTTTTTAATGAAACCAGTGTCTCAGTACTCCCTCCACAGGTCCTGGTTTGACAAGGACAAAAATTCATATATGGAGTTATATAGCAATACAAGATGCAATAAAGGCAGCACAGTATTTATTTTGCAACATATAAAAGCAGACCTAACATGAATTACCAATATTGCTAATATCAGATTCTGACTAACATTTTATTTGTGAAAGTTTTGATAATAGTGATATAAATTTGAACAGTTTTATACAGCTGACAAATATAATTGTACTTTTCTTAGCTTTTAAATTACATCTACTACATTGTTCTGCATCTTATTTAAATATTGAAAGCTATTTTTGATTTCTGATATAAAATTGTATCAAAGTTTATCCCAGGTTCTTTCAGATATTCAAGACTCTTATACTACTGTTATAAACCTTTTAAGAACATTTATGTAGGACTTCTCATGTATCTGAAACATAAGTTACAATAACCATATTTTGGAATATAACTGCTACAACACTGGCAATATTAATTCCTGCCCATAAGCAATATTTTCTTATACGTTTTGTGCATTTGTTGACTTTTACCATGAGCCAGGTGCTAAATATTCAAGATTAATGAATATGCACGTAAAGCTTTGTGGTGTAGTGCAATGAAGCCTTTATTCACTGTATTATAAAGGTGGTTTAAACTATTGTTTTAAAGTTTACTTCATTTTATAAATGTTAATCTTCAGTTGAGCTCTATTAGAGCCCGTCTTCTATTTAACTGCAGTCTAATGCCATGTGGTAAGATGGCGATTTCAACTGCACATATGGATATCGGGGAGTTATTTGCAGAATTGCTATTATGCTGAAGTTGTTCCAATAATCGAAAGATGTCGGGGACCTGAAACTTTCCTAAATAGACCTTATCACATTCAGATGAGGAATGATCAATTTTTAAAGAGATTTGACTTACGAAACAGACAGTCCTAAGCTTATTACGTCAAATTCAAAACTGGATGAAGAAATCAATGACAAGTATAAACTATAAAACCATATATTTTAATATTGAATTTCTATTAAAATAACAATACATGCTTGAAAATTAAGCATAAACATTAAAGCTTCTATAAACATAAAATAATATACATGTGCAAACAAATTTTAATAAGTAGAATCAAGTGAGTGTTCATCAGACCTCCTTTAGTATGAACAAAATGCCAAGTAAAATGGTGAATGTACCTAAATTGCTACAAGCTTGTTACTGTAAACATTTTTCGTTGTGAATGGCAGCTTGCCATGTTAAGCACTGAACTATTACACATACTTTTTTACTGCAAACGGCCAATATTTCACATCAACTTTTTTTCTAAGATGGCAGGTTTACCAACATTTAGTTGTGATGTAAGATAAGCAATCATCTTTTCTAGGCCATGAGATATACCAATAACATTGCGCTTCAGTTTATAAAAGAGGGTTAGAAAATGGTACCTTGTGGTATACTAATACCATTGCACTGCACCTAATACCAAAGGGTTAGAAAATGGGGGTCTTGAGGTATACCAATCCCATTGCGGTTTATATCAAATGGTTAGAAAATGGTGCCTTGCAGTATACCATAGAACATCACACTGCGGTTTATACCAAAGGACTAGAAAACGATGCCTTGCAGTATAGCAATACCATTGCTCTGTGGTTCATACCGGAGGGTTAGAAAACAGCCTTATGATATAGCAATACCGTTGCACTGTGGTTTATACCAGAGGATTTTAAACGGTGCCTTGCAGTATACCAATACTGTCGCACTGCAGTTTATGCAACAGGGTTATAAAATGGTGCCTTGAGGTATAGCAATACTATCGCACTGCAGTTTATACCACAGGGTTACAAATAGGTACCTTGCAGTATACCAAAGCCATTGCACTGCAGCTTATACCAGAGAGAAAACGGGGCCTTAAGGTATACCAATACCACTGTGCTGCAGTTTATACTAGAGGGTTATAAAATGGTGTCTTGAGGTACAGCGATACCATTGCACTGCAGTTTATACCAGAGGGTTATAAAACAGTGTCTTGCAGTATACCAATACCATCGCACTGCAGTTTATGCCATAGTGTTATAAAACGGTGCACTGAGGTACATATACCAATACCATTGCAATTTATGCCAGAGGGTTGCAAAACAATGCCTTGAGCTATACCCATACCATCGCACTACAGTTTGTGCCAGAGGGTTATAAAATGACTTGAGGTACACCAATACCATTGCACTGCAGTTTATACCAGAGGGTTATAAAATGATGCCTTGAGGTATATCAATACCATTGCACTGCAGTTTATTGCAGAGGGTTATAAAGGTACCTGCAGTTAAACTTTTAGTTTGGTTTAACTAAATTTCCGATCAAACTACCTTTATAATACCAAGCCTTAGTGAATGTGAAATTGACAGCTCTTTTTGGGTTCAACCAGATCCTGTGTAAGAGACGGCAGCACAGAAGTCCCATTTAATGAACATATATCAAATATATATGATCAAGTCCAAATCTAAGACCAATGTGTGACAAATTTCAACTCAGAAAAATTTATACGAAATTAAAGCACTTTCAAATTGATATCAACCTGCAAATGACTGCACTTTTGCTTCAGCGCTAGCTGAACGGTATACCATCAAAATTATTTGGATTTTATATTTGGCACTACGCACAACATTCCCTCTGAAATTCCATTTTGAATTACACTGAATCTTCTCTCTGCTTCTTCTTTCCCTATCTACCCTACTCATATGGAGGACTTATATATCCCAGGACTTGCAAATTAGTTCCTAGATCAGATGCTTGTTGGGAGCAGAGAAACTCTTGGGCAGAGAGATGCCTGGTATGAGAGTGAAGAAGATATGAAATTATGGTAAAATTGATAAAAGGAAAGGTTATATAGCAGTTTCTGGAATGGTGGGGGAAACCTGAGATCCCACATATATCCAATGGTACTGAACACAGGCTGTCTTGGTGACACGCAAGTGGTCTAAGCCAGGGGAAGACAGGTATCACTGCTGTGACGTCAGCTCACATCCTCCCACCGAAGGCCAGTTGAACATGTGGTGTCACAGTGGGGAAGAGGAAATGGCGTGCGGTATATAATAATTTTAATGCTGACTGTTTCAATTACGGAATAGTCACAGATTATAAATAATTACATTTATGCTTTGTGCCATATATATGGCATATAAATTCTAGTTTATGTGAACAGTCATGTTATAACGCAAATAGGACAGAAATTATACCTATTTTGCCTGATTTAGAGGAGAGCTATACAGAACAATCAGGTGGACATTTTCCAACATTTGCTGTTTCGCTTTTCTTTAACCAGTTTGTCAATGTTAGGGCATAATGTACAGCACATTTGTAACCGAAGACTGCATGTTAGATTCTGATCTGACAATATGCTTTGGGATTTTGACTTAGAAAGGTTCATAACAGAAAAGAATTGTTCGCATACATACGTAGAACAAAACATACATAATATCCGTGCAACAAGGGCATACAACCTCAGAAATGTGGTTTGAGGAACATTCTTATAAAATCAGCCAAGTCTTCCTTGTGTTTATATTTGTCCTTCAGCAAATCGTTGCACTGTAAATTTATCAATTCAATTTGCTACCTGCTAGAAACATTGTTAACATGCAATGAATATGGAGTCGCAAAGATTGAAACGTAGTTGACAATGTTTCTACATCTTGAAGCCTGGTCTCAAACTGGTGTGAAACACGGGGAACTGGACACAAACACAAAACCACTACACGTCAACAAAAACACAAAATAAAAACAAAATTTGCACTAACGCCGTTAAGATCCCTCACACAACAAATAAAAACCCTCAGACTAGGCTGAAGAGGGTTCTCCCTAAACAGTCTGGGCATGTTGTAAACATGCCCAAATAAAATTTTTCATATTCATTCAGTTTCGTGCAAGTAGTGCCGCTGATCTAGGCAGCATAGCAATACACTATTCTCGCCTGACGTCACACGAACGTACAAGCTGGCTCTTAGTTTAAATACGTCACACAGCCCGAAGTTGTCTTCCCCTGGTCTAAGCACTGGGCCATGGCACTGCCTGAACCTTCTCATAATATATTTCTGTGCTTTACCTTATATGCAAGACAAACTGAATTTTTAAGTTTTTAAATATCTCAACAAATTCAATGCATGAAATGAACAAACATCTGTTGTACATTCTTACTATCCCACAAGCAAGGGGACTTGCTTGCCAGACATTCCAGCACATGCGCTCGCGACAGACGATAATAGTCAAAGGTACCAAGTTAGGATAGGTGTCTTGCCAGCAGAATTAAATTAAAGAAGAAAGAACAAGGTTTGCTGGGCATATGCCTGTGGTTCATCTTTGTGATATGTACTTTATTGGTGGAGTGGAATTAAATCCTGGACCGTCAATGGAGCAGACAGGCAAGATGTTGGAAAATATCACCAAAGAAATTAAAAATATGGAAAGCAGAATTGGTGAAAGAATAGGTGAAAAGTTTGACGAGATTAAATTAGCATTGGGAAAGTTTGAAGACGAGATAAAGGATGAAATAAAGGAGTGTAAAACTACGTCTGGAAAACTTAGAGAAAGGAACCAGGAAACTGAACTTGATATCTTTGGTGTGGAAGAGAAAGGGGATAGAAAAGCTTGGTAGGATGTAGAAGATATATTTCAAGTGAAGCTTAAATTGAATCTGGTGGGATGGGAAATTGTTGAATGTTTCAGGATAGGACAAAAAGGCCCGACACCAAGACCTATAATAGCTAAAACTGCAACAATGAAATTCAAATGGAAAGTGTTAAGGAACAGCAAACAATTAAAAGGGACAAAAATATTTATTGTGCAAGAAGCACAGAGAATTAAAACTGATAACATTAATGGAAATGAAAAAAGCGAGAGATATAGGTAAAAAAGCTTTTGTTAAAGGAGTGAATTTGTGGACTGATGGTGTGAAACAGAAACTCAGCTTTACATAACATGGGAGGGGAATTATGTGACAGAGATAATGTTGACAGTGGATTTCAAGGTCAAGGAATAGCAGCGTATACGTCAGCAGAGCAACTGAGTAAGGAGAAGAGCTAGGTCACCAGTGGCAACGTCAGAGCAACACAGGAGAGTGGAGTTACGTCACCAGTGATGCCATTGGGAAGGCAGGCATAACAAAGTGCAAGTGAAGATACACATAGTTCAAGAGAACAGTCGGTGGAAGTTGGGAGAGCGAAGGCAAGTGGATCAACAGATAGAGGAGAGATCTGGAATAAGGAAGATCTGAGTGTAATTTCAACGCCTTTGGATAGTATTTTGGAACTGAAAGAGCAGGTGCAGACAAGCAGGCAGGTGAATTTAGAAAAATATGCATTTGAAAGGAAGGGGTCAGTACAGGGATTCAAGATATTGGTGGTGGCCTGGAATGTGGAGGGCCTGTATGAGAAAGTGTGCAGTGGTGAGATTCAAAATGTGATGAAAGACTGTGACATGTTAATGGTAGTGGAAACTTTGTTAGAAAATAAAGTGAATATAGTGATTCCAGGGTTTATCTTTTACAGTACAGAGGGTGTGAAGGGTCATAGTAGGGGTAGAGCTTCAAGAGGTATATGGTGTTTTATAAGGGAAGGTAAGGAGTTCAAGGAGCAAATCAATGTTACAGCTATCTATGAGAGATATATTTAATAAAGGAGAAATTGTATTGCTGTGGTGTAAAATCCAGAACTGTATCAGCATATATTGATGCAAATGTGTTCAAGAAATTAAGTTAGGGAATTGAAGAACTGAAAAACAAGTATGGAAATAGTTGTAGGGGATGTAAATGCAAGGATTGGGGATAATCAGGTCATATTGAACAACCCTAGAGGAGAATGAGTATCAGATAGGAGGCACAGTAAGGATAAGGGCAATAATGAAGGGAGAAAATTTTGCTAAGTCTCTTCAATATCTGTGAAAAATATTGGAGAGCAAGAGGATTAATGACTTCATTGTCAGAAATCCAGCTTTAGCTAACAACAACAAATTTTGATTTTTGTTAGGAACATAATCTCATGATAATTATTTATGCCAACATACTTAATGCTGGTGTTTTTAAACACACAAGCCATGTGTGAGCAATGTTTAAAAGGTGGAATCAGGAATGAAAAATTCAATGCCACAGCTGGGATTTGAACCACAGATCTTCTGTTTATCGAGCAGCTGCTCTAACCATTAAGTTACAATGGCCAACTTGCCAGTATGACATTAAATTCCCTGACTGATTTGGGGGATGACAATAACCTTGTGCCAGTAAGACAGGAAAACCTGCTGAAGCCAGATATGGTTGTAAATGCTCAGCAAGAAGGTGAGAGCCTCAGGTGGAAGATGAAGTAGCATTTGTTGGGGAATGTCATCAGGACGAGGAGAGGAGTCTTTGGCAAGAGACCATTGTTGTACGGTTCACCAGTCACTGTTAAAATTGAGGACTTCCACTCTGCAGATTTCTTCATGGGCAGAAAGGCAGTATTATAATTTTGGGTTTGGCTAATAGTCAGCAAGGGCGTTGGCGATGTCCAGCTCAGAGGTCTAAGTGGAGCTCTGTACGGCAAGACCAGGAATGATTGTCCAGCGATACTTGCCGTACATACACCGAACAGCAATCCAAACCCTTTGTGCCAAAGTACAATGTGAAAGGGAAGAGATGTAGGTTTCCCAGGCTCTATGTTTTGCACTGATAAGCATGAAACATGCCCTGGCACGAGAACGTTTAAAAGTGATAAAAATTCTCTTTGGTAGGATATAAATTAAAAAGCAGCAGAGCACATTTGCGTGCTTTGATAGCCAAACGGCATTCCTTGGACCACCCAGGTACAGGAGCGTGTTGTGGTGATGAACTTTGAGGAATGCTGGATTCTGCTGTGAGTAAGATAGAACATGTAAAATATTCCACCATTTCATCAATGGTGGTCAAAACATCGTCAGTGAGATAAATGAGGGAGTGAAATTCCCCCAATCAGCCTTGGAAATAATCCAGTTAGGGTGTCGCGTTGGCACACTATGGGGACCGTAGAGGTCGGAAAGCACTGATCAGTCAAGCAGTGGAGCTAATGCTGGGCTGCAAAAAGAAATGTCTATGTGTGCCGTAGGAAGAGGATAAGAATGTAGGGACACCAGTGTTTAATAAAAGCAAGTCGGACATGTCTGCTATAAGGCACTCATGAGCATCGTCAGTGTCGGAGCCCCAGAGAGTGTGTTTGGCATTCAGATTGCCTGCAAAGAGAAGCGGTGGCAGAATCTGTGCCATGAGAGAATGAAGATCGTTTACTTGCATGACAATGATTGATGGCAGATAGACATTGCAAATAGAGAAACACAAATCCTGCATCTGTATACGTACCGCTTGTAATGGCATGTTAAGAGGTATGCTGGCAGCAGATATGCGCCACCAGCATAGCAACACCACCGATAGCTCACCTATCAGCTGCAGTCATGTCTAAATGCTGAAAAATCGCATAGATGTAAACCGTGATTAGGCTGCAAATGAGTTTCTTGTAGACAGACGATGGAAGGTGATTGCTGAGAAACCAAGTGCTGTATGCCCAGAGTCCTGGCCCTGAACCCATTAATATTCCACTGGATTATTTCCATGCTAAAATAGAATTAATGGTTAGCCTTTATTTTCTTTTTCGTCTTCATGCAGTTTGGACCGATAATAAGAGGTTCTCTGTCCTCTGGCGACTCTTCCAATGTTTGGGAGCAGGAAGATCCCCAGCAGCTCACGAGGGTGACCGGGACTTCACAGAGGACATACAGCTACTCGCACGAGGTTTGTACCTTGAGTGGTGTCACTCTTAAGGCATCACAGAGGCGGTAGTGCTCTGGAACGGCTGTGGAGCAGGTATCTGGGTGGCAGAGGATATTGTCGGTGGATAAACGTGTGCGGCAGACGAGTCGGTCTATACTCCCACTGAAACACTAGAGAGCAAACCCGGGCTCATCTGTACAATGGCGTCCTGCTTCGGAACACCCTGGCAGACAGCTGCAGAAAACTTCATACTGGCGGTGGGATGAAGCTCCTGGATCCACTTTCTCGCATCTACGAATTTCGGGTGTTCCTTGACCCGAAGCACCTAGATTGCCTTCTCCTTTAAGAAGCAGGAGCAATCGTGTGAGTTCGACGGGTGGGTACCTCCACAGTTGACACAGGTGGGGTGCTGATCACACAGGGAGCCATCGTGAGCAGCACGTCCACAGCGAGGGCAATTTGGCAAACCGGTACAATGCTGCTGCATGTGCCCGAACTTCTGGCAATGAAAACATTGCATGGGGTTGGGCACATTGGGACGTATGGTGGTGCGCTTGTACCCGCATAAGATGTATTGTGGTAGGAGGGTACACTCGAAAATAAGGAAAACTGTACGCAATTAGAATGATTAGTTATCTCCCTTCCCTACTAAGCGAAACACAGCAGTTACTCCTTAGTCCCCCAGGCATTTAGCTAGCTCCTCATTCGAGAGGCTGTCCAAACTTGGGGTGGAAACCACGCTGCTACAGCTGTCATGGGTCTTGTGCTTCTCGACCTTGACAGGGTACAACTGTACAGACTGGTTTTTAGCAGTTTCGCAGTCTGGGTGTCTTGAGCAACCTTGATCAATAAGATGTCATCTCTACATCGGGTGGCATTTTTTTTACCAGAACACAGATCCTGTCCAGCTCCTTTATATAAAATAGTTACCATGGTCCTGTTTTCGCTATTAAGCTGCAGTACTAAAAAATGTTGAGTTGAAGGGGTTGAGCACAGAGGAGCCATTATGGGAGGGTCCCCCTTCCGGACCATCAGTTGTCAGTCTGCCATCTGGGGGATAAAGAAAAAGACACCTAAATCTTCAGGTCTGTACCGGCCCGAAGCACCCGCTTCAGACCTGGTCTCAAGGAGTACGTAGGATAATTACCCTCCACCTATCACTACTTACTGGTAGGTGACATTCTCCAAAGGCAGGCCCGACTTTATGCCCCTGCCGGCTCCCTGTTTTAGGCCATGCTGCCTCAACGTAGTCAGCGTGGATTCACAGGACTTGTGGTTAATTACATCGGGCCCCTGTGTATACCCCAGCAAGGCACAGCCGCCTAGATATCCACAGGAACCTGGCCTCTAAGGAGCTACGTGGGTGATGACAATGGAACGGCTCCGCACCTAGTGTCGCACAAAAGGGGTAGTGAGGAGGGTCCACTCAACCTTCACAATTGAGGCTCTGAAGAGCACACAAGTTGGAAGCTGTGCGGGACAGGAACCACGGAGATAGGATAGATCCCTGTTGTTGAGACAGGAGTTCATAACTCTAAAACTTAACTTATGTAGAACAATAAAACCTAGAAGGGGAAGAGATTACAACTAAGAGTGAAGAAAAAAGAATGCTGCTAGATTGGATGGAGGTGAGGAGATGATGAGCGGCTCAGGAACCCGGGTGCACCAAGAGGGATGCTTACCGTAGTAGGCCCCTGGGGGGAAATAATGGAAGAAGTATAGGCAAGTATTTGGGGAAAGTAAGGGAGAAATGGCTAAAAATGATTAAGAATAATCAATAATTAAGGTTAGAGAAACTGGATCAAGGGATATAACGGAGCAGAGGGTTATCAGTACACAGAAAACCTGGGGTTGTGTGTATTGAGACCAAAATTTAACCTCTTGAGGGATATCGACGTGAAATCACGTCCATTTAAAATGACGGATGAGCGATATGGGCATGTATACACGTCCTGTGCGTTTTAAGCATTTAACCCTTATCCAACTCAACTTATTATAATTTTCCCTTTATGAAACATTTTAGTAAGGTCTATATACTTTATTGGCTTACCTTAATATGTTTGTTCTGCAGTGATTTACCTCAAAACAGGGATAAACACACAAGGGTACGTACATCTCCACATTCGCGAATTCCCTTCTTGCGGCACATGAAACATTTTGGAGATGGGCGGGACTTCTTTGCTGTTGGTGGTATCCTTTTAGGATAATGTTTTCCTTGAAGTCTGAGGGGTGCAGGGGTTTTGGATTTTCAACCCCCAACATGGTATTGTTCAATTAGGCTGCGAGCTATTTATAGTCGGAAGTCAAGGTTGGTCATTGTCCTGTGTGGGTTTAGAGCTCTCCAAATTACCAAACAATTGTATATGGTTATATCCAGTTGTTGCAAAAATATCTTTTTATAACACTTCTCCCTTCAGCTACAAGCAGGAAAGAATACGTATGTATTTCAACAAGAAAGACACGGACTCTACTAAGTTACGAAACTCGCGTAAGCAAAAGTTGCAATGTTGATCTATTCTGATGACTCAAGAGACCACGCATACAGTAGCGCTTTATTACACAGTATGCTGACGCATAAGCCACACATACAATGGGTGTTTCTTTACTGTTTCTTTCCGAGAACTTATATTAGATGCGTTCAACAGAGCAAAGTTGACTTTTCACCACAGTGAAACAAAATTGTGCCATTTCAACATTTTGTAAATACAACTCAACTTTGCTGATGACGTACATTTATACTGCATATAACGAGTTTTATGCCAGTTTTTGTTTCATTCAAATAACTTAATATTTACACAAAATACAGCTGTGTATATACGAAGCACTTTTAGCGCATTTAACAATTTAAATGCTGGCAGTTGTCGGCTCGCGGACGTTTTAAATGACCATCGCTCAAGAGGTTAAGGCAAGCAGGTAGGAAAGGTATATAAGTATGAATAAGAATGAATGTGTGTTTGTGTGAAGAAAGATGAGAAATAAATATTCAATTCTATCTCACAGATATTTAACATGTGACTAGAATTACTGTTATAAAGATCTAAAGTTAATTTTTGTTTTTACAATGAAGCATTTCATGAATATTTAGGACAGTAAAGTAAATTAAACTACACAAAAGTGCAGTGTGTGCAACTATTAAGAGAATGTATGGCTTATTTCTTAGGAGAGAACATCTACATATGAAGAGGTGCATTCATATCAACAGTTAGCAAACATTTCATTTTACTGCCCACTAGGATTTCAAACTGATATTGTGCATTCATCCGTCAAACTAGAAACATCATGTCAGTGACCAAATTATTGATAAAACCTCTAGATCAAATTCACATTGCAATTACATAAATTTGATGCTACAAAATCAATTTAACTTAGCAAGTATAGTTGTTGTTTGTTAGCTAATGCTGGATTTCTGACAATGAAGTCATTAATCCTCTTGCTCTCCTTTTTCACTGAAGGATGGGGCGTTAGAAGTGGCCGGGCATATTTGAAGGGGGTCTTGGTCCATTTCCTCTTGCAGATCACATAGAGGACATAATGGTGAAGAATATACCCCAATTCTGTTTAAATGTTTTGCCGAACAATCATGTCCTGTAATCAACCTGAAGGTTGCAACTGCCGTTTTTCGAGGATACTCAGGAATTACTGTTTGAATGTTTGGTAGTTCCCATCTTTTATTTTTTGATTTTTCATAGTAATATTTTGCAATAATTTTTTTGAATTCACAGTTGACTAATCTTTTAGCTGCATAAAATGGTAGATTAACTATTAACAGATTTCTGAACACTGCCGGTACCTTTTTTTGCAAGAAAATCAGCTTTCTCATTACCACTCAGCCCACAGTGAGCTGGTATCCATTGGAAGACTAGGTGTTTTTGAAGTGCGGTTAGATGGGTAGGGATTTTCCAACATTCTATAATTGTTTGATTTTTTGGTGACAACTTGGAAGTAATTGCTATAATTGCCGCCCTGGAATCTGAGAGAATAACTGTTTGATGAAAATGTGAAATTCTATACAAAAGATTTTGTAGGGCCATTCGAATTGCTTCAGTTTCTCCTTCAAAATTTGTAGTTCCATAACTTAAAGATTTATAATAGGAAAAGAGGTGACACGTGACTCCAGCCCCTGCTTCATCTCGGTTTGATATCAATGATACATCAGTATAAATATGGAGCCATTCGTGTTCTGGAAATCTGGTATGGATTGTCTCTAATGCCAATAATTTTAGAACACTAGCTGGAGTATCACTTTTCTTAACTTCTTCTGTCAGGTGTAAATAATATGTGATGTCTAATGTGTGTGTCGGATTGACTTTAGATATGAAGTTTTCCTTTGAATTAGGAAGGTGTACATTCTTCTTGATGTCTTGAATTTTGGAAAGAAAGCTCTCCCGAGTCTTTAGTGTATGTGTAAAATTTCTCTTGTGCCATGTATTGAATGGGAGTCTGATCAACTTTTCATGTTGAATAACAGCTGCCTTTTCTATTTCATATTCAACGGGGTATTGGTTGGTTAGTATTTCCATAGCTGGTATTGGTGTGGTTTTGATAGCACCTGTAATTAGTCTCAGACTTTGGTTTTGAAAGATTTGAATTTTTTTTTTTTTTGTGCTTGCTGTTACAAGAACTTCGCTGCAGTAAGTAAATAATGGCTTTATATATACATTGTATGTTGTGTTAAGAGTTGCTCTGGAACATCCCCACTTCATTCCTGTTAGACGTTTTAACAGTGAAAGGTGCCTCTCTGCTCTTTGTATTACATTTTCTATTTGTTTGGTCCATGTAAGTTTGGTATCAAATGTAACTCCTAAATACTTTGCTTCCTTTGTTTCTGGTAATTGTTGACCCTCAAAATTTAGTTTTATTTTTAGTGGTTTTTTTCTTAGTGAAAAGATTTGGTAGTTTGATTTTGTTGTATTAACAGTTACTAAATTTTGTTTGGTCAACTTTTGTTGATTGGTTAAGGATTGTTGCATGGTTTTTTCTAGTTCTGTACTTTTGTTTTTTGGTTTTGAAGTCCACATTACTAAGTCATCATCAAATAGTGCACACTTCACACTTGATTCTTGTATTTGTTGTGGCAGATCATTAATAAATATATTAAAAAGTGTAGTGCTGAGCACTGCACCTTGTGGTAAGCCGCAGTGTACTTGTTTATATTTAGATATATTTCTTCCATATCTGGTAGTGATAAAGCGTTGTGTTAGGAATGATATAGCCATGAAAACATTGGACCTGGTATCCCTATTTTTTTTTTTTACTTTCTTTAGCAATTTTGTTCTGCATATAGAATCATATGCACTTTGGAAATCAATGAAAACTGATACATTATCTTCTTTTCTATTGAAGGAGTCTTTGATTTCTTGACTGAGAGGTAAGACTTGTTCATTTGTAGAGTGGAACTCTCTGAATCCAGCTTGACATGGGGAAACTAAATTTTGTGATTCTAGAAACCAATTTAACCTATTTGACACCATTCTTTCCATCACTTTTGCTATTATGCTAGTAAGAGCTATTGGTCTATAATTTTTTATTTCTGATTCTGTTTTATCTTTCTTCAAGAGTGGGACAATTATTGCTTTTCGCCATTCGGCAGGTGTTCCAGGACAGATTGTAGAGTTTTAGTAGTTGTTGTTTTTCCAAGGTTTTTTATGAACTCTGGATGTATGTGATCTGGTCAAGGAGACTTTTTGCTTTTTAGATTATTAATTGCAATGTTCAGTTCTTGCATATTAAAATTTTGATAAAAGATATTGTATAGAGTGTTAGGATCACAATCTCTCTTTGTTTCAAATCTTTCTTAAATTGTTTACGTTCCTTTTTATTATTTCTTGTTACTTTATGTGAATTAGCATAATATTTATTGAATGTTTTGGCTATGTCTGCATCATTTGTTAATATTTTATTGTTGTGTACGATAGGTGTGCTGTTGCTTTCTCTCCTGTCCTTGACATTTTTTATGAACTTATGGGCTTTGTTGCCATCTGTCCTATACACAATTTTTTCTAAGAAATTATTAGTGATTCTTTTTAGCTGTGTTAATTTCTTTTTTTAGTGAGGCACATTTCTTTCGTCATATTTGTGTATCTGATGTTTTTTGTTTGTTCAGCTTTATTTCTAGCTATATCCCTTTGCTTTTTCAGTTCTTCTAACTGGGGGTTCCAAAAGGGTTTGAAATTTTTTATTCTTCCATGAGGAATATGTTTTTTGCAGTTTCTAGGATGACTTTACAGAAATTGTTGTTCAAATGAGCTGGTTGGCCATGCAGCTATGAGTTTGATTGTTCTTTAAATTTATGTCCCAGTTCAGTTTTATATTTGTTCCAATCTGCTTTTTTGAAGATCCAATACAGATGTGTGATTTTGACTGTTATTTGTATTACCTAGTTTTATATCAGCAATTACTGCTCTGTGACCAGAACTTGGGTCTTCTATAACTTGATTTTAATTTTTGAAACAATATCTGTTGTAGCTAACTCACTGCCTGCCCCAGAGTAATGTATGAAGGTTTTGGGATCTTCTTTATCATAAATCAGTTCAAAGATTGTGGTATTCAAAAATTCTTCCAATATCTGCCCTGTAGAATCCACTTTTTCATAACCCCATCTTTTGGAATGGGCATTGAAATCCCCAATTATGATTGTTTTATTTAATTGTTCAATAAGTGAGAGATCTGGTTCATTCCTGGGAGGATTGTAAATACTGTATAAATGAAGATGTGTTTTGCTATCCCAAAAATTTAGCTTTATTAATTCAGCTTTATCTGTGTTGTCCATTTCTTTAACAATTTGAAAGGAGGATTTAATATCATTTTTGACTCCCAACTAATATTCCACTACTTATCTATTTTTGGGTAGTAGGTGTAGTAAAAATCCAGTAAAATGGAAGTATTTAAGTTGATCATTTGTTAGATTTGCTTCTTGTATGACAAATACATCTATGTTATAGTCAAATACAATTTTGTTCAGTTCTACTCTTTTTGTTTGGGTGAGACCACCTGTGTTCCATTGTAGAATTCTGATGTTAGATCTTCTATTAATATAATGTTTTGGTTCTCGAGTAGCAGTCGCTGCCCGGAGATCCGAATGGGGGACTATTTTAACTCCGGAACATTTTACCCCTTGAGTCATATTTCATAAATATTGAAGAGATTTAGCAGTAATAGTAACTGCTTTTTAGAGAGCACCATATTTTTATGTTTTGGCGGCTACATCGCTCTCTCACAACCCCCAGAATGTCTGGAGGACCACACCTGTCGTTGGTTTATGGGTCTCACCGACCTGACCGGGAGAATTATCAAAGTAAATTCACAGAGAATATCCTCTGATTACCAATCAGGGGACGTATTACATGCCATGACAGGTCAGCATGTTAGGGGTTAAGGTTTTATAGAGAAATTGGAGAAGTTGGAAAAATAAAGACTCCCTAGCCCTCAGGAACCCTAATAGCATCGGGGTCGGAAGAGAACAAGAGATGACCAAGGTAAGGTCAGATAGAAAAGCTACAGTGAGGAGCAAAACACCAGTAAGTGGAAGTAATGTTCTGCTCAGCTTGGGTACCCTGTGGTCGCCATTCACATATCCCCTACACAGATCTGGCTTACCAGGAGAAATACGAACTGGTTTGAGAATTTAATGCCATTCTGGCAGTTTGTCACAATAGCTCAGTGGTAGAGCAGCCGCCCGGTAAGCGGAAGGTCTGTGGTTCAAATCCCAGTTGTGGCATTGAATTTTTAAGTTCCAGTTCTACCTCTCAAACTTTGCCCACACACGGCTTGTGTGTTTAAAAACACCAACAGTAAGTTTGTTGGCATAAATAAATAATAATTACCATCTGAAGGTTATTTAATCCTGGGATATAAAGCACTTACAATAGTAAGTCACCATTGGGGTAATTTGTCTCTGATGTGAGACTGCCTTTGTGGTTTACCAGGAGAAATACGAACTGGTTTGAGAATTTAATGCCATTCTGGCAGTTTGTCACAATAGCTCAGTGGTAGAGCAGCCACCCGGTAAGCGGAAGGTCTGTGGTTCAAATCCCAGTTGTGGCATTGAATTTTTAAGTTCCAGTTCTACGTCTCAAACTTTGCCCACACACGGCTTGTGTGTTTAAAAACACCAACAGTAAGTTTATTGGCATAAATAAATAATAATTTGACTGCATACTTACCATATTAAGGAGTCCTTAGAAAAAGACAGAAGAGCAAATTATTTTTTGGTATTTCTTTTTATTTTGCTGTATAATCTCCTTTTAGCTTGATGCACTTTTCCCAGTGTTTCTTAAACTCTTAAGCCCTCCAAAAAGTAGGATTTTGGAAGTTTCTCAGAATACGCATCTGTTTGAGAGATGACCTCTTCGATAGACGTGAATTGTTATATGCTGAGCCATGTTTCATCTACAGTTATGTATTGACACAGAAACTTGTCAGGATTGCAACAGAAAAGTGCCAAAACAGCCTTTGAATCAATCACATGATTGCATTTATTCTCCATTGAGAGCAAACATAGCACCCACCCTGCTGAGACATTTGTCAGACCTAATTTTTGGTGCAAAATTGAGAATGCTGTACTTTGTGATATGCCTGTAGCCTCTACTATTTTGCGAACTTTGATTCGTCAAACACTCAAAACCATCTTGGATTTTGTCAATGATTTTGAAGGAAGTCACTTCCACTGGACATCCAGGATGATGTCCATCCATTGTGAATGTATGGTCATGTTTAAATTAATTTATTCAATTAAACGCAGGAGTACTTTTTCGATGTTAAGCCTTATAAATAGAAGTGTTTAATCATCGCACGAAACACTTTTTTTTCTTCTATCTTTTTCAATAAACACAAGTTTGTTGATTCAATCGCCTATGGCAACGAAACCACATGATATAGCTGAAACTTTAACTACCATCTAAGAGACGACGGTTACTAAATGTATACTTTTTTCGGCACTACAAGTGTAATTTCTTGGATTTTCTAAGGACTTATTGAACATCCCTCATATTCCAGGTGTTCACTATCAACAAATATTGAAAAATAATGTGCACCTATTAGGTTCAGATAGAGTACAGGGTATGCATCATGTTGTAATATATTCATCATTATTGATGCCATCATTTTGCTGATTGCTGAGATGGTGGCAAGCCCATCAATGAATCTGACTGGTTCAAGTGCCTAAACCACAGAAATTAGCTGACGTGACTATGTGATAAGCAAATGAGGCAGCATGGGATGTGAACCATTTGGTTAGCACGCACCAAATCAAACTTATTCTTTAATTGTGTATGGCTGTTTGTTTCTATAGTTATTCTAATGAGTGCTTATGTATACTAAATGTTCATGCAATGACCTTCACTTATTATTTACCTATTTTAACTTTTCCTACACCAAATTAGGGATTTGTTCAGTAGTCGAATAATACTGACTTCAGTTAAAAAGTACATACAATTCAACAGTATTGTAAGTGCTTCTGTAAGTAACAGACGAGTCTTCATTCAATAAATTCAAAGTAATATTTCTCTTCTTTTTTTTTAGTTGTTATTGTTATTATTTACTGGAGTAGGTCTTTGGATTGTGATATCAGCATCACTTTTGTTTCCCCTCCTACCCCTCTCTTATGTTTTCAACTATGAACAGGGAAACATGGCCATGCTTCAATAAACTCAAACTCTCTCTTACTCCCATTATTTTTTTTTTTTTTTTTTTCACTGTTTTCTGATGGTTCACTCCTTTTATTCTGTCACACACACACACACACATTTACTCGTGACCCTCTGCATGGCAGAGTGCCAAAGATATATGCTCCAATGACCACAGCTACGAGACTTGGTGTATTATACACTAGTCGCTGAAAGTTAACATGGCTAGTCTTAAATAATTTATTCTTTGCATATGGTCGCACTGTGTATTTTTACTTTATTAAGAAAGCATAAAACACATGACAGTTACATGATGAAATATGTGTACAATCTGTGAAGTTAAAAAGATGGGGTCCATATTTTGATGGAGCATGGAGGAACCGATGAATGGAGCACAAAACTGGTTAGAGAAAAATGGCTGAGAAATAACAGAAGCATAATGACTAAGAGAACATTTAGTGAACATTAGCAGTTAAGGTTAGAGGAATTACTTTGGAATGTTTGGAAATGGTCAGCACATATGAGTTAGAAGTTTGTTTATATAAATAACTTTAAGCAATCTGAATATAAGATTAGCAAATCTTTGTATCACAATTTGTGGGACAAGTGACCAGGGTGATAGCACGTATAGTAGGCACAATTGACAACATACAATGACACAATGAAGTTCCAGAAAGTACATACTATCTCAAAAGTAAATCTCATATCTTCTTGTATTACTCATCAGCAATCAAAATATCCATTGTTTACATTTTTTCTGCTTTAAATGTTAAAAATTTGTTATATAATTAGCAAACAGTGAAAGTTGATTAGGAATTACAAAATCATTCTGTCAAATCATTTTACAAAATCATTTTGTCCTAAATTTCAACAGTATACAAGCAACATTAGCTCATTTTCCCCACCCACTTGTATGTGGAAATAGGCAAAATTTTTGTATTCCCAAGATTATAAGATTCCTTCACTGTCATTACTAGGAAAATGCTATTGAGTTGCACATATTTTGTTTTCGTAAGCATTAAAGAAACAAACTCTATAGTTTCCCATAAAAGCTAATAATTTTCAAAACACTTTCCTTTTCTGAAATACTGTCCTGGTGCCTTACAAACTGATATTTGAAAAAAAAAAAAATTACATCTATATTTTTTCTCATCTCAGCTCCAAAAATAACAAGAAGAATTGGAAAACATAAATTACTATCAATTTATTCCTGATATTTTATTTTCAAGCAGAGAATTTAAGTTTCTCAAAACACAGGATCAAAAGATTTTTAGACATTGTACCTCTCCTCTGATTTAAGATGCCAGATAGGTTAGCTTACCATTACAATATGTGAAATAAAATAGTTAAGATAACACAACACACATTGCAGATTTTTGTTTCCTAGCTTTGGCGAGAAAGTCATGTTTTATCATGAATTATCTACAGTATATAACTAAGATCTGCTAAAGAATAAAACTGACATTTTCTTACACATTTAAATATACTAAAAATTTAGAAGTAAATGCAATACTTTCAAAGAAACAACAAAACACTTATGTTTCAACTATACATTTCAATGATCAGATAGTAAGCTTTAACAGTTTATTCTCAGCAATTCAAGTACCACACCAACTGCTTCAATTTTTGATCCTCTTATGATTTAAAGTATCACAAAGGTATACGCAGCAAAAAGTACCTGGTTCAATGCTTGTTTTGTTGGAAAAGTGACAACAGGGCACTGTCCATGCAGCTCTTTTTTTGGTAGTCGTTCCATACACATTCGCATGCTTGGTTCAGAGCCTAATGTGATAACACAGAATCCTTTAGACTGACCATTAGCTCTATTTTCAAAGAATTTCACTTCTACAAAATCTGTGACACCGATGCCAAGTACAGCATCAGTTATATCTTGATCAGTGGTCCACTGAAAAGATAAACAAAAATAAAATAATAATCCATGCATGGAAAACATTTAGTGGCATGTGCAACAGCAAAATGCATTTGTCAATACAGCACTTTAAAGCTATTTTGAAAAGTCACAACATATATTCAAACAATAAATTAATACACATTTTCACATACATTTTTAATGCTAAATGTAAAGATTTTGAGGCTCCCAGAGGACTTTACCTGGGTTTTACAAGGGCTAAATTAAAAATATTCAGAACATAACAGTCAAAATAAGTCTTAATGCAAACTTTCCAAATGAAAACCACCATTTCTCCACTTGCAACTATTATAGGTAGAGGAAGTGCTGTATTTTCTCCAAAATTCTAATTGTGAGATTTCACTGGATGTTCAATAAACCCAGAAGAAATACTTCTAGAAAAAGGTGTATGTGGACAGGGAGTTTGAAACAGATAAAGAGAACCCCATTATGTATCCAATTTCCTAGTTCGTTAAGCAGCTCTTAAGGGTGCTTCTTCACAGAGGTTTCCACGAAATCTAGCCCCATCCTTTTCATTTTCTCAAAAATAGCCGTAAAAAGTTTTTACAAATATTGGGTGTGATGTCTTGAAAACTAAAAGGTTTTGACCTGTCTGAAAATAGCCAAGAAAGACCTCTTCAGTTTCATTTCATCTCCTGCAATTAAAAAAAATCATGTGATGGTCATTTCCGAAATAATGACTGTATGCTTCATGCTGTTCCAGGTTGAAGTTTGCTTGAAAATGCATTTTCCTTTTACTCTGGTATAAGAACATTACTAACAGAAATCTGCTTGAGATATAACTAGATGAGTGTTGCTTCACCATGAGTTATTTAAAACGGATAGGTAAGTGAACTTTCGGATGAAGTTATTCATCAGATTTTTTTACCTTCTCCACTACTTACCTGAAGATTTACGTTCTACAAAATATTGCAAATACAAGTTTCGAGACTCCCTGAATAATTTAAAAAGATGAAGATATCTAACACAATTGAGCAGCGTTTTTTCAAAATTTGATAGATGCAAAATTTTACGAAATTGAGTTATATATGGTATTGGCATAATTTTCACCTTCTGCACTGTTCTGTGAAATCAGATTTTGCAAAATTTAATTCCTGTCCTGTGTAGAAGCTACGGAATATTAGCAGTTTTTTCAAAACTCGATAGGTGCACTTGCTCAGTTAAAGCAAAGGTCGATAGATGGAATTTTATGATTTTATAATCCAAAGTGTAGCAACCTGAATTCTATAAAACGCATGTTGGCACTGACTGCCATCTCACTGTTACGATTCTTGGAATTCTCAATCATTTCTGCAAGCTTTGTACACTGCTGCTTCGTTGGAAATAACTGCAAACTCAGGTTGTGTGCTTGAATTTCACATTAATTTCTGCAAGCTTTTTGTTCCCGCCTTTAACTGCAGTGGTCATATCGGCGACCTTGCCTGTTGGCAATGGTGTTACTCGTTTAACAGTGGGTTTTTTGGTCTTTGGGGGTTTTTATATGTTGAATTCACACACATTCACACTTTCATTTATACTTCCAGACTCAGGGAAGGATGAAGAATAATCTTGGCTGGAGAAAAATTCCTACTCCCCTGCCGGGAATCGAACCCGGGACCCCTTGCACAGCAGGCAGGTGCTTCTACAAGCTTTGTTATACTTACATGGCATTTTTATTCTTAGTTGAGACACTCCACTGTACTATGCACAATGGACAGGAGCAGCTCAGATTGTGAAACTGTACCAGTCGTAGAATGCACTGAAGGTAGGAATTGCAAAAACAAGGAAAGGAAATCAAAATGCAAGTCAAGGAAAGCTCATACTCCAGCAATTACATGTTCACATGGTCTTGAGTGCACTCCACGAAATCCTAAAACTAAAGCTTTCAAGGAATCACAGGGGTGTCAAAAGTTAGATTATCTCTCCTGGCTAGAAAATTTCACTTATCTGGGAATGCACCAAAGGAACCAGAGGAGGTGACAGAACAGGAATAATATAGAAACTGATAATCCGGGCTTGTGGGCCGTGGTCTGGAAGGAGTTTCCTGACTAGACCACGGCCCACAAGCCCGGATAATCAGTTTCTATATTATGACACCGGCCGTGAAAGTTTACGCAGTTAGAACAGGAATATTACAGAAGGGCATTACTGCTGCTATAAAGCAAGACATTAAGAAGTACAGATCTTGAGAAATCCAGTATGGAAGACCAAAATCAAGGAGAGGATATTTACCTTCAGAACTTAATATCAGAAAAATGTGGACCAACTTCTGCAACGAAAGAAGATTAAGAAATCTACTGGTCTGCTCATTGTCAAAATATAAAAACACATTTTACAGCTTTCTCAATTTTAATTCCGTACACCACACAATGACACATGCTCAACCTGCAAAATGGGACTGATGAAGATTAAGACAGAGGCAGATGTGGAAAAGAGAAACAAACTAAGAACCATGTACCTACGGACTGAACAAATATTAATAAAGGTGAAAGCTAACTTATTCATATTGTTTGAAATTTCTTTGTGAGTATTCAATATGTTTGTTATATAAATATATTGCTATTGTGAATGTAGCAGTACTTAGTTTCCAAGTTTATACCGAATAAAATAATCCTTATAAACATTAATATGTTGGTTGTATAGTGCATTATGTATTATAAATATGTGAAAATAAATAAAAATATAATAAATGCATAAATAAAAAGCAACAAAAACAATAAATGACAAAAATAACGAAATTTCATGTCTTAATTTCTCACTCACACAGAAAAGTTAATCAGCATGTATCGACTTTTGAAAAAACTCCGCATTTCAAACCCCAAATTTGCACCTGTTAAACTATGTTATTTGTTTCTTTTCACATTCAGTGAGACAGTGTCAGGAAGGAGAATTAAATGATTAATATAGTTGCTGTACTAATCAATTAGTATTGCCAATAAATAGAAAAAACCGTTTTTCTCAGAAACGCATTTTGTGCATCTATCGAGCTTTGAAAAAACGCTCAATTCCCCCAACTCAAATACGGTAGAACCACAGTTAACCGACACCTGACTAACCAAGGTCCCAAAGTGTGCCACGCAAACTATGGAGTGTAAAAATAGAAATGACACACAGAGGAATGTTGGGGCACAAGGGTGGCAGATGAAACAGTCACTGAAAATGATGTAGCTGAGCGGACCAACACAGATGAAGAATTGGAAGTGACTGATGAGATGACAGAGGCAGTGAATGTAGTGGCTGAAGAATGTGACAATGTACACATTGAAATGGATAATCAGCCACAGTGAAGGATGCAAAGCAATAGAAAGGACCATTGGTTACCTAGAGAAACAGAGACAACTACAAGAGACCTACTGCTATGATGACTGCATGAAACAATGGTAAAGAAGTGAGCGAGTTCTGTTAAAAAGAAAATACTTAGGACTTTTTGAAGAAATATTTTTTACTGGAACATGTGCATACTGTAAGTATGTACTGTATTGAAAGTAACAAAAGTGGTACCTTATATGTAAAAAGCTATGCCTTCAAAAGCATAACAAATGTATGGAGGGGATGTCACATTTATGTATGTCTTTTGATATTAAATAATGAGTTAATTTTGATTTACGGTTTTGAGTGTATATCCAATTTAAAATACTATACTGTACATTTACAAATGTTGTAGCCTTTACAATGGGGACACATGAGCGTAATCTTTGCACCCGCTTGCATGTGGGTAATACTTGTGTATGTTTGAGATCTAAACACACAAGGCTGAGACATGTCGTCCTTTCAGTTCTCGAAGATGGAAGCTGATGAAATTATTGCTGTAGTAGGTCTTGGCTATCTAGTATTAAAGAGAAGGAAAAACAGGGTGGGTACACCCAATTAACAGAGGCATTTGCATGGCAATTTTTATACACTGCATCCTTGACTCCATTAGGATAGTGACACATTTAATTACTTTTGAATGCCAGCATCTTCATTTGACTATTATCTTTCAAATATAAAGGGATACTAGTCCTTATATACATCACAAGCAGCATCCCATAAAATAGGACGAATTTCAACCTCACTTAATTGCTCTGTATTCATCTTTGCAATTGCAGAGACACTTGGAGAAGCAGAATTCAAACTAGAGCTGAATGTGAAGTGTTCCACCCCTACTCTTGTTGATGCTAGTGAGTTCAGTGCACATGCAGTTTCTAGATTATGTGCATTCTAGCATTTCAATTCTGCTCCCCGACATGGCATGCGTTTATGCTCACTTTGCTTTCATAACCTTGATTATGCACTGGGCATATGTGCTGTTCGATTTGTTGCCTAGTGAAGCTAAGCTGTGTGCATATTACATGCCTAAAACGTACGACAAATAAATGCTCGTGTGTCCCCAGGGTTAGAGTACAGTATAAATGGATTTTTACTTTAGCGGAGTTAAACTTTTGGCCCCTTTACTTGCATAATTTTGAACTTCAATGTGCAACATTTCAAAGCACTGGCAAGGGCTTGGACATAGACAATAGACATCTTTAGTCACAGTAAAGTAATTTTCATAAATCTGAGCCATTTGAAGATGCAATTTTTATTTTAGGCAGGTACACAACAACCCAATAACAATAATCCGAATGGGAACATGTATTATCATATCAATAGCGAAGTGGAGGTAGATATTTAAGACACAAGTCTTTGTTTCCTTGGAAAAATGTTGTGATAGGGTTAATATTCGAGCTGTGTGATGGCCATATTGTACCTCCCTGAAAATGCTCTGGGTATCGATGGGACATCCACTGAAATGTTCGTTTAGGAGATCCAAAACGTTTGCTGTACGAGGACGAGCTTCATCTTGCATGCACCATTGCATCTTCATTGGTAACCCTGTTGCATAAAGTTGTGGAAGAAAATTATTCTGCAACATGTCCATATAACGCACACTGTTAACTGTGTCAATGAAAAAGATTGGACCAATAATTCCATGGCAGGGAGCTCACCTTGTACGAAAATGAACATTGAAGTGTCGCTAAGTCTCCGCTACACTCTGTTTCTGCGTAAAACTAGTCTTCAATTTCTGTTCTAGCGTCAACCGGCCTTTGCCCGTCATATTACTCAACTGAAACGGTGACGACACGCATGCATGATAATGACAACTGTTGCCTTCTGTTGAACCATTCGAGAACTATGGTTACTCGTCACAAAATTCCGAAGTTACAAACCTCCAAATAAAATATTTATTAGATGTCAGTGTATGACATTTCATATGCCACCCTGTTAATCTAATTGGTTTGTTTGGTTTCACGCCATGCCCGGGAATGAGAAATAGAAAGTTAAAACTTGGCCGAGTCTTCTTTCCCATTCCTGGAAAGCTTCACATCAGCTATGGACACTCATATGAATGCAAATCTTTCAACTTTCTCGTTCTGGTTATCATTACTGTTGGTTTTGAACAAGCCTTAACGGACAATGTATAAAATTCTTTTGCACAATTTCATCCACAATGCAGTTATTTCCTTCTGGTAAGCTGCTATATACATTTAAAATGATCTGTTAACACTTTGCATTCAACTTAGCACCTTTTCTATGTGATTTAAAATACAGATGGGGAGAACTCTTTGCACTACACATTGTTCTGACCATTTTTATTTTGCACAAAGTTTGATAACCTAAGAAATTACAAATGCTTTCGCACAACTGCAGCATAACATACTGAAATTAAAGTAGTGTAGATGTAACTTGTTCCTCTTCATACTAATGTTTTCATCGTAGATTGCTGTTAGTGATGTTAAATTACGTGTTCGTATGATTTTGTTACTTCCATTCTTTGTGTTGTCTTTGTAAATGGTTGATGTTGGTATCAATGCAATACTTCCAATATAAAACCAAAAGTTACATTAAAATTACTTTAACTTAATGTAAGCTTGTATAACATAACCACAACTATGTAATGCTAGGCAGCAAAAACCATATAGGCCTATTTTTGAAGTGTAATAAAAGTTTTAGGAGGGACTATTTTTGGTTTCAGCACAATCTATTATGTGTAGGGGAGAAAAGAAATCAAAGGGGCTGCTTTGTTCTTGATCTGAAGACCAGTAGAGAAGATTAAACGTTTGTAAGAATAGTTTGTACAAGAGTGAGTAGAGCAAATCATGTGAGTGCAACATATCAGATTTTCTTTTGTTATGGTATTACAATTACACAATCCAAAAGTGAAAAAACTTTCGAAAATGTACGCATTCTTGATGTATTTCGACCTCCTGCATTAAAAGATATCACCCACAGTTTTTGCACAAATCACATATTTTGCAATATCACACACAAAAATACACAGACACACACGCGCACGCACACACACACGAATCATGCAGAAGTAGAATACACGCTTAAAACATTAAAATGTACACACAGTGAACAGATGAATACAGAATATGTGGTACTAAACATGCACTAACATCCTTCATTCCATGCTTTCTCACTTGTAATGGCATGGTCCCTAATTTTCCTCTTATGGGAAATATCTGTGGTCACGGTGAAGCGTCCAGCAGTAGTCACAATCATCCGAACATCCCCTGCTCCCTGGTATTGTCCTTGATATACTCTGGGCTATGAGTGCCATGAAGTTTCTTACCACAGAATTTAAGGCAGTCCAGGCTTCTCACTCCACCACGTTCATTGAATGAAGGAAATCTTCATCTAGCATTTCCAAATATCAGTGCCAGGGAACACACCCTTTTTCAACTTAGCATCTGACAGGATGGGGAACTTCTAACCTAGATATTCAAAACATTTACCACACTTTGCCTTGACAAACTGCTTCATTATGCCCAGTTTAATGTGCAGAAGTGGCAAATGTATTGTCTCTTTTCACTAGAGGGTCACACTAGGTATTTTGCCCTCCCCCCCCAAACCAAGTCCAACCTTTAGGATCACCGCTTTTTCCCAATGTTGTCACGAGCTCAACAGAAACAGGGGAATTTGGTATATCCTGATTGTTGTCCTAGAATCATACCCAAGACTTTCAAATCATCACACAGCATCCAATTGTGATCCCCATAATGAATATGCAATTTGTGCAAAAGCTGTGGGTGATACATGTTCCAATATTTTCGAATTCAGGAGGTCAAATTACACAAAGAAAGCCTACATTTTTGAAAAATATTTTTGGGACCTGGCAATTTTCTGTATCGTGTTACTGATTTAAGTTATATATAGTACAATTATAGTACATTTCTTACTTTATTAATGAGCCAAATCCATTTCTTCTTGACTCTAAATTGATATTCCCCTAAATTATTAACCCAAGATAGTTGACGAAAAACGTTTGATTGCCTTTTTTTCTGCCATCAGTCATTTGTTTCAGATTAATTCTTTCTTCCAAATGACTGTATGCATGCATTCAAACAAAAAATGGTTTGCACCCTTTTCCCCAAATAAAGAGCAAGTAGCTTCTTTAAACCATCACCTATAACCTTTTAGTTTCCATATCCCCAATCAGAACCATGCTTCCTCCAAGATTTTTGCTACTCTTATCTATGTACAGCTGCTTTCCATCATTCCTACTAAAATTCTATAGAATTTGAGAGAACTTCTCTTTTTCATAATTGCACATTAGCACTGTCTATCAGTATTTTCTACCTAACATCTATTTCCCAAAATCCTGTAACTATTTATTCCTTTACCGACAGTATATAGCCCATACTGTTTACTACTAGTTGTTGCCTTATTTCGTCTACCAAATTCTTTCAACTGTACACCAATGGAAATGCAGCTAATGTCTTTGTAACAATCTGAACGGTAACTTATTAAGCGGAACTACAGTGCCAACAACTTCAATTCTTTTAAAAAGTTTTACCGTTTATAATACTTCTAATGACTTAAGGTGTTACAGAACAAAGTAACAAAAATGCAACACTTGAAGGCTGTAGTTGACTTTGAGATGGAACGTTGTAGGTTTGTGGGTGTTTGAGGAAGTGATACTGGGACTGGATGACCTCGGGAGCCACAATGCGATGGTTGACAGAAGGGTCTTGCGACTCGACTGAGATGAGGTGATACTTAGGAGCCCAAACAAGCAGCTAGGGATATGCACTGACCCTGATGGAGAATTTGGTAGTGCCTGTGAGAAGTGAGGTGGATGTTCAAATGTACCTGCAGGGGAAGCCGTCAAGGAATAGGGTGCTGGACCGGAAGATGCCCTCGGATGGATTATGGTTGCCAGGGCATTGTTGCCTTGCCGGAAGAAAGTGCCTGTGAGGCTGCTGTATCCTTCAGTCAGTGATCAGGGTACATGCAGGGATGGAGCTGGGGAATTGCGAGCCAGCTGTATGACATTGTGGCATGGACTTGTGGAGCCAGCCACATTGTGGGACCAGGAGTCTTGGCTGAAAGACTCGGTGAAGAGGGCGGCCGACCATCTGACCAGAGAGCAACTGGAGAGAGTCCGACATCTACTTGAACGTTATCGGTCAGTCTTCAGCCAAGGGAACAATTACGGTCACACCAATCAAGTGCTCCACCATATTGACACTGGATGGAGATGCCTGCCCTATCTAGCAACCACCAAGATGTGTTGCTCTGGCAAAGCAGGCAGAGGTATGGGACATGTTGCAGGACACAAGATATAGGGGGATCATCAAAGAATCTGACAGACCTTAGTGTTCCCCTGTAGTCCTGGAGAAGAATGGCAAGCTTTGTTTCTGCATGGATTACTGGAAACCGAATGCTATCACCTAAAAGGACTGCTTTCTGTTGCACCGGATTGACAACATTATGGATACTCTTGCTGGTGCCCAGTGGTTCTCAACGTTGGACTTGAAATTGCAGTACCGACAGGTGGCTCTAGACCCCAGGAGCAAGGAGAAGACTGCATTTTTGACAGGCCAAGGGCTCAGGCAATTCAGTTTTGCTTTTTGGCCTATGTAATGCGCCAACCACCTTGTACCCAAATGCACGGTCGACAAGCTGCGACAAAGGTACTACTGGTTGAGGTACGGGTGGATTCCGAGAGGTGCCACTGCCAATGTCATGTGTGTGCGGCAAGTCGCGGCCTGCAGACTAGGAGCAGAGGTCATGTGGGAGCACCATTCAAGCACATCGTCACTGATGCAGCTGGACCATTCCCTGTCTCTGACAGGGGATGAAATTAGCCACACTAACCCAACACAAATTTATTAATTATTCCATTAGAAGTAACCAGAATTTCTCATACTGTGATCATGAATGGCATATTAAGATATGGTGCAGCTATATGGGCCCAAAGAGCTAGAGTGCTGAAAAATATTAAGATTCTATGTAGGACTCGGAGACAAGTGTATGCAAGTTGTATGGGTTTAGTAAGTACGACATCAACCATGGCTATTCTGGTGGCTTTAGTTATATGGCCTACAGACTTGAACATTAGAGTACAAGGTGCAATGCATGGGTGAAGGAACAAGCATATTAAGAATAGGAGACATATTAGGCAGGTTATGTACCTCGAAGCATGAAATGAAGGACGTTCTGATAAATGAATGGCAAACAGAAAGGAACATGCAATTTTTTTTTTTTTTTTTTTTTTTTACCTTAGACTGCTGCAACCACGAAAATTCTAAAATTCAAACAATATTCGGTATAATGATTCTTATATAATAGAGTATGCAAATATATCGTAAAAATAATATTAATAAAGCGCAAAATAAGCGTGTCACACCATAAAGAAAACATACAGATTATTTAACCTATTGATAAGATTAAACAAATTGGAGAAAATATTACATATGTCAAGTTTCAGAAGTGTTTGATTTGACGTGAAATGACCTATTTCAGTGTTTATGCTAACAGTTTGACTTTGACGGAAGTGCAACATATAAGACGCAATCAGCTGCACGCAGTGTGTATACCTTTTGGCCGTGAAAGCTGCGTTACCCAGTCTGCACAGCTTGGTATGTTATTTAATTTCTCTGCATGTATTTAGAATCCCATTTTGAACTTTTTCTAGGATTACATGGCATCATCAAGCTACATTTTACAAATTTTCCCGGAAATTTTTAGTTAAGAGTAAGCATTGTTAATGATGTTTGTAATGTTAATGGCCTTGTAAAAATAGGAAATATCACACTAATTGTTTTTTGTTTAACGTATAAATAAAGTACACATTTCAGGGATCAAAATGAGCTACAGATCATATTTATCTGAAAAATAATACCAGAGATATTTATGTTTATGTAGAACGCTGTGCGCAAAATATCCGAAAATTTAATGCTTTATATTTACCAAAATAATTAATTTACAAACAAAAAAATAGGGGTATCATGTTTTCATTCACAGAGCATGTAAATTTAATATTAATAAAATTGGAGACATGAAGATCAAATTTTGTGCAATTTGACATGGAATGACTCACATGGCAACATTGTGTCTGCTTGGAAATAAGCGACATGACAACCTTGCTGGGTGCAAAGGTAATCTACAACTGCATTCTGTTCTGTTTAATGTGTCATGAATTACCTTATTCACCGGCATCCATATCTGGTAATTTACACTATTACATGCTTATATATTTTATTATGGTAATAGTCCATGAAATTCATTGAGATGCTTTTGAATGTGAATGTTTAAAGAGAAATATTAATTTCAGGAGGAATGTTTGACACTTGAGGTAGGCGTGTTCCTGGCTTCATTTTCAGCAATTAATATCTTAGGACGCATTCAGTTGTAAAATTTCAATCATACTGAAGCATTCATAAAACAACGGGAAAAGTTTCAACGGTCATGGAATAAAAGCTTTATCAGAAATAGATTCCATTAGTTTGTATACTTTTATATTGCAGACGGGTTATATAAATAATAATGTTCCCATTAAGAAAGAAAAAGGGAAATAAAAAGAAGTGTGTTAAATGGGATTCAAACCCATGTCAGCCCACAATGTACATTTGAAAGAAAATGCTTTAGCCAGCGAATACAGGGATTTGGTCTGTCTGAATAAACTCACTTACTATAAGTCTAGCAACAAAACTGAATCATTTTAGTTATAGTCCACAACTTAATAGAAACACCATAAGAACATATGTTCTGCAGGTGCACTGAAGTTGAATCTGCAATGTTTGCCCGTTAATGTAGAAGGATTGCTGAAATATTGCTTTTCAAAACGAGGTGATGTGAGTTGCGAGGTGACATGGCTGCCATGTCCTCCAAACAGCAAGGGAAGCATATGACTAATTTAATTCTCATACCACCTATGCAAGCACGCCTGAGAATTAGGTGACCCTTCGTGCACATCTCACTGAAGATGGGTATTTACTTTTGTGAAAGATTGTACAGGACACCTTAGACAAGGTTGTCAATGAAGTCCTACATTATTTAATTTATGTATTGATGTTTTGGAAGTAGTGAGTGAAATAAACAGGCATATGCCAACAATGACTGAGATTCCACATTTATTATGAAGGTTGTCCAGAAAGTAAAGAGCATTGTGTTATAAGTAAATAACGGAAGATACCAACACAAAACTATATTTACAAAGATACAGTACCTTAATCTATTTCTCAACATAATTCCCATTCGCATCAAGACATTCTAATGTGGTACCAGTTTTTCAATGTTGGAAGTTATACTTTCCTACCTCTGTAGACCTGAACCAACATGTCAGTCACTTCAAGGTCATCGGATGGAAACACTTCTCCCAAACAGTCCTATAGGTTTGGAAACAAGTGAAAAGTTGCACGGAGATTGTCCAAAAATTTCCCACTTTATTACTATATTTAAGAAGAGTGGTAGATTGGGAAGGCATGAAAAATGGTGTTGGGAAGCTACAGAAACTGTAGTGGTTAATAAATGACATTTGGTCATCTGACTCGGCAGTAATGTGGAATGGAGTGAATAGAAGAAAATATGAGGTGCATCCAGAAAGTAAGTCCCGATCGCGTCCAGAGATGGCACCACCAGTCGGATAGGAATGAGTGTGCACAGGAGAAGGGAGGAAGTATATGGTAACATTGCAGTAAAGTTTCAGTTTTGTGACGGCAGTAGTTACTGCTCTGTGTTAGGAGAAAATGGCTGCTCCGATATTGTCTCCTGCCAAATGCGAAGTTCGTGCAGTCATCTGATTTTTGCATGCTCAAAAGCAATCTTCAGCAGAGATCCATCGCCAATTGTGTCACATGTATGGACAAGACATCGGTGACAGTAAGGTAAAACAATGGTGCAGGCAATTCACGGAAGGAAGAACCAATATTCACGACGAAGACCGTAATGGCTGACCGTCCCTAGTGACGCCAGAAGTGTTGGAAAGTGTGCGGCAAGCAATTGTGCAGAACTGGTGCTTCAGAATTTCAGAACTCTGTCAGATTCCCCAGATGTCTCGCTCACTTTTGCACAAAATTGTCTCCCGGTGGCTTGGTTTTCACAAAGTGTGTGCAAGATGGGTGCCTAGACAACTGACAGATGAACACCAAACGTCTGGCCGCAGCATTGACATTCCTACAGTGATATGCAACGGAAGGTGACCAGTTTCTCGGCAATATTGTCACTGGGGATGAAAAATGTTGCAAATGCCACACCAGAGACAAAACAACAATCAATGCATTGGCTGCATAGTGGTTCACCTGCGAAGACCAAATTCAAGATCACAATCTGTCAAAAAATCATGGGCACTGTCTTCTGGGATCGACGTGGTGTCCTCTTGTGTGGCTTTTTACAGTGAGGGAAGACCCTAAATGATGACCAATTTTGCCAGACATGGCACAAACTCAGGCGGCAATCCAGAACAAGAGATGTGGAGTGTTGACAAGAGGCATTACGCTTGTGCATGACAATGCAAGACCCCATACAGCCAACGCCACATGAAATGTGTTGAATAAGTTTGGATGGGAGGTCTTCGAACATCCACCCTACAGCCCTGACCTCGCTCCAAGTAACTTTCATGTCTTCCGTCTCATGAAGCGTTTTGTGGCAGGATAACGTTTTCACAGGACGCTGAGGTGCAGAATGAAGTGACTTTGTGGCTGCAGACATTGGTGGGAGAATCCTATGACTTGGGCATACAATTAATGGTGCACCGTTGTGATAAATGCCTCAACAATGGTGGTGACTATGTTGAAAAGTAGCCAGTGAGTCTATGTAATTATTCCAATAAATATTTCTTACTTAATGATGTTTTTGTTCTCTTTATCGATCATCGGGACTTACTTTCTGGATGCACCTTGTAGTATTAGCAAAGGGAAATATGGCACTAAAAGTTATTACTGCTTGCAGACATAAGGGCTGTCCTAGAAGTATCCGACCAAACAAAGAAAGCACAAAAATTTTGGGAGAAAACATCTCTATTTCTTTATATGGTGTCCTTTGAGCTCGACACCTTTCCACAGTGATGTCAATAGCTTTGATACCCTGTTTATAGTGAGAACCATTGAGCTCTGCAAAATAGAGATCACTGGAGACTCCATCTCTATCTACCATCAAACCATTTCTTTTAAGTTTGGAAACAGAAAATAATCAGAGGGAGCTAGATCTGGTGAATAGGATACATGGGGAAGCAATTCAAACTTTAACTCAGTGATTTTGGCCATGGCGATAATGGATGTATAAACTGGTGCATTGTCTTAATGAACCATAATGCTATTTCTCGCTAAATCGGACTGCTTTTGATTGATTCGAAACACTGAAGCACTACAAGATGTTCTTATTAATACTCACCATTGATTGCTTTTCCTTTTTGAAGATAATGAAAATTATTCCACTTGCATCCCAAAAAACTGACACCATGACCTTTGCCTGCATGGAGCTGTTTTGCCATCTTTGGAGCTGATTCTCCCCTTTCAATCCGGTTTTGACTGTTCCTTCATCTCAGGTTTGAAGCGGTGGACCCATGCTTCATCCATGCAAAAATACTCAGCTTTGTTGAGGGGAAACACCTCAAACACTTGACTGAAACATCCTCATGACACTGTTTTTGTTCCATTGTGAGCAAACATGGCACACATCTTGTTCACAGCTTTATCATGTCCAAATTTTCAATCAGTATGCAATTTACAGCACCTTTTGAAATGCCTGCAATGTCTGCTAGCTCGCACACTTTCAGTCAACAGCCATCCAGTATCATTATGCGGAGTTTCTTTACAATTTTTGATGTGGTTATCTCATTTGATCGACCACTGCGATGTTCATCTTGGCGGCTCGTACAACCTTACTTAAACTCTGCCACTCAATATTTTACCATTGTAAACGAAAGAGCAGACTTCCCCACAGTAGAATCTAGCTCAGCTTTAACATTAATTGGAGGCAGGGTTGCCAAACCGTACGATAATTATGGGGGTGTAAGATAATTTTGATACTGGTGAAATATCTTTCACTGGTTTGTCAACCAGTTGAAAATTAATTACAAATAGCGACATCACTTTTGCCCTCATGGCCTGCCTACAATTTCATAAGTGTTATGCTGATACATTTATTGTTGTATTTGGTTTATGATGTACAATAATTTTGAATCCAAATCTATAATTTTGAGTGGCCGGTACGATAATTTTACTTTTAAACATTGGCAACCCTGGTTGGAGAAGATGTAGGTTTCAGGATTCTCAACTACTTGGTCATTAGCACCCTTAAAAACAGTTCATGGCAAAAGCAAGATATAAATTTGAATATAAAATAAAAAGTACTATTAGAAAGGAAAATATGTGTACATAAATATAAAAAACAGAGGCAAAGGCCAGAACCAAAAGATTATAAAAGGTTGAAATAGTAAAAACTTTTGATACCTAAACTCTTAAATCCTCAAGTTCAAATTTATTTCTGCTAAAAACTTCCAAACCCTTTCGACAGCCTATCATCTGCCAGTATCTCTGCAAGACTGACAGGCATTGCAGAGTTTCCAAGGTGCGCTAGGGAAACACATGCTAGCAGCATGTGATGCGACAGACAAAAGGTTGTTGCAGAGCGGACAAAGGTTCCATTTAAAAAGGTAACCACATGTGAAATTGCAGTGGCCAATTCGCAACCAAGCCAAAATCATCTCTTTGCGATGAGATCTGTTAGAGGAAGTTATCCAGTTTATTGGAAGTGCTTTCACTTCTCTAAAATATTAGTTGGGCTAAAACCTTTCAGATGAAAGTATTCTAAGATATAACATGACCAGTTTTATCCAGGTTTATAAATTTGCTATTGATGGCTGCCAAACAAATACTAAACAATGTGGCATTGTTAAACTTCAAACTAAGTTTATTAGGGCGGTACTTTCTACCATAGTCATTTGTTGAAAACAACCACTATCTATACACCAGATCAAGTACTTCTGGGACAGCCCTCGTAAATTAATGGGAATGCACATAAAGTGGAGAGAATAAATACAGCAGTAGTTGAAGCCAAAACAATGTATGGGGTGGAAATATGGGGAATAGGGGAGGGATAGAGAAACGTGAATGTAATTCATAGGAATTTTTGAAAATAAGTTATGAGCCTACCTAAAAATTTGCAGAACGGGGTAGAACTATTGTCCATTCCAAACCAGAGTACCTCTCACTGTAAACAAACTGTATTATCTATACGAAAGTAGATTGTAATCTCTGCCCCTAAATAGGTGTTGCCCTCGCACGTGCTTGCTACACTTACAGCTGAGCACTGTTTCATCTACAAAAAGGCACCATGTCTGAAAATGCAAACTCACGTAACAATTGATGTTGTAAACATACGGAAATGAACATTTTACTTATGTTAATCGCAATCTTCATGCAAAGGTACAACACCGAAATCCAAATTCACCAAAGACAACTCAGCTGCCATATTGGAGTCTGTTTATATTCCCTGTGCACTTTGGTTAAATTTTTCACTGAAATCCCTGTAAACCTGGATGTTATTTTTGTAATATGCACTACTGCAAACAACAAGTATTTTTCTAATAGTGAGTTGAAAACAGAAGTATTATTTGTTTTTTGCCATTTTTTAAATGGTTTCTCACTTTTGTGCTTGAACAGCTAGTATTCATTCTATACGCAACTTCCTCTGCTATTAGAACTCGAACACTAATTGACTAAGGCCCACTATTATAAACATAGTTTGGCTAACCAAACGAAAAGTTTGAGTGCAGGTGCCATTTTATAAACTGCCGATTAGTTAAACCACAGTGCAATGGTGTTGGTATACCTGAACAGAGAAAAAAAGACGATTGTTAATCTCATTCTTCTTCTTACATCACAGCTAAATTATGTTGGTACATCTGCCAGCTTAGAAAAAAAGTTAAAATATTCTGAAATAATAGTCATTCAAAATGAAAATTAAGCATAATGTTAAATTAATGTGATAGGCAACCATTCGCAATGAAAAATAGAAGCATTTGCAGTAGCAAGTTCGATCACCAATCTTCTTACACTGCAACTAAATGCTATTAGTAGTCCTGCTAGCTTAGAAAAAAGATGTACTGAAACAAGGATATATTGGATGAAAAATAAGCATAACAGTTTAGCGTTAAATTAATGTGCCAGGCTAGTAAAATAAGCTTTGCAATAAAGCTTTTAGCAATTTAGGTAATTCACTATTTTGCTCATACTCAACAAAGCCTGATGCACGTACACGTACTTCACGCTAGTTATTACAATTAATTTGCATATACATATATTCTACAAATTGTTCATCTTAAACTTGTTTTTCTATTTACTTCAGGTTAGTCATGGCCAAAACAGAATATACTCTTGTAGGTATAAAGAGGGCTAGCTGACAGGCAATTTTATTAATCCTCACATATGCTTTTACTGTATGTTTATGTAATGCATGGATTACTTGCATTACATAGTTCTAGCTTTTTATGTTTACACTTGATTTTCAAACATATATTATTTTAATAGTAATTCAATATACAAATATATTATGGTTTTACAATTTATACCTTCTTGTTGATTTCTGTATTCGGTTTCAAATTTAACATGAGGTTAGGATTGTCTCTTTCATGAGTCTGAGTCTCTTTAAAAAGTCATGGTCATTCAAATGAAAAGATAATATTAGACTTAGAATCAAAAAGGACACTGGTGCAGTCACCAAACAACGCACTAGAACCAAATTTATGGAAGTCATCAGCAATACTAATCTGAAAATGATTATGTCCATTTAAGAAAGTACAGCATGTACAGCTGGGACTGCTATCTGACACATACTACTGCAGTGGACAGTACATGAATTCCAGTACAGTTAAACTGCAGATTAGCATTTGTAAAAGGAAATAAAACCTAAAACTATAGTTTAAACCTCCTTTATAATACCAGTTCTGAATCACAAGATCTGACCTGAGCTTAGCATAGTGTGCTAGCATATTATGAACGATTTACTTACAGATTTCCTGTGTTACGCAAAGTGTTTATTTGATGTCAGGTAGCTCCTTGGGGAATTCACTGTCGCATTTCTCATATATACAACACAATGACAGGTAATTCATAAGAATCATACTTCCAGCACTAGCACAATTGCAGACAGCATTAACAAAATCATATTTTATAACATGATTAACAGTATATATCCATTACCTTTAGCAATGAGTTCTTTTGATAACTGCACTAAAATGTGCAGTTCCATACCTTCCCTTCCCCAATATTTCATGTTACAATACATTAAGGGACTGTTTGTACAGGCGTAAAAGTGTGCGCTTAGGTTTGCGACAAGCAGAAGCATGTTCTTTTGTTTACATCATTTGATTTGGAATGGACATAGGAAGAGAATGGAGCAAAGGAAAAATAATGGTAAGAACTCTAAAATATTGATTTAGGTTACAGAATATGGAAGAACAGTGTATTCTGAAATGTTTGATTTCACAAGAGAACATTATCCAATGTATTACTTGGATCAACAGAATTGAAGGAGCCCTGGAGGGAAGTGAAGGAATAACATGGAGAGAAGGGAATTTAAAGAAAGAGGGCTCTGGAATCAAATTAAATTAAGAATCAATAACATCAAAATTCAAAAAGATTTTGGGACTTTTAACAAAAAAAAAATCACCGATCATTAACAAAGAGTTATATCTAGAATGAGGAAAAGTGTATATGGAAAAAGGAGATAAAGCAGCCAGAGAAGAAACTACATCACTTGGAACAGGGGTAGTAAAACTGAAAAGTGTAGGAGGGAGAAGGCATCAATGTCCAATGCATTGAAGGAGGGATAATAAATTGATACAATTTTAGATAATGTGAAGGAACCAGAGAATCAAAAAAGTGTAATAATTTACCTACAGATATAACAAAAAAAATCTACTGAAATCAAAATCAGACGAAGGCATTAAGGGTACACCGAAATGAAAAAGGCGATTTTCTAAAGCACTGAAGTTAGAGACCTAATTTTTTGTACAGGCATTACTATAGCGCGTCTCACCCTTAAAAGACAGTACACGTTAAATGGAGCGCAGTGTTGCAACATGTACTAGTTGCAAATCTTTCTCCGCGAGCGACTCGAGGTGGCCTGAGTCCTGTACTTAGTCCTTCAATTGCTGCTTGACGAGACGGGCACTTTTAACTTTGGTATCCCTCCACGCCTTTGTTACTGTATGACCTAAATTTACAAATGACTCGTCTGTATAAACTATTGATTTCCCCTGGTCCCTAAACCTTTTACGTCTTTTAGATATTTATGTCGCCATCTGATGATATCGATATCGTCTCTTTCTATTAATATGCACTTGTTACCCTTTCTTTCATATTCGAACCCCAAATCAGAGTGGCCCTTGAGAAATTTGGTAGGGTCTCATCACTGTTGAACTGTGACAAAATTATATTCAGCGTGGGTGGAATATTTGCAAACAGTAAAGAATGAACAATTCGCCGCACTCCACCTTGCACTATTCAATCATATTGCGTTAACCTAGCGTTTTGTGTAGTCCCGCCCTTTTTGCTTTCTTTTTCGATGGCGTTCTTAGAGGTCCTTTCATTAGTTCCTTTTTAATCATACACACTACTGCTTCTGAACACCCGATAGCCTTAGCTGTTTCTTTTACCGCCTTACTTATACGCATTTTACTTAAAGAATAATCTAACACATTCATAATTATTTGGCGTTCCTTACTTCTTTATTTACCAACATATCATCCCTTCCTAGCTTCACCCTCCATAACTACAAATATTTACAAAAATATTAAACAAATAACGCAATAACAGCTCACAGTTACACACACGGCTTCTTTCGAACTAATGCTAGTACTGCTCCTTATACTATCTTCTGTGTCAGGCCTGACACTGAATAGATGAATACCTTTTGTTTGCCTTACTGGATAAAAGAAAGAGGTTACTGCCTTTTGGTTTATTTTAAAAACTTTCTCCAACCTTCAACATTTGTTCTCGCTGGTTCCCTGATGTAAACTCAATAACAAAAAAGTTTCACACTGCGTAACTTTTGCAGTGCACATATATAAAAGTTTCCGAAAACATTTAATTTAAAAAATTATAACACTTAACTGGGTAAACATAGAGAATTCAAAGTAGGCAGGTAGTAGCACTATAGTTTACTCTACCTAAGAAAAAAATATAGATGCATTCTAGCAGTTAGTTTGTTAGTGCGTGATGAGTGTAGAAACAGCAAATATCGGACTTCTATTGAAAAAAACGTTTTCTGAAGAAATTTGGACCTATAGAAATGTATAATGACTCTGAAAAGGATATAACCTGATAGAGAAAAAAATTCTGCATAGGATAATGTGTTCAAACCTGAAATTTATAACAAATGAATATACCATGCTATTAGGAATCTGGCAACAGAGCGAGGGTAGAAAAGGACGCGGCTAATGGCAACTTGTATGCGCTAGATAGAGACAGAGATGTCCCATTTAACTCCATACTGTCTTCTAAGAGTGAAACGCTATATAGAAACCAAATTTCATTCTAATATTTAATCACATTCTTGATATATTAATTTATAACAATTTGATTGGGTATAATAATAAATTATAGTTTAAAAAAACTAAAAAGACACGCTTTTATAACAAACCAAACTAAAAAGTGGAAAATCATTTTAAGCATGAAGAGTTTGTTCTATATCGATATAAAGTCAACTAGTTCATTATATTTCAAAATGTAACAAATTAAAATAAAAACTAATTAATATTAACAAAACAATAAATTTTATCGTAAAAAAGTGTGGTGTGTTCAGATATCCAATGCTATAAATAGTTACATTGGTAGCCATTTATAAAAGTAAAGTGAAAAGCACCCCAAGCTTTTTTTACAATAAAATTTATTATTTTAATATAAATAATTTTTATTGTAAATTTGTTTCAACATTTTGAAATATCATGAACTAGTTGACTTTATATCGATATAGAACAAACTCTTCGTGCTTAAAATTATTTTCCACTTTTTAGTTCGGTTTGTTATAAAAGCCTGTCTTTTTAGTTTTTTAAAACTGTAATTTATTTTCCACTTTTCAGTTCGGTTTGCTATAAAAGTGTGTTTTTAGTTTTTTTAAACTATAATTTATTTAGTCTCAAAGTTATTCTCAAGATGCTGGTCAGTACATTAGGACAAATTCAAGGTATTATAGTATTCTCATCGATCCTTGACATGTGTGCAAATTTTCATGTCAATCAGACGAATCTAACTTGGTGAAAAATATGTTGCATTGATAAATTTAACCAAGTACATTTTTTTTTATCCTGATGATCCTGGTCTTGACATTAGGACAGTCATGATATTATTGTATTGTCTTTGGTCCTAGACATATGTGCAAATTTTCAAGTTCAATCAGACGACTCAAGTTTATGAAAATTGTGTTACACTCAGGGTTGCCAACTTTTAAAAGTAATATTATCGTACCGGTCACTAAAAATTATAGATTTGGATTCAAAATTATCGTACATTGTAAACCAAATCCTACAACAATGAGAATATCAGCAAAACACTTGTGAAAATGCAATAGTATTGATATTTATGGTATCCACTTACAAGATTGATGACCTCAACCAGTATTACAACTTTAGCACTTACGTTTCTCGCACTATTCATCTGAAAGTTTATCTTCCTCAACTACTGCAGCATTATACAAATTTCTTGCTGAGATAAACTTTAACATCTCCTCGGTAACTTACTGATTTTCTGACCCACCACATTCTTTCATAAGCTGAGACGACAGAATAAGTCCATTTACTGTATCTAGTGCCAAACTGTTTCTAATTATGGCTTTTATTAAGCCCAGTTTAGAAAAGTCTTCCACAAAAAGCATTTCTGTGGGGCAACAAAATCACTGATAATGCAAACTCTGCCAGTTCCTTGAAATCAGTATTTCCACCTAGGTAACACATGTGTTTAACAGCACTCAAGAAACTGTCGGGTTCAGGCAAGTTCTTCATTTCACACGGAATATCACTTATTCCTAGTTTTCTCCATTAACCATCAATTTTCTTAACAGCGCCTTCTTCATTGAGATTACCAGATCTGGACATATTGGCGATAAGAGGATAAAGAGTAGAAGGATTAGTAGGATATGGAATCGTCTTACAGGGGTGGAGACGGGCCATGAGGGCAAAAGCGGTGTCGCTATTTGTAATTAATTTTATTTCGCTGGTGTAACAAAGTAGCGAAAGTGATATTTCGCCAGTATCGAACTATCAACATTCAAATTATCGTACGGGTTGGTTACCATGAGTACAAACATTAAAATTATCTTATGCCCACATAATTATCGTACGGGTTGGCAATCCTGGTTACACTATAAATTTAGCTAAGCCTCCTTTTTATCCTGATGATCCTGGTCAAGACATTAGGACAAAGTCATGATATTGTCATCGGTCCTTGACAGGTGTGCAAATTTTGAAGTCAACCAGGCGACTTAGGATGGTGAAAATTGTGTTACATTGGTAAAGATAACCAAGCCACTTTTTTATCCTGATGATCCTGGTTAGGACATGAAGACAAGGTTATGGTACTGTGTTGTCATTTGTCCTTGACGCGTGTACAAATTTTCAGGTCAATCAGACGACTATAACCTGATTAAGATTGCGTAGAAAGATCCCGGTACATTGATAAATGTAGCTAATTAATACTTTTATCCTTATCATCATGGCCAGGACCTTAGGATTAGGTTACGATATAGCACTGTCATGAGATGTGTACCAATTTTCAGGTCAATCAGACGACTCTAAATTGTTAAAAATTATGTTATGCTGATAAATTTAGCTAAGTCACTTGTTGATCCTGTAGTTCCTGCTCAGGATATTAGGACAAAGTCATGATATTATTGTATTGTCATCGGTCCTTGACATGCATGAAAATTTTCAGGTCAATCAGATGAATAAAGTTGGTGAAAATTATGTTACATTGTTAAATTTAACCAAAAAAATTGTTTATCCTGATAATGCTGGTCAGGACAGTAGGACAAACAATAGGAAAGAAAGTCAGACACTGTATTACGAATCAGAATACTGTTTTGAACCCATTATTGCGACTGGTGGCCGACGTGCACAAAGAGACGGGTAGTGCAGCGCGGAGATAAAAGGCTTGCCGAAATAAAGATAGATAACTGGAAGGTGCAGCGCGGAGATAAAAAGCTTGCCGAAACAGATAAAGATAGATAACTGGAAGGTTCTAGTGCCATCTTGTTTGTTACAGGAAAATACCGGTAATTTCTCGAACAGTGAGTAGAGCTATAAAAGAAGCCGCGAATCGCCACTGAGGGAGAGTTGAATTGGAACTCATTTGTGTGCATGCAGCTGTTACGTTACATCATCTAGCTGCTAAGGGCTGCAAATTGGACTTTTAATTCTACGAACCCACAAAGTCACAATACACATTGGTGGAGTTCATTCTATAATGACGGTAAACATGCCAAAAGTATCACATCCAGTAACTTTAAAATTAAAAACTTACATTTCTGAATTTAAAGATGATGGTTTATCAACAGACAATAAAATATTATTTTGTAATTTCTGTCAGTGTGCAGTATCTTCTACTCAAAAGTTCCAGGTGCAACAACATATGCAAACTAGTAAACATCAGTCTAACAAACAACAAAACTCCAAGCAGAGACAATTGTTTTTAACAGAACCAACAACATCGAATGCAAGGTCCGAGTTCAACATCAAGCTGTGCCGTGCTCTCGTCTCTGCTGACATTCTCTCGACAAACTGAAAAATGAGATCTTCAGGGAAATCCTTCAGGAATACACTCAACATACAATCCCGGATGAGTCAGGAAGACATATGCTCCAACCATCTACCATGAGACAGTACAGAAGATAAGAGATGAAATTAAAGATGGTCTAATTTGGGTTTCTATCGATGAGACTACTGACAAAGGAGGCTTGTTGGCAATGTAGTTATTGGTTTGTTAAGTGAACAATATTCTCAACAATTCTTTTACATTGTGATGTTCTAGAAAAGTGCAATAACAAAACTGTAGCTAAACTGTTTAACGAAGCTATGGGTATCCTATGGCAACAGGGTATTATGTACGATGTGTTACTCTTTATTAGAGATGCTGCCACTTATATGCTCAAAGCTGGACAAGCATTATCTATAGTTTATCCTAAAATGATTCACTTAACGTGTGTGGCACATGCATTTCATCGCGCCACAGAAGTGATAAGGGGCAATTACCCTAAAGTAGACTTGTTGATTTCATCAGTGAAAAAAGCGTTCCTCAAAGCTCCCAGTAGAGTTAATGCATTGAAAGAAATGTGCCCTGATATTCCATTGCCACCAAAACCAATTTTAACTAGATGGGGTACTTGGCTGGAAGCGGTTGAATATTACGCCTAACATATATACTCTATTAAGAATGTTCCACTTGCATTAGGTTCTGAAAATATAGTCTCAATTGATACTGCAAAAACAGTTGCCTGTAACACAAGTGTGAGGAATGACTTAACTTACATTAAGAACACATTTTCATGTATCATAAAAACACTCAAAAGTCTCCAAAATAGGCACCTTTCACTTCCTGAAAGCTTTGAAATTATAAATAGCACTGTGGAACAATTGAATCGTGGTAGAGGTGAAGTTGCATACGCAGTAAGAGCTAAGGTGCACACTGTACTTTCAAAAAACCCTGGATAAGAAGAGCTACGAAAGGTTGTTGCTGTGATGAGTGGTGATTCAACAGTGAAGGTAAACTTGAACTTATCCCCAGCAGACATTGTGAAATTGAAGAATGCACCAGTTACTTCTGCTGATGTTGAATGCTGTTTCAGTCAGTATAAATCTGTCCTCAGAGACAATAGAAGATTCATTTTTCAGAACTTGAAAGGAATGTTTGTAACCCATTGCTATTATAACAGACAATAGAAATTGTGTTTTGTTTGAAGTTCACATAATAATTTAAAGACAAGGTATGTCCATTATTATATTCTTTGGTTAGTTTTATTAAAATGTATCAATATTTAGCATAGATAGTCATTTGTTTTATAATTATAAGTCCATATTTAATTCCATATTTTGGTAAAAGTAACTGCATATGAGTCATTCTATGTCAAATCGCACAAAATTTGACCTTCATGTCTCAGATTTCATTAATATTAAATGTATGTGTTCTGAGAATGAAAAAATGATACCTCTATTTTTTGTCTTTAAATTATTTTGGTAAATATAAAGCATTACATTTTCGGTATTTCTCGCACACCGTTCTACATAAACATAAATCTCTGGTATTATTTTTCAGATAAATATGACCTGTAGCTTATTTTGAACATTGAAATGTGTACTTTATTTATACGTTAAACAAAAAACAATTAGTTTGATATTTCCTATTTTTACAAGGCCATTAACGTTATAAACATCATTAACAATAATTACTCTAAACAAAAAATTTATGGGAAAATTCTTAAAACGTAGCTTGATGATGCCATGTAACCCTAGAAAAAGTTCAGAATGGAATTCTAAGTACAGGCAGAGAAATTAAATAAGTTACCAAGCCGTGCAGACTGGAGTAATGCTGTTTACACGACTAGAAGGTATACACACCACGTGCAGCTGATTGTGAGTCATGCGTTGTACTTCCGTCAAGGTCAAACTGTTAGCATAAACACTGAAATGGGTCATTTCACGTCAAATAGAACATTTTTGAAACTTGACATACTATTTTCTCCAATTTTTTAAAATCTTATCAATAGATGAGATTAAATAATCCGTATGTTTTCTTTTTGGTGCGACACGCTTATTTTGTGCGTTATTAATATTATTTTTACGGTATATTCGCATACTGTCTTATATAAAAATCATTATACCGAATACTATTTGAAGTTTAGAATTTTCATGGTTGCAGCAGTCTAAAGTAAAAAAAATTGCAGTTTTGCATGCCATTGTTTTAGGTTCACTAAAAATATAAAATAGGCCCCTTTTAGGGGGTAGTATTTTTAAAATATGTTTTAATTACCAAACGCTGAATAAAATTCAGAAACCTTTTGTAAGGTCTAAACGTTTTCCGGACTTGGGGTACGGGGTTACTACAATTTCCCTTTCTTTGGCCACCTGTTTGGATATTCGTATCATGTGAGTTGAGACACCAAAATGTTTTGTTTTATTTTATTGTATGACCAGCTGTCAAAATCTGTTAATTTTTGTATTATTTCACAATTATTTGAAGTTTCATATGAAGCAGAGTCTGTAGCATGAAATATTTTCTGCTTCATTGCCTGTGGTATTTTCTGCAACTTAATTTTAATCCAGAAGTTAAATTATTAAAACAATTAAGTAGTCCTATAGATTTAATGGTTTGGGGGAAAATTTTTATTTTAAAAAACAGGAACTGTGTCATGAACTTCGAATTACCATCTATAGATTGTATTTATAAATTTTTGTTTTCAGAGATTGGTAAATAAAAATTGAATATCAGTATTTGTTTTTCGGAAAAAATAAAAGATTGTAGCTTTGGTAACGAATTTGTTTATATGGCTTTGAGAATGAGTTGGAGACAACTTGAAACCCAGGGTCAGCAAAAGAATAACAACATTACTAAGATAAGTGAAGTTTTTAGTTTCTAATTTGTTCTTACTTTAGAATCTTGTTGCTTCACTGTTAATAGCTTCAATTTTTCCTTATTTAATGCTTTATATTTACCAAAATAATTAATTTACAGACAAACAAAAAAAATAGGGGTATCATTTTTCATTCACAGAATACGTACATTTAATATTAACGAAATCGGAGACATGAAGGTCAAATTTTGTGCGATTTGACATGAAATGACTCATATATGAGTCATTCTACGTTAAATCGCACAAAATATGGCAAAAAAATGACCTTGACCCCTCAAATTTTCTTGAAATTTTTTGGGGGTTTTGGAACAGAATATATTTGACCCATGTTTGTTTGTTTTATATAAAAAAATTTATTTTGGCAGATATTAAGTTTTGAAATGTCCCAAAAATTGTGCGCTCCTCAGTCTTAGATCAATCATACCTCCGATTATAATGAAGCAAATTATTTGATCTTTGGCTTAAATTGAAGAAAAATCGCAGTATTTCGTGAGGTATTTATTAGAAAATTTTAAAATTATCACATTTTATACGATTAAAGTTTTAAAGTTAGATAATAACATAAACTCGACCATTTAAAAATCTGAAAGAAAAAACACCTAAACATACAATGAAGTTTATTGAATATTCTCAGTAAAAATCAGAATGGAGTCTCTAATAGTTCAGTTGTAATTAACTTACTTGCAAATCAGTGCAGCGGACTGGCGTAGCAGCAGTGATGGCTACCGTAACCTCACACAATTGCCACCTTCCACTACGGCAACTGTCCACTGCTTGAGGTTCCATGAATGTTATAACAGTACAGTAAGGAGAACACTTCTAGCTGACACTATTTTATGTATACCATTAGCATCTTCAAAATGTTTTCAAAATAGGCATTTTAAACTAATGTTTCCATACAACACACAACTTTACCTCCTTCTTCGAAAGAAAATTGTTTCACTAAAGCTTCAGTTTTTGGACAAAGGAATGAAGGAGTGTAATTTTAAAGCACAGCTGGACCCATCGTTCTTGGCCCCTGACCTTAACTGGGAGTCCTGTTGGCGAATCCATAGCTTTTGCCTCTTTTATCAGCTCATATTGTATAATTCTGCGAATGAAACCATGCACATGGGGAGGGAGGGGGAAGGTAGTGATGTCTGAATGATCTGAGACAGTCCTTGCTAATTCACAGGTGCTTTTTAGTACAGCGTGCAGTTGAAGACATAGATCTTTGTGATAAGAGTGAATATAGTGAATTTGTGAGACATTGATCATAGCGTAAATCAATTATGCCACCTGTACGTTCTAAATTAGGGACCAAAATATTACACAGTCAGAGTAGAGAAATTATTTCAAATGTAAGGACGTACATGAAGGAAGAAGCTGAAAGCAAAGAACTGCTTACACCAGAAGATTTTTCAAAAAAATTCAAAAGTTCAAAAGCACGTATCAGATGTCACAGGAGAATCAGAAAGAAGGTACATTGTGGAGACATTTTTCTGCATGGACTGTACTGCCTTAGTAAGAAGAAGTTATCTGAGTAGCATAGCTGATGCACCAATTCGCATGCTGTCTGCTGTCACCTGGTACTTGCTTTCAAGGGGCCAAGACCGGTGAATTCAGCTGTACAAACAGATCTCTACTTATGTCGTCCGTGAGGGCTTGCAAGCCTCCAGAAAAAAAATTGTAGCAAATGCACTAATGCAAGCTCCATAGTTTTCAACATCTTATTTTATAGATAAAATGTCAGGAAATACGTGTGTATTTTTTTTTTAAAGATTTTTAACACATGGATTTAAATTCTATTTTTGGTTTTACAAAATATACCATCAAAAAAATAGCCCAAAATTTGTGTGTAATAATGATTGGTCGAAAGTTGTTAAAAGTGTTGTATTTAGACTTTCCAGTGCGCCAAACCCCAACTCTCAGCTCTATATGGCCTTAGAGTAACAAGTGATTTATATTATGGTGCGCGCAGAAATTGCCTAATTTCTAATAGCCATAACTAAGCAAGTAATTTAAAAATACGGGTCTTCTTATTTGATGCCTATTATTCATAAAAAAATGTTGAACCTCCTATGAAAAAGTCGTGCTTTACGGGTGTGATTTGACGTGGATTGACCCATATATTCACATATTTTATACATTTTTAGTCCATATAATTCCTTTTTCTGGTTATGATATTGTGTTGTCATTGTTTCTTGACATGTGGACCAATTTTCAGGTAAATCAGACAGCTGTGAGTTGGTGAAACTTACATTGAAAGATTCCATTACATTGATCAATTTGGCTAATTAATTTTTTTTATCCTTATGCTCCTGGTCAGGACCTTAGGACAGAGTTGTGATATTATTCTACTGTCATTGGACCTTGATATGTATACAAATTTTCAAGTGAATCAGTATACTGTAAGTTGGTGAAAATTAAGTCTAAAGATTCCATTACATACAGACAGATATACAGACCTACACTACAGACAGATCTACAGATAGAGCTACAGACTGACATAAAGACAGACCTACAGACCAACCTACAGACAGACCTACAGACCGATCCACACTGACACACACATATCTCTGTCAACATTTTCAAGCAATTTAATTTCTCAGTCCAGTGTAACCTGTGCCAATTACTAAACTACCAACTTTTGTGGGTGTCTTGGCCCTGTGTGAATGTCAGTCCGCAATATTTCCTCTGTGTCTCGTGTTCCTTTCAGGTCCTCTCTCTGCGCATCTATGTCATCCAATATATAAATATCTATTTAATTAAAGCAATTCTTAGGGTGCTTGTAGACATGTTCCCTAGTGACATCTAAGATGTCATAACTGTACCATTTTCAATAAATTGCTTAGTCATTCTTTATCCTCACGATCCTGGTCAAGACATTGGGACAAAGTCCTGATGATATTGGATTCTCATCAATCCTTATCACGTGTGCAAATTTTCAAGTCAATCAGACAACTCTAAGTTGGTGAAAATTACATTAAAAGATGTCCTGGTCAGGACATCAGGACAAAGTCGTGATATTATTATTGTGTTGCCATTGGTCCTCGACAAGTGTACAAATTTTCAAGTCCATAAGACGAGTCTAAGGAAGTGAAAATGTCAAAAGATTCCTTTGCACTTATAAATTTAGCTTAGTCATTCTTTATCCTCATGATCCTGGTCAGGTCACTCAGACAAACTCATGAGGTTACATTGTCATTGGTCCTTGACATGTGTGCAAATTTTCAAGTTAATCAGACAACTCAACTAGCTGAATATTATGTTACTTTATAAGTTTAGCTAATTCACTTTTTATCTTGATGCTCCTGGTCAGGATCTTAGGACAAGATCATAATATTATTGTATTGCCATTGGTCCTTGACATGTATGCACATTTTCATGTCAATCAAGCAAATGTAAGTTGGTGAAAATTACGTCGAAAGATTCCATTACATTGATAAATTTAGCTAATTAATTTTGTTTTTTTATGACCCTAGTTAGGTCTTTAGGATAAAGTCATGATACTATTACATTTTCATCGGTCCTTGACATGTGTACAAATATTCAAGTCAATCAGACGTCTCAAGTTAGTGAATATTACATTACATTGTTAAATTTAGCCAAGTCACTTTTTCATCCTGATGATCCTGGACAGGACATTACGAAAAAGTCATGATATTCATCAAAGTTCTAAGGCTTTCACGGCCGGTGTCAATACTAGATACAATATTAACCGGGCTTGTGGGCCGTGGTCTATTGGGTTCCTTCTTCCCAAACATTTCGTCCGCGACTACGGCAGACATCTTCAGTGGCGGCGAGGTCGAAGTTTCCTGGTGGAGATTTCAGCACCAACTGCGCTGGTCACCACCAGAGGTGCGGTATTTATGTCGGCGGCCGGAGGGGAGGTACGTTGTGATTGGTCCGGGTGGCCAGTGGGCCGGACTTGTACCAGCAGAGTACTGCAAGGAGCTGGCGTCTGATTGGCTGGAGAGGGGTTCTGGATTTTTGTTTTTGTTAACGCTGTTTGCCATATTCTGTTGAGTTTAAGTCCTTCTTCTTTGCGATTGATATTATTTTTGTGCTTGTGTATTTCAATGGCTTCACGGAATAAGCGAGAATAGTAGTGGGATGTAGATGTCAGAATATCTGTGTTACCATATTGGATGATGTGTTCCCCTTCTTCGAGTATGGCATGTTTCGCAATTGCTGATTTTTCTGTTTGACCCATGCGGCAATTTCTTCTGTGTTCTTCAATGCGGGTTTTTATACTACGTTGTGTGGTTCCGATGTATACCTTGCCACACGAACAAGGTATTCTATATACTCCTGCGGTGGATAGAGGATCCCTGGGGTCTTTGGCGGAACGGAGTATGTTACAAATCTGTTTAGTGGGCTTGTAGACGGTGTCAATGTTGTGGCGTTTAAGTAGTTTGCCTATGCGGTCTGTGACTGATCTGATGTACAGTAAAAAAGCTTTGCCCTTCCTATTGTTTGTGGCTGTTTCTGTGATGTTGGGACCTTTACTAGGGCGTAATGCTCTCTTAATTTCTCGTTTTGCGTAGCCATTAGAGTGGAGCGCTGACTCTAAGTGTTGAAATTCCAGGTGTGGAACTTGTGGTTCGCAAATGTGTGTAGCTCGGTCTGCCAGAGTTTTAATCATAGCACGCTTTTGTTTCGGATGGTGGTTGGAGTTCTTGTGAAGGTAGCGGTCTGTATGGGTCGGCTTACGGTACACCTTGTGGCCTAGTGTGCCATCCTGTTTCCTGTTTACCATGACATCCAAAAAGGGGAATTTGCTGTCTTGTTCCTTCTCCATGGTGAATTGAATTTGTTTATTGATGCTGTTGAGGTGATCCAGAAATTCTGTCAGGGCTGATTCTCCGTGACTCCAAATGACGAACGTATTGTCCACGTAACGCCACCAGCACGAAGGTTTAAGCGGTGCTGAATCCAAGGCAGTAGCTTCGAAAAATTCCATGTAAAAATTCGCAATAACCGGACTGAGAGGACTTCCCATTGCTACACCGTCTGTCTGTTCATAGTATTCGTGGTTCCACTGGAAATACGTAGTCGTGAGGACGTGGTGGAAGAGCGTCGTAATGTCTTCTGGAAAAATCTCCTTAAGCTGTGTTATGACTTCATTGACTGGAACCATGGTGAACAGAGATGTTATGTCGAAACTGACAAGTAAGTCGTTGGGTTGTAAGCTGATGGTCTTGAGTTTCTGAATGAAATGAGCGGAGTCTTTTATGTATGTGTCAATGTTGCCGATGTGAGGTTGCAGCATCTTTGCGAGGTATTTCGCAACTGTGTACGTAGGTGAGACAATGGCGCTTACAATCGGCCTAAGGGGTGTGCCAGGTTTGTGAATCTTCGGAAGTCCATAAAGTCTGGGAGGTAAAGCTTCACTCCTCTTTAGTTTCAGCTGATCACTGGGTGGAATGGACGAAGACTTAATCAGTTGAATGGTTTTTCGAAGAACGCGTGCTGTTGGATCCCTGGAGAGCTTTTTGTAGGTGGTCGGATCTAGGAGCTCAGTCACCTTGTGTTCGTAGTCACGTTGGTTCATAGTCGCGGACGAAACGTTTGGGAAGAAGGAACCCAATAGACCACGGCCCACAAGCCCGGTTAATATTGTATCTAGTCATGATATTGTTACATTGTCATCGGTCCTTGACATGTGTGCAAATTTTCAAGTTAATCAGATGACTCAACTAGCTGAATATTACGTTACTTTATAAGTTTAGCCAATTTGCTTTTTATCTTGATGCTCCTGGTCAGGATCTTAGGACAAGATCATAATATTATTATATTGCCATTGGTCCTTGGCATGTATGCACATTTTCAAGTCAATCAGACAACTCTAAGTTGGTGAAAATTACATTAAAAGATGTCCTGGTCAGGACATAAGGACAAAGCCATGATATTATTATTCTGTTGCCATTGGTCCTCGACAAGTGTACAAATTTTCAAGTCCATCAGACGAGTCTAAGGAAGTGAAAATTATGTCAAAAGATTCCTTTGCACTTATAAATTTAGCTTAGTCATTCTTCATCCTCACGATCCTGGTCAGGACATTCAGACAAACTCATGATGATATGTTGTGATCGGTCCTTGACATATGTGCAAATATTCAAGTCAATCAAACATCTCAAGTTAGTGAATATTACATTACATTGTTAAATTTAGCTAAGTCACTTTTTCATCCTCATGATCCTGGACAGGACATTACTAAAAAGTCATGATATTGTTACATTGTTATGTCCTTGACATGTGTGCAAATTTTCACGACTCAACCAGCTGAATATTACGTTACTTTCTAAGTTTAGCTAATTCGCTTTTTATCTTGATGCTCCTGGTCAGGATCTTAGGACAAGATCATAATATCATTGTATTGCAATTGGTCCTTGATATGTATGCACATTTTCATGTCAAACGAATGTAAGTTGGTGAAAATTACGTCGAAAGATTCCATTACATTGATAAATTTAACTCATTAAGAGGTAGAACTGGAAATTAAAAATTCAATGCCACAGCTGGGATTTGAACCACAGACCTTCCACTTACCAGGCAGGTGCTCTAACCATTGAGCTACTGTGGCATTGTCCACACACGGCTTGTGTGTTTAAAAACACCAACAGTAAGTTTGTTGGCATAAATAAACAATAATTAGCTCAATAATTTTGTTTATCCTGATGATTTTGGTGAGGATCATAGAATAAAGTTATATTATCGTATTATCGATGCTTGACATGTGTGCAAATTTTCAAGTCAATCAGACCACTGTAAGTTAGTGAAAATTACGTCGAAAGATTCCATTACATACATACATGTGAAGCTTGTAAAAATCTACCTCTTCCAACAGATGTTGAATAACAGAGTTGATTTGTTAAAACTTTATCTTTTATTAACTTTGTAACAACTTAAGGTATGGAAATTGATATAGGGAACAGTTTTTCTTAAAAATTTTTTTTAATACTGCAAAGTGTAAAAATGTCATAAAAACGGTGCATTATTATACTATTTTTAAAAAAGGTATAAGCAATAACAAAATGCCAATACTACATTTTACTACTAAAAAGCGGTTACTATTACTGCTATTGCTCTCTTCAATATCATCAGTGAAAAATATTGGGGAGCAAGAGGATTAATGACTTCATTGTCAGAAATCCAGCATTAGCTAACAACAACATTTTATTACCCATATTCTGAACTATACTGTAAAAATGTTTTAAATCTCTAGCAAGATTTTTGTGGGAGAAGATAGATTTTGAATATGAGAATATAACAACAAAAAATCGTTTCCGAGCAAAATGAGTTTAAAGTTTAAATGGAAGGCACAGGTGCACCACTTTTAACACCGTGTCCAAAATGGGTTCCCCCTCCCCACGGAATTAAAACTTCGGAGATATATTCTTTAAAATATGGTGCATTTTTTTGCAATAAAAATCCAGAAACCCATTTCTCTGACCAAACAGGTTAAAATATCACCTCAGTGTTCCGTTAAGTATCAAAACTTGACTGCAATACTCCACCTCAACTACCTCTGTGGTTCCACTCTTGGCAGAGTCTGGAAGCACGAGTGTGGGAGTGAATGCAAGAGTGTTTATGAATAAACATTAATGAAAACAAATATTAAGAATTCTACAGTTCAGCAAGTAAAAACCCCATCAGCTGTTTCTGAAGTCAAGGCCCTGATACAACCATTAAAGTTAAAGGGGCTTTACACAAGAATGGAGAGAAAGGAAGAAAGAGAAATCAAAAAGAAAGAAATGAAGGAAAAAAAAAAAAAAAAAAAAAAAAAAAAAAAAAAAAAAAAAAAAAAAAAAAAAACACCATCTACTTAACCCTCTGAACGCCATGAGCAGATCTGTTCATATTTCTGAAGTCAGCTGTAGAGCCAGAGGCCTGCCACCATCACCAGTAAGCGCCACAGGTGTTTATGTTGAAAATTACTGCAGAAAGCTGTAACTATGACCAGTGGATAATGCAATGAATTGCTTTTAAACAAAGGCCAATTTAGTATGCTCTCCATCAGTAATATCAACAGTTTGGATAACCTCTTAATAGTTCTAAATATAGCATTAAATGCAAAGATTTTTTTGAAGAAAATTTTGTTTTCACAATTTCAGCTTAAAAATTCATTATTAAAAAGGCACATAAAAGAGTTAGATCTATATAAAATGAAAGAATGGTGTTCTTGAACGAAACAGCATGCATTAGTCCAGATTTGTTTAATTTAGTCAAATTATATGCTGTAAAAGAATGAGGTGCAGAGGTATGGTTTAGCTACATTTTTCTAGATGCTCACCAACAAACTAAACTAAACATGTATCATTTTAGTCTTGACACATCATAATTATTGCAAAATATTCTACTTAAATGTTTCTCCAATATGTTATTGGCTAATGCTGGATTTCTGGTACATAGTAGTAGCCTTGTTGCTTGGATAAATTCCATTTTCATTCTTGCTTCCCAGTGTAGGTCCGTTAGTGATCCAGAGGTTAACATCTTGAGAGCCATACAATGGGTGAGATGATCTTGGATTTCTGATAATGAAATCATTAATCCTCTTGCTCTCCCATACTTTTCACTCTTTTCACTAATGATACTACAGTAAAGATAGCTAGACAGCATTGAAGATTTCATAAGGGGCAAAGTGGTGAAGAATAAATCCCAATCATGTGGAGATGCTTTGCTAGACTATCATGGCCTATGAATACTCTAAAGATTCAAACTGCACTTTTTCTTGGATATCCAGGGATGTTTTGATTCGTGATAGATTCCCATCTTTTGTCCTTTGAAATTTTAGACTGATAGTGTAGTCATTTTTTGGAATTTTGTTGGTTTATAATCCTTTTTATTGTGTGGAATGACAGTTCTGTAACAGGCTTTTGTATACTACTGCATCCCTTTTTAGCTTCACAATTGGTGCTGTCATTGCCAGACAGTTCACAATGTGCTGGTACCCTCCGAAAAACTGTTCCTTTCTTTAATTTGGTGAGATGAAATAGTCTATTAAATTTTATTCCTCCAATCATCGATTCAAAACTGGAGTGCTGGACACTAGCAAAAATGTAACTATTTAAAAAGAGCATCATATTATTATGTTTTAATAGTTACTTCACTCCTTTCCAAGCCCCAAAATCTGCAATTGGTTAGCGGGTCTGCATGGCCTAGCCAGGAGGATTATCAAAGTAAGTCCACTGACATTTTCCCTGTTTACCAGCTAGGGGACACTTTATATGCTGCGGCAGGTCAGCATATGTTTAGAGTGACAGGAAGAGTGAGAAAGGTGTACAGATTCCCTATGCCTTGAATCCTCTAATACAGGCCTGCACAGGGTTTCCGCTCCTGAAGCCGGCTCGCGGTTCACGAGTGGAGTACAGGTACTGGCAGCGCTCTTGTTTACGAGTGGAAAGAGAGGGGAGGTACCGTACAGTGCGTACTACTCGGCCACGATATGAATACACTTTAAGGAGGACGCCAGTTTTGTTTGCTACCTTAAGTCTAGGAATCTGTGCAGAGTGAGGGAACGCGAGGGGAAAGGCAATACTGGGAACGTACAGTCGTACAATGAAAACAGTACTCACCTGCTGATGTCTTCAAATTAGCAACTTATCCTTTCTTTCCCGGCACAACAAATATGCGAAAGAGCGTCATCAAAGGGAAGCTTCTTGGTGGTAATTATTTGAAAAATTCGCATTACTAACTTAAGTTAGCGGTGTTTTCTATTGAACATTATACTAAAAATTTGCATTAATTTCCCACAAAACAGACTCTCGCATAGCAATTTGGCATCCAGTCTTAGAATCTGTCTTTGTAAGACAAATTTTGAAAAGTGTGTGAATTGAAAAATATGCCAAGTGACTGATCCTACAAATGTGTAACATGTGGTATTTTACTTAGGTTTTCAGTAAGATTGCCCTAAATTAATTATGCAAACACTAACACTAAAATACGTATCTTTAAGGACAGTAGTTTTCAAACAACTTGCATGTAGTCCTTTCCTTTAATTTTGGAGAAAATCGCCCACCTCTGTTACTAATAATGTTTCGTGTTGTTTCACTTATTTGAAGATAATACAAGTAAATATCCTGTTATGTTTAATCAAAATAGCTAAAAATATTCAGTTAAGGTATTACAGGATTTGAAAGCTGCTATTTACTTTTTATATAAATATAGATTAATCTAATACAAGTTCATATTAAAAGGACTATTATTAATACAGTGTAATTATTCTCTTATTTATTTATTTATTCAAAATATATTAACATTTTTACATCTGGGATTGAAAAGTAATAAAAACATCTATCTTTAAGAGGCACGCAAGTGCGTAAGTGGTGTACTTTCCAGTTTGAGAATGCTAACCCAAGGGCTACGGTAGGTTTAATAGCAACTACAATTCAGTCTAATCATCAGAAGGTTGCAACTATTTTAATCAACTTTAATAACTACGTCAAGTAGTTTTCTATTTACGCGTGAGATGTACTGTTCCCCTTCGCAGATCCAACTTGTATCTGTACTATGTATCCTTGTAGGCAGTTCTGAAGGAAAAAAAATTTCATAAGGTATACGCATTCCAAGAAAGGTTTTATTCGTGGACGCGACCAACTTGCAAGTAAACAGGTGTCAATTGATAAAGCATCTAGTGTTGATATGTTTTACGTAATGTTTTGCTTGCTGCACAAAGAGCGCTGTTTGTGCACCCATGTTCTAATACCATTAGAGTAGAAGAAAATGAGGTCAGTCAAGGGAGACTGGATAGAAAAGTAAAAGAGAGAGCCTGGTAAGGAAAGGAAGAATACCAGGTTTGGCCATTAACTCATCAGCTGACCAGTACTAATTGATGAGTGGCCCTTCTCATTAGTTCACCATGTAATGACATTACTAACAGCTGTATCACATGAAGGACACTAGTTAATTTTATAAGTTGGTTCCTCCAAGTTTTCAAAGAGAAAGTATTAAATGCTTTCCCCCCTGTTAGATAACAATTACTCTTTTACAGCCCTTTCTCCAATAAGAAATTATACAACTAAGCACTACCAAAAACAAAAGCAAAATGTCAAAAACTGATTACAAAAACTGTTGTCACTATATGATAAAAGCTCATTGGCATTTACCCCACACCAATCAAAATATTCTAACAGCTTTGCAACATCTATGCCTGCTGCAAAAACCTTGTGAGAACCACTGGCCATTTTTCGACGGGAAAGCACAGCATAGACACACTGAGAGGTTGTTTAATGTTATTAAAGTAAAAAATGTTGTTATAAACCTGCCAAAAGTGAAACGCATGATTGTAATGAATTATACATAGGACAAACCAAAAGAAATTTAGAAATTAGATCCAAGGAACAAGTTAGGAACATCAAGAGTAAACAATTAGAAAAATCAGCAGTTTCGTTTCACTTTTGGACAAAAACTCATGACATAAAGCTAGAACCGAAACTTCTCAAACACATAACCGGAAAACAAGAACTGTCCACATGGGAATAAATCGTCATTTTAAAAAATAGAAACCGAGTATTTAATTTCGACATTCCTCAGAAAGATATTTTCAGCAAGTTCATTGAACCATTACCAGAGGAAACATCAGAAGAAGCATCGCCATCCGCACCATGAAACACCATGGAAACCATTATTGTCCGGTTGATAATGGAGGAAAGTTAACCTTTGAAACGCGTTCCGGAAAATTATGTTGTAAGTGTTGTTTAGTGTTATTAATTGACTCACCTTTTAAATTAAATTAATTATAACACTGTTTTCAAACTTCTAAGAAAGGAAGATAAGAATTTTAATACCTATTTTGTTGTAACTTAATAAGAGGAACCCATGCGGCAATGGCAGAACAAGTTATGTCATTTTGCTTATTCCTGCTTATGCATGTGCTCAACTGCTGCCATACTGTCCGCCTTCAGTTGAGCCTCAGTTTCGATTGGGTGATGTGATAAATATTTTTTACATCACGACTGGTATATTAAGAAGTACTTAAACATTTATTTAGTATGTGAAGTGATGTAACAGATCAATGGGCCATTACCATTGGATCAACATGTTATTGTCAGTCTTGTTTTATAGCATATGCAAAGTGAAATTGACTTATTAGTGAAAGTGCTAATTTAATTACAGTGAATGTGTAATATTTTGGGAAAAGGCAGGGATTCCCACAGGACCTTTGTTGCACTGCACAAAAAACTTACAGACCTGTATTTAGAGTCGCACAATCTGCAAAAGAAGTGCTCATAAGGAGACGAACATTCACAGAGAGTGAGAGCATAAGGTTTCTCCAACTAAATAATTTGTTGGATTTTGCCCATGCTAATGCTTTGAACATGATACAAATAGAAGAGGATTATCTCTTTCTATCAACGAGAGCCTGGCTTTAGAGGTTATGTTGGAGGTGTTGAATGGAAGTTGGCAGCTAAAGAGGAAAGGGCGAGGATTAAAGTTATAAAGAGGATGTAAGGAAGATGACAGGTGATAACAGTTCATTGTTTTTGCAAATTATTAATAATTCATCTGAAGAAACAACTGAAGTGAGTGAGTGACGCAATTAATTTCTCCCCCCCCCCAAAAAAAAATAAAAATAAAATAAACACCTGAAGAATGACTACTTTGAACTAAATTAATTGTTTATCATGTATCTGGGGACAACTATGAACTTCAATCTAAAAGTAAGGCCGTTTGGAGCTTTGCATCATGCAAGGTGGATGGCCAAAAAATTTATTCATTGAAGATGTTCATCTTTTGTTCTCAGCTGTCTCTCAGAACATCCGTTTGTGGTGAAAGTATATGCACAATAGTGGTTTCAGCCACTGGCACACATTGAAATGAATTGTAACTTTTTAGAGGAATTGAAACTGCACAAAAACGTAAATGCAAGAGTTTGAGTGTTCTAAAAAAGTTTTGTCAGCCCTTATGGTATTTAAATGAAGAGATTTATCTGTTATCAACTTATCACTGTTTGACAACTTCAGCAATGGCTAAAAATAAGTATGGTTACAAATTGAAACCTTGGGGACCAAAAGGAGGTACACTGTTTTACCTGTTGCATTTACAAAGCTTTTCGGTAAGTGTTCTTTTTGGGCTATTATAATTCCATTAATTTAAATTTAGCACGTTTGCATAGGCTATTCAGAACATTTCAACATATTTACTAACATACTGAGCTTTGAATCTGTTATTTCAGACAAGGGAACTGATGAGTTCATTTTAGTCAAGAGTTTGGACATGAAGTTAAGCACAGATTTACATTTTTCAAATAAGGATCCAATATCTTGGGGTTCAAGCACTTCCTTCCTTAGCACCAAGGAAACTTGTTAGTGAATGCTGGATTTCTGACAATGAAATCATTAATCCTCTTGCTCTCCCAATATTTTTCACTGATGGATGGGGCGCTAGAAGTGGCCGGGCATACTGAAGGTGGTCTTGGTCCATTTCCTCTTGCAGATCACATAGAGGCCAGAGTGGTGAAGAATATATCCCAATTCTGTTTAAATGTTTTGCTAGACAATCATGCACCAAAGAAACTATGTAACCGCCAAAACAAAAAAATGGTGCTCTCTAAAAAGCAGTTACTATCACTCCTATTGTTCCCTTCAATATCACTATTATGAAACATATTAATAGAAGATCTAACATCAGAATTCTTCAATGGAACGCAGGTGGTCTCACCCAAACAAAAAGAATAGAGCACCAAAGGAACAATGAAAAATCTTAAGGTGCCAAATGATATGGCAGAGAGAGGAGTGAAGTTAGAGGAGTGAAGTTAACACAAGAATTCAATGGACTAATAACGGCCAATGAAGAACAAACACAATTCATTTTGAGTGTGCAAGATCAGCAAAGATAATACCCAGACTGCAAAACAGAAACACTGAAAAGAAAATAGTGTGAAAACTAGTATTGATTAAAGCTGCATTCCCACATTTTATAAGTTGTATTACATATTATTACTTAAGCTTCTTTTATTTAATAGTATATTGTAAATACTAATGTGGTAAGCACTTCATACATAACAAGGTGTAAAAAAAAGAAAGAGACACTTGTGCAGTTTTTTTAATTACTGAGATTCCGTTATGTGCTTACTACATGTGTATTGCATACTAATTTTTTTACTATGTGTATTCATATCAATCTGAATTTTACTAATTAAGATATTAGCTGAAATATTAATAAATTTAATTGAAGATAAATATTAGATTTTAGAACATGCATCACCTATGTGTGTTGCTATGGAGAACTAATAAATGTTGGTCGTGTCACCATATTATACTTGTTAAAAGTGTAAACGAATTTGCTTGAGGGTTTAATTCTGATTATGGAGAAAGTTTTATACGATGTGTGCAGTGATGAAATGGAAGAGGCATGGAAAGCTGGATGTGATCAATACCAAAAAAATCTAAACAGAGGTATGAGTTGGTATATCACAATTAATATTTTAAAATAAATGTTTTTACTTGCCGCACTACTGCTTTTGGTCACTTTTGAAGTACCGAGATTTCTTTTGTTTTCATAGCAACTAGATAGCAGGCGGGAATGTCAACTTACGATGCATAGCAATAATAACGTTAAGTATGGAATATTACATAGTGCAAAAATATATTAAGCATACTTGCAAAACATGTATAGGTTGCTTTCAATTGTTTATGCCATTAGAAAAATACAAGCACTCTTTCAATAGTTAACTTTATTTAGATATTTAAGTCCATAGCGGCACAGGTTAATGATTAATTTTAATGAAATTTGGCACATTATCAAAACATGTCATAAGTAAAAAAATCTGATGTGTCACACTTTCTCTACTCTTGTATTAACCATTATTACAAACTCTTATTCCCAGATCTTCATGTTAGTTGAGATAAACATTTGCAGAAATTATCTTTTTGCTTATTTTCTTGTCGGTGCAAGGGGAATATAACACAGTAGACTGAGCAATAGTCAAATCTTTTAAAGCTTTGAGAGTCTGATCTCTTTGCACGACTAACATAAAAGTTGAAGAGCAATGTTGCATTTGACGAAAGTATAAACTTTCTGAAACTAACAGAAATAGCAAGGAATATCTCCAAAATGGTTCACTGTACCAAAAACTTTATTTGGACCTAAAATGTATTTTAGCGAGATCTACATTTTTTGTATAGTAAGATTTTGCATATCTCTTACGGTTTACCAGTTATTCAAAAGTCATTCAGAGTAAACATGACTACATATGTTATAGCAAGAAAATTCAAAATATACATTTCATTTGTCATAAAAATATCTCAAACATATGGCATTTTAACCAAAATTGAGAGCCATTTTCAAGACAATCAAAATTTTCCATGTAAAGGGTAGTTTAGGGTGGAGGAATTTTCTTCAAAATCTTTGTGTTGCATCCTTGAAAGCCATTTAACTTAAATACCACCCGTGGTTTTTAACTGACTTCATTTTTGAGTTATGCTGTCCACAGCCTGACAGAGACCATTTTCTAAAAATGCCTTTTTTTTGGGATTCAGGGGGCCTCAAAACATATATTTCCAGTGAAATCGTGACATAGAACTTTTGGACGGAATACAATACTTCCTTTACTTTACGTAGTAGAGAAAGTAAAAATGAATAACAATGTTCCATTTGACGGAAGTATAAATTCTCCAAAACTCACACAAATAACAAGAAATATCTCCAAAATGGTTCACTCTAAAAAGAGACATAAATTGTGTGTTTTAGCGAGATCTACATTTTTTGTATAGTAAGATTTTGTCAGTCTCTTACGGCTTACGAGTTATTCAAAAGTCATCCAACGTAAACAGTTCTACATTGGCTATAGCCAGAAAATTAAAAATATAAATTTCATTTGCAATAAAAATATCTTAAATACATGCTATTTTAATAAAAATCGTTAAGAGCCATTTTCAAGAAAAAGTTTTGGAACAATTTTCAATGTAAAGGGTAGTTTAGGGTGGAGCAATTTTCTTCAAATCTTCATGTCGCATCCTTGAAAGACAAACTTAAATACCAATTTTAGTTTTCAACCAACCTTTTGTTTTCGAGTTATGCTGTTCACAGGCTGACACAGACACAGACCTTTTTCTAAAAATGCTTTTTTTTAAATTTTATTTGGGGGCCTCAAAATATATTTGCGGTGAATTCTTGACATTGAACTTTTGGGAGGAATACAATACTTCCTCTACTTTACTATATGTAGTAGAGAAAGTAAAAATAGGATGGTGTGCACTCAAAACACTCAAAATTTTCATGTAACCCCTATATAAGCACCACCCTAATACAGTTTGTTCACCAGCTGAAGGTCTCTGGCAGGAATGCAGCCAGCCACTGCATCAGTAAACATTTCCAGATAAACAATGATATCAGGAGCAGTAGTTCTACTTCTAATCAGGTTTACAATAATGTTGCAAACCTTGGAATGTGTATTCATGCCAGATGAAAGCAAAGAAATCGCTCAAAATAGCACAATTTAAATGTTATTTTCAGTTCATAGAGTATATTTAACTTATAAAGTGTAAACAATGTTTTCAACTACTCCGCCTTTTTCCAACTGATGATTTTCTGCCTTTTCTATATTATTAAAATACCTTACCAATCTTTTTCGGTCTTATGTGATGTATCCTCGAGCAATATATCGTGCAATTCCTGTAAGAATAAGTCAGCTGTTGCATTTCTTTAAGTATTCGTTTTACCTTGGCCCATACTAGTCTTATGGGATTGAGGTCACACATGTATGGAGGCAAGTAAGCCACAATGTGGCCCAATAAAACCAAAATAACCAATAATAACATAACAATCGAGGAAGAATTCAATCTAACAACTTCTTATTCCCTCCTGCAGGATCAAAGAATTAAGTATTAAAATTTTGGTCAGTTGTTCCTGCAAGTACAGGTAATGAAAGTAATAGAAGGGCAGTAATACCTTTAAGAGTCTCTTTAGGTTTGTTTGATTCAAGCATCCTATAAAGATATGTTTTACATGTAGAACTGTCACTCTGAACTCTTTTGTTCCACAACCACAATATCATAGCAGATTTCACAGCACTCTTAGGCAGAGGATTATCTACTTCTACATTACTTTTGCCATTACTTCTGACAAAAAACTAGTGACAAGTACAACTTTATAACTGAAATTAAGAGAAATTAACAGCCAGTAAACATAGTGCGAATAATATTGGAGGTAAATTGGCAACATGACCAGCAGAATGATTATGCGGATGTTTACAAAACTAAGGTTACACTTCGTGGAATGTCTCTTCCCTGCCCCTCATTCACCTTAAACCATGAGGTGGTGAACAGACAGTATGTACACATTGAGGTTTCTCTACCTGTGTTTTGACCAATATCACGTAATAGTAATTTATTTGCATTAAGCAAAAGTAAACTTAGTAACATAAAATACGTTCCTTTACACTAACTCTTAGAATTTTTTTCATTAGGTCATCATGCCTCGAAGGACCAAGAGTGTGTACTATTTTTAAGAACCAAAGGGTTAATATACATAAAGTACATACCCATGTAAGATTTCCAACATACAGTTGATGCCGGCGCCCAACCTGATTAGGCTGAATATTGTTGCCGAGCTGGTGGTAAGGTGGATTAGCATTACCGGGAGAGTGCCCATCTGAATTCTGAATTGGTGGCCCTGGAGTGTGAGGTGGTTGGGAACTATCATCACCAGCTCCTCCACTGCTGGGAGGAGCAGCAATCACATCATCATAAAGGTCTACACCATCACCAGCAAATTCATCCTGTAAACATCATAATAAAGTGTCACTAAAAGTATTCATCTAATGCACACAGCAAGCCTATCATTCCATACTGCACTACAAAGAATATTTACACTGCTTGCAAAAGTTAAAGGCATGTGAACGCTGGCCAATGCTCAAGTGGAGCGCTGTTGCCAAGCATAGTGCATGTACCGGAAGTGGTTCTGTACATAAGTGCGTGTGAGATGCGTGTACCACATTCGGCAATGCTGGTAGGAGGGGCAAGCTTAGGATTTGCTAGTCTGCAGTATGGCCTGCCTTCATATGCCTTTAACTTTTGCGAAGATCATAGTGTCAAAAGTTCAAGCCAGTTTGACCAGTATGCATCTTCTTTATTCAATGAATGACGGTTATAGTGGTTTCCCCTTAATGCTCTGGTGCTAGAATTTATGCACTTTCCTATGCTGCACTCTTCCCTTGTAATTACCATTAAGTAAAATTATTTCCAAATGTTTCTAGCTGCACTGTTATCAATTTTTATTTGTGCCTTTGCTTTCCAATTAATGAAGTCACTCTTTTAAGTGAGTCTACAGTTTCCTAGAAATGCACCTCTGCTTTGCACCATCTAACGATGCATAGTTGCTAGTTCTATCAGCCTCCATAGCTGAATCAGTGGTTTGTGTTAGGTGAGATTTTTAGTGTATTTTTCACTTGGAGCTGCCCCCTAGTGATAGCAGAATTTTCACTACACCACCAGTGTCCTTTGAACCTGTCTGCATTATATGGAAACAGGTTTTCTGAACTCTTGAGTATGGTGCAGCATATCGTCGCTAGTAGGGGGGCAATATAAAGCTGAAAATACAGCACCATGTCTGCATGTTGGAATGCTATTTTTGAACCAAATTGCTGAATTAAGGGGTATATTAGTATGATATGAACTACAGCATTGACTTTTCTGTAAAAGCTATGAGGACACAGAAATCTAGATAAGTGCTAAATGGTAACCATTATTTTACAGTACTTTGTGGCATTATGCACATAAATGACACAAATATATACATAGGTACTTTGTAACTGAGATGCCTAACCAAAAGTAAGTTAATTCCTTACTTTCAAAATGTGTCTCAGTGTGGAAGAAGATTAAATCCTTAATTTAATTTTTCTTTTTCATGTATGATTCTGTTTTACCTAAGGAAGTCAAGTTCTCTATGTAGTGCATATTCATTGAAATCTCTCCAGTCTTTATCCACTAAACATTTTTAAAACTTTACCAACAACCAAGCCACTGTTCTAATATGTATGCACATGTCCTTAAGTTCTCAATTTTGCTATCAGAAAGTCTTGCAATACACCACTAGAAGAAACTAGTATTGCATGCTCAATGAGAAGCTTTGTGAATGTCAAACGTAGGTGTCAATAGCTGAACTAAGCATACTTGGAACATTCGACCTGGGCACTCTTTCATTCTTCAACCTTTTGCAACTAAAGGCTCGCCAAACAGCAGTGATGTCATATGTGACCATCGAAGGAACAAATAAAAATGAATATTGTGTATTGATCACTACATATTTTTGTTACATTCAACACTGATTCCATTTTACATATAATTACACTTGTAACAATTTAAGTCTCAACTCAACCCTTCCCACAGATAAACTAAAGTGGCTCTGTTGTGATACCTTTTAGTTATGCAGAGCTTTACTTCCAGCCCATAGTAGTATAGCTCAACAAAGCATGTATGCAACATGACACATTGTAGATCTTAGTAAGGCACACAATCTATTCAATGTTTTGAATTTTCCAATACTCTTATCATACACATTCTACAGTGCAAACTTACCATCCCTTTGTTTCTCATAGTATCACACACAGAATATGGAGTGAGTGACTGTAGTTTAAAGACCTGTTGACAACTAAGTCATTTGGGCCCGACACAGAATATGGAATTTCAGACCCACTGTATACCAAATCTACAGAATATTGCTCATCTCTCTTATACCCCTGAGCCAAGTGCTTCCCTTCTTCAATTTCTGTCATTGGAAAATGCAAAACGTCGTTTGGCTATATGAGAAATGGTTATTTGGCACAGCAATAGATGGTACTGAACAATATGGCATGGCGACACAAATAGCCATAGCGTTATGTAGGTCATCTGACCTGTCCTGCAGGTGAACCAAGAGAAGAGTTTGCAGCCAACGCTACGAGAAGAAACACTTCGGCATTCTTGCCAAGGAGGTGGTGCACATGTTCATTTGCCAGACTTGTCAAAATATTCCACCATAATGTTTGGTAAGTACTAAAAATTCTAATAATTTAGAATGTGGCAAACCCAACAGGATTGTGCAAGAAACAGGCCAAGTGAAATATATAGAAAGAAACATAGGAAAATGATAGAAAACTCCACTAGCATGATACATATATAATTATGAATTCCCAACTGAAAGACAATGGACTATTAAAAACGGATGTAAGTAATGGTGGTGTACAATTCTAATACACATACATTGTACAAAAGCAAGGAGAAGAACTGTTCTTTTTCACAAATCTTAAAATGTTGTTTGTTAATATATATACACATACATATATACATAAAGGATGTAAATGAATAACACCACACAAATTTTGCTGGTGATAAGACGGTTCATAGGCAATCAAGTTGAGATAGGAAACCTATGGTCTAGGATTACAAATTACAGAACTGTGCCTTAAAATTGTTTGAGGGTATACACGCCACTGATCATGACCAATGCAGCTATAACGCATGAAGAGGAAACAAGCAGACGAATTTCGTAGCCTGTCTATTTAGCGCAATGGTTATGGTGCCCGGACGCAAAGGCACACACGTGTTAAAAGCGCAGGTTCAAATACTCATAACCCCATATCTTTTATGTTCTGTTTTCTTTCGTTCTTCATAAGCGTATGCTTAATCTAATTTGATTTACACAGAACATTTGTGTTGCTGTAAATTTTCGTTTAATCTTTGAACTTTTTGTTTCAAGTTTAAGTATTATTTACACTTGCATGACCTAAATAGTAGGTACACACTGAGAATTTCGTTTTCACTTAAATGAGATGGTTCAAACCTAACACAATGTTATTGTGTGCTGAAGGAAATAAATGAAACGCGTCAGACAAATGACAATACATAACCCTCCAACCTAAGTTATCAGATGTGAGAAGAAGTAAAAGTAAATAATACTCTGTGCATTGCATATTATGGTTGTATTTTGCTATTTTAAATCAAATGAACATTTCTGTCAAAATGGAAAAGAAAGGAGGGAAAAAAAAAATCCCCTTTTCAGGTTTGAACTCAATTTCTCGGTTTCATGAGGTCCAGTCAGTTGACATAACCGTGCGGCCAAAGCACACACTTTAGAACTGCCCTATATTTCTGTAGCCATTTGCCACAACCTCTTGCCCATTGCAGTGGTGTGCAGACACATGTTAAGTCTCCAATTTAAGTACTTTTAGTAGTACTACAATTTAAAACTGCTTCTTCAGAGAGACAGCAGACAGGCTTCACTAAGTTCCTAATATTTTGATTCCAGTGGATACTACACATTTTTTTCTGGTTATGATTTATTGGTCACAATCTCGAATTACTTTGAATACGTATAACTTATTAACTTGACGTCATAGACCATAGGTTTCCTATCTCAATTTGATTGTATACCCTCTATTGCCAGAAAAATTTGTGCAGTGTTATTCATTTACATCCTGTATATATATATATATATATGCACATACATGTACAGTATTTTATCGCGTAATTCCGCTGCTTTTTTTTCTTGAAAACACTGGGGAGGGAATTATGCGAGTGGTGCTTCTAGGAATTCAGAAAGGAAGGGAAACCGTGTAGTATTATGTAAAAGTTATATAGGTATACAGTAATTTGTGAATGAACTGGACACACACAACGGTTTCACTGGACCTAAAATGTATTGTTTCATTCGTTCTTTTCTCTGACTATTTTGCGGTCTCACTTTTGTCACTATCATCACTATTTTCATTTATATCTCTCTCAGATAACACATCTTCATTTACACTATTCCACAGCATGTCCTCAGAAACAACAATGGCACAAGAAATTCCAGTCTTTTTAAAACTCTCAACTATATCGACACTAATTTTCTCCCACACACGGATTATCCACTCAACCATCGTAGGTATTGATGGCTTCCTTATCTTGCCTCCTGGATTCAGCTGATGAGATCCAGCCGCCATCCATTCTGAATACAGACGTCGAAGATATTCTTTGTAGGGTTTGTTGATGCTGACATGTAAAGGTTGAAGAATGGATGTTAATCCTCCAGGGATGATGACAGGATGGGACTTTATCCGTTTCATTTTCTCGACAGCCTCCACCAGGTGACCTCGGAAACTGTCTACCACAAGAAGGGACTTCTTTTGTAACAATGCCCCTGGTCGTCTTCCCCAGACTTCCTCCAACCAATCTACTGTCATCCAGCCCTTTTCTTGGACTCGCAAGTGAATTCCATGTGGGGTAGTCTCCTTTGGTAAGATCTTCCTTTTAAAGATGGCATTAGGTGGAATTTTATTGTCATCCGCCATAATGCACATCACTGTGCACCTTAGTTTCTCTGCTCCAGTTGTCTTCACAAGCACACTTTTTAAGTCAAATGGAGCAATGGTGGCGTTATGCAGCATATAAAAAAACACTGGCGTCTGGTCAGCATTACCAACCTGAGAGAGCAAATAGTCATATTGCGGTCGCACTTGTATTACGCAACGGTGAAACTCGAGTACCTTATCTGTGCAGTCTCGAGGTCAACGCTGACACAAAGACTTTCTCTGTAGTCTGAGATTTTGCCGTCTCAAAATGAATTACCCAACCAATGCTTGCTTTAAAATCCTTTCTGTCAACGTTGAGCATGGCAACTATCTCACGAGCTTATTTCTGAATCATTTCGTAAGAGACAGCACAACAATCATTCCGATGTTCATTGACATAACCCACTACATCATTATCAATTACGCCTGCCTCGGTAGCGTGATGGTCGCAAGCTCGAATCTTGCTTAGGGTAAGTTATCCAGGTAAGGTCTATTCTCGACGGTTTCCCTTATCCTGAGAAGACGAATGTCGGGTAACTTAAAGCTCCATGGACCTCGGGCTCATTTGAGCATCATTTCACCCATTTCAGTCATTCACCGTCCGATATGGCATTACGCTGGAGGACGTTAATAAAAATTATCAATTACAATTACATTACAATTTCAGGATATTTTCCTGTTTTAGGCCCACGGAAAGATTTGGAGCTTGTCTTTGCAGCCTTGAGTTTATCTTTTTGTCTCTGCCAATACCGTATTGGATTAGAAACAGAAATGTCTTCCTGCAGCTTTCACCCTGTTTGCATCAGCGTAAGATAATACATTTAATTTAAATTTTGCCGTGTAGTTTGAATATTTCGACATGTAACAAACTGACTTAGAAACAAGTCTGTAGTTCACATTTTAATTTTACGATACTTTGTGACAATGGCAATACAAGTATTTTTGTGGCAAGCACTGCATCCATTGTTGTCCATGACAAGCACAGCTGCATCGATTTTTGGACATTATCAAGTCATTTGAAGGCTGCTCCAATAAGAAAGAACCAGGAGAGGGAATTATGCGATGTTTAATAGGAATATAATTTTTAGTGATGAAAAATCATAGGGGGGGAAATATGTGAGCGGGGGTGGGGGTGCTTATGTGTTAAAATACGGTATATAAGTTAACCTTTGCTACAATTTATTTGCTGTACCAAAACATTGTGTTGGGGACTGTTGTGAAGGATTTGGGCAACACTTTGTTCAGGAATGAACAATAGCGCTTCCAGCAGGATTCAGCACCTGCTCACAAGGCAAAGTCTACCCAGGAATGGCTGCAGAGAAATGTTTCAGACTTCATTGCTCCAGCTGATTGGCCTTTCTGCAGACCTGATCTCAACCCATTGGACTACAAGTTGTAGTTCGAGCTTGAAGGTGTGGTCTGTAAGACTAGACCTCGTAGTATTGACAGCCTGAAGCACTCCCTGGTGAAGGCAGTAGCAGATTTTCCAACGGAGACTGCATAATTCCATTGATGCATGGCCACAGAGACTTAGGACCTGTGTGAAGGCCAAAGGTGGCCATTTTGAAATATGATTGGTTCTCTGTGTTTGCAATGTATAGAAGTGACCAGTATTCAAAGGATATTAAATTATGCTTAAAATTCAGCAAATGGCTCAGGTTCAATGTTGTAACAGTATTTATAGTAAGACTAGGTAGTTCTTTCAGTTTTAAGGGAGTACCCACATTCCTAAGTTTACCTACTGGGAAAATTTTTTGCATAATTGAAAGCTATTACATTGAACTTTATGCTAGATAAGAAATTAAAGGAGTCAAGACTTCACCTTATTGCCTCGCAGATGTACCCAAAGAGCTGCTGGACTATAGTTATTAGGCCCTGATTATGTTTCCTGTGAATGAATGCAACACTTCAGACTCTTGTATCGAAATGAAAACATGCAAAACCAATGAGGAGGTGGAGATACACATTTAAAATGGAGCTTTAACAGAGTTGTGAACGAAACTGATTTAACTGACACAATAAATCATGTTTCAGCAATAACCTGGCTTGGCGATTCCCTCTTGACCATTAAATTTGTCTACTCCAGGAACCAAAATGAATGAATCAACAGAAACAAATCAGAAGTTAAGATGTCAGAAAATACAGTGCATGGAAATATTTGTTCTTCCCATCTATCAGTTTGTGTGCTGCAAGTCAAACTCGGGTCATGACCGTAGCTTACAGGTATACTATACGATTAATGTCGAAAAATATTTTGTTTTACAATGAATGTACATATTAAAACATGAATGATGTGTGGAACTATTTTGAATTAGTACTAATAATAACAGAGCAATGTCAGGAAAATATTTTCGCACTGTGGCAAGTCACATAATATAACAAACGTTTCTACTGAAAAAGCAATGTATGGGTTTTCTGTCATTGTTAGATCATGATGCTGCAACATCTGAAAGTGATGAGCAAAACCAAACACGGTAACATGTGCTTGTACACAGTAAACTACTAATAAGAACATGCATCAATGAACAAGCTTGCCGTAACACATCTTTATACAGCGAGTATGGAGTATCTGTGCTTAAAAATCAGTATCGGTATTGAAAATAGTGGTATTGTCCCATCACCACTAAAACAGCAAAAGCTAAGAAGGTTTGCAAAATCCTATAGCAATTAACACAGAACAAAGAAAAACAATTACCTTAAAGGCGAACAAAACAAAAAATCATGTTTCTTCCTAAATGAAGGACATAGCTTTTAAAATGCAGCGGTAAGATTTTTTTTTTTTTTTACTGTAAGATACTGTTATCACTGTGCAAGCGAAGTAATAAACACATACGTCATCAACTTCATCTATAAGCTGCAGGCATGCAGAATTTCACAATTTGGTTACTGCTGCTTGTGCTTTAATACATTTTCATCAATTGTCCTTGTTGGTATTGTGGTGTACTTTGTGGTGGTGCTGAGTGAGTTTAGTATTATACAAACAACATAATATTGTGAAAAATAAGAATAAAGGGACTTGCAGAATCACAACCAAATTTTGGTCAGTTGCTGGAGCAAGTATTTAATGGGCAGGTCGCTCCACAGTCCATTCAAAATGGTATTTGTAAATGTGGGATCTTTCCATTTAATGTTGATGTAGTAGATTATTCTTTATGTATGAATCATGAATCTAGGACTGTTGATGAAATTGATCTGTGAGGATCAAATCAATGAAGTTTAATGTAGAACGTGTTTAACCAGCCATAAAAGCTGGACACGCTCAAGAATTGAGTTGCTGCACCCAATGAAAAATGGAACGAAGATGAGGCAGCATCTGAACTGTTCTGTTTGGTTAGAACTGCGGAACAAATGCATACCATACAATAGTCCTAACGATAACCCTGCTGATGCCACTTTGACCTGTACTGGAAATGTTGATATCCAGCAGGTAGAGCAATGTTGAGATCCAGCAGGTAAAGCAAGTGCAGCTGGATAAAGGAGATATGCACAATGGGAAAGTTTACCAGACTGAAGGAGAAATAGAGAACAGAGAAAAAACATCTGCTGCATATCAGTCTCCAATTGCAAGTGGAAGTGCACCACACTCTTGTTAGCCCTGCACTTCTCAATTGAGCTGTCTGGCCAACAGAATCAACAGTCTAATCAATAAGAAAAACATCTCACCACATGGTATTACAAGAAAGAGATGGCTAAAACACAATGAAGAATTGGATGCTGATAAGAGGAAAGAAATTAAAAAAGAAAAGAAGATACAATGTGGGGAAAAGACATCAAAATACCAAAAGGAAATAGACAATGAAGGTATGATTACAAAAGCCTAAGTATTGGAGGATAGCTCTGAGGTTGAGTTAGAGTTGCAGTCATCATCAGACTCTGACACGCATTTAGATGACATTTCTGGGACAGAAGGCAGTGAAGCTGAAATAGGAATAAAATAACACATGGAAGAAGGCTGTTCACTACTTGTAAAATACACCATGAGAAAAACTTGCCGTTACTTTTTGGGGAAAGTGATGAAGACACGGAAAGAGGGTTTTGAAATTTTCTTTGCTCGACATGTAGCTAGAAGTGCATTCAAATGGCCAGCACAAGAAAATCTTGATACTATATCGGAGAATATGGTGCAGTGTGTTTTTCCAGAACTGTAGGAAAATTATAAGAATGACAGACTTGGGGGTTTCACATTTCAGTGTGGCTTTCAGGTTACAATCTAGGTTAGAATATTGTGTATGTGTAATAGTTCAAGTATTAATGCATTTACTATATTTAAAAACCATATATGATGTGCGTTTCTGTAATGGTCAACTATTGGTTATTTACTGAGACTGTGGTCAACAATAAGTATTTTTGTAAGCCATTACCTTAAGAATAAATTTTAAAATGTGTTATTGTAAACAAATAATGAATAATGCCACTGTGTTTGTAAACATCTGCACAATAAAGCATCAAGGGATGAGTGTTCCTAACTGGTCAATTACTGGCAGATAAAACCATAAAACCATAGTGGAATGGATTTGAGGCCATTATCAATGTAACACATGCTATTTGTTTGTTTGGTCCCATTGTGAGGAAAGCTCATGCACACTCAACATGTTATACAATTATGGAACATGCAACGTAACTAATAATCGAGTGGATTTATGTGGTAGAAAAGGTTAGAATATTTTATGTGCTAAAATGTTAAAATATCTTACTTAATTATTATTTATTTATGCCAACAAACTTACTGTTGGTGTTTTTAAACACACAAGCCACGTGTGGGCAAAGTTTGAGAGGTAGAACTGGAACTTAAACATTCAATGCCACAACTGAAGTTATTACCACCTGAAGGTTATTTAATCCTGGGACATAAAATACTTACAATAGTAAGTCACCATTGGGGTAATTTGTCTCTGATGTGAGACTGCCTTTGTGGTTTACCAGGAGAAATACGAACTGGTTTGAGAATTTAATGCCATTCTGGCAGTTTGTCACAATAGCTCAATGGTTAGAGCAGCCGCCTGGTAAGCGGAAGGTCTGTGGTTCAAATCCCAGTTGTCGCACTGAATTTTTAAGTTCCAGTTCTATCTCTCATATCTTACTTAAATTCACAGAATTTAGAGAAAATTAAGTTGTTATGATTAGAGGTAGTCACTGCCCATACATGGATAGTAGCTCCCAGCATGTTCCCTTAAAATTGGAGAGAACAGAAGCCTTCTCCTAATTGTCCATCAGAATCCTTGCTGATTGCCTCTAAATAATGCTTTGTACTGTGAAAATGATCTTTCTACATAAAAGGACGTCAAACATGTATATTTAAACAAAGGTATGTCACAACACTAACTCATACACTCTAAATCACCTACTTGGTTACCTTCAACGACTTGAGCCACTCTATACAGTTTTTAAAAATCATTGTTTTTCTTCAACAAATTTTGTCTGTTGATACAGAACGTTTACTAAAAAACCTGGCCAGCAGGAGCAGAGCATATATGACCTTCAATGGGAATGAAACACAAAAATCATGTTTCTTCCTAAATAAAGGATATGGCCTTTAAAATGCAGTGGTAAGGTTGTTTTCTTCCTATGCAATACTGTCATCACTGTGCATGCAAAATAATAAACACCTATATGCACTATGGATACATGGAAAATCACAACTTGCTTAGTGCTGTATGTGCACTAATGTGTTTTAATAAACTGTTCTTGTTGATATTGAAGTTTAAGGGCAGTGCACTTTATGGTGTTTTGGTGATAGTATTAGCGAGTCAGTTTAGTATTATAAAAACGTAATATTGTGAAAAATAAAATTCCTGAATGTTGTGCATATGGTTGCAATGTGAGAAGCAAATTCATTTTCACTCATTTCCAAACGGAGACAAATTTCCCAAAAGATATAGGATATGGGTAGAATTTTGCAAAAGAAAAGATTTTGTGGCTGGTTCCGGTACTTATGTTCTTTCCACTTTAAGGAATTATGAATAGACACAGTTATTAAAAAAGCGGATTTATTAAAACTTGGAACTATTCCTACAAGTAAAAATGAAGATAGTTAAAGTTGTAGTAAGACAACTGATCCTTCACTATCTTCATCTAAGAGCAAACGACAAAGTACAGAGCGATATGAAGTTAGAAATCGTAAAAGCATTGTTTCCGAATTATAGTGTTACTTGCAAAAAAACTGACAACAAAAGCGATGATACAATTAGTAACAGAGAATTCAGAATAGAAAGTGATAAAAAGAAAATTCAGAAGTAAAGTGTGAACTAGGTACTAAATTCATGAGGAATATACCCACGATATATTGCTGGAACCTGAAACATCTACAAAACAAGCAATGATGATCAGGATAAGCTAAATGAAAATTTCTATGAACAATACATCTGATTTTGATACAAGTGACGAGGAGGAAAAAGAAGAGGGAGGAGTGTGTTTCATCATACAGTGAAATGAAGCTACAGCAGAATATTTTATTGTTGCTTGGACATCTCTATGTTTTATGTAGAAATGAAATTAAAACAATTTCTCATTACAATAAATGGACAATGCTGTGTGTTAAAAACAGGGTGTTATTGTGGCAATATATTCACTTGGAATTCACAAAACTTATCAGGAAAGAAACCGGAAGGAAACGCTTTAATAGCAAGTTCATTATTATTACCTGGTACATATATTGTTTCAGAAAATTAAGTGCTGCAAATCACAGGGTTTGGCAATTTTTTCAAGGCCTACATTTGATAAAACGGGGTAGTAAGGGGTAGTGATGCGCCTCCTATAGCCTCTCCTACTCAATTCCCATCCTCATCCTGCCCGTGGTGCACCCTGCTTTTAACAGATGAGGCTCTGGGGACCGAATCACAGCAGTATAACGGTTTCATCTAAAATGGAGAAATGTCATTTACATATGTGCTGGCCTATCACAGCACAACAGCGTCCCTCAGAGGCACATGAGGGGAAGGTCGGTGGATCTAAATACCACCTATTTAGTCCTCCCGGCTAGGACCGATGGACCCGTTGACCAACGATAGGTGTGGTCCCACTTGCAAAATGGGGGTTTAAGTCGGGTGATGTAACTGCCACATTGTAAAACTGGTGCCTGTTAAGAAAACAGTTACATGAAAGCCACATACATGAATATAAGGCAGTAATTCTTTCGGATTCTAAAGCTGCAATTCAGGGAATATGTTCAAATACTACAAAGAAGTCAACAAAAATTAGAGAATGCTACAAAATGTTAACACAACTCCAAAAAGTTAATAAGACTTCATCTCCAATGGATTCCAGCACACTGTGGAGTCATGGGGAATGAAGCTGCAGACTCACTTGCAAAGAAAGGCACAACAATAAAACGAAAGTCTAAATTCAATTTCTCATATTCCTCAATAAAACGCTTGATCATTAAAAAATGTTCTCATTCATACCTACAAGAAATAGAAACAAATGCCAAAGATAAAAAATGGATTACACTACTTTCCAACCCAGATATAATCCCCCAGAGACCAAGGAAAACAGCAGTTGCAGCCTTCCGACTACTGACAAATCACGACTGCTTAGCAAGTCATCTCTACAGAATAGGTATCTCAGCCTCATCAATATGTGTCCTGTGTAACGATCCAGCAGAAATGAACGAAGACCACTTGAAGACCTGTGAAGCATTAAGATCAGAAGAAACTACAGTTCAAAAGTATTGGAAAGCACGAATGCTAATGGCTTCATTGCCAGATGCAAGGCACTAGAAAACAACATTTGATAAAACCATTCAAAACATGGCAGCACCACTTATTAGATCAATTTGGGTTCAAGAAAGAAAAAAGAACTTGAGTTCATTAAAAGGCTGCAATATACCTATGTGGTTGGCAGGATATGGGCTGTATGACTCCCTAGGATTTTCAGCCAAATATTTACTATATTCCATCATGGAAATAAATTTTCAAAAAATTATTGATTTTGAACTTGTTGAAAGAGGTATTGTGAAAGGCGATTTGGTAAAGGCTGCTTGTGAGAACATATGAAATGTGTAGAGTTGAAATTTTACTCGCCAACAGACATATAGGTGTAAGATATCTGTCAAAAGCTCAGTGCTAAGAATAGTCTAAAAGTGTAAAGCAACAAATTAAAATGGTAGAAAAATACACAGAGTTGATGGTATGAACAACCACTATAAACAACCACTTATGCTGAGCTGCACTAAACAGTAGTGATAAAGTGCCATATTAATTGAAAAATTCACATCAATTCTTCCTCATATAAAAATGAACATACATGGCTAGAAAATGGTGAATGAAAACTGTGGACATGATGAAATCTTGGAAGACAAAATAAATAAATATGGATTAAAGGCGAATTAAACATCTATCATGATCTGAAGAAAGTTATTTTGCATTTCTTAAAGATTTGGCTCATATTCAACATTTTATACATACTTGAAGTTTGGAGAGACACCAGTCTTCGTCTCAGATATGCTCAAAAAGAATACATTTTCATATAATGGCCTTTGACTTACATCAATGCATGGAATGAGCATGGTCTTGGTGTTCACACTGTGCCAGAATCGCTATCAGAATGGTTTAAATCTTCAAAATCGTACCTTTTAGGTTCAAACTGATAAGGACAGATGCCACATTCACTCGTTTTCAAAGCAGATTTTGGACTGCTGTTTATCACTTGGTATTAATGTGTGAACCTTGTTTGTCATTTAAAACATCACGCCATGTCTGAGTTTAGTGGAACTGACTTTATGCGTCATATTAACAACTGCAAGTAAAATGAGAACCACTCACCTTGGAACTGTCAAACTGCCTGCATTGCTATCTATTCTTGACAAATCAACTAATGTGGCAAATGAAATATTTATTGTTATTTTTGTTCCCCTTTCACTGCATCTCCCTGCGCACGCATGCTACATCCGTTCTAGTCATCACACACGTGCCAGTCTTTCTTCTGTTAGGTAGGTGTGAAGTGTTGTGCTTGTCCGGTTCACAGATGAATAACATTAAGAGCATTTAGTTTTACTTAAAGTGTTTTCAAAATGAATTCATTGCAGTATACAGTACGACAGTATTTATGTACAATGTGCTTACATGATCCTGTAGAGAAGATGCAAGGCATTTTGAAACTAAATTTCCAGGAGTGCATGTTCCGAGTAGAGAGGCCGTTTGCTTGTAAATAAATTCAGGGAGACAGAAACAATTTGCAATAGAAAAAGAAAAGTAAAAAGCATGTGCTCAAGGAAAAGCAATTAGACGAAAACAGAGAAAGATTAGAACGGTCACCTCGACAATCTCTTAGCTGCCTTGCACAAGAAACTGACATTTCAAAGCTTCAGCATGGAAAGTGTCAAAAGTTTTAAAACTTAAAACCATATACAGTTACTGTTGTCCAGGAATTGCTACCACATGATCAGAGTCAGGTAAATTTCTGTAACTGGATTTTGAGTAATGTTAATGATGGCACAATCCATCCACAATTAATACTGTTCAGTAACGAAGCATGGTTTCATTTACATGGTCATGTGTCATCACAACACATCGATATTATGCAACAGACAAATCCAATTTTATTCATGAAACTACCTTGTATGATCATGGTGCATAATAAATGGATGCAGAACAATCGGGACTATTGTTTATGCATGTACCATAAATGAGAAAGACACAAAAATAATATACTGGCACCATGTTTGGAACAGCTGACCAATTGAATATTAGTTCCGATATTTCGAGCAGGACTCTGACACGGTACACATGGATGATGAGTAATTAGAATTTATTGAGGAAATTTTTGAGGACTGAATCATTAGTAAGGGTTTATGGCCCGCTTGGTCCCATCTTATGCAAAATTTTATTTATTGGGCAACTTGAAAAATGAAGTATACAACACTAATCCCCACACATTAAAAGAATTAAAACAAAATATCAGGACAGAAATTAATGCTATTTTGGAAGCTGAACTAATGCATGTTAACGAAAATTTCCTCAGAATAGCCATGTATTGATGCAGATGAATGGCATTTCCAATATCTCCTGTGATGAGCTATGTTTTGTATTTATTCTGATAATTGTTATATTGACTTGTGAAGGGATTAAAAGAGTGGTGGCTAATAAAGGAAAGACTTGGAACCACCAGTTCAATAGTCTAGCAGAGGATAAAATTGACTTTAGAAAACGGATCCGAGGTAAACCCCTGACACCACGATGGTGGAACAGGGAAGTTGAAGTTAATGTGATTTGAGATTTAATGTTCACACATGATGTCCAGAAGATGGGCCCTGCGCCTGCCGGCCAAGTTTTGTAGCATAAGTACTGTAATTTTAACCCTGGTAATTAAATTATTTTAATTTTAACAGCCCACACCTCTGTGTTTCACTCAACAGATTTGTTCAAGTTTCTACTTTCCGTATGGTGTCACACAAAAAGTTTAGATTTGTAGTTATGAATGCCAAATCATTTTGTAATTGGTCAACTTTTAATAAAGCCAAAAGCTATTTCAAATACACATCATTTTGTTCAACTCATTTACAACAGATGCAAAATATTTAGAATTTGTGCCATAGTAAGGGTCGCGCGTTACTTCTTGACAAATGAAAATGTTATATGAAAGGTTGAATGCGAGTCACTACTCAGCTTTTGCAGGAACGTTGGCATCGAGAGAAAGGAGGTACAGTCTGCAGTGAGATGACGCACATGCTTGAGCTGAAGTAGTACAGCATTACAAATCAATTTATCACAGTTCCCCTGCCCGCCTCAATAGCGTGATGGTTAGCGTGTCTGCCTCACGTTCAAGAGGTTGCGAGTTCGAATCTCGCTTAAGGTAAGTTATCTGGGCAAGGTTTTTTTTCCCTACCCTGAGAAGACGAATGTCAGGTAACTTTAAGCTCCATGGACCTTGGGCTCATTTGAGCATCATTTCACCCATTTCATTTCATTCATTCATCCGATGTGACACAATGTTGGAGGAACACCACTTCCAGTAATATCAGCCACACATATTATACACTATACCTCTATAACTCTTTCCACTTAACTTAATTGCATTTCTTCTATTCCCGACATTTCTCCCTCGTCTCAATTACTGTTATTTTCGTTGCATGCATACATCTGTGCCACAAAAACTTTTGCAGTCGACTGTATACACAAACGCGACAGAGCAAAACAGAGGTGTCTGTTATCATAGCATAAACATTTGCTGACCTGTTTATTAAGGGTAGGCCAACTCACTGGATTTCTGTTCAAGGTCATTCGTCAAGAACAAATGCGCGACCTATACAAAACTATGCTTAGCCAAGTGCCCCACTGCATGGCCACTGGTACCACGAGAAGAGGAAAATTGGGATTTTTTTCCTCTGAAGAGATCAATCCTCAATGGTGATGTAAGAAATATTTTTTTTCCATGTGATAAAGCTATCCACATTGGGATATAGGAGTCTAATACATTCACATAATCTATGAAGAGCATGGACTACACAAGTAACTTGAACCAATTTAGGAAAACTTGTTAAAAGGAGCAGGTGCAGCATCTATGAGAAAGAGTAATATGCTGTCGTATTTTGCACCATTTGGCCATATCTTATGCATAATTTCGTTGAATAACCTCACAAGCACTATATTATTTGGTACAGATAGTTCTTTACAAGTCACTATATATGACTGCTCACCATTTTGCCATTTTTCATTTCACTGACATCTCCTATTTCTCTGAAACTTGAATTTCATTGAAGGTGACTCAAAGCTTTTCATTTTCACATGCTGATCTAATGCTTTGCAAGCACTCAGGAACGTAGTTCTTTCTTAATGTTGATTCTTTAGGAGGTTCAATGTTGATATATCTAGTCAAAAAGTTGTTGTTTTCTAGTGCCTTGCATCTGGCAATGAAGCCATTAGCATTCGTGCTTTCCAATACTTTTGAACTGTAGTTTCTTCTGATCTTAATGCTTCACAGGTCTTCAAGTGGTCTTCGTTCATTTCTGCTGGATCGTTACACAGGACACTTATTGGTGAGGCTGAGATACCTATTCTGTAGAGATGACTTGCCAAGCAGTCATGATTTGTCAATAGTCGGAAGGCTGCAACAGCTGTTTTCCTTGGTCTCTGGGGGATTATATCTGGATTGGAAAGTAGTGTAATCCATTTTTTATCTTTGGCATTTGTTTCTATTTCTTGTAGGTATGAATGACTAAAATTTTTTATGATCAAGCGTTTTATTGAGGAATATGAGAAATTGAATTTAGAATTTTGTTTTATTGTTGTGCCTTTCTTTGCAAGTGAGTCTGCAGCTTCGTTCCCCATGACTCCACAGTGTGCTGGAATCCATTGTAGCTGAACAGTCTTATTAACTTTTTGGAGTTGTGTTAACATTTTGTAGCATTCTCTAATTTTTGTTGACTTCTTTGTAGTATTTGAACATATTCCCTGAATTGCAGCTTTAGAATCTGAAAGAATTACTGCCTTGTTAAATTTATTTAAGGGAAGATTTAATAATTGTCGGAGAGCAATGTATATAGCCTCTATTTCTCCATCATAATTTGTTGTGTCTCTGCCAACAGAATGATCAAAGGAAAAATGTGAACACGTAACTCCAGCTCCAGTAAGGTTTTCCTTGGAGGATCCATCAGTATATATGTGCAGCCATTCGTCTGTGGGATACCTAGTATTGATTGTTTCCAGAGCTACAAGTTTTTGTATTTCTTTTGGTGTGTCTCATTTACTTATTTCCTCTATTAATTCCAAACTGAAGGTAGGTTGCAATAATTCCAATGGATTTTCTCTTATAAGTAGATTTTCTCTGGTGTTAGGAATGTTCAATTTGGATTTAATCTGTGTTACCTTTTCTAGGAAACTACTATGAGTTTTAAGGATTGAAGGGGCGAGGTTCTCTTCTGTCCATTTAGAGTTGGGCAGTCGTAACATTTTCTCGTGTTAGAGCAATGCTTGTTCTTCTATTTTTGTTGTTATTGATGGGGTCCGTGTTAAGGCAAGCATGACATCAATAGGTATGGATTTAACTGCTCCAGTGATTAGGCGCAGAGCCTGATTTAGTATTTGTTCAAGTTTATTGATGTTAGCATTTGCTGCTGTTATCAAAGCTTCAGAACAGTACAAGAGGTTTGGTTTAACATACATTTTGTATGTTGTGTTAAGGACTCTCCTTGAGCAGCCCCATTTAGCACCAGCTAACCTTTTCAAGATTTGCAGTTTCTTTTCAACCTTTTCTGAGATGTTTGTCATATGTTTTTTCCAACTTAGCTTTCTGTCGAAAGTGATGCCTAAGTATTTGGCATCATCAACTGCTTTGAGTGGTTTACCATTATAATTTATGTTAATATTAACTGGTTTGTATTTTAGTGTAAATAATTCATAATTTGTTTTTTCCACATTGATAGTCATGAAGTTTTTGGAGCTCCATTCATGTACATTGTTTAGGGCTGTTTCTATTCTGTCTTTAATTAATTCAGGTTTTTTTGGAGAGCCTGAAGTCCAAATGACTACATCGTCAGCAAATAAAGCAATTTTGGTTTCTAAAGTTTTTATTATTGATGGAAGGTCATTTATATATATGTTAAAGAGTGTTGTGCTCAGAACAGCACCTTGTGGAAGTCCTCGGTGTGTTTGTTTATATTTGGAAAAGTATGTATTATATTTTGTGGCACAAAATCTTTGTGAAATAAACTGAGTTATCCATTTAAGCATATTACTTTTCACACCTATTGATTGCAACTTCTCAATTAATTTGTTTCTCCAGACTGAGTCATATGCTGATTTAAAATCAATGAATACTGCTGAGGTATCCTCCTTTCTATTGAAAGCTTCCTTGATGTCTTGGCTTAGTTTTCACTTTTCACATTTTCACTTGTACTATGATTCTGTCTGAAGCCGGTCTGTGAACTATTAATTAAGTTGTAATAGTCTAGGAACCAGTTAAGTCTAGATGCCACCATTCTTTCCATCACTTTTGCAATAACACTGGTCAAAGATATTGGCCTGAAACTATTAATATTGTTTGAGGGTTTGTTTTTCTTTAAAATCGAGATGATAATGGCTTTTTTCCAGTCGAAAGGCACAGTCATTCTCCAACACGTGTTATACAGTTTAAGTAGGATTTCTTTTCCTTTCCTGCCAAGGTGTTTAATAAACTCTGGGTGGATCTTGTCAGGTCCTGGAGACTTTTTGTTCTGTAATTGTCCTATTGCTAAATCTAGTTCTGTTTCGTTAAAATCCTGAATAAAAATATCATTTTGTATATCTTTTGGCTTATTAGTTTCTCTGATAGTTTTTTGGATAGTTTTATCTTGTTTTTTATACGCTTGGGATATTCTTTGTGACTGAGAGTCAAAAAGCTAAGTTGAAGATTGTTTAGCTTTTGGAGTGGGATATGGGCTGCGTTGTTGTTGTTGTAGTGTTTAACGCCCGCTTTTACTACTACGGCACCGCAGGCGATGACACTGATGACACATGGAATGAAGATGGAGCACCGGTGGAAACCGGAGCACCCGGAGAAAACCCGCCCTGACGCCGCTTCGTCCACCACGAATACCACATGTGGGTCCCTGGGATCGAACCCGGGCTGCCTAGGTGGTAGGCGAGCGCGCTAACCGCTCGGCCACGGCGCCGCCGATATGGGCTGCAACAAATGCTCTGCATACATCTGAATAATACTGGGAACACTTCAATTGTCCTGCAATTGAAGCAGGTTTACCTATCAATAATAATTGTGAATTCACTTGAGTCACAGTAAAAATGTTTATTTGCTGATATGCACTTACTGTTTTTCCACATGGCTAGATGAACAAAACTTTATTGCCTATGGTAAATGCTCTTAAATTTGTCTATTACTGGAGACGTAATTTAGCACCTGATTTAACCATCGGCATGTTTTCAAAATGCACAAGTTATACAGAACACTATTCATAAGAACTGAAGAAGGAACACTATCACAAGTGCTTGGTTTAGCAGTATAAACATACATGAAATACCAGGTGAGCTGCCCCTTATTCTCGAGTTTTATGTAATCCGCATTTTATACTCCAACACGGACCCCATTACTAGGTTCTACCCGCGTATTTAACATGGATGTTAAACACTCGATGAAATTAGCTTTTAATATATTCGTAATTAGACAGCTGATGTTTGAACTTCTGCAAATGTTCACTGGAACCAGCGAATATTACATCTTAAACGGATTGTTTACCTCACACGTTACTAGGTAGCTCAGTTGGAACGAGCGCAGGACTCCAAAGTAATCTGTCTGTTGTGAAGGTGGTTCGAATAACCTGCATGTACTAATTTTTTTACTGTGCAATCCTCACAATTTATAAATTATTATTCTGAAAACGGTTATTATATTCACTTTTATTGCTTTATTTATGTTTTATGGCATTGTTTGATGTTTCTTTATTGGTGAACTACAATTAGGTAGTTGTTTAAACATACCTATAGGTAGGTGCAATTGAAATAAGGATCATTTATACACAGGGTTGAACAGATCTACAAGCCACTGTAATACACTGACGAAGGGTTTCTGGATTATCCAGCTCCTCTGCATAAATGCGTTCTTTTAAATAACCCCAGAGAAAGAACTCAAGGGGTGTCAGATCAGGTGATCTGGCAGGCCAGGAGACTGGTCCTTGTCTTCCTATCCAATGACCAGGATGAGCAGCATTCAAATGATTGCAGACGATCCTCGACCGATACAGAGGAGCGCCATCGTGTTGAAACCACAACGTCATTCGCTCCTGCAGTGGCACATTCCATAATAATAAGGGGTGAGCTACAGAGGAATTCCAGGTAGCGTGCTCCTGTTAGATTCCCCTCGAAGAATAATGGTTCAACAAGGTAGTCTCCCAAGATTCCACAACAGACATTTACACCCCACTGCTCTTGGAACGCTGCCTCCCTTACCCAATGAGGATTATCAACAGTCCAGTAGCGCATATTGTGACAATTTCCAGTTCCATTGTTGTGGAATCTTGATTCGTCAGAAAACAATATCCTGGATGCAAATGCCACATCACTTGCTACTCGCTCCAGTAACCATTCACAAAAGATCACTCGAGCTTCGAAATCTCTCCCGTGAAGTGCTTGGTGTAGGTGCAAACCATAAGAATGGAACTTAGTGTTCAATATTCGCACTACAGAGGATTGGCTGATGTTCACCTCCTGAGCAACTGCCTGTGTACTAATAAGCGGATTGTTTTGGGTGGCATTTAAAACTGTTTCTGCATTAACCCCCAATGTTGCTGGAACGTGTCTATGAGGAGGCATTCTTGCAAGTGATGCTGTTACACGCAGACGCCTTTCAACATTCCGGAGGGTATTTGCTGTTGGTTGTCGTCTATTCGGATATCTCTCCCGAGATATTTTCTCCGGTAGTATTTGTTCTTACTTATCCGTAGATCAAAAGCATATCTACGTACTCGTCTGTCGAATACATACTGAAAGTCTGGCACAAAATGTCGTGCGACAGCTTACGTGTGGAGTACGCAGGGGTCGGCATTCACAACACAATACATCATGCCAGTCCAATGGTGCAGAAGTAATTACATCTATTCAATTACAAAATGCAGACAACCAAAAACGATTTAAATTATAATGTCCCAAATGCTCAGGAACTATAATTAGATTGTGAATTCGGTTTCCAACTTTTGATGAACATAAAAAAAAAAATATTTACAATGCTGAGACTCGAACCTATGTCATTGGGGCTTATCGCAGAGAATCCGTCACAATCATATTCAGCTATTTCGAGACTTACTAGAAGCGCTTACCGCGTTCAACAGTAGGGCTTGTATGCCTGGCGCTATGCCATTGCCACCTCGCGAGTTTTCGGACTTGATTTAGTCTTTTAAGACAGCTTTAATCATTTGCTGGGCAATTTTATATTATTACTTAAATGGCAAAAGCTGTTGTGCATATTAATTGAGATGCACGAGATGTAGTTCATGCAAAAATGTAAATAAACTGTTGTTTAATAATATGTCCGTTTTGACAGTACGGGTCCATGATGGATGAGGCATGTCTCTAAATTTTTCGTAATTTTTAGCAGCCAACCCCTGCTCAAAGCACAAGAATCTACCATTTTCTTTTTAGCTGACGTTAGTGTACCCATATGATTGGTCCAATTTTTCCGAGGCGTTTACTGAATTACGTTGCTATGTATACTCTGATAAAAAGTTTGTAAAATCAGCCGGAAACTGGAATTCGCTCTCAGTAAATGAGTCGTATGTTTTTGAGGTGTACTTTAGCGAGGAGTATGTTCTGTCCCTTAAACCGCTGTTGCTCTATATTTTGCGCATTCCTCTCTTTAAGAACGTCAAGCAATACATTTTAGTAAGCGCAAAACTGGACTAAGGCACACATGCCGGTTGATGGGTGGCCTACCTTCCAAAAAAATAAGGTGCGGCTAACTCACCTGGTATATTGTACAGATAGCAAATGAGTAATAACCAGGGTGTCAGCAAGTTTGATGGTCTAACCCAGCCATGTCAACGTTGGTGCTATGAAGTTGGCTTGAATGCACTGAGCACAAGACAGCAATGGAGGACGGTTGCACTGGCGTACAATTATTCTGCTTGCTGTGTTGTCACTGAAAACTTTACTTCATTTTCCTCTTTCCATGTGAATCTACTAATTCTTTAAAATTGGGATGCCGGTTCTTGGCAAGGCATATACGTAGACTAATATGCAGATTATTGTCGCTGATACGAGACCTATTTTTCAGCAACTTCATTATGGAAAATGCCTGCTCACACATGTAAGTGCTGCTGAACATGACTATTTTTGCAGCATTGTCAATAAGATTTGGAAAGTGTGAATCAAGAAGGCCTAAGTAGAATTCTACAGCACTGAGTGTTGCACTTTTTCTTACTCTACATGGTATTGTATTCCTCCCAAAAATTCAATGTTGAGTTTTCACTAGAAATATGTGATTTGAGGCCCCCTGAATAAAAAAAAGGAACTTTAGAAAAAAGTCTGTGTCTGTCTGTGGGCAGCATAACTCAAAAACAAGTCGATATTTAAGTTTAATGTCTTTTAAGGAAGTGACACAAAGATTTGAAGAAAATTCTTCCACCCTAAAGTATCCTTTACATGGAGAATTTTTCAACAAATGCTGATTTTCTCGAAAATGGCTAACAATTTTCATTAAAATGCCATATGTATGAGATATTTTTACAATAAATGAAATATATGGCTATATATATGTAGTCCTCTTGGAAGACTTTTGCATAACTGGTAAGCCATAAGAGATAGACCAAATATTACTATACATAAAATGTAGATCTTGCTAAAACACAATTTATGTCCAAATAAAATTTTTTGTAAAGTAAACCATTTCAGAGATATTCTTGGTTATTTGTGTGAGTTTTGGAGAACAAACTTTCGCCAAATGGAAGATCATGATTCATCTTTTTTAATATCTTTGCCGTGCAAAGAGAATCTCAAAGCTTGTTCAGTGTCACAATTACCCCTAGGTACAGTGTACCTCGCACGGTGGAGGGAGTTCATTGTACATTCACTTGGCATGCTGAAGTTTTAAGAGCGTGCTAATGTAGCATTCGGAGCACTCTTGCTACCAGTGTCTGTTGACACGACTGGTCTAATCTATTAAATTTACCTTAGGCACCATGATATGGTAAACATTCTCTGATACTTGTGATGCAATACAAGTTGTTTGTAAATATATTGTGTATATTTATAACAGCACACATTTAAAATTACACAGGATAAACAACAGAAAAAATCTGACGTGTTGCACTCACATGACTTTCTCTACTCTTGTACTAACCATTCTTACAAACTCTTATTCCTATATCTTCTTCGTGTTAGCTGAGATAAACATTTGTACAAATTATCTTATTATTTCCTTGTAGGTGCAAGGGGAATATTAGAATACAGTATCAATATTCCATTTCACGTAAGTTTTCCAAAACTGACACAAGGAATATCTCCGAAATGGTTCACTCTACAAAAAATTTATTTAAAGAAATTGTGTGTTTTAGCGAGATCTACATCCTTTGTATAGTAAGATTGTGTATCTCTTATAGTTTACGAGTTATTCAAAAATCATCCAGAGTAAACAGTACTACATAGGCTATAGCCAGAAAATTCAAAATATATATTTCATTTGTCATACAAATATCTTACACATGACATTTTAATCAAAATCATTAGAGACATTTTCAAGAAAATCAAAATTTTTGAAAAATTTTCCATGTAAAGGGTAATTTAGGGTGGAGCTATTTTCTTCAAAATCTTTGTGTTACATCCTTGAAAGACGTCAAACTTAAATACCCACTTTGGTTTTTGAGTTATGCTGTGCACAGACTGACAGGCATACAGACACATGTGCACCTTTTTCTGAAAGTGCTTTTTTTTTTTTTTTTTTTTGATTCAGTAGGTCTCAAAACATATATTTCTAGTGAAATCTCGACATTGAATTTTTGGGTGGAATACAATAGTTCCTTCTACTTACCAGTAGAGAAAGTAAGAAATCAAAAGATTAATTCAAATGTATGTATTTATGGGAGATTATCTGAAAATATGTATTTACATATTTTTTTCTTCAAAGTAAGTATTTTTATGTGAAATAAACACTATTTATGCTCATGATTGTGTATTCAGGGTTTTCACTTTTTTGTCAGCATGTACATAGGTGTGTTTGCAAAAAAAATATTTACCTAAGAACCCACTCCCTACTAATATACAAACCATCAAGAATGCTGTTTTCCATCTTGCATCATGGTCAAGGGGTATTATGCTACACTTAGGCTGCCAAGGTCAAGGGTTCAAATCCAGCAGAGGGCATAAAATCCTTAGATGGCTTCCTTCGGAAGGGAAGTAAAGTTGGTGGTACCGTGTCATAGATTTATGGCATGTAAAAGAACCTCAAGCCCGATAAAGGGGCTTGTAGCAAAATTAAGCTGTCTTTCATGCACAATATAGAATGGGATGCCGAGTCAAACCATACAACACAGTGCAAACAAATTTGAACTTTGTTTTGCAGTGAGATGAAACTAGCTGTTCTTTATCAGTTCATATATGCTGATTACGAAAATGAAATCAGAAAAGCTCATCACATACCAATTTCGGTGGAAAAGATATGCCACATGAACCACTTGCCCTATATTTCATATAGGTAATAATAGATTTTCAATCCATAAAAACCAAACTGGCAACTTCAAAGACACTTGGAAATGACTATTACATCATATGAGGAGCCTGTTGCTAAGTCAAATTTATTTATCTATAATGTGAACATTACAGGTTTCTCCAATTACAATGTTCACTTAAAATTTACAATATGTTTGATTACATAATTTGGTGGAAAAAAGAAATACAAAGTAACTAGAACATCACAAAATAATTACTTCTTCAGATTACCCTCCCCTTATGTAGGACTTAAAAGTCAGTGCCTAGGGTCAGACGCCTGTCAGGGAGCACAGGAACCTATGGACCGGACAGAGTGAAGACCTGGAAGCGGGTGGTCAGCCAAGCACCAGGTATGAGAGTGAGGAAGAGGATGATATGAAATGCAGGCGAAACGGATGATTGGAAAGGTGATAATGGAGCAATTGGTGGAATGAGTGGCGGGGGAAACCGGAGCACCCGGAGAAAACCCGCCCTGACACCGCTTCATCCACCATGAATATCACATGCAGGTCCACAAAATAATTAATTGCCAAAAATGAAAATAACATTGATTTACACGTACACTAAATCCACAATTCTACTACTGGTAATAATCACAGGATATAGCAAAACTGGTGATATGCATATGAAATACATCAATGTTTAAAGGATGTAATTTATTGTACAGTCATCATGCAATAATGATATTTGAGTAAGCATTTTGTATTACAACCCCCACCCTCCAAAAAAGTGATAATGCTAATAAAGCACACAATGTATTCATAATTTAAAAACTTTTCCTAGAAACTTTCCATTTGCGGGTGAATGCTGAAACTTGTAACAGAGTGCAGCAGTAATCTGCCAGCAGGTTTCGTAACCATCTTTCCTTATATCGTTTTTCCACGGCAGCTGTATCTTAATGAAGTCTCTCACAATGTTTGTCACATAATTAGGCAGGAAAAAATCAAAATGGGAAGAAAATGTAATTTCAAGGATATGTTGCACCCCACAAGCTTGTAACAGTCCAGCAAGTGTTCTGACTGTTCCCTGTGATTCTCAGATCTAACATTTGCCAAGAAACTGTTGCATACATTTTTAATGCTACCCAGGCTGCTTTTTCAGTATTTGTCGTTTTGAAGGTAATATCCTTCATCAATTCATGAATCTGAGATCCAATACCTTCTTTAATGTTTGCATTACTAATGGCAGGAAATTTGGATGTTAAATATTGAAAACCCATACCATCTTTGTCCATTACTTTCACAAGGTTCCTCATAAAACCCAATTTCAGATAAAGTGGTGGTAACAGCACACTGTCTTTGTTAACCCTTTTACTGCACTGGCATTTGCATAGATGACAGGGCACTTAAAACCTCTCTGTACGTTGGCCGGAATGGTGATGGCAGGGGCTACTCGCTAGAATCAAGTCTTATTAGACACTGAAGGGAATCTCTGTACGCACGTTGAGTTGAAAGGAACATGTTCTGTCATCTGTTGGGATTATGAAGAACCAATTTCAAAGAGCTCTCTGCATTATAACAGCATCTGCAGCAGGGGAAGACAGTATCGCTGCTGTGATGTCAGCTCACATGCTCCCTACGAAGGTCAGTTGAACATGTGACGTCACAGCGGGGAAGAGGAAATGGCATGTGGGACATGGTAATTTTAATGCTGTTTCAATTAAGGAATAGTCATAGATTATAAATAATTACATTTCGGCTTTATGCCATATATATGGACATATTCCGTCATTTGCCGTTTCGCTTTTCTTTAACTAGTTTGTCAATATTAGGGCGTAATGTACGGCACATTTGTAACCGAAGACTGCATGTTAGATTGTGATCTGACAATATGCTTCGGAATTTTGACTTATAAAGGTTCATAACAGAAAAGAATTGTTCGCACACATATCCCTGAAACAAGGGCATCAACCTCAGAAATCTGGTTTGAGGAACATTCTTATAAAATCAGCCAAGTCTTCCTTGTGTTTATATTTATCCTTCAGCAAATCGCCCCATTGTAAATTTATCAATTCAATTTGCTACCTGCTAGAAACACTAACATCCAATGAATACGGGGTCGCAAAGATCTGAAACGTAGTTGACAATGTTTCTACGTCTTGAAGCCTGGTCTCAAACTGGTGTGAAACACGGGGAACAACACAAACACAAAACCACTACACGTCAACAAAAACACAAAATAAAAACAAAATTCGCACTAACGCCGTTAAAATCCCTCACACAATAAAAACCCTCAGACTAGGCTGAAGAGGGTTCTCCATAAACAAATAAGATTTTTCACATTCATTCAGTTTCGTGCAAGTAGCGCAGCTGATCTAGGCAGCATAGCAATGTACTGCTCTCGCCTGACTTCACATGAACATACAAGCTTGCTCTTCGTTTAAATACGTCACACAGCCCAAAGTTGTCTTCCCCTGATCTACAGCTTAAAATACAAAGGCTAGCATATGCATTTTACTCCAATGAGAGCAGCAGGCTGGCCTGGGGTCACATGATTGTGGCTATTTATGGGTGTACAAATCATGGCTGTGCCTAGCAGTGTGTGTTTTACACAAAAAATTAATGTCGAATTTTATGCTTTGCCATTTGGTATTTCAGATACTGGTTACAGTAATCAGGAAAGTGGAAGTGAATGTGTTGATAGCAATGTTGGGGAAATAAGTGAGTGAGAAAAGAGACGAAAACGATGCACCACCTCAAAAGGTGCCATGCACAAAGAGAAGATGGGTTGCCAGTCCTATGTTTCAATGGCTGATGGGCACTTTTGTTCCACAAAGTTATGGTTTTGATAACCATATTTCAGCTATTTTGGTGAATTTGATGAAAATGCCAGGTTTTGAGGTTTTTAAATTATTTTTTTCTTTCCAAATTATGCAGCTCATTGCTAAAGAAACTAATAGATATAATTTTCTTTGCAAGAAGCTGCCACCCTCCTGCAACTCCTGTTTGCAGTCCTGGTCTGAAACCGCACTTGAAGAACTTCACATTTTCTTGGGATTTACAATGCTGATGGCCAGGGTAAAGAAACTGACCCATTCAAAATATGGTCAACAGAACCTCTAATTGCTACACCCCCAGTTTGTAGAGTACATGTCAAAAAACATATCTTTTGCTACTCAGACTGGAGTGTTATTTCTAAAATAAGATACATGGCGGCAGTCAAGCAAGGGGGTTACGGGTAAGGTCGTTGATATGGAAACGTAAACAAAGGTTGCCACCACACCGGTCACACTTAGATTGCGGAATTGGAAACACGAGTCAGCAGTCGTAGTAGTCTCCTGCCCGAACAAGAGATGGCGCTGGTGGCACTGCTAAACCCCGAAGAAAAATCTGATTGGCTGATTCAAGTTTTGAAGTTTTGTAACGAAAACAAACGTTCTGGAACTTCTGGAAACGTGAGCCATGTTGCATGTTGGTAAAATAAGTTTTTCGTCGCAAAATGATCTTCGACAGAGAGGTAATTAAACATTTGCATTATTTCTACTTAATATATGTGTGTTTAAAATTGGTATTCTATTAATGTTGGTGAAATACGTAGCAATTAGGTGTAAGATGCTTTTAACAGGTTATTGTTATAGTGGAAGTGTTGACATTGTATTTTATTGATAATTGTATTCATTTGTATTTAATTTTCAGCCACGCAGAAAGTGGGATATGCATACAATATATTCCTTGCAGCATTGCGGTGTAAATCTCCAGTGGAAACTAAAGTTAGAATCTGAAGGTACGTTATTTATTTACAATAAGTTTTAAGAGCTTCTTACTGTACCAGTGATATTGGATGAAGGTAGTGTATTTGCCAAAACGTTTATCATAGCTTTTCGCGCACATGTGGCAGTTACTGCATCCATTTGTTGAACGAGTTGTAAAATACATAATTGACCTTCCCTTAGATGTGGAATAGTAATCAAAATTGCAGGATATTATAAGAAATGTGTATTTTAAAAAAAATTACACGTTGGTCGTTGTGCAAAGTAATAGGCACATGATGTTTTGACTAAGATGAGGTTTTGTGAAATATGTATACTGTCTATTCGATTAGACGAGAAGTCAAGGAATGGTATAGAGCGTTCAAGCAATAGCGAAGTAGTGCATAAATGCATGAAATAGCATGAGAATAGGAATGTAACCTAGAAAATATATTAGTGGTCCATTAGAAACAAATGAATTCCAATGCACAATATGAACCTCCACTTTGCCAACGATATGCTGATGGATAATATGCATTCTCGTTCTGGTTTCCATTACCGTGTGGTTGTTAACCAGGCTTAATTCATACCAGTATTTATACATTAAACATTTTCTAATAAATATAATACCCTTTTGTTTAAATTCTGCAGTTCCCTTACCTATCACCACTTCACATATTTTAAATTATATTAATAAGCAAATGCAGCGATAACACAACCACATCAGAAAATACAAACAGATGCAACAAACTGCGGATAATAGAAATCGTGCTCATCATAACCTATTTCAACAAATATAGAATTGTCATATGAAACAACAAACAGTCATTGACATTGCCTTCAAGAGTTGAGTGTTCTGTTATTTGCCGAACCAAACCAAATTTACATAAATGAATTTATATGTACATTAACATACAAGTATATTAACATATGATTGATATTTTAATGAATGCCTATAAAACAAGATAATCATACTCTTGATATCTAACTCTCAAGAGGTATTTACCAAACGGTCAACCAAATTATGTGTTTAATAGAGCATATTGATATTATAATAATATTGGCTAAAGTTGTCACGAGTGTTAAGATTGCAAACCTGCGACTTTTGATAGAAAATGTATTATTTGCTAGATAATCATATTTACAACTGCTGAAATTGTTTATAACTAAACTTAGTAGATGAGCTACAAAAAGAATGAAGTTGTGCACGTTTTATCTGAACAGCAGACTGAACTGTTTCCGCACACTGTGCACTCTGTCACATGACTACAAATGCCGATAACTTGATTCATCTTGAATGTAGCTCGACTGCTAAGCCTAATTATAATCCTCTAAAATTATCTATATTTTAAATGTAAAAAGGATAAAGACCTAGCCCTTCTTTACCCAGGTCACTTACATTACTTAGACTTTAGTTATACATAAATGTTGCTATTCGTTGCATTGTTTTTTGTTTATTTCTAGGATATGCATGATGGAAAGTTGGGAGTTATAGGCATTCCTGTGATTGTGGGTGTATAACTTTGCAAGCTGTGCCTTTTTGGTGTCCAGTGCTGGTGCTGAATATAGTGAAATGGTGTGAAAGTGTTAAATGACGTGAAATTGTTAGAGGACATTTGTTGTCAGGCTAATAATGATCTAGTGATGACAAAACAGGGGTTCGCATATGCAGCAATAGTGTTGTATATAATGTATGCAGAAAGCTCTTTGTGAGGTTATTAATTGTGCTTGTTACGCAAATATATCAAATTGTGTTATGCTATTGGAATGCTAGAAGGAATAAATAAGTGTCAAACATGTGTAATTGTTCCCATTTCCCTGTCAAATACCACATCCTAATGTTTGGTTACAAGTTTACACAAAAAATTTGTGGCAGCTCATTAAAGTATAAAATATTTTACTTTATGCCATGCAGAGTAATTAGTGGCAGCGTCAGAATTGAAAAAGACACATTTTGTTGTTACTATTAAGACAACTAGTCATTTGAACCTGCAACCATTACAGAACTCATTAATATTTCATAAAAGCTATTGACGTACAGACTATTGGACAATTTTAATAAAAAGGAGTTATAACAAATAAACTGTTTTTATACCCGCTTACTTGTCAGTCTTAGCTGATCATATGTCCTAATGCCATATTGCTTCCGATGACGCCCAAAGTTTAATACGCGAGTTTCCATAGTTGTGATTGCAGTTTTTAAGAGTGCCGCATTTATTAAAGCAAAGGTTAATTTGCGTGAGCTTTAATATGCAGCAATTTAAAAACTAATGACAACTAAGGAAGCTCACGTGTTAAACTTGACGCGCCAGTGTAGCAATATGGCGTTAGGGCATATGATCAGCTGAGGCTGACAGGTAAGCAGGTATGAAAAATACAGCCGTAAGAGATAACGGTAGCGTGAGGATTCGGGAGCGCGATTTCTCATACTTTAGTTCAATCCTGCCCCACTTGGAGCGCTTTTTTGTTGACATATTTTTAACACGTAGTTTCCGTTCTTCCTAATAGAGTGTTCTGTGGTTGCCACATTAGCCACACCAATAAATAGTTTACTGCTCAGGTCAGCGCTAAGCTGGTGTGGGGAATAGAACTTGTTTGGATGTTCAGTTCTATAGTGTGTTGTTAGCCTACTTTGTTAAATTTTATATTAAAATGCATAGTTACGGAAGCAAGAGTTGGTGCATGTGGCGGTGAACGTAGAGGTAGACCAAAGAGAGAGATCAACTTCCGGTTGGGGTGTTACATTGCACAGACAGGCTATAAACTTTGTCTGTTCTCTTAGGGAATTTTTCAAACAGGAAGAGGAGAACACGCTTGCTCACAAAGAACCTGTTATTCCTTTCAACCAAGTGAGGAGAAGAACTGTGTGCGCTCTTAAAATAAGTGAGGTGACTGTTCCGAGATTCTGTAAAGAGAAGCAGCTACAGGCAGGTCCACTGAAAATGGTAACTCCTGGGAAAGAGAGACCAAGAGCATCTCCAGTTATGCAACTGGACAGTTTCCAGTCAGATGCCATAAGAAGGCATATCTATGGGTATTGCACTCGAAAGGCACATCCTACCACATGTAGGCTTTTCTCTTCTCTTAAAGAAGCAGAGTTATTTGAGAGAAGCCGTAGCTCTTTGAACAAAGTCCTCCACGATCTGGGATTCGAATTTAAAAAAATAAACAATAGAAAACTTGTATTAGAAAGATATTGTAGCACTAAGGGCTTTGTTTTTAAGAGAAATGAAGAACAAGAACTTAAAGGAAATAGTGTAGTTAGATGAAACCTGGGTCAATGCCTGCCATACTGTGGCAAAGGGGTGGACTGACGGTAAACTTGAAAGTACCGCAAAAGGCCCTATAGGAAAAGGTGCAGCTTTATTATTGGTCATGCTGGTACGTCCTATGGTTTTGTTGGTGATGCCCTGCTACTCTTCAGATCGAAGAAAACTGGTGATTATCATGAAGACATGGACCATGATCATTTCCACAGGTGGTTTAAGGATCAGATACTCCCTAACATTCCGCAATCTAGTGTGGTTGTTATGGATAACGCCTCATACCACACGGTCCGGATAGATAAGGCACCCACTAACAGCAACACCAAAGCGCAAATGTTAAGAGTGACTCACCCGTCATAATGTAGCATGTGACAGTGGTATGAGAAAATGGGAATTGCTGCTGCTAATAAAGAAAAACAAACCCAACCCAAAATATATTGACGAACTGGCTAAAGAACACAGACACCGTGTCATCAGACTGACCCTTATCATTGTAACTTAAACCCTATTGGGCTAATCTGGGCAGAAGTAAAGGGCTATCTTGCAAGACATAATAAGACATTCACCATGGCTGAAGTGAAACAGCTTACAAGAGAAGCAGTAAAAGACCGTGACACCTGAGAAGTAGAACAACTGTGTAATGCACGTGGAAAGAGTACTGGACGGCATCATAGACAATTGTGTGGATGAGCTGATTATCCACCTTGGCAATAGCTCCAGCAGCAATTCCAGTGAGGAGGAAAAGGAACAGCATGATGGCGATAACAGTGGCGAGGTCGATATGGAAGGAATACACCCTCCAGAAAGAATATATATTTTAGTTTCAATGTATAATCATGAGAGAGGGAGAAAGAGAAGGTGAGAGCAAGAGGAGGAAAGAGAGGGAGAAAGAGGGTGAGAGAGAGGGATTTAACTGCAAAGTACACACTGAGAATCACATCTGCAAAGACGAAAAAACACAGTGAATTCAAATTACTTTATTTGTATTGAGAACAAATTACCTTTGTTTTGATAGTAGGCTACTAGAGATTACATGTACATGTTTTCGTTACCGTGAGATAAACCCGAACATTTGTTTATATGTGTCGAGTATTGAGGGTTATCGCTATCTGCTTATTGACAACACTGCAGCTCTCCACGTGGGGAAGCTGGCATTTGACATGATCTTCTTTTAAAAATCAGACCATACTTCATTTCAATGGCAATGACTAGGGCCCGGATTTAACCTATTTTTTCCCTTGCCATTTAATTAACTAATTTCAAGATGTATGTTCATTTCATGCATTCTGAAGCAGAATATATGACTTTCATTGCACCTAAAAATGCCCATTTGAAGGGTTGAGACCTAAAATGACCTAAATAGTTTTTTTCCTTATTCAAATTGTCATTTTTTCTTGGAAATCTATTGTATAAATATTATTTCTACCACTACAAGCATCAGGACCGAGATAGTTCAGCGTAATACCGCCAAGATGCAGCATATCCCATTGCACATGTGACCACGGGTGACTCCTTGAGACAGAAAGCAGAAGGTTAGGAGCAGAGATTAGTAAGGAAGAGCTTGCAGTCGTAAGAAGAGAGTTCAACAAGTAAGACGTATGGTGAATGGTTGCTGCAATACCTTTTAACTTGAATTGTTATATAGCGGAACAATGCCTAAATCGCACTTACTGAGACAATGGATTGCTACAGATCCCAACTTTACTAAGATGGTCGAGTAGTCTTTTGCCAGGCATGCTCAAAACAAGTAAGTTTCTTTTAAATAACCTAGAAACTGCATGCATTATCTTACTGAAGTGTATTTACGAGTACTGTAGCACGCTTGCAGAAGTGCATTTACGATCTGTATTTTTAATGTCAGTTTAAATGTGAGAAGAAATCCCATATCGAGCAGAACAAATCTGCAGCTTTGCATATTACTAGTGTTGCTAGGAGAAATAAGTCCAGCAGCATCAGTAGGCAGACGCTTATTTCTTCCACAGTTGGCAAACCTGAAGATAACTTTAACCTTCGCATCTGCCAGTCGCTGGTATCTGCAGATGTCCCATAGCACGTGCTAACGAACCCGACCATGAAAATATTTTTAGAAGAGATCAGCGGCCGCATTACACCTAATGAATCCACTGGAAGGAAGAATTATTTGTTTCCTGTTTACCAGAACACACTACATGAAATAAGAAAAGATATAGGGGATCACTATATCTGGTGTTCTGTTGATGAGACAACTGATAGTTGTGGTCGCTTCATTGTGAATGTGGTAGTAGGGAAGCTGGACCCAAAAGAACCAGGTAATCCTCATCTAATTCTTTGTGAAGAAATGGAAAAAACTAACAGCAGCACAATAACCTGTGCAGTGAGGGATGCTTTACGCCAGGGATGTCAAACAGCACTCCCATACTGTGAACTTGTGACGCGTGGACTCTTGCTACCGGTCTCACCTGTGTTGTATACGCAGCTAGAAGAGTAGGGGTGAGCTGGTGCCAAACAACAACAAACAGTAGCGGCTGGTACCATGCTTCATGTTTGTACAATTTACAAATGGAAATACACTGTTGAATTAGTCACTCATCCTTTTTTTATTGTTTGTTGTTTATTGTCTTTTGGATGCTTGGCAATGTTTCCTGCTCACAAGTTTGTCAACTTCAGGTTCCATCTCCGAAGAACATAGGCGTAAGACTGACACTAAATGTCTGTGAGTAATATTAGTACGTCTGAGCGTTTTATTGCTATTCAGTTTAGAAAAAAACTGTTTACAAATGTATGTCGACGCAAACACTGCCATCAAACGACGCGCAGATTGACGAAGATTGGGAAATTTATTTTCAGGTAATGAAATATACAATTTGACATCTAAATTTCCTGAATTGCGCAATGGTGTGTTGTTTTGCATGTCAATTAATTCTAATTGCAAATCATGTGAGAAATCACGAGGATGGACATTGAAAGGGTTGTTGAAGAGTCTCCATTCGGGATCCATAGAGTTAACTTCTCCAAATCTGTTCTTGAATTCCTTGAGTAGATCATCTAACAATGCTTTGTAGTTTGGTATCAAATGCTTAGAGCCATCATTGAATACACTTTGCAAACAAGGAAAGTGATACACATCCCCATTATCAACTTGTGTTATCCACAATTCAAGCTTCTGCATAAATGCTTTCAAGTCGTCAAACATGTTGATTATGAATCTGTCCTTACCTTGTAATTTCAAATTAAGGGAATTGAGATAGGAAGTCAAATCCGCCAAGAACGCCAAATCACAAATCCAGTCTTCACTATAGAGTTCTGGAGTTTGTAAATTGTGAGTTTCTAAGAATATTTTTATTTCACTTCGAAGATTAAAGAACCTAGTCAGCATATTACCACGACTAAGCCACCTTACTTGACAGTAATACGAAACATCCGAAAAATCAGAGTTCACATCTTCAAGAAATTGCTGGAACTGTCGATGACGTAAAGCATGTGAGGGAATAATATTGACTATTCTTACAACGGCCGTCATAACATTCTTTACAGTAACAGACTGAGCACAAAGATTTGCACGATGAATAAGACAATGAATGAATTTAACTTTGTCTGCATCGAGTTCTTCTTGAGTCAGAAATCTTCGTACTCTTCCTACAAGTCCTGTTTCTTGTCCCGTCATACAAGGTGCGCCATCTGTTGCTATGCAAACTAATTTGTTCCATGGAAGTTTAAATTTAGCAATAGTTTTTATTACACCATCAAACATATCTTGTCCTCGAGTCCGATCTTTTAACGAAACAACATCGAGAAGATCTTCAAAAACATTGTAATCTAAATCGACGCCCCTAATGAATATAGCCAGTTGTGCCGTGTCTTTGCGGTCCGTACTCTCATCAAGAGCTAATGAATAACAAGTAAATGTGTTCATTCTTTCTATTAGTTGTTCCTCCAAGTTATCTCCCATTTCTGATATACGTTCCGCAACAGTATTACGAGACAGACTTATACAATGAAACGCATTAACAAGTTCCAGACATATTTCTTCTGCAGCAGTAATAAGACAGCTTTTAACAAATTCTCCATCCGTGAATGGTTTTGAAGCAGACGCAATGTGTTTGCTGATTTTGTAGCTAACACGAACCAAACTTTTTCTACTAATGCCTGAAGATGATGGAATATTTTCGAAATTCACTCTTGACTGAAATTCCTCTATAGCCTTTTCACGAGAAACACCTGATAATTTGTCCGGGCCATAAATTGCAGCATGTTGAGAGCTAAAATGTTTTTTAATATTGTAATGACTTATATATCCAATTTCTGCTCTACATATTAAACAACGTGCTTTGCCGTCATTTAAAATAAAGAAGTATTGATCAGTCCTCTCACGTTGAAAACACCGTTCTCTGTCCATACTAACTGCCACAGTATATTTGTCAAAAAACCAGGTAGGGCACACCACTCAGACTGACTGGCTGTCGTTGGAGCACAACTGCGACTGAAGCAAGCACTCGCTCATTTCACAGCTTGGTAGCGCTGTTCGACATCCCTGTTACCTGAAACTACATTTCCCAATCTTCGTCAATCTGCGCGTCGTTTGATGGCAGTGTTTGCATCGACATACATTTGTGAACAGTTTTTTTTCTAAATTGAATAGCAATAAAACGCTCAGACGTACTAATATTACTGACAGACATTTAGTGTCAGTCTTACGCCTATGTTCTTCGGAGATGGAACCTGAAATTGACAAACTCGTGAGCAGGAAACATTGCCAAGCATCCAAAAGACAATAAACAACAAACAATAAAAAAGGATGAGTGACTAATTCAACAGTGTATTTCCATTTGTAAATTGTACAAACATGAAGCATGGTACCAGCCGCCACTGTTTGTTGTTGTTTGGCACCAGCTCACCCCTACTCTTCTAGCTGCGTATACAACACAGGTGAGACCGGTAGCAAGAGTCCACGCGTCACAAGTTCACAGTTTGGGAGTGCTGTTTGACATCCCTGCTTTACGCATATTGTGGCCAGAAGAGAATCGGGATAGTAAGTTCCTGTTAGTGAGTGATGTTGTTGTTGTTAGCTAATGCTGGATTTCTGACAATAAAGTCATTAATCCTCTTGCTCTCCAATATTTTTCACTGTACTGAAGAGAGCAATAGCAGTAATAGTAACAGCTTTTTAGAGAGCACCATATTTTTATGTTTTGGTGGTTACATCGCTCTCTCACAACCCCCAAAATGTCTGGAGGACCACACCTGTTGTTGGTTTATAGGTCTCACCGACCTGACCGTGAGACATCAAAATAAATTCACAGTCCATATCCTCTGATTACCAATCAGAGGGCATATTAGTGAGTGATAGTGCTACCTACATGCTGAAGGCAGGGGAAGTTCTCCAGTCCTTCTATCCAAGCATGCTGCATGTTACATGCTTGGCTCATGGCCTGCACCGCCTTGCGGAGGAGGTTAGAAGCCATTTTAATGTGAACAGCGTGATAGATTCGGTCAAGGTTTTCTTGAAAGCCCCAACACGTATACAGTTATTCAAAGAGAAGCTACCGGAAACTCCTCTTCCACCTGAGTCGATACTTACTCGCTGGGGAACTTGGTTGTCTGCTGCCTTTTACTATGCTGAGCACCTAAATGACATTAAAATTATAGTAAACAACTTTGATGAAACAGAGGCTTCCTGCATCGCCAAGGCCAAGAAATCATCAAGGCACCTACCACCGTCGCTTCCCTTGCGTAAATTAAGGCACATTTTTATTGTACTCCAGAAGCAATCATCACATTGGAAAGCGCAACCCTGCCACTCAAACGTGCTATGGATATCTTCGACAATGTTTCCAGAAAAGAAATACCTGGACCAGTGGGAGATGATGTTCTTCAAAGCTGCAGAGAATTATTCAATGTAATCCTGGATTTAATGATGTGAAAGTCATACCTTCAACATTGCAGGGTGAAAAGTATACCGGAGAAATACCCCTAGAACCTGCAGCATTAGCATCAATGACCTATGCTCTTATGACGTGTTCCATTGAAAGAACTTTTTCTTCACACAAGAATGTGTTACGTGATAATAGGAAGTAGTTAACACAAGAAAATTTGGGTATGTATGCAGTTATATACATTGCAATGCCAAAAAATAATCAACAAGAGACAGTAAAATGGATTATCTGTATGCTGTATGATTTATATCTCAATAAAGTAAGCAAACCAGATAATTATATGTACCACTATTGATCCACAAAGCTAAAACCTAAAAAACCTATTTTAAGCATGTGAAAAACCTGAAATGAAGGTTTATAGGACCTAAAAATCTGGGCCCTAGTAATGACATACAGACTCGAGGAGACAGCCTACATGAACTGAAACCTATTGTTGTTCATTTAAGACCCAGCTTTGGTGCTTATTTCACTCCTCTTCAAAATCTATGCATTGACAAAAGCCTGGTAATGTTCAAGGGTCACCTTATTTTCAAGCAATATATTACCTCCAAAGGGCACACATTTGGTATAAAGGGTTTTGTACTTTTGTGACAATAAGACAGGGTGTATACTGGACTTCATTTTGTACATGGGGCAACCACAGACATTGTTGAGAACCATGACTTAAGATTTTCTGGTGCTGTAGTACATATTTTTGTTCCGCGGCAAATTTCATTGTCGCACTATGTAATTATGGGGGCATACGATAATATGAATGTTTGTATGATACTGGCTAAATAGTTTTCACTGGTTTGTCACACTCGCGAAATGAAAATTACAAATAGCGAACCTTCCACTACCTTAACTGTAGATTGTGCATAGTGTAAGCGATCTCGTACATTTCTAAATAATAAATACTCATTGGAAATGTAAATACTTAATTAAGAATTACTATTTGTATAAAAAATCAAGACAAATTCGTGAGTAAATTAGAAACTATTTGTAAAGTGAATTCTGACAAAGCCCGAAACATGTGTATATATGTAGCCTGATATATCCAACATACACATGTTCTAAAACGATGAATAAAGAATTCCATACCTTTTTGATGGGGTACACCTTGTATCTTGAGTATACAACAAAACATTTTCGTACTCCTATTGACGCGCGTACCCATTGGGACAGTGCATTGGACATGTTTCCGACAGGTTCCAACCACGGCATTTTCGAAATGTTCCTCTCCCACGCATCCCTTCCCACTCCTGTCCAGCTGTTGCCAACATCGACACTCGAAGTACATGTACGTATACCACAAGTTTGTGCACCTGGCCCCAATTAAGTGCAGTTTACACATACTTCGGCTAATAAATAACACATTATGTGTGTCGATTGTTGTTCCTAAAATACTAGTGCCAAAAAAAGTGCAATATAATATTAAAAGTGCGCGAAAATACATTTGCTGATATAGTTCACGGCTTTTTAAACATTGGCAATACCACTTTCCCTGCCTTCCCCTTCCACACTTTTGCTCCAGTCCTTGCGTGTTCTCCGTATGTCACCCATCTAACGAGATTCGCAAAAAGGCTATTTGTTTCAGGAGGCAATATCGTGATTTTAAAACAATAATATACTGGCGTTATCACATTATCCAAACCATTTTACTGCACAACTTCGGTAGTGAAAATCTACGCGAAAGGTGCTCAGCATAACAACTATGTGGCGATAAAGGGTAAAATATTTCAACAACAACAATAGTAATAATAATAATAATAATAATAATAATAATAATAATAATAATAATAATAATAATAATAATAATAATAATAATAATAATAATAATAATAATAATAATACTGCAAGCTTTTCCTCTGCGCAAGATTTGCTCATGCCTTACCTAACGACCTATATTTTATATGTTACAACAATGCATGTGTATGTATTGTCTACGAATTTGTAACAACAATGGACATACAATGAAGGTTCAGAAGCTGCATTGTTGCCAAGTTTTAATTATTGTAGTAAATTTGTAATATAACATGGAAAATCACATTGTACACCTGGGGTATTTTCTGACCCTGTTACAAAAAAATCAAAATTCTATGCTACTGACCATCATATTACCATAAATATTTTGACTATTTATAATAAAAAGTACACAAAAAGCATATCTGGAAGCTGAAAAGTATGTTCACATTAAAACAGTTTCTACGTAGTTACAGCAGCCTTGGGGCCTATAAAGACCTCAGACACCAAGCAAGGGTTGAAAAAGCACAGAAAACTTTCAATTTAACAATCCTCCTAGAGACAGCAAGCAAACTATATTTGCACACAATGTAAAAACTGGAATATGCTCACGGGCTTTTATGGCAGAAAACGTCCTAGAACTAGCGCCTAAACTAGCAGCCCTCGGTGAAAGTAACTGAGGGTTTTTTCAACACTAGATAGAGGCACAAATTGCGTTTGAGAAAAACGGTTTTTTCTATTTATTGGCAATACTAATTGGTTAACACAGCAACTATATTAATCATTCAATTCTCCTTCCTGATACTGTCTCATTGAATGCGAAAATAAACAAATAGCATAGTTTAACTAGTGCAAATTATGAGTTTGAAAATGCAGTTTTTTCAAAAACCGATAGATGCTGATCAACTTTTCTGCGTGAGCGAGAAATTAACACACGAAGTTTTGTTATTTTTGTCATTTATTGTTTTTGTTGCTTTTTATTTATTTATTTATTTATTATTTTTTATTTATTTTCACCTTTTTACTTTCTCTTCTGGTAAGCAGATGGAAGTATAGTATTCCATCCAAAAATTCGATGTCGAGATTTCACTGGAAATATGTTTTGAGACCCCCTGAATAAAAAAAAAGCATTTTTAGAAAAAGGTCTGTGTGTATCAGTCTGTGGACAGCATAACTCAAAAATGAAAATTCGGTTCAAAACCAAAGCTGGTGTATAAGGATGAGGCACGAAGATTTTGAAGAAAATAGCCCCACCCTATACTACCCTTTACATGGAACATTTTTCGAAAATTATTTTCTTGAAAATGGCTCTAACGATTTTGATTAAAATGTCATATGTTTAAGATATTTGTATGACAAATGAAATGTATATTTTCAATTTTCTGGCTATAGCCTATGTAGTCCTGTTTACTCTGGACGATTTTGAATAACTCGTAAACTGTAAGAGATAGACAAACTCTTTAATATACAAAAAATGTAGATCTCATTAAAACACATAATTTATGTCAAAATAAATTTGTTGGTAGAGTGAACCATTTCGGAGATATTCTTTGTTATTTGTGTCAGTTTCGGAAAACTTAAAACTTTCATGAAATGGAACATCGTTCAATTTTTTATATGTGAAGTGTGCAAAGAGAACGGAATCTCAAAGCTTTCAAACATTTGACTATCGCTCAAAGCCTACTTTATTCTAATATTCCCCTTCCATCTATACAAGGAAATAAGCAATAAGATAATTCGTACAACTGTTTATCTCAACACGGAGAAGATATAGGAATAAGAGCTTGTAAGACTGGTTAGTATAAGAGTAGAGAAAGACATGTGAGTGCAGCACATCAGATTTAGATTTTTATCTTATATATTTAAACGAGCAATTCTTGTATATACCGTATTTTATCGCATACGACCCCCCCCCCCCCCGCATATTTCCCTCCCCTATGATTTTTCATCACTAAAAATTATTTACCTATTAAACATCGCATAATTCCCTCTCCTGGTTCGTTCTTATTGGAACGGCCTTCAAATGACTTGATAATGCACAACAATCGACGCAGCGGTGCCTGTCACGGACAACAATGGACGCAGTGCTTGCCACAAATATACTCGAATTGTCATTGTCACAACGTATCGTAAAATTGAAATGAGAAGTTGTAGACGTGTCAGTTTGTTACAAGTCGTCATATTGTTAAGAAGAGTTTAAAAACTGGTATTTCTTGTGCCTCTAATGGTTCTGACGACTGTTGTGGAACAGTGAAAATAAAGATGTGTTATCTGAGCCAGATATAAATGAAAATAGTGACGAAAGTGAGACCGCAGATTAGTCAGAGAAAAGAAACAATGAAGCAATACATTGAAACCGGTATGTATCCAGTTCATTCACAAATTACTGCATATCTTATATATTTAAACGAGCAATTTTTTGTTCCCGCTTCTAAAGTGCAATTTTATTCTTGTATATATATTCCCGGTATTTCATAAACGGCTCAAAAGATTTGGTTAAATTTTGGTATACATGCATATTGCATTCACAGTGTTTCCTCTACTCACTTTTACGTATCACATTCACATCTTTCTCTACTCAGTCTTCTATAAACAATGTTCCATAAAAAAAAACCATGATTTCTTACCAAAAACATTTTATCCCCACTTTTAAAAATAAGTCATACAATGTTCTGTATGTTTGAAACAGAAGTGCTATTACATTCACACGGTTTTCTCCTCTCACTTTTAAGTAACACATTCACATCTCTTTCTCTACTCACTCTTCTGTAAACAATTTTCCATAAAAAATGTGATTTTGCTCCGAAAAACGCTTTTATCCCCACTTTTAAAGTAAGTCAAACCATGTTCTGTATGTTTGAAACAGAAGTGCTATTACATTCACATTGTTTTCTCCTCTCACTATTAGGTGATACATTCACACCTCTTTCTCTACTCACTCTTCTACAAATAAGTCATGCAATTTTCTGTATTGATAAGAGCTTCACGGGTGATCAGCCGTGTTAAACTTAAGAAGGTCGAGCTTTCGGCCATTATACTCTCCATGGCCATCTTCAGGACTAAAATGATGGCCATGGAGAGTATAATGGCCGAAAGCTCGACCTTCTTAAGTTTAACACGGCTGATCACCCGTGAAGCTCTTATCACTAACGTTCGCCGTGAAAGCTTCAAATCTTACAATTTTCTGTATGTTTGAAATAGAGATGCTGCATATTACATTCACAGTAGTTTCTCTACTTACTTTTAGCTATCACATTTACATGTTCTCTACTCACCTTTATATAAATAATTTTCCATAAAAAGCGTGATTTTGCACCAAAAAGCAATTTTATCCCCACTTTTAAAATTAGTCATACCATGTTCTGTATGTTTTAAATAGAAATGCTATTACATTCAGTTTTCTCCTCTCAGTATTAGGTAACACATTCACATCTCTTTCTCTACTCACTCTGCTACAAATAAGTCATGCAATTTTCTGTATGTTTGAAATAGAGATGCTGCATATTACATTCAGTGACTTCTCTACTCACATTTAGGTAACACATTCACATCTCTTTCTCTACTCAGTCTTCTATAAACAACGTTCCATAAAAAAAACATGATTTTGTACCAAAAACATTTCATCCCCGCTTTTAAAATAAGTCATACCATGTTCTGTATGGTTGAAACAGAAGTGCTATTACATTCACACTGTTTTCTCCTCTCACTTTTAAGTAACACATTCACACCTTCTTCTCTACTCACTCTTCTGTAAACAATTTTCCATAAAAAATGTGATTTTGCACCGAAAAACACTTTTATCCCCACTTTTAAAGTAACTCAAACCATGTTCTGTATGTTTGAAACAGAAGTGCTATTACATTCACATTGTTTTCTCCTCTCACTATTAGGTGATACATTCACACCTCTTTCTCTACTCACTCTTCTACAAATAAGTCATACAATTTTCTGTATGTTTGAAATAGAGATGTTGCATATTACATTCACAGTGTTTTCTCTACTCACTTTTAGGTAACACATTCACATCTCTTTCTCTACTCAGTCTTCTATAAACAATGTTCCATAAAAAAACATGATTTTGTACCAAAAACATTTTATCCCCACTTTTAAAATAAATCATACCATGTTCTGTATGGTTGAAACAGAAGTGCTATTACATTCACACTGTTTTCTCCTATCTCGTTTAGGTAACACATTCACATCTCTTTCACTACTCACTCTTCTGTAAACAATTTTCCATAAAAAGCATGATTTATACCGAAAAACACTTTTATCCCCACTTTTAAAATAAGTCAAACCATGTTCTGTATGGTTGAAACAGAAGTGCTATTACATTCACAGTTTTCTCTTCTCACTTTTAGGTAACACATTCACATCTCTTTCTCTACTCATTCTTCTACAAATAAGTTATGCAATTTTCTGTATGTTTGAAATAGAGATGTTGCATATTACATTCAGAGTGTTTTCTCTACTCACTTTTAGGTAACACATTCACATCTCTTTCTCTACTCAGTCTTCTATAAACAATGTCCCATAAAAACATGATTTTGTACCAAAAACATTTTATCCCCACTTTTAAAATAAGTTATACCATGTACTGTAGGTTTGAAACAGAAGTGCTATTACATTCACACTGTTTTCTCCTCTCACTTTTAGGTAACACATTCATATCTCTTTCACTACTCACTCTTCTGTAAACAATTTTCCATAAAAAGCATGATTTTGCACCGAAAAACACTTTTATCACCACTTTTAATATAAATCAAACCATGTTCTGTATGGTTGAAACAGAAGTGCTATTACATTCACACTGTTTTCTCCTCTCACTATTGGGTGATACATTCACATATCTTTCTCTACTCACTCTTCTACAAATAAGTCATGCAATTTTCTGTATGTTTGAAATAGAGATGCTGCATATTACATTCACAGTGGTTTCTCTACTTACTTTTAGCTATCACATTTACATGTTCTCTACTCACCTTTATATAAATAATTTTCCATAAAAAGCGTGATTTTGCACCAAAAAGCAATTTTATCCCCACTTTTAAAATTAGTCATACCATGTTCTGTATGTTTTAAATAGAAATGCTATTACATTCACAGTTTTCTCCTCTCAGTATTAGGTAACACATTCACATCTCTTTCTCTACTCACTCTTCTACAAATAGGTTATGCAATTTTCTGTATGTTTGAAATAGAGATGCTGCATATTACATTCACAGTGGTTTCTCTTCTTACTTTTAGCTATCACATTTACATGTTCTCTACTCACCTTTAAATAAATAATTTTCCATAAAAAACGTGATTTTGCGCCAAAAAGCACTTTTATCCCCACTTTTAAAATTAGTCATACCATGTTCTGTATGTTTTAAATAGAAATGCTATTACATTCACACTGTTTTCACCTCTCAGTATTAGGTAACACATTCACATCTCTTTCTCTACTCACTCTGCTACAAATAAGTCATGCAATTTTCTGTATGTTTGAAATAGAAATGCTACATATTATATTCATATTGTTTTCTCTACTCACTCTTAGGTAACACATTCACATCTCTCTCTACTCACTCTTCTACAAATAAGTAATACTATTTCGTGCATATTTGAAATAGAAATGCTACGTATTACATTCATACTGTTTTCTCTACTTGCTTTTGGGTAACACACTCATAACTGTTTCTCTACTCGCTCTTCTACAAATAAGTCATACAATTTTGTGCATGTTTGAAATAGGAGTGCTGCATATTACATTCACACTGTTTACTATACTCACTTTTAGGTAACAACATTCACATCTCTTTCTCCATCCACTCTTCTACAAACAATTCATATCATCTATACAATTTGGTTGTTTATATATATCCAACTGTTAAGCTCGAAAACCGCTTAACCGATCACCGCGAAATTCGGAACGTATAGGTATTTTTTATTGGGAAATTTTTTATGGCAACAGTTTTACTACACAATATATTACTTTCAAATGGTTTTCTACTGGCTTTTCTTTTACGTAGCGCATTCATGTATCCTCTGTTTGCCCTTCAACATACAATTCATATAATATTCTAGGATTGAAATATAAATGCAGCGTATTACATTCACACGATTTCCTCTACGAATTCTTCCTTTACGAGACACAGTCAGTCTTCTTTCGCTATTCACCCTTCAACATATAATTCATACAATTTGCTAGATGCTTGAAACAAATACAACGTATTACATACATACTACTTTCTCTACTCACTTTTATTTTACGTAACAATTCACATGTTATTCCCTATGGTTTCTCAACTTCATACATACCAACGCCTATACATATCTTATGTTGAAGAGTGATTAAATAACAAAACAGGTTGACCGATCGCCATGAAAAGTGACATATCTAATTTTTTTCATGGCGAAGGTTTTTATGCAATCCATTTTACCACGCAATGTATTACATTCACATGGTTTTCTCTATTTCCTTTTCTTTTACCTAACATACTACTCCCTCTTCTGCAAACAATCCATACATTTTTCCATACACTTGAAATATAAGTGCAACGTATAACATTCACATGGCTTTTCTACTAATTTTTCTTTAGTAAAACACAATCACATTTCTTTCACTACTCCCACTTCGACGAACAATTACGAACAATTCATACAATTTCCTTTATGTTTGAAACATAAATGCGTGGTACATTCACATGGCTTTATCAACCAGCTTTTCTTCCTGTAGCGTTTGTTATTCTTCAACATTGCTTTTGCTTAGTGTCGATCCGGTGTTTTAATAAAAAATAAAGAAATAGTGAAAAAAGTAAAGTTATCCCAATTGGTGTCAAGAGTGCGACGAAAAGCACGATATGGAACAGTTGATGAAACAAATGTTAGCCAAGATGGACATAATGGGAAATGAAATTAATTCCGGAATGCGGCAGAGGAAACAAGTATGAAAACCGAATTGGAAAAATGTAAACTACGGAATAGAAAATATGGGAACAAAAATGGAAGCGAAATTGAAAATGTAAACTCCGAAACGGAAAAGATGAAGACGGGAATTCCAATATGAAGACAGGTCTATCGGAGAATACCAACGAGCGACTGGCCGGGGTTAAGGAAGCCATGGAGGAACTCGACGGAAGCATGAAGGACCTTGGCCAACGTGTTAACGTCCTGGAGCAAAGAACTGAACTCCACAATGGAACAAATGCTGGAGGAAAACCTCAAACTGGGTGGACATCTACGGGAAGGCCTGCTTTCAGCAGTACACGTGCTGCTCATTAGCTGTCGAGCAGTGCGGACATACCAGGGACCAGGTACCTGCAGAACAATGGGTGTGGATCTGGTGCTTTACCGGGCGAGGATAGGAATGTGGACGGGCCGGTGTTCGCGGATAGCAGGTAGCGAGCGGGCAGAAGCGACCGGAACTTCGAAGAAATGCTATTTTATGGTTTTTGTATTGGCAAGTTTACTTGTGATAGGAGGAATCGAATTAAATCCTGGGCCTGTTGGAAACACGACAGCTGATGAAAGATGTGGGAACTGCAACAAGGCACTGAGGTCAGGTCTTCGGTAGAATTGTGCGAAATGGTACCATTTGGGCTGCCAAAAAATAAAGAGGGACCAGGACATTGAAGAAAATTGGGCATGCAAAGACTGCAGGGGTAATGACATCGTCACTACAAACCAGAAAAAACTGGAGCAGATACAGGAGGAAGTGCGGGAATTAAGAGAGAAGCTGAAAGATGCAGAAGAAAAAATCCAGGGGATTGAAGAAGAAAATCGCCAACTAAGAAAGCCACGGGAAGAGGAGGATGGAAAAAAAGATGAGAAATCATGTCTAATAATAGGAGACTCCATTATAAGACATGCAGGAAACCCAAATGCGGAGTTAGTTTACTACCCTGGCATAAGGCCCGATGGTCTACAGAGGGAAATCGAGAGGAAGCAAAACGAGACGGAAAAGGACTACCGGACGATTGTGTTGCACGTTGGTAGTAATGACCTAAAGAGGAGCGTTAATTATGCAATGGGGGACATGTACGACCTCGTTAACACGACAAAAAAACTGTTTCCTTCAGCAAAAGTCGTTGTTAGTGGAGTTTTGAGGCGAAGCGATGTCAACTGGAGGAAAGTGATGCAAGTGAATGATGCATTTTCGTGGGTAGCGGAGCGACTTAACGTGCAGTTTTTGGACCCAAATTCATGGATTAGTAACTGGGACTCTGGACGAGATGGTGTTCACCTTAATCGAAGAGGATCTTCAAATTTGGCAGCGTTGTTCGAGAGAGTAACCAAGTGGACCGATGGCATCGAGGTGCAGGAACAGCAGTGACATCAACTCCTAGGAAATGACAATTCAGAGGTAAGGACTGATTCTTTAAGGCTGTTACAGGTAAATTGTCGTAGTATTGTGAATAAGACTGTAGAATTTTGGAATTTAGTAGAAATATGTAATCCAAATGTAATTATAGGTACCGAATCATGGCTGAGCATTGATATTAATGACGCGGAAGTATTTAGATCAGATTACAGGGTGTTCAGAAGGGACAGGGACGGCAGGGGAGGGGGGATTTTTATTTGTACTAAATCAGAATTAAGCAGCAAAGTATTGTGGGTTGAAGAGGATGTAGAAATCATGGCAATAGAGATTATCGACCAAAGAAATGAAGGGAACAATGTAACAATAATAGCTTGCTACAGACCACCTGGCGAATGCGACTATGTAACTCTCCATAAACTAGTGGCAAAAATCGCTTCTGAAACACGACATAATATTATCTTAGCAGGAGATTTAAATCTGCCAAACGTGAACTGGGACGGACAGTTAATAGGAGGCGAAGCTCAAAATCTGGTTAACCTTCTCATCTGGGATCAGGGGCTATTGCAAGTTGTTAAAACAGGTACCCGGCAATCAGCTGTACTGGATGTATTTTTATGCAGGCCGGAATCATTGTTTTCCTCATACGCGGTTTTGCCAGGTATAAGTGACCACAGCAGTGTACAACTAAAGCGCGTCTCACCCTTAAAAGACAGTACACGTTAAATGGAGCGCAGTGTTGCAACATGTACTAGTTGCGAATCTTTCTCCGCGCGCGACGCCGAGGTGACCAGAGTCCTGTACTTAGTCCTTCAATTGCTGCTTGACGAGACGGGCACTTTTAACTTTGGTATCCCTCCACGCCTTTGTTACTGTATGACCTAAATTTACAAATGACTCGTCTGTATAAACTATTGATTTCCCCTGGTCCCTAAACCTTTTACGTCTTTTAGATATTTATGTCGTCATCTGATGATATCGATATCGTCTCTTTCTATTAATATGCACTTGTTACCCTTTCTTTCATATTCGAACCCCAAATCAGAGTGGCCCTTGAGAAATTTGGTAGGGTCTCATCACTGTTGAACTGTGACAAAATTATATTCAGCGTGGGTGGAATATTTGCAAACAGTAAAGAATGAACAATTCGCCGCACTCCACCTTGCACTATTCAATCATATTGCGTTAACCTAGCGTTTTGTGTAGTCCCGCCCTTTTTGCTTTCTTTTTCGATGGCGTTCTTAGAGGTCCTTTCATTAGTTCCTTTTTAATCATACACACTACTGCTTCTGAACACCCGATAGCCTTAGCTGTTTCTTGTACCGCCTTACACACATTTTGCTTCAAAAATAATCTAACACATTCATAATTATTTGGCGTTCCTTACTTCTTTATTTACCAACATGTCGTCCCTTCCTAGCTTCACCCTCCATAACTACAAATATTTACAGAAATATTAAACAAATAACGCAATAACAGCTCAGTTACACACACGGCTTCTTTCGAACTAATGTTAGTGCTGCTCCTTATACTATCTTCTGTGTCAGGCCTGGCGCTGAATAGATGAATACCTTTTGTTTGCCTTACTGGATAAAAGAAAGAGGTTACTGCCTTTTGGTTTATTTTAAAAACTTTCTCCAACCTTCAACATTTGTTCTCGCTGGTTCCCTGATGTAAACTCAATTACAAAAAAGTTTCACACTGCGTAACTTTTGCAGTGCACATATACAAAATTTTCCGAAAACATTTAATTTAAAAAATTATAACACTTAACTGGGTAAACATAGAGAATTCAAAGTAGGCAGGTAGTAGCACTATAGTTTACTCTACCTAAGAAAAAAATATAGATGCATTCTAGCAGTTAGTGCGTGATGAGTGTAGAAACAGCAAATATCGGACTTCTATTGAAAAAAAAAAACGTTTTCTGAAGAAATTTGGACCTATAGAAATGTATAATGACTCTGAAAAGGATATAACCTGATAGAGAAAAAAATTCTGCATAGGATGTGTTCAAACCTGAAATTTATAACAAATGAATATTTATACCATGCTATTAGGAATCTGGCAACAGAGCTAGGGTAGAAAAGGACGCGGCTAATGGCAACTTGTATGCGCTAGATAGAGACAGAGATGTCCCATTTAACTCCATACTGTCTTCTAAGAGTGAAACGCTATATAGAACTCAACTGGAAGGGGCGGAAAAACCGGTCTGAAGGGGAAGAAGTAATTAGTTGGAATTTTCGCAGTGCTGACGTGACCGCTATTCAAATATTCCTCCGTGAACAATATAGGCTATTTGTAGAATCTGCTTCCGGGGTAAATGCAACATGGGTTAGTTTCAAAACACTGATTTCGGAAACAATTAAAAAGCACGTTTCATACAAAATTATTAAACAAAACGCTGATCCAGAATTTTATACAAAATCTATTAGGATACTTAAAAGAAAAGCCAGGCGAGCGTTTAATAAAAGGAAGAAATCCGAATGGCATTTTAATAGATTTAAGGAATTGTCTAAACAATTACAAGACGAAAAGTTGCAAGCACAAGAACGGTTTTTTGAACAAAATTTTGGTGGGGCAAATAACTGTTGATCCTTTTACAATTATGTAAATAGACGCAGGGGCAATAAAGAGAGTATACCAGATCTTAGCGTAAATGGGATTGCTATAGTAAGCGATAAGGACAAAGCGAACGCAGTAAATTCACATTTTGTATCTATCTTTCATAAATTGGATGATAATGCTGAACAGGTAATTGGAGATAGTGGGGAATCTACTTTTCAAATAATGGCTTGCAAATTACGCAAAAGGATCAAGATGTTGCAGAATCGAAAGTCGAGGGGCCCCGATAACATACCTACTGAAATATTGAAGATTGGGGGAGAAGCTGTGATTCCCTATCTAATGTTTTTGTTTAACATGTCAATCAATAACTGTGACTTACCAGAAGACTGGAAAACCGCTATTGTAGTTCCTATTTATAAAGGGGGTAATAAAACAGAAATAAATAATTATCGACCAGTTAGTTTAACGTCAATAGTGTGTAAGTTGATGGAGCATTTAATAGCAGAATATATAAGGGAGGAGTTAGAAAACAAAAAATGGTTCAAGGAAGCGCAACATGGGTTTCGACCTGGGTACTCGTGCGAAAGTCAATTAACTTCCTTATTTCAAGACTTAGCAGATGAAGTGGACGCAGGAGGAAGAACCGATGCAGTGGTAATAGACTTTTCTAAAGCGTAGTGCCACATAATTTACTTATTGGGAAACTAGCTGGCACAGGAATAGACAAACGAGTGGTTTTATGGGTCAAAGCGTTTTTGGATGGGAGAACACAGCAGGTAAAAGTAGGTAAAGAAATCTCCGAGAGAGGCACAGTGAGTTCGGGAGTACCCCAAGGCTCAGTACTGTGTCCGCTACTTTTTCTTATTTTTGTTAATGACATAAGTGCAAATATTAAATGTCAGATAAAACTGTTTGCAGACGATTGCATTATCTATAATAAAACTCGGAATGCCATAGATGAGTCTCTGCTTCAGGGTGATTTAAATGAAATTAGTAATTGGGCTGCTACAAATAAGATGACGATTAATGCTAAGAAAAGTAAGCCCAATGCATTTAGAAGATCTAAGAGGGAAATTCTTCATAACTATCACATGGGAGGAGAAAAAATTCTGCAGGTAGATAGCTGCAAGTATTTGGGAGTGTGCCTGGCGAGTAACGCTGGGTGGGACGACCAGGTAAATTCTACATCCAGGAAAATGCGGAAAGCGTTACATTTCTTAATGAGGGAACTGAAAAAGGGGAGCGGAAGGTCCAGGGAATTTGCCTACAAATCTTTGGTGCGGCCGATTATGGAATATGGAGCAGTATGTTGGGACCCATATAGACTTAAGTCAAATTGATTCGCTAGAAAGAATACAGAGAAGGGCTATAAAATTTATAAAACGAGGTAAATCTTTTGGGCCTAAAAAGGGGGAGGAGACTGCATCGGAGCCTCTAAAAGTCCGGCGTAAGAGGCAGAGGTTATGCGCATTATTTCAAGCATATCGTGGTTCAAATGCATGGGTGGGTATTAGTGAAAGATTGGACAACCCTACATATTACGGAAGAAAGGATCATTTGTTTAAAATTAAAGGTAGAAGGCACAGAACCGACGTAGGAAAGTTCTCCTTTGTCAATAGAACCATTGAGGAATGGAATGAATTACCTGTAGCAGTCTTTCAGGGCTGTCCTTTATCTGTGAAGAAATTTTCGAAAAATATCGTAAATCAAGTAAATGCTGTGTAATTTACTATAAAGTTTACGCACGTGTATTTTTGACATTTATTGAACTGATGGTGAATACTAATGCTAAATTTAAATTGGTTATACTGACAGGATAATTAATGAGTGTTAATTAGTATTTAGTGCATTTCATCTATATTTTTATTATTGTTCTTTATTGTATTACGATTGTATTACTATTGTTTGTGCACTTTGTTTGTAACCTTAATTTGTACATTTAACTCTGCCACCGGGTAATACCCATTCGCAGAAAATATATACATACATCTGAAATGATGGTGTTTATGAAATATTTTATGTATGACTATATCTCTTGTATCTCGGACATTACTCTTAACAATTGCGACAAGCAGTTTTATTTACTTAACGTTTTGCCTTTCAGGTTTATCTAAACAAGTATCTTCTCCCACAAAAAAACAAGATTTCACAAAAACAGAGGCGAAAACCCCGAGCGAAGCTCGGTCGCCCAGGTACTAGTCATTAGTTTTCCCACAAAACACGTGACTAACGGACAGTTATTGCTGGGGCCCTGTGGTCGCATACGCGTACAGTGCTTCTGAGACTTCAGTCAGGATAGACGTATCACTCTGTTTTTGACTCCATGACTAAAACACCAGCCCAAAGACAACGTGAATACAAACAATGTCTGAAGGAGCAAGGTAGTCATGCACAATGGAAGGAAAAAATAGAAGTGACTATGAGGAAAGGAAGAGCAATAATGAAACAAACAAAACAAGGAAGAGAACAGCTCAAAGCTGAATATAGCAGATATAAGCAAGCTAAGTGGGCAAGACAGAAGATAAGAGACCAAGAAGGGATTGATAAGGATACTCCATCAACATCAACCGCTTTCAAAAGCAAACGGTATTTCGGAAAGTGCAGAAAAGGTGTTGAGGAAGCATTGCCGCAATCTCCACGTAAAAGAAAAGAAATGATTCGTAAAATAGCAGTTGAAGAGGGATTACATGTTGTAAAACCAAAGCATTCTGTCCCGGTGTCAGGAAAACAACTATCAGTGGAGCTTAAAAGTGCAATCATCAAGTTCTGTCAGGATGATTCAATATCTTACCAAAGTCCTGGAAGAGATGATTTTATTGAAATCCATGTTCAGGGAGAAACAAAAGAAGTTCGCATTAGGTATCTAGTGGTAACATTAAAAGAAGCACATGCACTCTTTCTACAAGACCGAGTAGAAATGTCCGTGGGGTTGACAAAATTCGCTGAATTACGCCCTGCTCACGTGCGTCTTCAAAGTCAGATCCCACATAATGTGTGCACACGCATTATACATGAAAATACGAAGTTTCTTTTCAAAGCAATGTGTAAAAATCATGTACTCACTGAGACTGAATTTCGTAAGTTCATAGCACAAGTGGTTTGTGATCAGAAATTGAGTGAATGTGTGCAGGGAGGATGCTCCAACTGCCCGGGATTGAGTGGAGCAGACATTTCGGATAAACTTGCTAATTCTCCATGCGAATGGAAGCTGTGGAGTTCACGTAATGGAAGAATGGAAACAGAAGTTAAAAATGGGTCTGTAAAAGACTGCATTGAAGAACTGAGCAATTGCCTGCAATGTTTCCTTAATCACGTTTATGTAAAAAGACAGCAATCCGAGGCTCGGGAAAATGTTGCAATTAGTGAAGTTGTGATACAGATCGACTTCTATGAGAACTACACATGCAAGGGGCAAAATGAAATTCAAGCTGCCCACTGGAACAATACACAGAATATTTACTGCTGTTGCCTGGTATAGGAAAGAAGATATTGGTGAAATTCAGAAACAATATTTTGCTTTAGTGTCTGATTAATTGATTATGTATCGCATGACAAATATGCAGTTGATATTTGCTTAAGGAATATATTTTCGGAAATATTGGATATTGTTCCGAATCTTGAACTTGTGAAAGTGTTTTCTGATGGAGCTGCTCTCTTCTATCCGCTATGGTATTACATTCATAGTATTTTCTCTACTCACTTTTGTTTTACATAACAATTCACATGTGATATTCCCTATCGTTTATCAACTTCATTAATACCAACGCCTATACATATCGTATGTTGAATAGTGACTAAATTCCAATACAGGTTGACCGATCGCCATGAAACTTGACATATCTAAGTGTTTTCATGGCGAACGCTTTTATGCAATCCATTTTACCACGCAACGTATTACGTTCACAGGGTTTTCTCTACTCCTTTTTCTTTTACCTACACACTAGTCCCTCTTCTACAAACAATCCATACATTTTTCCATTCACTTGAAACACAAGTGCAATGTATAACATTCACACGGTTTTTCTACTCATTTTTCTTTTACTAAACACAATCACATTTCTTTCACTACTCCCGCTTCAAGGAACAATTACGCACAATTCATACAATTTTCTATATGACTGAAACAGAAATGCATAGTACATTCACATGGCTTTATCAACCAGCTTTTCTTTCTGTATTATTTGTTATTGTTCAACAGTGCTTTTGCTTAGTGTCGATCCGGTGTTTTAATAAAAAATAAAGAAATAGTGAAAAAAGTAAAGTAATCACAATTGGTGTCAAGAGTGCAACGAAAAGCACGATATGAAACAGTTGATGAAACAAATGTTAGCCAAGATGGACATAATGGGAAATGAAATGAATTCCGGAATGCGGCAGAGGAAACAAATATGAAAGCCGAATTGGAAAAATGTAAACTACGGAATAGAAAATATGCGAAAAAAAATAGACAAAATGGAAACAAACGCAAATGAAAGGCAAATTGAAAATGTAAACTTCGAAACGGAAAAGATGAAGACGGGAATGTCCAATATGAAGATAGATCTATCGGAGAATACTAACGAGGGACTGGCCGGGGTTAAGGATGCCATGGTAGAACTCGACGGAAAGATGATGGACCTTGGCCAACGTGTTGACGCCCTGGACTTAATCGCAGCACCAAAGAACTGAACTCCATAATGACACAAATGCTCGACGAAAACCTCGAACTTGGTGGTTATCTATGGGGGAGGCCTGCGTTCAGCAGTAGACGTTTTTCAGCTGAAATTGTGTTTATGAAATATTTGTATGTATTTCTATATCTCTTGTATCTCGGAAATGACTCTTAACAATTGCGACAATTTTTATTTAGTTAACGTTTGCCTTTCAAGTTTATCTAAATAAGTATCTTCTCCCACAAAAAACAAGTCTCACAAAAGCAGACGAAAAACGCCGAGCGAAGCTCGGTCGCCCAGGTACTAATACATAATGTACTATACAATCAACATTAATATGTTGGTAAGGACTATTTTATTAGGTATAAACTTACATACTAAGTACTGCTGCATTCACAATAACAATATATTTTGTTTTATTTATATAACACATTGAATACACACAAGGAAATTTCAAACAATATGAATAAGTAAGCTTTAACCTTTATTAGTGCTTGTGCAGTCTGTACATGGTTCTTAATTCCTTTCTCTCTTCTACATCTGCCTCTGTCTTAATCTTCATCAGTCCCATTTTGCGGGTTGCGCATGTGTTAGTGTGTGGTGTACGGAATGAAAGATTGAAGTTGTAAAATATGTATTTATATTTTGACAATGAGCAGACTGGTAGATTTCTTAATCTTCTTTCATTGCAAAAGTTGGTCCACATTTTTCTGATATTAAGCTCTGGAGGTAAATATCCTCTCCTTGATTTTACTCTTCCATAGTGGCTTTCTCTACATCTGTACTTCTTAATGTCTTGCTTTATAGCAGCAGTAATGCCCTTCTGTAATATTCCTGTTGTGTCACCACCTCTGGTTTCCTTTGGCGCATTCCCAGATAAGTGAAATTTTCTAGCCAGGAGAGATAATCTATCTTTTGACACCCCTGTGATTCCTTGGAAGCTTGCAGCGCACACTGACAATACTGGGCCATCATTACTTCTCCCACTGTATTTAATGATAACAATCTGCTTTCTATTTGCAGCCTCTTTATCCATCACTATGCGATTAGATGTAATACTCATATATTTATAAGAGATATTTATAAAGAGATATTATAATAAGGAAGTTATCTTGATCTATTTTGTTGAGCACAGAAAGGTGCTGGTGAAATCTACTTGTATCATTATAAGTCAAATTAACTGCATCAGTGCTTATGCCCTTTACTTTTAGGATTTCGTGGAGTGCATTCGAGACCATGTGAACATGTAATTGCTGGAATATGAGCTCTCCTTGACTTCCATTTTGATTTCCTTTCCTTGTTTTTGCAATTCCTACCTCCTGTGCATTCTACGACTGGCGCAGTTTCACAATCTGAGCTCCTGTCCATTGTGCATAGTACAGTGCAGTGTCTCAACTGAGAATAAAAATGCCATGTAAGTATAACAAAGCTTGCAGAAGCACCTGCCTGCTGTACAAGGGATCCCAGGTTCGATTCCCGGCAGGGGGGTAGGAATTTTTCTTCAGCCAAGATTATTCCTCATCCTTCCCTGAGTCTGGAAGTGTCACAAAGTGTGAATGTGTGTGAATTCAAAGTATAAAGACCCCCAAAGACTGAAAAAGCTTGCAGAAATTAATGTGAAATCCAAGCACACAACTTGAGTTTACAGTTATTGCCAACGATGCAGCAGTGTACAAAGCTTGCAGAAATGATTAAGAATTCTAAGAATTGCAACGGTGAGATGGCAGTCAATGGCAACATGCGTTCCATAGAATTGAGGTTGCTACACTCTGGATCATAAAATTGCATCTATTGACCTTTGCTTTAACTGAGGAAGTGCACCTATCAAGTTCTGAAAAACTGCTAATATTCCCTACCTTTTACACAGGACACGAATCGAAGTTTGCAAAATCTAATTTCACAGAATGATGAAAATTATGCCGATACTATATATAACTCAATTTCGTAAAATTTTGCATCTATCGAGTTTTTTGAAAAAATGCTTCTCAATTGTAGTGATTCTGAAATGACTAAGTCTGTTAAATTAGGCAGTACTAAAGCTATACATATTGAGAAAAATGTGATTGGTAAATGCGCCAGTGAACCCCTAAGACATATTGAACAAAATTATACGGCGTACAGTTTTAGAAGGCACATGCGCTGAACCAATGCGTGCACACGGTGGCTGCACTGCTGCCAAGTGATGCGCCAGAGAGCGAAATTTACGGGGAGGGAACGATAGTAACGTTTGCCGTGCCACAAATTGTCAGAACCTAAACTTACGCAACAAAGGATAATAATGATAACATTATAAAGTGTAACGCTCAATATTAACGTACTTATTTACTGAACATTTTTGAAAGTGAGTTATTTTAAAGGAGTTGCTAGCTCGTCATCCTCATCTTCTTTCCTCGTCCTCACTTAATTCGAAATCAGTTTCTCGAAGAAACTCTGTGATGTGTTATCTCAAGCCACTTCCTTATGATGACATTCTTAACACTTCACTAAACACAATGTAAACATGTGAATTTTCTGCTTATTGTCAGTTACACAAAGCATCTAACACTCAATTTGCGTTACGGACTGGTCTTGAACCGAACTAAAAGATTAGCGTGCGACTGCAGTGATCCGTGGTCAGTTAATTTATTAACTAAATATACGCAGTTCCTAACGACACTTCGTAATGTTTTACTCTGCAACTGCGTAGTGAAAAGGAATAAAACACACAGGCAAGATTGGAAGTTGCATACGTAGGCATAAACACGGGAGTCAGTTGTTTATTCTCGAAGTGATACCTCAAGAACCACACGTCGTAGAAGAATGGCCTTTGTACAGGCTGCCTCAAAAATTCTTGCCACATACACCAAGGCATATTAGAATATTGAATTTCCAGTGATAATTTTGGGTGCATGAAAAAGAGAAATCCCTGTTGCTCACGCTTGTGCTGTGCGTTCCGAACTAGGCAACGCTGCACGACTATGATAGGACAGTCGCTCTAGGCGAGCCCCTCGAGCTCCGTCTCATGTGCCTTCTAATACCGTACGCCTTATAGGTTCAGCGTCATCATTGATGAGTCTCCTGACGTTAGCAAATCAAAAAGCTTGTGCAGATGTATGTGGTACTATAGTGACAAAAGCAAAAAGGAGGAGACATAAGTATTTTATGTTAGCCCAAATGTACCCCCAAAGTGACAATGAAGCATCACATGTACGTACCACTGCAGAATGGCTGTGTAATACAGTAATTTCTGCATTTAAAGATGCAGGCATCAATATCCAAACCTCTGGACCAAACATATCTTGGTGTCAAAATGACAGACGAGTTTAGTAGATTAGATATTCAGGACAAGGTTCTAATTATAGATGTGCACTGTTGCTGCAATTTTCTTATTATCGGATGTTGCCAGTTAAGCCTAGTTAAGGGAAAGGTATGATTTTGGTGACAACTTCACTTTTGCCCTCATGGCCTGTCTCCACCCCTTTAAGGCAACCATGAAACTGATTTGATTCCAATCCCATTATCAATATGATCTGTGTTTCCATGTTGAACCCAATCTGGAATGAGATCGACTTGGATACGCAAGGCCCGAGCATAAATAATTCAAGCTCTTATGTTGTTGAACCTATAAAAAAGGTTTTTTCTGTGTGTTTTAAGGTTAATGCCTTTTAGAAGAATATATTGCTATAAAGGTGGCTTTGTTGCTCCTTTATTACACCAGTTTTGCTACGAAAATAAAATGACAAGTGTGCAGCATGTTAGAAGTACAGTAAAAGTTAGTATCATTGATTTGAATCTGGTATGTAGGCGTTTCCATGGAATACAATTTTGATCCGATCCTACTTCTAAGAGGATCAGATCCAAGGATTCAGTTTGATCTGAATCCATGTTCCCATGGAGTATTCAATCTGGAATGAGAACTCAAATTGATTTGAATTCCCCATGGAAAGTAGTAAAAGATTCCAAAGAACTGATGGAGCTTGCATTATCAGTGATTTTGTGGCCACATGGCAATACTTCTTGTGAAAGAGTTTTTCTGAAGTGGATTTATTAAAAACCAAAACTAGAAACAGACTGGCACTAGATACAGTAAATTGAATTATTGTTATCTCAGCTTGTGAAAGAATATGGTGGGCCTGAAAATCTCCAAGTTGTCGAAAAGATGCTTAAGTTTATATCTATGACAAATTTGTAATGGTGCTGCAACAGTTGAGGAAGATGAACTTTCAGATGAACAGTGCAAGAAACGTAAGTGCTAAAGTTGTAATCCTGGTTGTTGTCACCAATCTTGTAAGTAGGTATAATTGTGCTGCCCAAAAGGTTAACCTGCACTTTATATTTGTTAATAGAAACCTCTGAGATAACACACTGATTATTCTCGGAAGTCGCCGACGTTTCATATTGCACCAATGAGTGTGTCACTTCAGCCAATGAATGTGTAGAAATCACAAATGACAGACGTTTACTCCGCATGGAGCAAACCACAGTGTTGCAACATTTTTACTGGTTTCTCTCTCACTCTTATCATTCATTGATACTCTAAAAAATAAATGCCCATGCTTGTAACGTGTATGTTTACTTGGAGAAAATATGACATTGCTTTCTGAGATACTGAATACCTGCAATCTTATCACACCCTTTGAAGCTGCAAGGGTAACCATTTGAGAACATTTAGAAGTATAATCCCAAATTAGTATTCCTTAAAATTACTACGGAAAAATCACTATTACCATGCAAAATTAAAATGTTTTCTATTGAAAAAAGCACCTTATAGTCTGATTTTTAAAAGAAGATACATGTCAAATGCCAGCTTCTCTACGTGGAGAGCGGTAGTGTTGTCAATAAGCAGATAGAGATAACCCTCAATACTCGAGGCATATAAACAAACGTTTGGGTTTATCTCACGGCAGCGAAAACATGCACATGTAATCTCTAGTAGCCTACCACATGCACCACCTCTTGCTTGCATTACTACGCATTTTAATATAAAAGTGTTCACGAAGTAGGCTATCAACACACTATGCAACTGAACATCCAAACAAGTTCCGTTCCTCGCCCAGCTTAAGAATAACTGATCTGAGCAGTAAACTATTTATCAATGCGGCCAATGTGGCAACCTTTGTTTACGTTTCCATAGCAACAACCTTCCCCTCTTACCCTTAACCGCCCTTGCTAGACGGCTGCCATGTATCTTCTTTTAAAAATCAGACTACAGTTAAAAGCATACTTAAAAGCTATAGCATTTGACTATTATGCAGATAGTGGACACCAAACAAATGTGACCAAATTGCGTAGCTTTCACGGTCAGTGTCATAAAACAGAAAATGGTTATTTAGGCTTGTGAGCTGTGGTGACTAGACTATGGCCCACATGCCCGGATGATCATTTTCTATTTTACTACACAAATATGCTAGATAAATATTCAAGAGTGTCCATAAAAACCAAGAAGTAAAGGTAATAGAGGAATTAAATGGCCCCTGCACTCAGGGCTCAAATTAATGGGGGGAAATTTCCCCAGCTTGTCGAAGAAAATTTCCTTCCCTGTCAGGGAAGAATTTTTTCTTTTTACTGCACGTATTTACTATTACTGCTCTTTTACAATACAAGACACACAACACTTTTAATGCAGACTGTACATGGTACTACTGTGAGCTGTGAGCTAAACCAAAGAATTTTCAGGTTCATTGGTTGGGTTGGCATCAAGGTCACAATTCCAGCAATTCTGTGCCAGTAATGAAACTTGCAATACTCAGTTCAGTTTTCTGCAACTCACCATTTTATTGTCAGTACAGATACAAGAAAGCAGAAGGTTACACGAAGTACTGACACTGAAGTATTCCAGTTCAAATCTCAGGCTTCAATTTCCAGTAATATGACTACTACTACTACTACTACTACTACTGATTTTCAGGTAAAAACTGAAGCACCACCACCAACGCTAATGTTACTATTGGCACAACCAGCACTACTAATATGTTTTATGTATACAACACACCAATGCTACCACTCCTGGTATTACTACTATTATTACCATAAATATAGCACAAACCTAAGTTTCCTCCCCTCGTTGGAAAGTCCCATTCGAATACAGCCTGCCCTGCACTGCACTGCATTTCACTTACCTCCTTGCAAGCTCAAAGTTTAAGCTTTCAAATACTTGTGTGTTCTGGTTTTTGTATAGGTAAATTTAATTGTGGAGGAGTGAGTATATTTTCCAAAATCAATGTTGTATTGTTTTGTGAGTGAAAACGAATTTGTAGTTTAGTAAGACTAGAATTTGGTAGTAATAAATATATTGTAGTATTTATTAGAGCTTCCACAGGAAACTTACATAGATTTATAAACACTTTAGACCTTGCAAAGAACGAAATGGAAGTGAAGTGCAGTGACCATTTAATTCCTTTATTACCGAAGTAATTTCTGATTTGGTATGGTATTTTTGCAACATTAACTCTTTAACAAATGAAAATTGAACCTTAGAGTCTGCGGTACATATTATAAGTAGATTGTCCGGTACGTAAGCAAATCTTTGTTTACGGACAAATGAATCCATCCTTATCACACAAACCAATTCATACAAGCCTATGAAAACGGACGAATGAGAATACGTTACCGCGACCATTACCTACCATGTTATACAATAACGGCTAGCTGTGAAAAACCCAATTCAATTGTTTTAAATGCTTTGTATATTAACTTATTAACTTATGCACGAGAACGACTAATACACTTCGTACCTGAGCAAAATCCTGTTCAATATCATCTGCATATAAATCAATGTCCACGCCATCAGCCATTTTCTTTTCCCAATGCAGCAAGCCAAAGAAACTCCGGAAAGTGAGTTTTGTCTTTAACGGTAATGCGCACTTTATAAGGGTAGCAACCTGTGACAAGCAAGTTGCTTCATAGCCTCATTTTCTATAGGAAATCCTGAGATGCATAAACCCCCAGGAAGATTGAAAAAATTATGATGTTTAACACCAATCATTTCCTTAGTAAGTCATACTAACGAAAATATGGACTGACCATGATAAGTTAGAGCTGAGTTTGCCTACCAAGTTGGTTGCGAATTATTGATGTTGGCAATAGTCTGCCTGCCTCTATGCTCTAATCGAAATCGAAACAGTTGTCAAAAGATGGAGGCGTGCAGGAAACGCCTTTAGTGTAAAGTTATAATAATTATTTAATGCCAAGGCTTTGTGGCTCTTCTATTTGTATAAGAAGCTGTCATCAAAATTTTGGTAGAACTTGCGATACTTGAGATCTAATGACAGTACAATAAGTTCCGGTAATTTTTAAATATATGTTCTAGAGTAAAAGGTGTAAAAATAGTTGCAGTTAACTTTAGAGAAAAAGACAAACCTTTTAATTTATCACCTTTTCATTCCAGATTATAAACACTATGGCCACAGAGAAAGTAACGCTAACTGATGCATTGTCAAATGTTGATGTTTTGGATGAATTAACCTTACCGGATGAACAGCCCTGCATAGAGGCACAACCATGCTCTGTTGTCTATCAAGCAAATTTTGATACCAATTTTGAGGACAGGAATGGATTTGTTACCGGTATAGCCAAGTATATCGAAGAAGCTACCGTGCACGCTAGCCTGGTAACAACTTTATTATTTTTTTTGGACATTCTATATTATGCTGGCCCAATTTGACATATTCTCCAAATACCTTCAAACACTCATTGTAATAACATATGGAGGCACAAGACCTCAATTATTACGGAGTTCAGACAATCACGGTATACTCATTTAGCGCAGTAAAAATGTATATGTTATGTGGAGCTAAGATTAGATTAGGTTAGGTAAGGTAGCTCAGCTATATGTGAGCAGCTTTAAGAAAACTGGTTTTCTACAGTGTTCTAATCAGACTTTCTGACGAGGAGGGGAGGGACTTAAGTGTATGTTGTATTTATAGCAATAATAATAGTAATTCCAGTATTGGTAGCATTGGTGTGTTATGTACATGAAACGTTGTAGTAGTAGTAGTAGTAGTAGTAGTAGTAGTAGTGCTGCAGGTTTTACCTGTAAAGTTGTAATATTAATATTTTTTGTAGTTGAGGACTGAGATTCAAACTGGAATACATCACTGTCATAACCAGAGATTGGAACTTGGGCAGAATGCCTTTTTAAATGTGTCAAATCTATCTTCAATTTGAAAGTGAATCTGTACTAATTATACCTTTGTGATTGTTAAATGACACAGTTTTATGTTGCCTTTTTAAATATAAATGCCTATTTTACGAAATAAATGCTTTTTGTTGCTTTTATTTCATTATTTATCATTATTTATCTGGATAAATTTAGAAACATTTCAAAATTTCTACAAGGTGATAATTCTGTTGCAGTTGAAATGAATCCTACAATGATGCTATGTTTTAGACTTGCTCCAATAACCTCTGCCAATGTTGAGAGGTCATTTTTTCATATGAAAAATGTGTTATCTGACAAGAGACACAACATGACCCCAGAGAATTTAAAAAAGCATTTGGTTGTCATGTGTAACGAATAAGGCATTGCAATACACAGGCCTTTTTAAAAAAATATTTCATTTCTCTGTCAATTACAACACTAGCATTTTGTTTAAAACTTTGAAGTTCTTTAAAATGTGACGATCGAGTTATTGAATAGTGTAATCTATTAAATAAATGGGTTTTCCTAATTGCCTTTTATTGCCTGTTTTAGTATTTGTAATGCCTTTCTTCTTACCTGTTTTAGCTATTTATAGTTTAAAACTGTTCCAAATAGGATGTTACTATTCTGCAGTAACTTTCATGTTACTGAACACTATTAGGCAATCCTTATCAACAACAAATCTTTAAGAAAGATATAGTCATTCGTCTATGCTCACTCCCTGTATATTATGAAGGAATTCTTTAGTATGTCAACAGGTGAATATTCACTATATAGGGCACATTGCTTGTGATGGTTATTTACAGTTACTTGTTATTGTTGATATCGTCGTCCTCATCATCATCGTCGTCGTCATTATTGTTATTATTTCTATTTTATTGGCATTGGTCTGTGTACAGTGATAGATAATGTCAAAAGAACCATCTTATTACATACAACAGAAAAAGTATATACTATTTTTGCAATCAAGATATTCTAGCAAAGAATAAAAGAATATTGCCACAAGCCAATCATACAATTTGTGTTTGAGTAGTGTTATTGGTAATTGTGTTAGTCTTCATGCTGATTGTATAGGTTCATTCCTAGCACTTAATAGCTGTCACCAGATTTAGACAGTCTGTGATAGGGTACATTGACCATTGTGTTTTTCCACGATTTGTATTAATTTCACCTGTAAGTGCCTATGTAATGGAATCGTTAGACATAATTTTCACCAACTTAAAGTTGTCTGATTGACACACATGTCAAGCACCGATGACAATACACTAAGATCATAACTTTGTTCTAAGATCCTGACCAGTTTCATCAGAATAAAAAAAATTAATTAGCTAAATTTATCAATTTAACAGAACCTTTCAACATAATTTTCATCAACTCACAGTCGTCTGACTGACTTGGAAATTTGCACACATGTCAAGGGCCGCCGGCTTTACAATAATATCATGAGTTTGTCCTAATGTCCTGAGCAGGACATTTTAGTAGGATTAAAAAGTGACTTGGTAAATTTATCAATGTAACATAATTTTCACCATTTTTAGTCATCGGATTGACTTGTTATTTTTTTTATTTTATATATTAATGTCCTCCAACATTGTGTCATCGGATGGTGAATGAATGAAAATGGGTGAAATTATGCTCAAATGAGCCTGAGGTCCATGGAGCTTTAAGTTACCCGACATTCGTCTTCTCAGGATAAGGGAAAACCTCGGAAAAACCTTACCCGGATAACTTACCCTAAGCGAGATTCAAACTCGCGACCTCTTGAACGTGAGGCAGACACGCTATCCATCACACTACTGAGGCGGGCTGATTGACTTGAAAATTTGCAAACATGTCAAGGGCCAATGTCAATACAGTAATATTATGACTTTGTCCTAAGCAGCATTATTAGGATAAAAAAGTGACTTGGTTAAATTTATCAATGTAACATAATTTTCATTGATTGATAGATTGATAGATTAGTCTTGACTTGAAAATTTGTGCACATGCCAAGGATCGATGACAATACCATATCTTCAATTTGTCTTAATCTACTGGAGCTTCAGGATAAAAAATTACTAAGCTAAATATCAATGCAAAGGAATCTTTTGACGTAATTTTCACCACTTAGAGTCGACTGACTTGAAAATTTGCACACATGTTAAGGACTGATGAGAATACAATAATATCATGACTTTGTTCCAATGCCCTGACCAAGATTTTCAGGATAAAGAAGACTAAGCTAACTGTATAGAAAATAGTGCAATTATGACACTTAGATGTCACTAGGGAACATTTCTATGCACCCTGAAAATTGGTTTGATTAAATACATATTTATACATTGGATGATGTAGATACCCAGAGATAGGATCTCAAAGGAACATGAGACCCAGGGGAAATATCGCGGACCAGAGTTCACACAGGGCCAAGACACCCACATCAGCTGGTAGTTTAGAAATCGACACAAGTTGCCCTGGACATAGGAATTAGATTGCTTGAAAATATTGAAAGAATGAGGGACACGAGATTTCTGGGGAAGAATTGCAGTTTGAAGTTTACCCAGGACCAAGAAGTCTACAACATCTGATAGTGTAATTAAAACAGTAATTGTAGTCTTAATACTGTTCCAAAGAAATAGTGATTTGAAAATTTTCAACAAAAAAAAAAAAAAAAAAAAGAAATTTGGAAGAAATTTTAAATTTAAAAATTTTAAAAAAATTTCAAATTAAAAATTTTGAAAAATATTTGTATAGGAAAATTTGAGACTAAAAAATAATAGAGACTATAATAAGTTAAAAAGTGTAGGTGTGGCATCACATGTTTTAAATAGTTCATTGGTAGCTATTTATAAAAGAAAAGATATGATAAAAATATTTAAAAAGCACCTCAGACTTTTTAACAATACAATTTATTATTTTGTTAATATCAATTAGATTTATTCTAAGCATATTACAAAATTGTGAAAATAATGAACTAGTTGACTTTATATTGCTATGGAACAAACTCTTCATACTTAAAAATTATTTTCTACATTTTAGCTCGGTTTGTTATACAAGTTTTTCTTTTTTTTTTTTAAACTATAATTTATTTTGGTATTATATGAATGAATGTCAGACCTATATTGTTGAACACAAACTATTTTTAGCTTGTTTTCTCTCTCTCTCCCTCCCCCTTCCTTTCTTTATTTCCCTCTTTCCTTTCTTCCTTCTTTTTCTTTCTTTCTTTCTTTCTCTCTCTCTCTCTCTCTCTCTCTTTCTTTCTCTCTCTCTCTGTCTCTCTTTCTTTCTTTCTTTCTTTCTTTCTTTCTCTCTCTGTCTCTCTTTCTTTCTATCTTTCTTTCTTTCTATATTTCTTTCTCTCTCTGTGTCTCTTTCCTTCTTTCTTTGTTTCTCTCTCTCCCTCCCTCTGTCTCTCTTTCTTTCTCTCTCTCCCTCCCTCTGTCTCTCTTTCTCTCTCTCTCTCCGTCTTTCTTTCTCTCTCTGTCTCTTTCTTTCTGTTTCTTTCTCTCTCTTTCTCTCTCTCTCTCTCCCTCTCTCCCTCCCTCTGTCTCTCTTTCTTTCTCTCCGTCTCTCTTTCTTTCTCTCTCTGTCTCTTTCTTTCTGTTTCTTTCTTTCTCTCTATCTCTCTTTCTTTCTTTCTATATTTCTTTCTTTCTCTCTGTCTTTCTTTCTCTCTCTCTCTCTGTCTTTCTTTCTTTCTTTCTTTTTTTGTTTCTTTCTTTATATATCTCTTTCTCTCTCTCTGTCTTTCTTTTTCTTTCTTTCTTTCCTTCCCTCTTTCCTTTCTTTCTTCCTTCTTTTTCTTTCTTTCTTTCTTTCTTTCTTGGTTTCTTGCTCTCTTTCTCCCTTTCTCTCTTTCTTTCGTTCTTTCTTTCTTTTTCCTTCTTTCCGTTCTTCTTTCCTTTCTTTCCTCCTTTCTTTCTTTCCTCCCTTCTTTCATTCTTTCCTCCCTTCTTTCATTCTTTCCTCCCTTCTTTCATTCTTTCCCCTCTTCTTTCCTTCCTCCCTTCTTTCCTTCCCCACTTCCTCCCTTCTTTCCTTACTTCCTCCCTTCCGCTCTTTTTCTCTCTCTTTCCCTTTTTTTTCATCATTTGTTTGTTCGTTCATTCGTTCTTAAATGGATGCATATTAAATTTGATTTGTAGGAAACATTCATGCTGTTTGAAATTTTTTATTTAAACAATGTTTAAGCTTTTTATCTCAAATTCGTTTAACTATTATTTACTTAAGCACTTCAAAGGGCTACATGTGACTAAATTATTATAAACATAAGTTGAATTGATATTCACATTACAATACAATAAATAGGTAGATGCAAGTAGAACGAAGGTGAGGAAACAAATTATGAATAGGTGCAGATTTCAAAATGGTGACCCCTAGCATCAATGCATAGGTGACATCAATGCAGAAATGATTCGCGCATTCAGCATTCCTGTTGCGTTGCTAATCTAATAATGTGGGCAAACAGCGTCTTACAGAATCAGTTAATGGTGAGTACACCATAGTGTGAAGATGAACCTGGTAAAAGAAATGCATGGGCTTGAGATCCGGCAAACAGGTGGTTGGAAACATAGTTGATCACAAACATCAAGCAGCATTTCTTCCAAAAGGCCTGGCAGTACATCTTTCAGAAATGTTTTATAAGTGTTACCACGTAGTCGAGACGGAAGGAGGTATGGCCCAATGACGTGATCAGAAAAAATGCCAGCCCATATGTTCACCATAAACTGCTGTTGCTGGCTCTTCTGAACGTGGCATAGGGGTTTTCGTATGCCCATTGGTCCATCCCTACTAAACGTGGCTTTGTCGGTAAACAGTGCCACTGAAAACAGTTCCGGTGGTTGCCTTAAGGCCCATTCACAAACCTGCAAGCGTAAATCACAATCCTCCGGAGTTAAGGCTTGCATCTTTTATAGATGGAAGGGGTAGAGCAGCTCCTCATGCAAGACTTGCCATACACTTGTGTGGTTGATGCCCATTGCACGTGCAATAGCACGGATGCTGGTTGATGGCTCCTCTTACAGTAAACACACCTAGTTTTAAATTTAAAAGGTGAGTTAATTAATAACACTGAACAACATTTACAAAATATTTTTCCGGTTGTAATTAATTAAATTTAAAAGGTGAGTTAATTAATAACACTGAACAACACTTACAAAATATTTTTCCGGGAGAATATTTTGTAAGTGGTGTTCAGTGTTATTAATTAACTCACCTTTTAAACCGGAAAAATATTTTGTAAGTGTTGTTCAGTGTTATTAATTAACTCACCTTTTAAATTTAATTACAGCCGGAAAAATATTTTGTAAGTGTTGTTCAGTGTTATTAATTAACTCACCTTTTAAACCGGAAAAATATTTTGTAAGTGTTGTTCAGTGTTATTAACTAACTCACCTTTTAAATTTAATTAATTACAACAACACTGTCTTCAAACTTCTATGAAAGGAAGAACACCTAGTTTTCTTTAAACTCTGGAGTACAATGGGTATGTCTTGCACTGCAATCTGCTTTATTTGCCACCACAGAACCATGTTATAACAAATGCCGATCTACAGATTCTAAAGTAGTCTGATGTAGCTGCATTGGGGTACCTTTCATTGTAAATCTGTGCAACTAGTGCAGAACAACTTCCTGCTGTGCCATACACTAGGTGCATATCAGCTGATTTGGCAAAAGTGTAATTTTGCTCCATGTTTCCAGAGTACCTATTTAACTGCTTCAATGTAAAATGTGCTGAAGGCAAATAAGACGTAGGTGACTTGAGCAGTAAGCAGTCACCACATAGTGGTGTTAGTGTCTTCTAGGGTTACAAAGATCTCCTACTGGCAGTATCATTTACTTGTCATGCTAACACATAGGTCCTGAGCACCTCTTTTGGGAAATGGTAGTACTTTGTGCTATTGCTTGTTTCAGTGTTTTGTGAATTGTTTACAGCTGGTTAACTGTTGGATTGAAAATTGCTCTTATTGACATGGGCAACTATAGCCAACCGACAGCTTCAGACCAATGTCAATACATAATCCTCCAATCTAAGCCATCAGATGTAAGATGAAGCAAAAGTAAACAATACCCTGTGCATTGCATATGAAGGTAATATTTTGCTATTTTAAAGCATAAGCACAACATTGCTCTCAAGATGGAAAAGTAAGCAAATAAAAGTTTACCCATCTTCGGGTTTGAACTCGAATTCTTAGGTTTATTAGGTCCACAGTCAGTTGGCATAACCTTGCAGCCAAACCACCCATTTTAGAGCTGCCCTGTATTCCTTTAGCCTGTGGCTCAGGATGCATTCAATAAATTCAGTAGTAATACTACACAATTATTTATTACCAGCCAAGTAAACAAGTTTATGAATAACAATTGAAAAACAAAAGATTAACTAAAAGTATATATAGAGTCTAAAGTAAGAACAAATTAGAAACTAAAAACTTCACTTATCTTAGTAATGTTGATATTCTTTTTCTCTTTTGCTGACCCAGGGGTTTCAAGCTATGTCCAGCTCATTCTTAGAATCTTGTTGCTTCACTGTTAATAGCTTCAATTTTTACTTAATTTAGTATATATAGAGTTTTTGATGTATAAAATGGCATAGACCTCAGTACTCCCCCATGAGTGTTCAACTAGAGTACTTCTTGTTGAAACGAACACGTCATCCAGAGCGAGTTACCACAGATGGAGGTGATGTACTCTGGTGAATAGGGTCTGTCACTTTTGGTTGTAGTGCAGTAGGATTTGTTGTGGTGGTCATTGTTGTGGAGTCGTCAGGGTCAGCAACTAAGGCAGGTTTCAGCCGATCTATAGAAACGGTTGTTCGCATGCCACGGATTTCAGTGTCAAAGGTCTTGCTATGACGGTTTATTACTTTGAAGGAGCCATCATATGGAGATTGTAGAGGCCTACAAACTGCATCGTGTTGTAGAAACACATGTGAACAATTTTCAAGGTCACGAAAAACAAAAATCTTTCGGGTACTGTGAGGCCTTGTTGAAATAGGACAGAGTTACCTGAACCTGTTTCGCAGATCCCTGACGAAATCTGATGCCTCGATGGTGTCACTGGCAGTATCTGTAAAGAATTCACCTAGCAATCGCACTGTCTGACCATATACTAACTCTGCAGCAGTTGCACAGATGTCTTCTTTGTATGCAGTGCGAATGCCCAAGAGAACTATAGGCAAATCTTCGGTCCATCAGTCTGAAGCGTGACCTATTCCATTGGTGGCTGGATGGAAGGCTGTTGTTCGGATACGACATGTTCCTGTGAGCATTGTTAGAGCTTTGAAAAGGTGAGACTCAAACTGACGACCTTGATCAGATGTGAGTCGTTGAGGAATGCCGAAATGAGCAATCCAGCTCTTGCCACTGTTGCTGCTGTGATATACGTGATTGGATATGCTTCAGGCCAACATGAAAAACGGTCGATGGCCGTTAGGCAATATGGGAAGCCATTGGATGGAGACAGTGGACCAACAATGTCAATATGTACACGCTCGAATCGTTGATTAGGTGGAGTGAATGATCCAAGTGGAGCAGTGACATGCCTTGTAACTTTGTTACGCTGGCAGACTATGCAGTTACGCACAAATACTGTACAGTCACGATCGATCTCAGGCCAAACAAAGAATTTTTTAACCAGGTAGCTTTCACACCGGGGTGCGACAAACTATGAAGAGATGCAATAGCTTGCTGTCGGAAATTCTTCGTCACGAATGGGCGGGCGTGAGATGTTGAGACATCGCATATGAAATGCACTGTAGAATTTGGAATTAGTATTTTCTTCAGAACCAAGCTAGTGCCAGATTGAATGAGAGTTTGAATTTCGTCGTCAGTTTCCTGTGAATGTGCCAAGGCTTGAAAGTCGATTCCTTCAGCAATCGATGCAATTCGAGACAGTGTATCAGCTGGGATATTGTTTTTGCCTTGGATATGGATATGTCGGTCGTGAACTGGGCAATGTAATCCAGATGACGTGACTGGCAAGGTGATGCTTTCTCTGGCTTCTGCTTCAAAGCGAACGTGAGAGGTTTGTGATCCGTAAATAAGATGAACTGTCTTCCTTCAAGCATGTGCCTGAACTTCTTAACGGAGGCATTGGCGGCAAGGAATTCATGATCATAGGCAGACCACTATTGTTGTGATGGAGAGAGTTTCTGGCTGTAAAATGCCAATGGTTGACAGTTACCGTCTACAAGTTGCTGAACTGAAGCTCCAATTGCTGTCGATGATGCATCTACTAAAGAAAGAGGTGCATCTGAGCAGGGATGTGCAAGGAGTATAGCATTTGCAACAGCGTTCATGTTGTGGAAAGCTTGTTCAGTTTCTTCATTCCATTGGAGCTCGCTGGTAGGTTTCGGATTTCCTTTCAAACAGCTGTTCAATGGTGCAGCGATGCTGGCAGCATGAGGGATGAAGCGTTGATAAAAATTAACAAGTTCCAAAAATCTACGCAGGTCTCGGATAGATGATGGTTTTGGAAAATTCTCTATTGCTTCAACTCTGTTTGGAAGTGGTCGTATTCTGCTTGAATTGACTGAGTAACCCAAGAATTGCACTTCTTTGGCTGCGAACACACTCTTTGCAGTGTTAATCACCACTCCGTAAATACGGAGTTGACTGAATAGTTGATGCAGGTTGACACATAGCAGAAATCAAGATTGCATATTACTTCATCCATGAAGCGTTGAAAAGTTTGAGCAGCATTACAAAGCCCAAATGGCATGCGAGTGAACTTAAATAGTCTGAATGGGGTTGTGACGGCTGTCTTCGAAACGTCCTCTTCCACAATAGGTATCTGATGGAAGGCACGAACAAGATTAATGGTTGAGAATATGTGACGTCCGTGGAGATTCACGGTGAAGTCTTCAATGTGTGGGACCGGACAACGATCTGGAACTGTTCGAGCATTTAGCTGACGATAGTGACCACAAGGTCTCCACTGATTGTTTTTCTTAGGAACAATATGGAGTGGGGATGACCAACAGCTCGTAGATGGTCGACATATTCCGTGGGTCATCATAAATTCAAATTCTCGTTTGGCTATTATGAACTTGTCAGTTGGTAGCTGCCATGGTCCGATCGGATTGGTGGGCCAGGAGTGGTAACAATATGATGTATCGTAGAATGCACACTTGCTGTGGCACTTGAAGTTGGGTGTGTTATCTCGATGAATTCCTTAAGCAGCTGATGATAAGTTGAATTACCAAATATAGTGCGAATTGATGGACAAGTGATGCAACGAATATGCCCCTTGCTTGTCAAGTTAGTATTTGAGTCAATCAGATGTTTGTGATGTAGGTCTGGAAGGATTCCATAGTTAGCTAGAAAATCAGCTCCGATGATAGGGTGAATCACATCAGCTACAATGAAACGTCACGTGAATTCACGACTTAGAGAAAGATCGAGTTTCAGGATTATATGGCCGTAAGGCTTAATAGCTGTTCCATTTGCTGCGAAAAGTTGATACTCTTCTGCACGGTGATGAGGAAGGCGGGCTACAGGAAAGACAGAAATATTAGCTCCTGTGTCTATGAGGAAGTCCACTTTAAATGTTTGGTCAGTAATGAAAAGATGGCGGTTCACATGATTGGGGTCAGTTGCCATCGCTACTGACTCCCGGATTTGTTTCCCTGGTTGTATGGCAGACGACATTTCTGAGCCTTAGATCCGAATTTTCTGTGATACCAACAAATATCTGTACTAGTTGAATTCGGTCTTGGAGAACGATGGCGATGTGAAGAACGATGCCGGGTAAGCGAATGGCTGGAGTGAAAATTTCGTGTTGCCATTTTGGTTACCAACTTTGTCAGCTCATTGATTTGGAGTTGTAAAGACGCAATAGTGGCGGTCTCAGGCGCTGTTGCCATTATCGAGGAACTCAGTGTTGATGGGTATAGCTCTATCAATCTATTGGCAATTGTGACCAATGCATCGAGGTTGCCTTCTGAAACGGTTAGAATTTTCTGAACATCAGACGGTAGGCGGGACATCCAGATACTTTTTAACATGTCTTCTGCCATTGTCGTACCGGCTAATGTTTTCAGACGGCGGAGTAATTGGGATGGAGTACGGTCACCAAGTTCTTCAGTTCGAAGCAGTTTTTCGAGTCTTTTTGCCTCAGATTGTGGCAAGTGTTCAATTAATGCTTTTTTAATCATGCCATATTTGTCAGTGGCTGGCGGTGACGATAAAATGTCCTGTACTTCTGTGGCTAATTTTTCTGTTAAACTAGCCACCACATGACTATATTTTGCATTATCACCTGTTATGTTGGTGAGAATAAGTTGACTCTCGAGTTGAGCGAACCAAAGCACCGGATTTTCTGTCCAAAAGGATGGTGGCTTGACCGAAATATGGTTTATCACTGCTTGATCGTCAGTTGGCATGAGATTTTGGTTAGGTACACGAACTATAATCACAATGGAGAGGTAAAGTTGGCATATATTGTGTAGATATCGTGATTCGTTCAATATAAAAATATATTGAATGCCTGCTACAGGATCACGTCAGCGTCACCAATTTGTGGCTCAGGATGCATTCAATAAATTCAGTAGTAATACTACACAATTATTTATTACCAGCCAAGTAAACAAGTTTATGAATAACAAAAGATTAAGTAAAAGTATACATAGAGTCTTTGATGTATAAAATGGCATAGACCTCAAGCTGTTCGCCACAACCTGTTATCCATTGCAGTGTTGTGCAGGTACATGTTCAGTCCACATTAAGTGCTTTTGGAAATGCGTCTTCAGAGAGACAAAATACAGGGTTTACTAAGCGCTATTTCATTTCCAATGGTTACTATTTACATATTACTTTCTGGTTATGATTTATTTATAATTATCTATAAGTACTTTGAATATGTATAGCTTGGTAACGATGTCATAGATCTAAGGTTTCCTATCTCAAATTGATTGTCTATGGACCACCTATTACCAGTAAAATTTGTGTGGTGTTATTCATTTACACCCTATGTACACAGACATATATATACACCCACACCCCCACTACGTGCACGTGCACACACACACAGCTGTAAGGAAGAGGTTTGGAGGTATAGAAGGGTAAAGGGAAAAAGTATACTTTGTTCAGAGTCTTTTGAGGCAGTGGGAGGGGCAGGTAGCCAGCAGGTTGCTCGTGCTGTAGATCACTTACGTGTGCCAGCACACTGCAATAGAAAAATGCGCTGTTGCAACATTTGCGTCCCTTTCATACTTCTGATGCATTGTTTACATGTTTATCCTTTACTTATATATTTGTTTATTTGTGCACTTAATTGGCATTACTTCAACAGCATATTCTCATGCTGGGACATAAATGCATTTACCATAGGAAAACTAGAGTACATGATCATATTTACTTGGATTACATTACTTTTATTGCTTTATTAGTTACATAAATATATATCAGCACAGTTGGTACTACATACGACCCCCACAAAAAGAACGAAGGAAAGAAATACAACCAAAAAGTGAAAAATTTACATTGACATAAATATGTACATTGACACTAAAGTAAGAACAAATTAGAAACTAAAAACTTCATTTATCTTAGTAATGTTGCAAGTTATTTATTTATTTTTTTTCAAACACTAATTCTAATTTGTTCTTACTTTAGAATCTTGTTGCTTCACTGTTAATAGCTTTAATTTCCTTACTGTACATTGTCATTTTCTCAATTGTAGTATCTTATAATTTCTTGTTCTTCTTGTTCTTCTTCTTCCTCATTCTCCAAAAACGACGTGAATCTTATAAAATTCACAAACTGTTTTGTTTGCATCGCATTTCGTCTTTGTTGGAGTTGTACCTATAGTTCTGAATATCTAGTTTAATGGTTCTTATTACTGTACTTACGGGAACGCCAATGGCAGCCACGGTATGTGCAATCAGTGGGTCACACTTTTCATCCCCTCCTTTAAGGTAATTGTACACATTTTGAATAATGTGCCGTCTGCTTATATACTGGTTTTCCACATCCTATTAGGCGAGGAATTTGCTTTATAAGTAGTGGGTGCATTACTGTTTCACATGGCCACTACATATTTATACAGGTTTATAAATATGGGGTTTTATACACGTTTTGTGCAATCTCTGTTGTGCGCCACTTCTTCTGTCTGAATGACTGCATAAACCTTGCAACTCTGTATAGGTTGTTTTCGTCTGTATACACGCGCCAGCCACGCGAGGTCCTTATCGCACCCTTTCACTGTCTCAAAAGACTCTGAACAAAGTATAATAGTTAAATCCGCTGCAAGTGTTGTATCCACACATTTATTTATGCACTACAAGTGTAAAAGTAACATACAGTAAGGAAAATGCTAACTTTTTAATTAAGAAATCCCTTTTTTAAAGCACTAAAAATGATAATGGTATATAGCAGAAAACAGTGCATTTTGTTTCCAAAATGAATGTGTTAATCATTTCTGGAATACAAAATATGATATTGTTTTCAAGCTTAAGTGACAATTTGCTTTGTGGCATACAATAATTATTGTCGAACAAAATTATTTACTTATTTTTTAAAAATTAGGGGAATAAAAAGTTGACTAATCCATTCAGTTTCTAAATGGTGAAATCTTCTAAGTTTCCTATAAAATTCATGATGAATAGGTGGAAAAAAGTGACACAAATCAGATCTTTGAGCTTCTCCTGTGTTAGTGTCCTGGAAATAATAAAGGTGGTGAAATGTTCTTAAAAGAGCTCTTCCTTCCCTTCAATCTTCTGTTTAAGTCTAATGTGAAAAAGGATGGTACATGATTCTTGGCTCTGCTTCATTTTTAGGAAACTAGATTGCCATTTTTCAATTCTGATCCAATATGTTTTAAGCCACTCTACTTTGCTGCCATCAACAAAGATCTTTCGATTCACTATATCTTTTTTAAGCTGTATAGTACTAAATAAAATCATCACATGTCATCTCAGTTATATGAAACTTTTGAGATCTCTTCTTGACATTTTCAATTATATTCACCCGGTAGCTTGGAATGTATACTTCAGAGTTACACTTCTTATCTTTTTCAATGATTGCAAAGTCTTGGTCACATTCATTGAAACTATGTCCTGGAATGATAAATTTCTGGTCAATAACCTCCAATTGTGGAGAAATCTGTAATACAAACATGAGAAGAAATGACATTTTTATGTTGCAATTTTGACCCTCACAGCTGTCACTGTACAAAATCAAGTGATTCATCTCTGGGGGAATGTAATTTTAATTTTTTTTTTCTCTCTTTTCAGGCAGGATCCTACTTTCTGTGCTCCTCTTGAAGCTATATACCTTCATTCCAAATATAGATGAAGCCAGATTTGTTTTTACATTATGTATGCCGTGAAGATCAGAAATGAGAACTTTCTTTCTTTCATCTGATTTTGCTTCACCTACATCTTTATCCTTATACAACCTGGCACTTTGAGCTTTTTGATGGTAACATTTCTGGCAGTTCATTGTCTGTTGTCACTCATCTTCAGATAATGTTCCTTTCAGACTTTGATTGAAAGCATCACATTGATTACAGATGACACTCTTAGGACCCTAGAATGACAAAATTAAATTCTTTCTTGAAAATGCTACAGAAGGAAGCAAATTGGTTTCCTACTATTCTTAAATCTAGCCATTGAGCTATTGTGACAAACTGGTTTGAGAATTTAATGCCATTCTGGCAGTTTGTCACAATAGCTCAATGGTTAGAACAGCCGCCTGGTAAGTGGAAGGTTTGTGGTTCAAATCCCAGTTGTGGCATTGAATTTTTAAGTTCCAGTTCTACCTCTCAAACTTTGCCCACACACGGCTTGTGTGTTTAAAAACACCAACAGTAAGTTTGTTCGCATAAATAAGTAATAATTACATTATATTTGCCTTTTAAATTCAAAATTGTTTTGTACCGTCTTTTTTTTTTACATTTGCTTTTAACAACTGTCCAAAATGATCCCCTATTCTTGCCTTTATTATTTTATTTTCCCATTTATGTTCTAGATTTGTAAATATGTTATCTATACAGGTTTTAATAAGTTTTGTGACCCTAGTGGGTTCCTCTATACCGATTTTTAAGTTTAACCAGGTTAATGTTTCTATTAATCTCCGTTTTATTGAATTTTCTATTAGTAAATCAATATTTAGATCCCCGACAACTATTTTGATTGTGAAATTCCATGTGCCTGCAATGCACAGATGAGTTGATGACGTATGAGGTGTTTATTATTTCGCTTGCACAGTGATAATGGTATTGCGCAATAAAAAAAAAAAAAGCAATCTCACCACTGCATTTTAAAAAGTATATCCTTCATTTAGAGAGAAACATGCTTTTTGTTTGTTCCCCCTTAAATATGAATGATAAAGGATGAAGAAGTATAATGTAAAAATATTTGATAAAGTGTAATAATATACAAAATTTGGAAACAGAACAGCTAACTATTTTAGAATTATTTATTTAATTTAGTGTAGTATACAGATGATTGAGTAAAATGTACAGAGAACCACGGATAATTTGTAATCCAATATCTTCTAAAACACTTAATTGCAATTCAGAACACCAGATCAGATCAACAGTAAATTTAGTAATCACTCCACAAGTACCAAAAAGAAGACCAGTCACTTCCCAATTTGAAATTTTGTATTTGTCTCTTAAATAAGGAACGCAAGGCTCATAATGTTTCTTACCGTATCAACCTTGAAGCCAGAAAGCTCTGGAAGATATGCTCCATGTGACAGCAAGATATGAAGTTGGTAGCAAATCTAGGGAGATCTTTCGTGAAGGCACTGTAGTCTTTTGGAATATGCCTGAGCTTGAACATGGCAACGTACTGAGTTTTCTTCGGCAGTATGAGGAAAACAGTTATGATGAGAGATTGGTACAAGATGAAAGTGAAATTATGCCCTACACCAGGGAAACTAGGTTGGTTAATAACTCCTTTAATGTGAAATAAACAGAACGGTTTAGAGATCACATTATAAGGGGCGTTCAAAATGAAACGAGCCGGAGTCTGGTATGCACAAACTGGTGACAGCATGGTAATATCGTGGCATGTGTAACAAAGTGTTGCTCGAACCAGAGCGTGGAAGTTCACAGCCCGTCGCTAGAGGGCACGCATGCACGTCACGTGACTATACAAAGCTAGCAGCATCATGCATCAATCGTCCAACACTGCCAGTTGCATTGCAAACATTGAAATGGAGGCATCAAAAGAAGAGCAAAGAGGTGCTGTTCGTTTTCTGACAATGGAATGAGTAGGGAACAGACATTCACCGACGAATGTCACAAGTGTATGGTGAACACTGCATGTCTCTTGCAAAGGTCAAGGGGTGGCGCAAGCACTTCAGGGGAGGACGGGTGTCGTTGGCCAATGATGCACAGTCTGGAACACCACACTGCATTACCGATGAAATAGTCCAGCTGGTTGATGCACTCATTACCCAGGGCCACCGAGTGACTGAAAGCCATAGCTGCCGAGGCCAGATTGAGCGTCGGAAGTGCTCACACCATCATGAAGGAATGACTGCTCTTGCGCAAAGTGTGTGTCCAATGGGTGCCCCACAGTCTTCAGCCACACCAGGAAGCATGTCGAATGGCCCACTGTCTTGGTCATCTGCAGCGCTATGCTAGGGAAGATAAATGAGTTCCTGTCACGAGTGGTGGCTGGAGATGAGTCATGGTGTCATCACTTTGAACCAGAATCAAAACGACAGTCTCCATTGGAAGCATCCAGGGTCACCACCACCCGGGACTTTTATGACACAGCCATTCACAGTCTCGTGTCACTGTGGGACAAGTGTCTCAACAGCCAGGGCCAATACTTCTAACATACAGGTACTGGTTTCTGTAATTATGTCTCCGGCTCGGTTCTTTTTGAACGCGCCTTATATAATGGGAAAAAACATTTTGGGAAATACCATTTTGGGAAGTATCATTCTTGTTTTGTTTTTTTCTCTTGCTCTCATTTATTCATTAGCTACAGAAACCAGAATGTAGTCTTTAAATTATCATAGATCGAATACAAGGGTCGTACTGAAGTTATGAGCAACTCATTGTTAAAATTTAAATTCCAGCAATGTAATAAAAACAACTGTAGGATTGTAATCTATAGACTTTACACCACATGTTGTATTGTGATGTTGTCAGCTTCTGTCACGTGGCAATAGGCAGTATTTCCAGAATTGAAGACATTAATGTTTCATTTTGAGAGTGTGCTGTTAAAGAGGAAAAATCTGCTGCTGAAATTCACCTCAGACATCAACTTGCCCGTGGAGATGTCTGCAATGTTAAGAGATGGAGGATACGTTTCAAAGATGCAAGCATGAGTATCCAAGACGAGTATCATAGTGGTTGCCCTCTAACTGCCTCCACAAAATGCAACAAGGAAAGAGTTGACGAACTCATTAAGGAAAATAGGCATGTCACTGTGGATGAAATTGCTGCAAAACTTGCACTATGACATAGTACAGTGTAAGAAATGAGGTTTCCAAAACGTTTGTCTCTGTTGGGTTGCACGTTTATTGACCAAACCTCAGAGAAGAACCATCATCTAAAACTTTCAACGGAGATGTAAAAATAAAGATGATGATTTCTTGATGAATGTTATGATAGGCGATGCAAGCTGATCATATCATTACGACCTGAAACAAAATGCCAAGAGTGTGGAATGGCACCACTTGAATGAAATTCTATTCAAAGGATATTTTTCATACTTGCAAAATGGGAAAAATGTGTGCAAAGAACTAGTTGGAAAATGACAGAAAAGTCTGTTGATTAAGATGATGTATTTGGTGTATCTAAAAAGTAAGGATTAAGATACTTAACAATTACTGTTCCTAACTTCAGTGTGAACCTCGTACATAGAATATAAAATTTAAAGTACACACTTATAATTAACACTGAACAATTAAACCAATTTGATGCATTTAGGTTAACTCTATACATTGATAATTATTATTTATTTATGCCAAGAAACTTACTGGTAGTGTTGTTAAACACACAAACTGTGTGTGGGCAATGTTCAAGAGGTGGAATCAGGACCGAAAGGTTCAATGTGGTGGTTCAAATCCTGGCTATGGCATTGAACTTTTCAGTCCTGATTCCACCTCTATACATTGATCATTAACATATTTCATAAGTATGGTTAGATTATTTAAATATAGGCAATAGACTTTAAGATTCCTTGCAGGTTTTCCCAAGCTGTTTTGCCATGCTGCACACAAATGGCACACAATTAAGTGTATTTACTATAGAAGTGGAAAACATGTCTTTACAATCAACGCCCAAATATATTAATTCATTTTAAGTATTCATAAATTCATCCCAACATGCTGACCTGTCATGGCATGTAATATGTCCTCTGATTGGTAATCAGAGAATATGGTCAGTGAATTTATTTTGATAATTCTCCCGGTCAGGTCGGTGAGACCCGTAAACCAACGACAGGTGTGGCCCTCCAGACATTCTGGGGGTTGTGAGAGAGCGATGTGACTGCCAAAACATAAAAATATGGTGCTCTCTAAAAAAATGGTTACTATTACTGCTATTGCTCTCTTCAATATCATTGTGAAAAATATTGGAGAGCAAGAGGATTAATGACTTCATTGTCAGCAGTCCAGCATTAGCTAACAACAACAACATTTTTTTTCAAATCGGATTGTAGGGTCAAGAATTAATCCTTTATCATGTTATCTGTCAGTAACAAATATGTCTACTCTTTTGATGGAGCAAGAGACAGAGGAAAAAACTACCTCTTCATAGACCTCGTATTTCTTTTTGGCTCTGAATGAATCAGCAATCACCATCCGTACTGTGTGATGTGTGTTGTTTCTAAGAAGTTCGCCCTTCCTGCAGAAGCCAAGCACATGTGCGAGGGTTTCAGTCCGGCTGCACACATAACAACGACGACGACGATGATGATGATAATAATCAGTCATCACAAAATCCCCAATAAGAAATCAAAATAGGTGAAGTCATAAAAAGTTGTACATTTTAGAGTTTTAATTATATTTGCTTTGTCATGAAAGAAATACTGAAACCATTTATATTAATCTGCCTACACAGAATGAGCTGTTGGAGGAGGGACTTGTGCATGCAGTTATGCTATACACATGGCGATGTTGTTCTCGAGCTATCCCTCAACCCAAATCAAATGAGCAACCAAATCGTGTTGAAATTTATGAAAAGACTGTTGAAGTACTGGCTCCAGAAGTGAACAAGCTCTTAAACTTCATGTATTTCCAGGTAGGAATTAAATATTTGTAGCCCTTTCTGTCATTGTACCTTAAGAGGAATTTGCTAAACTTAATGATTTTCTTTACAGAGGAAAGCAATTGAAAGGTTTTCAGCAGAGGTTAAACGATTGTGCCATCAGGAAAAGAGAAAGGATTTTGTGTCTGAAGCATATTTGCTTACACTTGGAAAGTTTATTAATATGTTTGCTGTTTTGGATGAGCTGAAGAACATGAAGTCTAGCGTCAAAAATGACTATTCCACATATCGAAGGTATTGTATAAAATTAAATATAAGCTATTAATTTCCAACATACCATCCTGAGATACCATTGAATCAATTAATATCCAAAAACATTATATTAGTGAACTTCGGCACTTTCACATTTTTGGGAATGCCATGCCACGTACAGACGGCTCCAAAGATTTTCTGGGTCACGTGCACATAGCCATGGGGGAGGAAGGCAGGATGTCTTATTTGTAAGTTATGCCAGGTGTGGTCTCAAAGGTTGACTTGCCTTAGGGAATACTGGCTCAGCAAGGTTGAGGGATACAATGTGTTTTTGGTTCTATCATTCCAACACCTTTCCCTTTGACTTGGTAATAAGAAAGTAATCACAGTGTAAAGAAAACAACTAACATTATAAACCCAGAATGGACTCTCAGCAATGTAAGCAAAGATGGAAACTAAATATTTGGGATTAGATGCTTATTACACTGATAAACAAATTTGAACTTTAATAAAGGCACAGAGATGAAAGAAAAGTGAATCCTAATGAATTCGAAACTGCAATCAGTTTTTCTGTATCACCCTCAGATCTTTGGCAGTTATTATCATGATAAATTGTTACTCAAAATTAATTCAGCACTTCCAAGAATGTGTATTTTAATGATGAAAACATGAAAAGTCATCAAATTTGATTAATGTAGTTATTTATTTTAGTGGGAAATACAGTAATTAAAATGGCTACTCACATTTATGTGGTTGAAGGGAATGATTGCTTCAGACGTTTCATTCTGTGGTTTTCACATCCTCTCTTATTAGGAACCTGCAGTAGTCACTCATCATTGATGTGTCCCATCTTCCTTTATAACATTGTTCCATTTGCCAAATGTGATGTTGAAAATGTTCACCTTGTTTATCGCTTAATGGACCTAAATTATCCGGAAAGAAATCCAAATGGGAATGTAGGAAGTGAATTTTAATAAACATCCAATTTCTGGTGTGTTTGAAGAACATTCTCTACCAGTTGTTTATAGCTTGCTTCATTTTGGTTACCAAGAAAGCCATGAGTAATGCCTTTAAATGATCTGTATGGTGCAAGTTCCTTTGCATTTAATTTTGTAACAAAATTGTTGACACTGGTCACTTTTCTGATTTATAGTCCAACAAATACTCTTTTTAATTTGGCACTACTCAAACCAGATAAAACAATTCTGAGAAGTTTGAAACCCTCACACTTTTGTCCACAGTCTTCACAAAGTTCATCAGGTCTTATAATGTATAAAAGTGGAAGAAACACCTTCTGCAGTTCAACCAATGGTTTGAATCTTACATAATGTTGCCCCGGAGTGAATTTGTCTCTTCCTAACCATTTTGTAACTTTGTAGTGTTTTTCTGTATCACAACTGTCTCACAGACACAGGAAACACGGACATTTAGTAAACTCACTTTAAATCCCATTAAAAAACCAATCATTTTAAGGTCCCTGCAGATATGCCAGCAATGATCTTCATGGCTTGAAGAACGTGGCACATAGTTTCGTAAGTTTCTTTCATTGCCACAGGTATCACAGGTACAGAGAGCAGTTAATTGCCATTGTGTAATAACTTTTAAGCTTATTGTAGAACTCAATAAATAAGCACCACTCTTCTGCTTAATGTGTAATGCCTAGTTTCAATATTACTCTACTCACATCACCGCATGCATAGACACCACTATCTGTAGTTGTGAAATACTGCATGGAATAAAATTTCTGTTTCTGAACATGGTCAATCTAGTATCTTTAACACCTTCCAGTGTTGAAAATAAGATCTAAGAAGTTCAGCTAACTGCTTAGGTAGACATAAATCACTTATCAGATTGTAGAGCTCCACCTGGATAATTAAGTGTGGTTGTTCTGCTTTTTCTTTTGAGACATAATCAGCATTCTTAGATGTTGATGATTTAATTGTTTCATCAGAGAGTATCTGTTGGATTCGAATAGTTTTTGCCATGTAGAAGGCGAGATAGGTAGATAATCTCCATGTGCGACTGGTGTTATAGCCGAAGAGAATTGTTCAGGGTATTTAACCCTTTCACTGCCGCATTAACTCGGTTGTAAAATGTTGCTACTGTCTTGCTGAACATGGGTGTACTCGGTTGTGCATCATGGCATTTTCTAATTCACGTAACTTCCGAGCCACTTGCATTATAAGCGGGTCCATGTGCACCGTCTTCTTCTGCCATCTCTTGGCTACACGCTGAGATTAATTCATGTGCAGTCTCTGGTGTTGTATGACATCTGCAGGGGTTTATAGTAAACTGTGCACAAGTCACATGTTAGCTGCGGGAAATTACCACACGCCACTGCCAGTTGAGCTGAGATGGCGTCATTCCGTGCCGGGCACATGTTTATAGACAAAGAACTTTTAGATATTTTTACAACTTTAGAATCAGATGAGTTTGATTTCCCGTTTAGTGAATCTGGAAGTAAAGGTGAAAGTGAAACCAAACAAGAAATAGTTTGTGATATTACAGCTCCGTCACATGCATGTAAAAGACCACAAGTGCAGACTCCTTTGTTTCGATGGAAAGACAACGTGTTTGTGCTGCGAATCCATCCTTTGATGACAGTTTTGCGGCAATCACAGCTGGGACTTTGAGTAGTGCTTCGCAGGCATCAGACTATTTCTGTCATTTTTTTTGTGTAGATATAATGCAGAAAATAATGGAGGAGACAAACAGTTTCTACTCATTTATGACAAACATGGTTCCACCCTCCCCTTCTTCGCGTCTTCAAAAATGGCATGACACTAATGTGGATGAAATGTTTTTAGCACTGACCATGCTCATGCCAAGAGCAAAGAAACTTTCTAGGGAAGAGTATTGGTCTACCGATCCTCTGATTGAAACTCCCCTGATCCATAATTACATGTCACGGGACAGGTGGTATTTGTTGTTACTTCGCACCCTTCATTTTTGCAACAACAATACACAGTCGGAAGGTGACCGATTATATAAACTAAAAATGATTATAGATCACTTTCGGCATAAGTTCAGTGCAACATTCAGCCCATTTTCTAATATTTGCATTGATGAAAGTATGGTGCTATTGAAGGGTAGGATCATCTTCCTACAGTTCACTCCTAAAAGAACCAGATTTGGCATCAAATTATTCATAATTTGTGACTGTGAGACAGGCTACATTTTAGATTTTATAGTGTCACCGCGCCCGCCGCATCTGATTGCCGACAACAGCAGTGTCACCTATCACATTATTGTCGGCACTACCGCAAAGGAGCCGAAGGAAAGAGACAGAGAATGGCCGCATTGTTGGGGCGCTTGCCGAAAGAGAGAAAAGGATAGAGACTTCTAGAATCTTCCGCTTTGTATTTCACCGCAATAACTGAACTTTCCAGAATAGTGCCTGGGAGATATAAATAGCGGTAAAGTGCGACAGAAGAGTCAGTCAGACGTATGTGAAGCGTTGAGTAGTCGTGCCGACGGAGGAGTCAGACGTATGTGAAGCGTTGAGTAGTCGTGCCGACGGAAGAGTCAGACGTATGTGAAGCGTTGAGTAGTCGTGCCGAGGAAGAAGGGACAGTTCTTGTGTTACGAATTCGGAGTCGTGCTGTTGGTGAATCGGTAAAGACTTTCTTGCTGTTGCAACGAGTGTACAAAGTAACTGTTTACGGAAATAAAAGTGTTTCTTTATCTCGACTACATCTGTCTTCTTTACTTCACACCCACCACCAAAGTCACACTGGTGTCAGAAGTGGGATCCGTCGAATTGCTTCTAGTTTCGTTACATCGTCGTTAGAAGTTGCAACGTTAGAACCAAGATGGAGGGAGATTCGGAAACCAGGATGATGGCAATGATGAAAGAATTAGTTGCCAAAATGGAAACGTCAAACGAGAACCTCGCTGCCGAGCTGAAAGAAATGAAGACGGCAAACGACAACCTCGCTGCCAAAATGAAGACGGCAAACGACAACCTCGCTGCCAAAATGGAAACGTCAAACGACAACCTCGCTGCCGAGCTGAAAGAGATGAAGACGGAACTATCGGCGAACTGATTGGCGTGACGGAAGACGTGGAAGAACTCGGCGAAAAGGTGGAAGACTTCTGCCAGCACGTGGACGTCGTGTAGGACGACGGGGAACGTCTTGGCGCCCTGGTAGTAAGAGTTGAGAGCGTCAAAGTACTGGATGCCAGGGGCAGACGGAATAGCGTGGAGCCGGGGAGGGAGCACCTAGTGGCCGAGGCGACAGTTGCGCCCGTTTCAGATGATGTGAGGGAAGACGTGGAACAACTCGGCGAACTGATTGGCGTGACGGAAGACGTGGAACAACTCGGCGAACTGATTGGCATGACGGAAGACGTGGAACAACTCGGCGAACTGATTGGCGTGACGGAAGACGTGGAACAACTCGGCGAACTGACTGGCGTGACGGAAGACGTGGAAGAACTCGGCGAAAAGGTGGAAGACCTCTGCCAGCATGTGGACGTCGTGGAGGACGACGGGGAACGTCTTGGCGCCCTGGTAGTAAGAGTTGACGAGAGCGTTAAAGTACTGGATGCCAGGGGCAGACGGAATAGCGCGGACCCGGGGAGGGAGCACCTAGTGGCCGAGGCGACAGTTGCGCCCGTTTCAGATAACGAAAGTGTACGTCTCGGGGAAGACAAAGGGGCAGTTCAGGGATGTCGTCGAGGATCCTCTGGAGGAGTGTGTCAGGTACGTAACCAACCAGGATATGACGTGGAGGACGATCTGCAGGGAAGCGCACAAGCAAACGAGCAACACGCGAGAACTGACTTGGCGTGTGACATGGGGGACCGTCGGAGCCATCCAATCACCTGACGCATAGTGCCGTGAATGGAAGGATGGTGGACATCATCTTGGACGGCAGGATACAGGAGAGGCCGTGCCGAGCACGAGTGAACACGAGTGCAGCAGTGGACGCGACTCGCGCGGATGTGGCGGGGTTTGTTGCCGGACCCATCGGAAGCAAGGTGGCTGCGAAGGTGCGCCAGAGAGGTCGGCGGACATGGTACCCAGTGAGCCGTTTCCAAGTGCGCAGGATGGCCCGTCAACACACCAGGAAGAAGGGCAACTGGACGAGGGACCGTCAAGACCGGCGGTACTGTTGCAGAATTTCGAAGCAGGATGGTATACATCGTCCTACCCTGACCAAGGGACACTATCCATCAGCGATACCTAGGATCGTGCCTCCTGGAGAAGAGGTTCGATGGGTTAGTCCACCGGGGCGCAAGGGAGATGCCGCAGTGATAGTGCTGGTCGGGACGACCAGCTCTGAGGAGGGAACAGTGTCACCACGCCCGCCGCATCTAATTGCCGACAACAGCAGTGTCACCTATCGCATTATTGTTGGCACTACCGCAAAGGAGCCGAAGGAAAGAGACAGAGAATGGCCGCATTGTTGGGGCGCTTGCCGAAAGAGAGAAAAGGATAGAGACTTCTAGAATCTTCCGCTTTGTATTTCACCGCAATAACTGAACTTTCCAGAATAGTGCCTGGGAGATATAAATGGCGGTAAAGTGCGACAGAAGAGTCAGTCAGACGTATGTGAAGCGTTGAGTAGTCGTGCCGACGGAGGAGTCAGACGTATGTGAAGCGTTGAGTAGTCGTGCCGACGGAAGAGTCAGACGTATGTGAAGCGTTGAGTAGTCGTGCCGAGGAAGAAGGGACAGTTCTTGTGTTACGAATTCGGAGTCGTGCTGTTGGTGAATCGGTAAAGACTTTCTTGCTGTTGCAACGAGTGTACAAAGTGACTGTTTACGGAAATAAAAGTGTTTCTTTATCTCGACTGCATCTGTCTTCTTTACTTCACACCCACCACCAAAGTCACAATAGTATATACTGGCAAACAAACTAAAATATTCCCATTTCAGGATTTTGGTATGTCTGGAGCTGTAGTTCAGACACTCATTGAAAAATATTCTGGGAAGGGACACAGTTTGTGGCTGGATAACTGGTATTTCAGTCCCCTGTTGTTTGACAGTCTTCATAAACAAAATTTCAATATTTGTGAAACTATTAGGAGGACATGAAAAGGAATGCCTTTGTTCACAAAAAAGCTACAGATGGGTTAAATTGAAGCCAAATTCACAGATAATATGATGGCACTAAGATGGTTGGATAAATGGGAAGTATGCATGCTTTCAACCCTCCACAGCAGTCAGAAAAAGCCAACTAACAAATTAGATAAACAGAAACATCCCATTCACAAGCCCGAGTGTGTCCTTGAGTACAACCAAAACATGGGGGCAGTTGACAAAACTGATATGTTGCTTTCTTCTGTACATTCCATGCAGAAATTAATCAAATGGTACAAAAAGTTCCTTTTTCATCTTTTAGATTTATCTATTTTAAATTCTTGTATGTTACACAGTGTCAAAACTGGTGCAAACATTGCACTTGCAGATTTCCATTTAGAAGTAATTCGAGAGCTGCTAAGGAAGCATGCTGCTCAAAAACAGTTGAGTAAAAAAGGACGTCCTTCAACATCATCTGATTGTCCTCTTCGTTTGGGAGAGAGGCATTTTCCATCCCTTGTACCCCCCACAGAAAAGAAAAGAACCCAACAAGAAACTGTACAGTTTGTTCACATACAAAAACAGCTGAGAGAAAGAGGAGGGAATCCAGGTATATGTGCTTCCAATGTAATGTGGCATTGTGCGTTGTTCCCTGTTCTGAGAGGTACCACACCCTCCTTCAGCATTATAGTTTATGGGTAAAAACAATACTCTTGTGTATTTTGTAATATATTTCTACAAGTAACTGCGATAGTTCATATGAAATTTCTTTGTAAGAAAGATTATAAAGGAAGTCTACTATGTTCCTATCAGTGTATTATACATTCTAATCAGTGACGTGAAGCAAATAATTATAAAATATTCATCACATATTCTGCTGAATATGTGGATATACAACTAGAAAAGTTAAGATCATTGCATGAAATGTTATTATCTTGTATTTAAATATAGAACTTATTTAGAAACATGACATTGAAATTGTTAGCAAAAAAATTCAGCACAGGAACTATGTGTACATCAGCAATGTGTTAGCAGTAAAAGGGTTAATGGCTTTTTTTTGAAGAAAATCCTGTTATATTTGTTAAGCAAAAGTAACAATCATCTACATGATTTGTTGGTTTACATCATATTGTGGCGGGGTTTTATTATAAAAGATGGTCATATATCTATCAGCGTGAATATAGCAGCAAATGGAGTATTGTTTTTACTAAAAGGTGGAAAATTTGTTATAGCAGACGCCACTCTTATCTGCAGGGTTGGCGGTCGAAGAATGGAATGCAAAAGCCAACGTTCTTTTATCACAAACACATTTATTCGTTATTTACACTTCTTATCACAATTTCAATTAGTTAACAACTTTTAAATTTCGACAACGTCTACGCTGGTTAAAAGTTTGGGTGTAATTTACATGTTCACACACCATCAGCAATTATACGACCTCCCACTTTGAGTTCACAGACGCTAATAAATATAGTACCTAGCGTCCTATGACGCAACACCGCCATTCTTATGTATTCATCCGCGCAACAGCTCTCATTGGTTGAACTCAAAGTGACGAGAAGACATTGTCTATTTTGAGTATTATTAAAAAAAATAAGTCCCTGATACACCCAAATTAAAAGAATTAAAAATTTACACACTCTTACAAAAATATTTACATGAACAATTTTCTATTAGTCAATATTCTGTCTCATATGCCCCTTGTTTTGTTTTTCAAGTTGTCACCTTATTCACAATCTTGAAACACAATACAATACTTCTCCCTACTTCTATGATTCAATCACTTTGTACAATTTTTTTTTTTTTTTTTTTTTTTTTCTTTCTTTTTCAGTCTTCTTCACTGTTTGTCTTTGTCCTTTGTTTTGACATAATACAACATGTCTTTGTAAGTTTCACATATTCGGTTACTACACAATGCATTCGGTTATTATACAATACATATCCAGTTATTGTACAACACATTTAGTTATTACACAATATGTCCAATTATTACACAATACATATTCAGTCATTGTACAATATACCCAGTTATCATATCATATATGTTCTGTTATTATGCAATACATATTCAGTTATTACACAATACATATTCAGTTATTGTACAACACTTTTGATTACCACACAACATGTCCAATTATTACACAATACATATTCAGTTATTGCACAATATATCCTGCTATCACATCACATATGTTCTGTTATTATGCAATACATATTCAGTTATTACACAATACATATTCAGTTATTATACAACATATTTGATTACTATACAACATGTCCAATTATTACACAATACATATTCAGTTATTGCACAATATATCCTGCTATCACATCACATATGTTCTGTTATTATGCAATACATATTCAGTTATTACACAATACATATTCAGTTATTGTATAATATATATTCAGTTATTGTACAACACATATTCAGTTCTTATACATCACATACTCAGTTATTGTACATTTGACATTGACACAAATATAATTTAAGTGTTTCATGTGGTTTTTGACTTGTATTCATTGCTATGAGGAGAGAAAAACAGGATACAAATTTTGAGCTAATGATTATGATCATGTTTATGGCAATATTTTATTCAGTTCTTTGCCTTCTTTGTCTTATAAGCTTATGTATAGGCAGGTTATTGAGTCGGTTCTTAAACTCTGATGTTACTAATGGTACTAACTTTCTTGATTGGGTTATTATTCATTGTTGTTTGGTTCAACATTTCTTCGAGCTTAGCATTGGCTATATTCATCTCAATTCATGGGCATTGTTTTTCTGATTATGGTTTTCCTCACTTCACTAATTGTCATTTCTTTGTCTCTTATTTTTATAAGAGAAAACTTCTATACTTACAATCATTCTGTAATTGTATTATTTTTCTTCTCAATTTACTCTCGACATCTTTGTGTCGAAATATTATATCTTTTTCATCATAATTGATTCATTTTTATTTTTGTCCCTGACATCCTTATGTCAAAAACATATTATCTTCCGACGCTATGATTCATTTATTTAATGACAATCAGTGTCCTCATCTGTCTTTGTTGACAATGCTCTTTGTGGTCGATATAGCCAATGACTATGTTGATCTTCTTCCTTGTTGTAATTCCTAATCTGAACATAATTTTCTATGAGTAACCCATTAAAAATTGTTATCTTCTTTCATCTCTACTACTCCTGCCTTACACATTCGTTGACAAAGACTATTTGGTCCTTTCTTTGTATGGCTTCAATTTGTTTTTATGGTATCTTCCTACCAACTTGCCATTTGTATTCTGTAGCTCATACGTGTGGTCACCCAGCTGTTTTGTTATGACCAGTGGTCCAGTATACAATAGTTCCATCTTTCCAGATCTCTTCTCAGATGCCTTGGATGCTTTGTGGCTTTTTAAGAGCACCTTTTCTCCAATTTGTGGGGACCATTTCCTGACGAATCTCTTCACCTTGTTCCTCCCTTTTTCAGCCTTCTGCTGTAACCTTCTGAATGCCAATTGACATTTTTCCTTCTCTGATAATTCTCTCTGGGCAGCCATCGTAGTGTCAATGTCAATTGCTAATTTTCTTGGTTTCGTGTTGGTCATCAGCTCGATAGGTGCGAACTTGGTCGTGGGGTTCACCGAATGGTTAATCACCTCCTCTATATATCCGCATTTTTCCGTCCAGGAAGTGTGGTCTCTGTGGCAGAGTAAACGAAAATAAATACTTATATCCCTCATGATTCTCTCAGTCGGGTTTCCCTGGGGATAATATGCTGAGGAATAGTACAATTTTACTCCTAATGTTTCTAAGGTGTTCTGAAACAACTTGCTCTTATGCATGGTTGCATTGTCCGATAGAATACATTTTATTCTCCCATATTTTGGGATGTAGTCCTTGACGATTTTATCTAGGCATGTTCTGCTTTTGATGTTCTTGATGGGGTATATTTTGGTGAATTTTGTGAAAACATCAAACATGACAAATATGTATCTGTTTCCATTTTTACCCCTTGGCAGCTCTCCATGCTCGTCAATACACACCAATGCATTTTTCTCGTTCCTCACAATGGATTGTGGGATGACATCGTACTTTACATTAATTGGCTTGGCCTTTTGGCATAGGTCGCATGAGGAAATTAACTTCCTGACCTTCTTGCCAAGATGTTTAATGTACAATACCTCCTCGATGGCAAGCATTGTCCTCTCAGTACCGGAGTGAAGCATCGAGTGGTGGAATGCTAAAATGACCCTGTCCTGTAAGGAATTTGGTACCATCATTTTCCATTTCCTTACGTCGCGACCATGCAATTTAAATAGGATGTTCCTAAATTTGCCTATCTTGGCATCCAATCTTGGTATTATGTCTGGAGCCTTGTCGAATAGCCTCTTCAATTCAGGGTCTTCTTGTTGTAGCTTTGCTATGTTCTTGAAGTCTTGCAAGATCTCGTTGCTTTCTTTGCTATTTATCTGCATAATTTTGATCTCATGGTGCGGACTGTATATCGTCTCGGGTATGTGACTTTCCGACCTTAATCTTGACAATAAGTCACTGAAGATGTTCTCCTTCCCCGGGATATGTTTGACCTCTATGTCGTATGACATTATCTCATGTATGTACCTTGAGATTTTGGAGTTGGTCAGCTTGCATTTTTGAATGAAGGACAGGCTTACGTGATCTGTATATATAATTATTTTATAAAGATATATATATTGTCTGAACTTTTGCAACGCAAAATGGATTGCACCTATTTCCAGTTCGGTTATGCAGGCATTGGCTTCTATTTTATTTAAAAATCTAGAAGCTGTGGCAATCACATGTTTGTTGCCATCTGCATCTTCCTGTGCTAGTATTGCTCCATATGAGTGCGCACTAGCATCGGTGTATACTAGAAAAGGTGAATTCGGATCCGGTCGTTCCAGGAGAATACTGTGCTTGAAAAGTTCTTTGATATTCTCAAAGGCCACCTGGTGTTCAGCATTCCATTCCCACTTAGTATCTTTTTTCAACAGTGCTCTAAGGGGTACCAATTCCTTAGCGTAGTTGACCACGAATTTCGACTGGTACTGTAAAATGCCCAGAAACCTTCTCAACTGTTTTAAGTTACGTGGGGGTGGTATATGCTCTATGGCCTTGACCCTCTCCGGATTAGGTTGTATACCATCAGGTGTTATGATGTGGCCTAGAAATTCAGCCTCTTTGACGAAAAATTTACACTTTTCTAAATTTAGGGTCATGTTGCTTTCCTGGAACCTGGATAATACATAATCTATGTGATGTAAGTGCGACTCGGGATTCTCACTGTATATTAAAAAGTCGTCTACATATTGCGTCACAAAAGTCTCGATGGTATCTCCAAAAACTTTGTCCAGAGCCCTCAGTAGTGCACTGCTACTGGTCGATAGTCCAAAGGCACATTTTGAAAAATGGTATACCTTTCCTTTGTGCAAGAAACAGGTATATTTCCTGACATCTGGATGAAGAGGAATTTGCCAGAATGATGCTGTCAAGTCAAGACTAGTGAAATGTTGACCTCCCTTCAATTTCGATATTAGTTGGTCTACCCCCTCAGGCCTGTAGTGATCCGGCAAGGTATGTGTATTTATTTTCCTTGCGTCGATGGTCATCCTCAATTTTCCCCCTTTCTTATGGACCCATACTACTGGATTCACATAACATGAGTCCGACGGCTCTATTATTCCGTCCGCTAACATTTTCTGGATTACTCTGTCAGCTTCCTCCCTAATGGAGTTGGGGATGGGCCTGGATTTATGTGAATAGGGGGTAATATCTGTTACTGTAAAAGTATGTACGTACTTGTTACACGTACCTGGCTTTTTATCGAAAACTTTTCTGTTTTTAACCAATATTTTCCTAAGTTAGTTTCTTTCCTCTTCAGAGATGCCATGTGCCCCCCAGACCTTCTCATCGATTAGCTGTAACATCGATTCTTCTCCATCTGTTGGTAGTGGTTCAGGTTGGTAGTTGTCCCAGGCAACATACTCGTCTTCTGTGCAGATCCAATGGCTGCAAACGTTAGTTTCTTCATCGCTCGTCCAACCTGTTTTCTTCTTATGTACCCTTAGGTCTACCAATCTATTCTCGTGGACATTGATGTTCTCCACAAAGAATTGTTCATCCTGATGGATCCCTGTCTGGTCTGGTTCCTCCTGGCATGTTTCTTCCTCCAGGAACTTCGCAGTGCATTCTGAGGCTCCTTCCTTAATGATAAATTCATGTAGGTCATAGTTAATTACCGACCTCCAAAGGTTAAGCAAATCACTGCCAATGATTAGGGTAGCTGTTAATCTTGGTATTACTAGGGCAATAAAATCGAACTTCCAACTTCCGATTTCAATTACCAGCCTTACCTGGTATTTAACATGTTCCTTCTTCTTGCCAATTGCTGTGCTGCAATATACTCCACACACAGGCAAGAATTCAGCATTCCTTTTAGTTATCAGTTCCTGGAACAGCTGTTCGTCACATACTGATGTGCTGGCTCCTGTATCAATCATCGCTGGCAATTCGATACCCCATACCTTCAGCCTAATCATTGGTGGATTGGTTATTTCCTTTCTTTCACTCGCCTGTCTTCTCAAGGTACCTACATTACATTGGTCAATATTGCCCCTACTGCCACACAGGTCAACTTCCGGGACACAAAGTTGACTTGTACTTAGTTTTCCTGGACGTTGGAGGTGACCGTCGTTTCTGTATTCTGTGCAATATCGGTCCTATCCGGCACATTTTCATTCTGTTCCTGTTGTCTTACGTTGTCGGTGTTCCCTTGGTTTCTGCCCCTTTGACGTGAACCCCTATTGTACGACGGCCTATGGCTGTTCATGTATTCCCTACAGAATCGTATATGATTCACTTGATGGGTACGGTCTCCTGGTCTTCCACGATCATATCTATGCGTTCTGTACCTCGATTCACCCCTCGGTATCGCGTTGTGGTACCGCTGTCTTGTGTTCTCCATCCTCTCGCCATGATTATGTGGTTGTGGGAAATGGTGTGCCCCTCTCCCCCTTTCATGGGTACTCCTAGTATTTCTATGTTCTCCCTCACTCTGGTTGTTCGTAGTCGTGTTCCGGTTTAGGATGGGTGAGTTTGGGTGACCGTTCCTATGTCTATGCTTATTAGGCCGACCATTTTGTGTTTCGAAGGCTGTCAGCAGTTCTATCATATCTGCAAAATCTACTGGCCTCGCAACAATTAATCCTGTTCTCACTGTGTCTGGGAAATGTCTTGTTATGCTGGCAATTAGTTCTGCCTCCGACAAGTTGGGGTCTAATAGCTTTCCTTTGTTGGCTACTTTCATAAAATAATCGACTAGCGACAACCCTTTGGTTGGATCGTATCTACCTGTCGCTAGCTCTACTCTAGTTTGGTTTTGTTTAGCTGGGCCCCAATACCTTGATAGGAATAAATTTCTGAATGAGCTATAAGACTCATGACCAGCTAGTGTTAACCTGAGCCATTCTAATGCCTTGTTTTTTAAGCTTTTCTTAACTATCATCATCCTAAGCTCGTTTGGTATCCTTTTCACTTTAAAGTATTCTTCCATCTCTTTAACAAAGAGTTTTGGATCGTCTCCCTTCTCCTCGTCAAATGTAGGTGGTGTGATTTCATGTAATATGCTGTTGGTGTAACATGTGTTATGTGTTGTGTCATTGTTTGGTTGTGAACCTCTTTCTCTATATGGTGAGTCAACATTTTGTACATTACTCAAATAACTCTCATCTTGTACATTACTTACATCTAAATCATCTTGTCTTTGTAATGCCTTCACATCATTTACATTAGCCAAATTTTCTTTCCCTTTTTTCATTTCTTCACAAATTGATTTTAAATCATTCTTTATTTCTAAGTGGCTTTGTTTCATATCATTTATAGCATCCTGTTGTGAAAGCATCACATCATTCATTGTCTTAATTTTAGGAATTACAATTTGTTCTACAGTTTCATTAATAATGTCTTTCTTTACTACCTCAATCTCTTTCCTTAATCCCTCAGTTATTTCTGCTTTTACATTTGTTATCTTACAGTCTACACTTGTATTACATTCTGTTATTTCATCCCTACATCTAGCAATTTCTCCTTCTAACACAATTTTATTCTCTTTCATCTCTGATTCTATCTTTCCCATCCTATCTCCTACAATTTCTATCCTAGCTTCTAAGGCTTCCTTTGTTTCATTTAAGTTTTTATGTACTAATTTTAAATTAGTTTCCATTACTTTCATATTTTCTTTACACTCCTGTCTTCCTAATTCTATTTTCTGTTCTAGGTTCTGTCTACCTAATTCCATTTGCTGTTCTAAGTTCTGTCTACCTAATTCCATTTTCTGTTCTAAGTTCTGTCTACCTAATTCCATTTTCTGTTCTAAGTCTTTTCTCACTTCCTCCATTTTCTGACCTATCTCTTCCTTATTCTGTTCCAGTTTCTGACCTATACTCTGACTTAAACTTTGTTCAATGTCCTGTCTCAATTCTATGTTATTTTGTTCCATTTTCTGACCTAATTCTTTTTTATTATTTTCCAAGTCCTCTCTCACTCCCTCTATTTTCTGACCTATACTCTGACCTAAACTTTGTTCTATATCCTGTTTCAATTCTATGTTATTTTGTTTCATTTTCTGACCTAAACTTTGTTCTATATCCTGTTTCAATTCTACCTTGTTTTGTTCCAGTTTCTGTTCTAGTCTTTCAAACATCATCATCATTAACCTTTGATCTTTGCTTATTTCCGCCTGTTCACCTTCTAATCCTTCCTGATAACTAGGCCTATCTGCCCCTTCCCCCACTCCTGTTTCTATCTCTTTTCGCGACATTTTAATTCCTTTGTCCAATTCACTTAATGTTGAAAGTCCTGTTACTTTGCCACTTCTAAGTAGCATTAATAAATGGAAATAAAATGTATATAAAAAAAAAAACAAAGTTTTGATCCTACTTTCTTTCCTGCTGATTCTTCATCCAGTTATTTACGTCTCCTGGGTAGTTGGCTTCGCCAGATGATCTCCGGTGTTTTTCCCACGTTGATTCTCCGTGTATCGATGTTTTGACGGATCGTTGATATCAAACGATGTTCAATGGCGTCTTTTTCCTGCACGATGAGATAGCGTTCTTTTGATGTTAACACTTCGTAATTTTGCATTCCATTCTAAATTCGCGCTCCACGTTGGGCAAGCCATTTGTGGCGGGGTTTTATTATAAAAGATGGTCATATATCTATCAGCGTGAATATAGCAGCAAATGGAGTATTGTTTTTACTAAAAGGTGGAAAGTTTGTTATAGCAGACGCCACTCTTATCTGCAGGGTTGGCGGTCGAAGAATGGAATGCAAAAGCCAACGTTCTTTTATCACAAACACATTTATTCGTTATTTACACTTCTTATCACAATTTCAATTAGTTAACAACTTTTAAATTTCGACAACGTCTACGCTGGTTAAAAGTTTGGGTGTAATTTACATGTTCACACACCATCAGCAATTATACGACCTCCCACTTTGAGTTCACAGACGCTAATAAATATAGTACCTAGCGTCCTATGACGCAACACCGCCATTCTTATGTATTCATCCGCGCAACAGCTCTCATTGGTTGAACTCAAAGTGACGAGAAGACATTGTCTATTTTGAGTATTATTAAAAAAAATAAGTCCCTGATACACCCAAATTAAAAGAATTAAAAATTTACACACTCTTACAAAAATATTTACATGAACAATTTTCTATTAGTCAATATTCTGTCTCAATATTATGGGTAAACCAAAAGGCAAATACACTTTCTTACCCTTTAACTGCTGAGTCAGTCTTGCATCAACGTCGTACAAGTCACTAGAGGTGCCCAACTACAACCCTTATCGCTGAATGGATGACTAAAATAATATCTATATGCACTTTTTTAGAAGATTAGAAATGTGTCTCCATTGAGATTTAGGAATAAAATCATTGCATACGTAACAAAATATATTTGGAGAATTTTTGCACCCGGTTCTTTGTTTCTTCATACTGCCTCACTGGTTGACTCACAACAGAATACAAACTGTGACTTACTTTTCACTACCAGGCAATAGAACCCTCTCTTCTACCTAGAATAAACAAACAAGCGATAAGAGGGTGGAATCAAGGCTAGATACAGACCTGGGGAAGATGTATCATGTGTGGAAATCTAAGAGTGCTGAGTATATAATGATTACAAGAGATCACCCACTAATTATGAAATCATGTGTGATAGGAAAAGTCTGGAAGAGTGCATTTGTTATTTTCCACAAATTCATGTAAAACAATACATTACTCGCCTTAGTTTCAAAACATTTGTAGATGGTGACAGTATAGGCTCAGCCCAACTTGCACGTTAATATTTCTGAAATGGCTAATGCTACAGTAAAGTTATTTGACACAAGCTGAATATTTTCACAAGCTCTACATTTTTTTCTCAATAAGATTTACACTATATAATGGTCTTCCAGTTAAATAAAGAATTGTTGAGAGTGATGAGAACTTCAAATACTAATTCAAGAATGCATGCTTTGTATATTATGTCAGTACTTCAAGTATATTTGTCAGAGGTGTTCAGATAAAGCAAAATAGTGAAAAAAATGTTCACTGGGTAGCTTGGATTGGTAGTATGGATATCCCCATCTGGGGTGCTTTAACCTCTTCAGCGATATGGACGTGAAATCACATCCATTTAAAATGACGGATGAGCGATATGGGCTTGTATACACGTCCTGTGTGTTTGTGCATTTAACCCTTATTTATCCCTTATCTAACTCAACTCATTTTAATTTTCCCTTTATGAAACATTTAAGTAAAGTCTATATACTTTACTGGCTTACCTTAATATGTTCGTTCTGCAGTGATTTACCTCAAAACAGGGATAAACACACAAGGGTACATCTCCACATTCGCGAATTCCCTTCTTGCGGCACACAACACACTTTCTTTGCTGTTGGTGGTATTCTTTTAGGGTAATGTGTTCCTTGAAGTCTGAGGGGTGCAGGGGTTTTGGATTTTCAACCCCCAACGTGGTATTGTTCAATTAGGCTGCGAGCTATTGATAGTCGGAAGTCAAGGTAGGACATTGTCCTGTGTGGGTTTAGAGCTCTCCAAATTACCAAACAATTGTATATGGTTATATCCAGTTGGTGCAAAAATACGTTTTTATACCACTTCTCACTTCAGCTACAAGCAGGAAAGTATATGTATGTATTTCATCAAAGAAAGAAACGGAGTCTACTAAGTTACGAAACTCGCGTAAGCAAAAGTTGCAATGTTGTTCTATTCTGATTACTCAAGAGACCACGCATACAGTAGTGCTTTATTACACAGTATGCTGACGCATAAGACACACATACAATGGGTCGACTACTGTTTCTTTCAGAGAACTTATGTTAGATGCGTTCGACAGAGCAAAGTTAACTTTTCACCACAGTGAAACAAAATAGTGCCAGTTCAACATTTTGTAAATACAACTCAACTTTGCTGATGATGTACATGTATACTGCATATAACGAGTTTTATACCAGTTTTTGTTTCATTAAAATAACTTAATATTTATACAAAATACAGCTGTGTATATACGAAGCACTTAAAATGCGCTGCACTGGATATTGGGTAGCAGTTCTCGGCTCACGGACGTTTTAAATGGCCATCGCTCAAGAGGTTAAACAGTGTCATGTTCAAGTATTAAATTTTGTGTTCACCCGATATATAACCTGTAATTTATGTTGCTCATGCACATGCGCTGACACACACAGACCTAAAAATATTCTTTTTTTGTGTGCATGCGCGCGCAATTCAGGGAGCGTCAAAGCAGTTCCAGTGAAATCTCAGCATAGAACTTTTGGATGTAATGCAATAGTTCTTTTTTACCCACAAAGTAAAAACAAATTGCACCATTAATTAATATACTCCTATCTAGATCATGGAAGATAAGAGTGTGATCTAGACAGGGACAGTAACATTTTTTGGAGTAGGGGCACAATATATGATATATTTAAACGAGCAATTCTTGTGTGTGTATATATATTCTGCACAACTTGGTAATGGCTCTAACGATTTCAATCAAATTTTATATTCAGACAGGGTCTTGCTTATTAAGTTTATCTATATAGGTGTCATACCTGAAAAAAACGTGATTTTACGTGTAACAGTCACAATTACTCTAAACCTTATTTTGGCCATAATGTCTCTGTTAATGGGCCAATTTCAACAAACAAGCCAGGATATTAAAGGCCTCATCAAGAGCTTTTAGAAAACCTAAAGAACGTTGACTTAGCTATATTAGTCTGCATGTAACAGTCACAATCATATATATTTAAACAAGCAATTCTTGTATACATATAAATATATTCCGCGCAACTTGGAAAGAGCTCTAATGATTTTGATCAAATTTTGTATTCAGACTGGATTTTGCTTATTAAGTTTATCTGTATAGGTGTGATTCCTGAAAAAATGTTGTTAGCTAATGTTGGATTTCTGACAATTAAGTCATTAATCCTCTTGCTCTCTAATATTTTTCACTGATGGATGGGGTGCTAGAAGTGGCCGGGCATATTTGAAGGTGGTCTCGGTCCATTTCCTCTTGCAGATCACATAGAGGACAGAGTGGTGAAGAATATATCCCAATTCTGTTTAAATGTTTTGCCAGACAATCATGTCCTGTAATCAACCTGAAGGTTGCAACTGCCGTTTTTCGAGGATACTCAGGAATTACTGTTTGAATGTTTGGTAGTTCCCATCTTTTATTTTTTGATTTTTCATAGTAATATTTTGAAATAATTTTTTTGAATTCAGAGTTGACTAATCTTTTAGCAGCATAAAATGGTAGATTAACTATAGATTTCTGCGCATTAGCGGTACCCTTTTTAGCAAGAAAATCAGCTTTCTCATTACCACTCAGTCCACAGTGAGCTGGTATCCATTGGAAGACTGGGTGTTTTTGAAGTGCTGTTAGATGGGTAAGGATTTTCCAACATTCTATAATTGTTTGGTTTTTGGTGACAACTTGGAAGTAATTGCTATAATTGCTGCCCTGGAATCTGAGAGAATAACTGCTTGATGAAAATGTGAAATTCTATACAAAAGATTTTGTAGGGCCATTCAAATTGCTTCAATTACTCCATCAAAGTTTGTAGTTCCATAACTTAAAGATTTGTAATAGGAAAAGAGGTGACATGTGACTCCAGCCCCTGCTCCAACTCGGTTTGATATCAATGATCCATCAGTATAAATATGGAGCCATTCGTGTTCTGGAAATCTAGTATGGATTGTCTCTAATGCCAATAATTTTAGAACACTAGTTGGAGTATCACTTTTCTTAACTTCTTCTGTCGGGTGTAAATAATATGTGATGTCTAATGTTTGTGTCGGATTGACTTTAGCTATGAAGTTTTTCTCTGAATTAGGAAGGTATACATTCTTCTTGATGTCTTGAATTTTGGAAAGAAAACTCTCCTGAGTCTAAGAGGTAGAACTGGAACTTAAAAATTCAATGCCACAACTGGGATTTGAACCACAGACCTTCCGCTTGCCGGGCAGACGCTCTAACCACTGAGCTATTGTGACAAACTGCCAGAATGGCATTAAATTCTCAAGCCAGTTCGTATTTCTCCTGGTAAACCACAAAGGCAGTCTCACATCAGAAACAATTACCCCAATGGTGACTTACTATTGTAAGTACTTTATATCCCAGGATTAAATAACCAGGAGAAATACGAACTGGCTTGAGAATTTAATGCCATTCTGGCAGTTTGTCACAATAGCTCAGTGGTTAGAGCGTCCGCCTGGCAAGCGGAAGGTCTGTGGTTCAAATCCCAGTTGTGGCATTGAATTTTTAAGTTCCAGTTCTACCTCTTAAACTTTGCCCACACACGGCTTGTGTGTTTAAAAACACCAACAGTAAGTTTGTTGGCATAAATAAATAATAACTCTCCTGAGTCTTTAGTGTATGTGTAAAATTTCTCTTGTGCCATGTATTGAATGGGAGTCTGATCAACTTTTTGTGTTGAATAAGAGCCGCTTTTTCTATTTCATATTCAATGGGGTATTGGTTGGTTAGTATTTCCATAGCTGCTATTGGTGTGGTTTTGATAGCACCTGTAATTAGTCTCAAGACTTTAGTTTTGAAAGATTTGAATTTTTCTTGTGTTTGCTGTTACAAGAACTTTGCTGCAGTAAGTAAATAATGGCTTTATATGTAGATAGATATTTATTTTCTTCATAGAGTACATAATTAGTTCACATATAATTCCTCAATTCTGAGTAACACTTAAATCTACTCTACAATATCCCTTACATATCCTTATCTCATTTCTTTGGGTTGCTGCATTACAAAGAACATGTAGCATCAACACCCTGGTTATCATGCTACTGGGTCCTCTTTACTTCTTCATTTCCTCAACCCACTTTTGTTTCTAATCCATACTTCTAATTTTCTTTAACCACCTGTTTCTCACTATACCTAAAGTTTCCTATTTCTATGAAACTTTCTTTTGATTTCACTCTTAGTATCCTTTTGCCAATAATTTCGTTTGGTAGTCTGAACCAATTATTTTTTTGTACTTTCCCTCTCAAATTCTTTGTTTTTTCACATTCCAGAATTAAATGCCAACAGTTGTTTACTTTCTTAGTACACAATAAACATTTCCCTTGATTTTTCCCTTCCCCATAACCTTTCAGCCTCACCACCCCCGACCTAGCCCAAGCAAAGCCCTCTCTTGCAGATTTGTTACATACGTCAACATAAATTTCTCTTTCCCATGACCTTTTAATCTCTATGTATGTACGCAATGAATTTTTTTAATTAAAACTACCCATTATTTCCTGTCTCTCCATGTCTTCAATTCTCATTTTAACTCTTTTCCAACATCCTTTCTCATGTACCAGTCCATCTCTCCATATCTCCCCACACCCTATTTCATTTAAAACTCCTAGGCGCTTATACCAAGTATCTTCTTTATAAAGCTTTTGCTGAGCCTCCAAACATTGTTTCAGTATATTCTTATCTAATTCCTTAATCCTCACCCAGTATTTCACTACTCTTTCCATGATTTTTGCTTTACTACACAATCTCACTAACTCCATTTGTGCAACCCCATTTGGTGAGGCTCTTGGTAGCTCCAATATTAACTTGCAGAACCTTCTGTGCACCTTATTTACATATTCCCAACCATCCTCTAAGCCCCAAATCTCTGCACCAATTAGCATTCTTGTCTCAACTACTGCTCCATATATTCTTTCTAACCATTTCACTTGCATCTCTGGTGTTTTGTCCAAACATGCTCTAACAGCTTTCATTGCCCCTTTTCCTTTGGCTAACGCATGTTTCTTTTGTTCCCCCCATCTACCATTACTGCTTAACCTTACTCCCAAATAATCAAAGTTTCTGACTCCCTCGATTTCTTTTCCTTTCCAACTCCACTTTTCTTCTTTTCTCAGCTTGTTGCCCTTTTTAAAAACCATTATTTTTGTTTTGCTTTATATATATATATTGTATATTGTGTTAAGAGTTGCTCTGGAACATCCCCACTTCATTCCTGTTAGAGGTTTTAACAGTGAAAGGCGCCTCTCTGCTCTTTGTATTACATTTTCTATTTGTTTGGTCCATGTAAGTTTGGTATCAAATGTAAGTCCTAAATACTTTGCTTGCTTTGTTTCTGGTAATTGTTGACCCTTAAAATTTAGTTTTATTTTTAGTGGTTTTTTTTCTTGGTGAAAAGATTTGGTAGTTTGATTTTGTTGTATTAGCAGTCATTAAATTTTCTTTGGTCTACTTTTGTAGGTTGTTTAAGGATTGTTGCATGGTTTTTTCTAGTTCTGTACTTTTGTTTTTTGGTTTTGAAGTCCACATTACTAAGTCATCAGCAAATAGTGCACACTTCACACTTGATTCTTGTATTTGTTGTGGCAGATCATTAATAAATATGTTAAAAAGTGTAGTGCTGAGCACTGCGTCTTGTGGTAAACCCCAGTGTACTTGTTTATATTTAGATATATTTCTTCCATATCTGGTAGCAATAAAGCGTTGTGTTAGGACATGACATAGCCATGAAAATCTTGGACCTTGTATCCCTATTTGTTTTACTTTCTTTAGCAGTTTTGTTCTGCATATAGAATCATATGCACTTTGGAAATCAAAAACTGATAAATTATCTTCTTTTCTATTGAAGGAGTCTTTGATTTCTTGACTGAGAAGTAAGACTTGTTCATTTGTAGAGTGGAACTCTCTGAATCCAGCTTGACATGGGGAAATTAAATTTTGTGATTCTAGAAACCAATTTAACCTATTTGACACCATTCTTTCCATCACTTTTGCTATTATGCTACTAAGAGCTATTGGTCTATAATTTTTTATTTCTGATGCTATTTTATCTTTCTTCAAGAGTGGGACAGTTATTGCTTTTCGCCATTCGGTAGGTACAGTGGTGTTCTAGGATAGATTGTAGAGTTTTAGTGGTTGTTGTTTTGCTGTTTTTCGAAGGTTTTTTATGAACTCTGGTCCAGGAGACTTTTTGTTTTTTAGATTATTTCCTGAAAAAATATGATTTTATGCATAACAGTCACAATTACTCTACACCTTGTTTTGGCCATAAGTTCTCTGTTAATGGGCCAATTTAAACAAACAAGCCAGGATATTAAAGGTTTGATCAAGAGCTTTCAGAAAGTCTAAAGAAAGTTGACTTAGCTATCTTAGTCTACACGTAACAGCACAATTAGTCGAAGCATTATTTTGTCCATAATTTCTCTGTTAATGGGTCAATTTCAACAAACAGGCCAGGATATTAAAGATCTCGTCACAGAAACAGCTCCAACGGTTAGGATGAAATCTATATTTAGTTAACATTTTGCTTTTCAAATTCATCTAAATAAGTATCTTCTCCCCCCAAAAAACATGATTAAGAATCTGATGTGTTGCACTCACATGACTTTCTCTGCTCTTGTGCTAACCATTCTTACAAACTCTTACTCCTATATCTTCTTCATGTTATTTGAGATAAATATTTGTACAAATTATGTTATTGCTTATTTCCTTGTAGGTGCAAAGGGAAATTAGAATACAGTAGGCTTTTTGCAATAGTCAAGTCTTTTAAAGCTTTGAGGTTCCGTTCTCTTTGCACACTTAACATATAAAAAAATGAACAATGATGTTCCATTTCACAAAAGTTTTATGTTTTTTGAAACTCACACACATAACAAGGAATATCTCCGAAATGGTTCACTCTGCAAAAAATTTATTCGGACATAAATTGTGTATTTTAGCAAGATCTACATTTTTTTGTATAGTATGATTTGGTCTATCTCTAACGGTTTACCAGTTATGCAAAAGTCGTCCAGAGTAAATACGACTACAAGGGCTATAACCAGAAAATGCAAGATATACAGTTTATTTGTCTTCAAAATATCTCAAACATTTTAATCAAAATCGTTAGAGCCATTTTCATCAAAATCAAAATTTTCGCAAAATGTTCCATGTAAAGGGTAGTTTAGGGTGGGACTATTTTCTTCAAAATGGACTGTTTGTTTTTAAGTTATGCTGTCCACAGACTGACAGACACACTGACACACACATGGACCTTTTTACTTTCTGTACTGGTAAGTAGAGGAAGTATTGTATTCCACCCAAATATTCAATGTCGAGATTTCACCGAAAATATATGTTTTGAGGTCTCCTGAATCCAAAAAGGGCATTTTTGGAAAAAGGTCCATGTGTGTGTCAGTGTGTCTGTCAGTCTGTGGACAGCATAACTAAAAAACAAAAAGTGGGTTAAAAGCCAAAGTTGGTATTTAAGTTTAATGTCTTTCAAGGATATGACACGAAGATTTTGAAGAAATTAGCCCCACCCTAAACCACCCTTTACAAGGAAAAGTTTTTGAAAATTTTGATTTTCTTGAAAATGGCTTTAACGATTTTGATTAAAATGCCATATGTTTGAGATATTTTTATGACAAATGAAATGTATATTTTGAATTTTCTGGCTATAGCCTATTTAGTCCTGTTTAGTCTAGATGAGTTTTTAATAACTCGTAAACCGTAAGAGATAGACAAAATCTTACTATACAAGAAATGTAGATCTTGCTAAAATACACTATGTCTCAATAAATTTTTTTGTAGAGTGAACCATTTCAAAGATATTCCTTCTTTTGTGTGTCAGTTTCGGAAAACTTAGAACTTTCATGCAATGGAACATCGTTGTTCATTTTTTGTGTGTTAAGTGTGCAAAGAGAACGGGATCTCAAAGGTTTAAAATATTTGACTATTGCTCAAAGCCTACTATATTCCAATATTCCCCTTGCACATACAAGGAAATAGACCATAAGATAATTTGTATAAATATTTATCTCAACTAACACGAAGAAGATATAGGAATAAGAGTTTGACAGAATGGTTAGTACAAGAGTAGAGAAGGTCATGTGAGTGCAACACATCAGATTTTTCTAAAAATACTTTTATTTTGGATTCAGGGGGTCTCAAAACATATATTTCTGGCGAAATCTCGACATCAAATTTTTGGGTGGAGTACAATACTTCCCCTACTTACCAGTAGAGAAAGTAAAACATCCGATGTGTTGCACTCACATGACTTTCTCTGCTCTTATACTAACCATTCATACAAAGTCTTATTCCTATGTCTTCTTCATGTGAGTTGAGATAAACATTTGCAGAAATTCTTATTTGCTTATTTCCTTGTAGGTGCAAGGTGAATATTAGTATACAGTAGGCTTTGAACGATAGTCAAATATTTTAAAGCTTTGAGATCTTGATCTCGTTGGACGCTTAACATATAAAAAAATGAACGACGATGTTCCATTTCACGAATGTTTTAAGTTTTCCAAAGCTGACACAAATAACAAGAAAAATATCTCCGAAATGGTTCACTCTACAAAAAAATTTATTCAGACATAAATTGTGTGTTTTAGCGAGATCTACATTTTTTGTGCAGTAAGATTTTGTCTATCTTTTACGGTGTACGAGTTACTCAAAAGTTATCCAGAGTAAACAGAACTATATAGGCTATAGCCAGAAAATTAAAAATATACATTTCATTTGTCATCAAAATATCTCAAACATATGACATTTTAATCAAAATCGTTAGAGCCATTTTCAAGAAAATTAAAATTTTCCATGTAAAGGGTAGTTTAGGGTGGGGCTATTTTCTTCAAAATCTTTGTGTCGCATCCTTGAAAGACATTAAACTTAAATACCAACTTTGGTTTTTAACCGACTTTTCGTTTTTGAGTTATGCTGTCCACAGACTGACAGGCACACACACAGACAGACCTTTTTCTAAAAATGCTTTTTTTGCATTCAGGGGGTTTCAAAACATATTTCTGGTGAAATCTTGACATCAAATTTTTGGGTGGAACACAATACTTCCCCTACTTAACAGTAGAGAAAGTAAGAAAGGAAAAGAAAGAAAAGCCGACCGGAGCTCAGTCCCCCAGGTACTCACTATATTATACAAAATGACTTCCAACGTATACAACATTCACAACTTCCTCAACGCATTACAAATTCCAAATATCTCTCATATTATGTTATAGTACTAATTTAAAAAGGATTCTTACATGCATTTTCCTTCATCCTGAATGTATTTTGCTATAAATTGTTTCAAATTGAAGAATAGTTTAGTTATATTGTTGTTGTTCTTTTTTTTTCCTGGGTTTGCTGCAACAGCATCCAAACTGCCCAAATCTTGGTTTTGTTTGCCATGAACTCATGTGAAGAACTTTGGCACTTTAAAATGTTTATAGCAAATGGCTTCCAGCACTGGAAAACTTGAATATAAATTTACAAATATTTTGGGAGCTGCAACTGCTAGGGAAAACATTATTTGATACAAATTGTATAATTTAACGATCATCAAATAACTGCAAGTTTTTATCATTTCCCTATGTCTGTTTACAAATACATCTAAAGAATTTAATTTAAAAGGTGAGTCAATTAATAATATTGAACAACACTTACAACATAGTTTTCAGGGACGCGTTTCGAAGGTTAACTTTCCTCCATTATCAAGTGGACAATAACTGGGTTTCCATGGTGTTTCATGGTGTGGATGGTGATGCTTCTTCTGATGTTTCTTCTGGTAACGGTTCAATGAACTTACTGAAAATGGCAGAACTACAAAAACTTATTTACAAAACTTTGAGAATGTGGTCAATCTTTCTGATCATGAATTCTCTAAAGAACAAATGAATCTTTTAAATCAAGGTTTAAAAACGTGTGTCCATTTTTCTACGGAAATTGAAGACTATATAGCAGACATAAATATTTCAACACAGTGTTTACCATTATCTACACAAAATTCGGTAAAAACCCAGTGCAAAAAGATTTTAGAAGAATTAAAATACAGATCAAGTCACAAAAATAAACGAAATCTTATCCATTCTTTAAAACATAAAAACGTAGTATACACAAAGGCAGACAAAGGGAACGAAATAGTAATAATGGATAAATCAAGTTACATACAAAAAATGGAAACAATGCTAAATGATAGTAACTACGAAAAAATCAGCAAAAACCTGCTAACCACTTGTGTTCAAACCTTTGAAAAAACTATACAAAATTCAAGCACAATACCAAACAAATATGCAATTAAACCAAATAATCCAACCGTACCTAGACTCTATGGTTTACCCAAAATACACAAGCCAGACATCACCATGAGACCCATAATTAGCAGCATAGATTCACCAACTTACAAACTGGCAAAATGGCTATCTATTAAATTTAATTCAAATTTAATTTCATTTCATTTGTGTTCAAACCTTTGAAAAAACTATACAAAATTCAAGCACAATACCAAACAAATATGTAATTAAACCAAATAATCCAACCGTACCTAGACTCTATGGTTTACCCAAAATACACAAACCAGACTTCACCATGAGACCCATAATTAGCAGCATAGATTCACCAACTTACAAACTGGCAAAATGTCTATCTATTAAATTTAATTCATTTCCTAAATTCGAAAGTTTAAGCATAAGAAACAGTTATGAACTAATAGAACACATCAAAGACTTCAAATTAACAGAAGAGGACACCCTTGTCTCCTTTGACTTAAGGTCACTATTTCCCAGTATACCAATAGAAAAACTCCCATCACTGATCAAAAATTGGCTTAAATCACTTGGAATGTCATCATCAGAAATTGCAGAATACATAGAACTCACCAAATTATGCACAGAACAAAATGTCTTCCAGTTCCAAACAAAGTATTTCCGTCAAACTTCAGGTTTAGCAATGGGCAACCCTCTCTTGCCATTCTTAGCAGATATTTTACATGAATTCATTGGAAATAAGGATCACAAAAAGTTTCCAGTGGATGTTCAAACTCTGGCAGCGATACGTAGATGACATATTTGCAATAGTTCCAAAAAGACACATCAGTGACGCATTAAAACTTCTGAACATACAGGACAAAAGTATAAATTTCACAGTGGAAGTAGAAAAAGATAATATATTACCATTTTTAGGTCTAAAATTAATCAAAAACAAGGATAGAATAAATTTCGGTATTCACAGAAAACCAACTCAGACAGACAACTACATAAAAGCTAATAGTTACAATCCAAGAAGCCACAAACAAGCAATTTTCAATAGTTTAACACATAGATTGGTGAACATCCCTCTTTCAGCAGAAGAATATAAAACAGAATATTACAAAATAATTGAAATAGCACAAAAAAAGGCTTCCCCAAAGAATTAGTAGATAAAAAGGTAAAACGAGCAGAAAAGAAAAAATTATTAAAAGAAACTACAACTCTCACAGCAGCAAAAACAAAAATGACGTTCAAAAAATTCACATATCATCCATGGGCCTTTGATAAATTTAAAAAAGTGTTCCAGGAATACAACATTCAGCTAGCACCAGTAAACCATTACTCCATAAAAAACCTACTACTTTCAAACATCAAAGATGCTATTCCACCTAACAAAAAATCTGGCATATACCAAATTGAATGCAGTGATTGTAATGAAAAATACATTGGAAAAACCAAAAGAAATTTAGAAATTAGATCCAAGGAACACGTTAGGAACATTAAGAGTAAACAATTAGAAAAATCAGCAGTTGCATTTCACTTTTCGACAAAAAATCATGACATAAAGCTAGAACTGAAACTTCTCAAACACGTAACCGGAAAACAAGAACTGTCCACATGGGAACAAATCTTCATTTTAAAAAATAGAAACCGAGTATTTAATTTCGACATTCCTCAGAAAGACATTTTCAGTAAGTTCATTGAACCGTTACCAGAAGAAACATCAGAAGAAGCATCACCATCCGCACCATGAAACACCATGGAAACCCAGTTATTGTCCGGTTGATAATGGAGGAAAGTTAACCTTCGAAACGCGTCCCGGAAAACTATGTTGTAAGTGTTGTTCAATGTTATTAATTGACTCACCTTTTAAATTAAATTAATTACAACAACACTGTTTTCAAACTTCTATGCAAGGAAGATAACATCTAAAGAAGTTTAACTTCCCATTTAATTAATCGGGTCTATTGATGTGAGAAATATGGTAACATTCAATGATGGCAGGAAAAGCTCAGAAAGCAACTTATTTAGGAACTCAGTTTAAACAAGATTAAAAAACACTCATTTTGGTGGAAATTAAATAATTTTGTTGTTATACGATGCTGTCAATTGCCAGGATCACATCATCGTCGCCGGTTTGCCGGAATTTCGTCCCGCAGGAGTTCTTTTACATGACAGTAAATCTACTGACATGGAGAACACTTAAAACCCATCGGTCTGGGCCAGATTTGAACCTGTGACCTTGGGTCAGTAATTTCGGTGGATATATGATGTCTACACCAAGGAGCTGGGTGTTTCCTTATTATCTTATTTCATCGCACAATCATCACACTTTTAATGCTTTCTTCATAAAGTAAAAGTACACAATGCAACCGTTATATGCAGAATAAATTATTTAAGACTAGCCATGTTAACTTTCAGCAACTAGTGTACAGTAATGGGAGTAAGAGAGAGTCTGAGCATATTTGAGCATGGTCATGTTATGCTGTTCATAGTTGAAATGAATGAGGAAGATGGAGAAACAAAAGTGATGCTGATCCACAGTGCAAACACCTGCTCCTGTAAATAAATAAAAAGAAAAGAAAAATGTGTACTTTTGAATTTATTGAATTTACAGAAGTATTTACTGTACTGTAGAACCGTGTGTACTTTTTAACTGGAGTCGATATCATCACACTGCGGAGCAAGTCCATAATTTGGCTAGCTCCCTTTCTGCAGTTTGACCACCATTCTCTTCTGTGAATACAATTACTCTTAGTTTAAAACCTGCTGTATAAATTCTCTATTTCCCCACACTGTTGTTTCACAAAATAAGCACTTGTTAGACAACTAAAGAAACCGTGCCGTGGATGAGTAGTTAGACTGTATACCTCTCACCAAAGCTGCCTGGGTTTGATTCCGGGTGACTGCATGTGGGATTTGTAGTGGACAAAGCAATGTAGGGTCAGGTTTCCTCTGGGTTCTCCGGTTTCCCCAGCCGTCTCATTTCACTGGTGGTTCTTCTTCATTCCATGTATCATCAGTGTCACCTCCTGCAGTGCCGCATGTGGTGGCCATTAAACACTACCAAAATAAAGAGAGAGAGAGAATGAGAGAGGGAGAGAGAGAGAGAGAGAGAGAGAGAAACAATAACTACGGAAATTAACAGCCATACACAATTGAAGAATTAAGATATTAACTTGGCACATGCTAACCAAATGGTTCACATGCCTTGCCACTGCATTTGCTTATTACTTAGCAATATCTGCTAATGCCGGCGCTTTAGGTACTTGAGCCAATGAGATTCATTGATGGGCTAGCCATGATCTGGGCAGTCGGCAAGCTGATGGCATTGAATGAGGAATATGTTAAAGCATGCTGCATACTCTGTACTCTCTCCCACAAACCTAACAGGCTGCAGTTGCAGCATGTTATTTTTCAATATTTCTCCATACTGAACACCTGGAATATTAATGTGACTATTATGCTGTCAAATGTTTGAGTCCTGATTGCTTGTTTATAAACCAAGGTGTGACCATTATGCAATGAAATAGCATATATGGCTGGGTGAGAATTAAAATTACTTTAAGGCTAGTCATGAAATGTCAGCTGGGGAAATTTTGTGTTATGCCATTGTAACTAACACATGCTGTTTAAATCAAAACAATCCGTCAGGGACACAGGTACAGGAGATTTCATTGGTCAAGGTGCTAAGTCCCCTCTCCAAACTTAGTCTATCCTATCTAAATCAAAACCACTGGAGACATTTGTGAGAAAATAAATAATACAAGTGTTTCCATGTAAAAGCATTTTATATACATCGCCATCTGGTATGTTTAAATGATGTAAAATTTTGTATTTACCCTATTTTAGGGATTTTATTTAAGCTTTAATGCATGCATGCGCGCTGGAAATGTTTATTTTTATTTAGCCGGACGTGAAATCGTGTATTTGACATGAAATTTCAACATCAAAATTTAAAATGTTGTATGGCTTATGGCTGTTATTGGAAACAGCTGGAAAACTGAACTTCAAGGAAAAGTTTAAATTTCATGTAACACAAATATAATAGAAGTTCTGCAAATCACATGAGGACATGAGTCACAAAACTATATTGCATTAACCTTGATGGGTTGTGATGAAGGCCTATCAGTCTTGAAATCTGAGCCGGTTTGTCTAATGTTATGACTGCAACAGCAAACCACTTTTGGAACTAATTTCAAGTAGTATATAACTTTAAAGCAGAGTAGTTTTAAATTAGGATCAATTTGGTGCATTAATTATTTGCAACTGATATCTTTTGTTTCTGCATTTTCAAACTGTAACTTAGTTATTTTTTGGCTGAAAAAGCTAGATGTGTCGAAATTTCATATTTTGCACTGAACATTGTGATCCACGTCAGTGACTCTATAAAGTATACCTAAATTAAGAAATGTCTTCCACTGACCACATTTATGGGAAATAGATATTGTGTTATGCTCATCACATGTTTATTACCACAGCTGCAACCCGACCGCAGGTGCCGCTGCCACCACCACTACCACCCACCACCACTACCACCCACCACCACCACCCACCCACCACCACCACCCACCACCACTACCACCCACCACCACTACCACCCACCACCACTACCACCCATCACCACTACCACCCACCACCACTGCCACCATCACCACCACCACCTTAAAGAATAATATGAGGGCACTATGAAAGTTTTGAGATGTGAGAAAATGAAAGTAGATGCACTCCAATTGGATGCAGGCTGGGATAGCCCCAGCCTTTATGAATAAACTGGTATCAGGTAGTGACTCTTCCACTCCAGGAATTCCAGCAGCACAAGGATGACCAACCCACAGTGCACATATAGTCAGTCCTTGCAATGGAGCTCGGAAGAGAGCATTTGCATTCGACCAGTTTCTATGATCTTAAACCTGTGGGTTAAAGCAATGCCAAAGTCTTGAACATTTGTCACAGGCTTTTGGGGACATTGCTCCTTCCCATGCCACAGTTTTTCAGTGGTTTCACGAATTTAAAAGGTGCCGAACATCTTTGAAAGATGAGGTGAGAAGCACACGTCCGGCATCAGCAGTGACTGAGGAAAACATAGCAGCGTTGAGAAAAATACTGGTAAGTAAACATTAAAAAAAAAAAAAAAAAAAAAAAAGATAAAAGATAATTGTATTTTTAAAAAGTTTACTTGCCATCCAGCGGCCAATAAAAAATTTACAAACATTTTTAAAGAATATGGAGTAAATTTGGTCCCTCAAAATAAATTTAATATACAAAATTTACTACATTTTTCTAAAAAGGATAAAATTCCAAGTTATAAAAAATCTGACATTTATCAATTTAGCTGTTTGGATTGTGATAGGGTTTATATTATCAAAACTAACGTCATTTATATACTAGAATAAAAGAGCATTTTAGAAATATTAAATATAAACAAACTGATAAATCAGCTGTGGCAGATCATTTTTGGTCATTTAATCATGAAATTAATCGAGATGTTAAATTACTCGTATTAGAACAATTAAGTGGACCTATAGATTTAATGGTTTGGGAAAAGATATTTATTTTAAAAAACAGGAATCGTATTATGAATTTTGAAATACCTCCAATAGATTGTATTTATAGGTTTTTTGTTTTTAGAGATTGGCGATTAAAATGAGCATCAGTAGCTATGGTAACTTTGTTTGTATAGCTTTGAGAATGAGTTGGAATCAACTTGAAACGTTTCAGCTGCATAAAATCTTGCAATATTACTAAGATAAGCGAAGCTTTTAGTTTCTAATTTGTTATTACTTTAGCAATATAATTTGTTTAAGTACATGCAGAAAGAATATGCTGATTTCTTTCGTTTGGATAGAATTAAGCATAGAATCAAATTCTAAAGTAAGAACAAATTAGAATCTTGTTGCTTCATTGTTAATAGCTTCAATTTTTCCTTATAGAATCAAATGTTTAGCTTCTTGTCTACTCACCTCTCACTTCATGTCAGACAAATACACGCAGAGGTAAATAACTCTTGTAAGATCATCCCTGGGCCAGGTGCGACTGGTCCATAAGAAAGTTCCTTTCCCCTACAAACTTCCCATCCATTGGAAAACATTTGGGGCTGTCTGTACACTTAATATGGCTACTACATGGTGTGAAGAACTGATTTTTTAAAAAAATGTTTTCATAGAAGCAGTGTCTAATCTTGAGACATGAAAACAGCCATTCTTAAACATTCTGGTATGCCATATAAAATATGGAAAGCAAAAAGACACTCCTAAGCATCAGTCATTGTGACAGTTTTGTTATGTGGAAGTGTGGAAAACACATAAAGAGGAAACACTAGTATTTTGTCCAGTACTTAGCTCCCTTAATTATTGCCTGATGTTTCAAAGTTTACCATATGGTAAAGAAATTCTAAGCCAAATGAAAAGTAATTTTGTAATACCGTGAGAACAAAAAAGCTTATGAACTGGTTGCATGGTGTTTAGCCTGTCTGCGTCTTTGGCACTTGTTGCTGTCTGCAGCAATCATAGAAAGGCACTAATGAAACCATACAACATGTTTAAAACTACTTTTAAGGGCTTTACTTGCAACTTTATGAAAGGAGATGCTGAAACTGGACACCGTCGTCCATACATTTTTGGCACTCTAGGAAACTATCCCATCACTCACCGTAGTTCCTGGTGGATATTTTGTTTTAATTCTTCCAGGGTGTGAAGGGATGTCTTGTACACTTTATGTTTTAAGTTTCCCCTGAGATAGAAATCACATATTGGAGCTCTGGCAAACCTTTCTCTGCTAATGGCACATCATAAACCAATTTTACAATATTAGGTGCTGAGTTATAGGGCCAATTTTTTTTTTTGAGTCAACAGTTGACAGCTGGTGAATACAATTTTGCCCCCCTTTTTTAGATTATTTACAGACGGAGCATGATTTTGCCTTTCTTCAAGGTTCTGCAATAGCTCATACAGCCAATCTTTCAATGAGAACACTTGAAAGTATGTTTCAGGACAGAATTATTAATAGAGATTTGTAGCTCCCTTTGTCCCACAAGCTAACCTCCTTTGATTTCTATCTTTGGGGTACATTAGAACGTAAAGACAAACCCACACACCCTGGAAGAATTAAAATAAAATATCCACCAGGAAATTGCCAACATTTCTCAACGTGAACTACAGCAAGTATGGATAGTTTCCTAAAGAGGTGCCAAAAATGTATTTATGGACAACGACGATGGCCAGTTTCAGCACCTCCTTTCATAAAGTTGGTAAATAAAGCCCTTAACAGAAGTTTTATAAATGTTGTATAATCTGCACCTTTTTATGATAGTAGCAGACAGAAGTGAGCCCAGAGTACGTGGACAGGCAAACACTGTGTAACCGGTTCATATTTTGTTCTTCCATTATTAATAATTGAGTCAAATACGCTTGAAAACTTCATAATATACTATTTGTAGCCAATTATCGGTAAAGTAGCAAGAAGTTTTCAGTATCAGGTCTTTCATAATAGCCATGCATTGTCATTAATTGGAAAGGCTGAATCAGACTTCTAATATTGAGTGCTATGGCTGGGATTCAGACCACAGATTTGTGTGTCAACCAAATGAAACAGACATGGTTTATACATTGCAACTGTATCAGCGAACTTCTGCATTTCCACCATGCGTCCCTTCAGACCAAAACTTCTATTGTTTGTTGGTTTTCATATGCTTTTTAGAAAGTACAGGTTATGAATGCAAGATGAACTGTGGTTTTCAACATGAATATTCTGGGAAAAAATATGCCTTTTTGAAGAAATGTGAAATGTATGTAAGATACTTAGATCCTTTTTATTGTACAGGTTACTTATAAAAATGAGTACATTGGGAATAAAATCTGTCTGCCAAAATATAGCAGGGTCCATGCACAAAAGAAATAGGTGCTGGTGTTATTAGTCAAGTGCTAAAAACAGAGAACTTGGATCAAGGCTTTGTTTTCTCTTTCAGGGCAGCTCAGTTCTTGAAAGTAATGGCAGACTCTCAGACATTACAAGAGTCACAGAACCTTTCCATGTTTCTTGCTACACAAAATAAAATCAGAGACACTGTGAAAGAAAACCTGGAGAAAATTCCGGGCTATGAGGAGCTTTTGGCAGATGTGGTGAATATCTGTGTACATATGTTTGAAACAAAAATGTATCTTACCCCATCAGAGAAGCATATGCTTGTAAAGGTTATGGGCTTTGGTTTGTTTCTCATGGACAGTGAACTCTGCAATATCAACAAGCTTGATCAAAAGAAAAAACTCAAACTAGAAAAAATTGATAGGATTTTTAAGGTAAGTAGTATTTCTGTTTCCTTTTGCAGCTTCATCTTGGCATCCTAAGTGACATCTAAGCTTGGAAATATTTTATTGTTACACCTTTCCTCTTTCAGCACCTTCCTCATTGTTTTATACGTGTCAGTAATTGGCACATTTCAACAAGATGTGGAACATTGATATTATGAAAAAGTTTCACAAAATCTTGATGTGCCTTTATACAACTTACAGTACATATTAAGCCAGAGATAAGTGAAGCTTAGTCTGTAAATATGTATTATATTTGTTGACTTATATTGGCTCTCAGTCATTAGCTTTATTTGTTCATTGAATTTACACATTGCGTTTTTATTCTACCATTTCTTCCTGCATCTTTTCAGTACTTGCTTATATTTGAATGTGTTTAACTTATCATCATATTCTCATAAAGAAAATGAAATTAACCCTTTCAGCTAAACATTAATTTTGTGTAAGGAACTTTGCTACACTTAATAGTGGCAAAATATCTTCTCAGGAATTTGGAAAACCAAAAGTTAAATTTTGTATTTGCACCTATCCAGTGCCATGTAAGGGGATTTGCTAGTTAAAATTACCAAAAGTTCTCATGCTCATTTGTGTTAGATATAGCTTCTAGCTCTTACCTGTGCTTTACAACCAGAAAGTAAGATTTAATTAGAGGCATACAAATGACCTGATTAAATAGAAGAAGCTGTAAATATAAGGAACATTTGGAATAATTTGATAATTTTATAGCAGTTATGTCAAGAGATGTTCTTGTATAGATTGTCCCTAACTTGTTGAATAACTATAGCAAACAGATTAGATCAGATTCTAAAGTAAGAACAAATTAGAAACTAAAAACTTCACTTATCTTAGTAATGCTGTTATTTGCTAAGATAAGTGAAGTTTTTAGTTTCTAATTTGTTCTTACTTTAGAATCTTGTTGCTTCACTGTTAATAGCTTCAATTTTTCCTTATTTAGATCAGATTGTTTATTCACCAGAAGTATACATTTGTGTACTTGGTTTTGTCAATTGTTAATTATGAAATGAAAATAGCCTGCGATGTCCCATTGAGGGCAAAGGCCTCCTACAAGTAGGGGTAGCTGCTTTAAAACACTCACGCGGTGAGCTAGTCCGTGTAAGAGGGTACTGTACATAATACACTAAACATTGGATTGCACATGGTCACTTAATTGTTGTTCTAGTTCTTTCCACTCCTTTCTGTTTCTGGCTATGGTTGTCCACTGCCTTCCTTCTTGCTTTCTGAACAAGTCCGACCATTTGCATCTTGGTCTTCCTGGCAGTCTCTTGCCGATGTAGAGGTCCCATGTGGTAGCTTGTGCTGTCCATCTGTCATCTTGCAGCCTCATCACGTGGCTGCCCCATTTCCACTTGGTCTTTGTAGCCTGTTGTGCTATGTCTACTGTTGCTGACATCTTGTGTATCAAGGTGTTTGATATTCTATCTTTCAGAGAGACGCCAAGGATCTTCCTCTGCATTTTCCTTTGGCATATCTGTAGAGTGTTTCTCTCTTTTGCTTTGAGAGCCCATGTCTGACAACCGTATAATAGCACTGGAAAAACACAGCTTTCGAGTGTCTCCATTTTGAGTCTCCTATTCAGGGATTTGTCCAGAAATATGAATTTTAGGGCCCAGAAAGCTTTCCAAGCTAAGGAAACTCTTTGTTTGATTTCTTTTTCCATTTTGTTGTTAAAGGAAATTATTTGTCCTAGGTGTATGTATTGAGATACATACAGCAGTTCTGTTCCTTCAAGATATATTGGGGTTTCTAATCCATTTGTCATTACTTGGGTTTCAGATTTGTTCATTGTGAGTACTGACATCATACTTTGTGTGTTAAGCTCCTGAAGCATTGATTGCAGTTCCCTTGCAGTTTTGGCGAAGAGGACTATGTCGTCAGCAAACCTCAAATATGTTAGTCTCTTGCCGTTGAGGCATATTCCGTCTTTCTTATTCCAGTTTAGTTTTCTGAATATGTCCTCTAGTATGCAGGTAAATAGTTTTGGGGAGATGGGATCACCTTGTCTAACTCCTCTTTCCATGCGGAAAGGTTGGCCTGTCTTTTCGGTTTTAAGTCTAGCGAAGCTGTTATTTAGAATGTTTTTTAGTAATTGAATGTATTTTGCTTCTACTCCTTGATTTCTTAGTGCTTGAAGTATGTTTGGGTGTTCAATTGTATCGAATGCTTTGCTGTAATCAACAAAAGCAAGGTATATTTTTAGGTGACGATCTTCCGATTTTTCTATTATCTGGTTAATGGTTTGAATATGGTCCACTGTGCTAAATCCTTTGCGGAATCCTGCTTGTTCTGAGGGTTGGTTCTCGTCTAGTGTTTTTGTTAATCGTCTAGTTAGTATTTTCGTGAACAGTTTATATAGGATAGACATCAGGCTTATGGGTCTATAATTGTTTATGTCATCTTTCGTACCTTTTTTGTGCAAAAGTACAATCGTGCTTGTTTTCCAATGATCGGGAATGTCTTCGGTTTGTATTATTTTGTCGAACACTTCTGTGATGATTGGTGTTAGGAGATCTTGGGCTTCTTTTAAGAGCTCATTGTATATGTTGTCTTCTCCTAGTGACTTTCCATTTTTCAATTCAGTGATGGTTGTTCTAACCTTGCTGTGGTTTATAGCGGGTATGGTCTCAGTGGTGTTTGGGACTGGATTGACAGGGTTATGGTCTGTGGCTTTGTTTGGTAGAGAACTTGCGTATATTGCTTTGTAGAATTCCGTTGCTGATTTGATTATATCCTCTCTTCTGTTTAGATGTTCTCCCGCCTGATTCTTTGTTCCTAGTATCCATTGTTTCCCGCCCTGGACGTTTATCCTCACTTTTCTAATTGATTTGTTTGTTTCTAGTATTTGTCTTGTTGTTGCTGATCGGTGTTCGCGGATATCTTTCCGTATTCCCCTTTTCGTTATTTTGTCTAGTTTTGCGCATTCTTCTTTATTCTTATCTGAGACATCTCTAGTTTTTAACATTTTCGATCTATGGTCGATCAACTGTATGGTACTCTGACTTAATTTGCTTCGACTTTTCTTCATTTGTTCATCGTTACTTGTGTCCTTGTGAGCTTGGTATATGCATTTTTCTAGTGCATTACACATTTCTTGAGTGCTTTCTTTTGTATTGATATTTGCTTGTTGTATTTGCTTCTGTAATTCTTGTTTAAATTTGTCTCTGTTCAGTTTTTCTATTTCTGGTTTGCTTGCTTTTCCTACGTTTCTTCGTTTCTTTATTTTTGCCCTCACCATTCTATGGTCTGTGCTAAATTTTAATTGTGAGATTACTTGGATGTTCTCTATTATGTTTTGTTTGTCGGTTAGGATGTAATCTATTTTGTTTTTCGTCTTGCCATCTGGCGAGCGCCAAGTCCATTTCAGGTTTTGATTTTTCCTGAAGAAGGTATTGGTTATTTTCAGGTTGTGTTCTTGAGCAAATTGTACCATTCTTTCTCCTCTTCTATTCCTTGTTCCAAAGCCGTATGGTTCGACTGGGTCTTCGTCATCGTTACTACGGGGGCCGACTTTACTGTGGAAATCTCCAATTATTAGGTTTATTGGTGATATCTCTCTAAGGTGTCATCCAGTTTCTCATAGAAATCTTCTAATTCTTTGTCGGTACTTGTTTCTGTTGGGGCGTATATTTGTATGATTGTTATTTGGTGACTTTGTGTGGTAAGTTTCAAAGCTGCTATTCTGCAGTGGCGGCTCGCAGTCAACATTTTAGGGTAGGCAAAGTGTAACAGTAACAAAAAACAACAACAATAATAATAAAAAAAAAAAAAAAATTAATAATAATAATAATAATAATAATAAATAATAATAAACCCCGTTTATCCGAAATATAGGGGGCGAAGTCATTGCGGATAACGCAAAGAATATATTGTTTGGTTGTTTAATAAGAGCAGAGTGAATGAGTGTGACTTACGGACGAATTACCGCCAAGACTAAAATCACGAGTGTCGGCAGACTTTTTTCCAGGGGGGGGGGCACATGTTGGAAATTTGTAATCATATAATATTAAATCATTATTTTACTATCAAAATTTATAGTATTTGTTGCAGATAACCGTATTAATTTGTGCTAAACAAAAATTGTTCTTTACATCAAAATTAAAATAATAGTTTAAAAGTCAGTAACTGACTGCACATTAAGTTCACCAACTTCCAAGGGGGGGCCGTGGCACCCCTTGCCCCCGTTTCGCTACGCCCATGACTAAAATAGACTAAGAAATTGAAAAATTGTCTGACTGCAGCTTTGTGTTAAAAAGCTAAAACACTCCTCTTTTCATTGTCAGTGCGCCGCGAAAGCGAAATTTGTAATAGTTCACTAATTAAGTCGGTCATACTGGTATTACACAGAGATGACGACAGATGCAGATCTCTGAGATCTTCGTTCGTGGAGTATGGCTGTTCGGAAAATGTCGCATAATTTCGGATTTGGGCCGGCAAGTGTTCGGACTGCTGGCAGACGCGTCTACGCATGCTCGGAGTGCATATACAGTCCGAATGTTTCCTTATCCCTGTTCAAGGGCCTCGTACTGAGGAAATGGGGCCGGGCAGGCAGAGGCTAAGCTAGCCTGCTCTCCACTACCCAGGTTCCATGCGTATCGTTTCTGCCGCGCGTTTCAAACACGCAGCGCAGTTTTGATGAATCGGAATTGAGATTAAAGGATTTGACCATGCGCTGGTCATTATAACTGAGAAAACTTTTCTTGAACTGCAATTTAGGGGAAAATGACGGTTCAAATGATAAAATGCAGAATCATAGTTAAACATTATTTGTTGATGTACTACGATAGGGTAGGCAGTGCCTACCCTGCCTACCCTGAGGAGCCGCTCCTGCTATTCTGTCTGACACTCCCACTATTTCTTGTATGGATGATTTGAAGTCACTTTTGATGATGAAGCCTATCCCTCTTTGACCTGGGGTTGTTCCCTTGTAATACAGCAAATCGCCGTTTGAATTCTCTATGATGGCTTCCCCTTTTTTCCTTACTTCGCATAGTCCGAGTATATCGAATTTTATTTCTTTTAGTGCATTTTCAAGCTCTTCTTCTCTATGGTTCTCAACGTTTGTACGTTCAATGTTCCTACTATGATTTCGTTATTATTGCTCTTTTTTAGTCTGGTTCTCTTGTCTGTAGTTTCTTCTATGTTGTCTGTCGTGATTATTTTAGATTCTTGCCTGGTTGTGTATGTGTTTTTACAGTTTTGTGGGCTCCTATCAGCGCGTTTCTTTTTTGTTTTCTTCTTTGTTTAGTGTAATTCCACACCCTCCTTGTTGCTCTTCTTGTGAATTGAAAGAAGCGAAATCGGCGTATTATTGTGTCCTCAGGCCTGAAATCTGGATTTTGTGTGATTTCTAGATCTCCAAAGGGAATTCCCACCTTGAAAGCTTTTTTTGTTTCCTAATGCGTGTAGTTCCTCGCATTCTAAATGTCCCGTTATTCCGTTCTTTAACAGATATTTTATCACTATTTCGTTTGTAGTGCTTTTCTTGAGATTGCCGATGTATAACCATGCTGTCTTCTCTGCTGCTTGCATATCCTGGTCTTTTTTCGTTCCTTTTATGGTGTTTCTGTGGTTCGCATTTCTTCCTTCTTGTCTTCTTTTCCATGTGACTGTTTCCCATGAGTGTTCCACCTGTTCATTTCCTTCGTTTTGGGTTCCTTCATGTTGGTACTCCCCTTCCGGTGCTTCTTGTTCTCCTTTCCGCCCTACTGGCGGTTCCATTTTCTCTCTATTTTCCTCTGATCCTATTTTTCTGCCGTCCCTCTTTTGTGATTCGGTTCCGTTCTGTTGTGAGCGCTTTTCCTCTTCTATGTTTTTTTTCACTTGCTCCGCTATTATATTTCCTAGTTTGTTTGTGAGGAAGTCAATTATATCTTCTACTTTTTGTGCCATCTTTTTGACCTCTGTCGATTTCTCCTTTTTCGCTTTCGTTGCTGCTTGATTCATGTTGGTATGTGCAGCTGATTGTAAATCTGTTCCGTTTTCAACCTCCTTCTGTACTGCCGTTCTGTGTTTGTCATTCCTCTCTAATCCGGCAGATGTCTCCCCCGGTTGACATTGTCCTCTGTTTCCTGTATTTCGGCGACAGATGTCGCTACTATCTATTCATTCTAAGGTTGATCCGCGCGAAACTGAACCCAGGTGGCCAGTGCACAGTTATAATGTATCCTTCCGCCATTCGCGCCAGAAATACTGTGACAACCATGTGGAGAGTGCATGCGATACTTAACAGAAAGAATACGATCCCTTATCCCGTCAATTTGAAGAGTGACTAACATGCAACTAGACACGATAAGATTGATAGTCACAACAAAATAAACGATACACATGTCATAATTATTATTTTTCTTTGCGAGCACTGTTTATACTGGTACTCGAAAAACCGGTGAACTCGGAAGTTAATTTCGCTACTTCTTTGTCGGGAACAGTTGGATATTTCTCACACAACTTATAATACACGTTAAACACTATTGTTTTTTCACCACTAGTCAATCGTTTTCTCGCGTTATGCTTTGCATAAGTCGACGAAGACGCAAGAGCAAATTCACCGCGGCCGTCCGCCATGATTCTAAATAGCTGTAAACAATACTCGGATATCAGGTACTCACACGAGTTGCATGTTGGAACTTGTAGCTCTGTTTATCAGTATACATCAGCGTTAATTAACCTCTTAGGTATTTGTGTAGAATATTACATCATTTAACGATAAATTCATTCTAAAACTCAGATTACTAGGATGGGACTACTTCCCTGCACGCGTTGCTACCATGTTGTACCACGGTGCACTGGTCACATGGGTTTGTTTTGATGTGGACAAACTTAAGACTGAACTTAGCATAGTTGTTCTGTCGTCACCCTTGCGTGTTTCAGCGCCATGTACAACCTTAACCTCTTCTGCATGTTTCATGCATTTGTCTTTTATTGTCTCTTGTTTTAGAGCTTGAAAACAATTTCTTATACTACTCACAGCTTCTAGAAGAACTGTCTTCGTTTCTTTCTTCATGAAACATCCTTTATCTACTATTTTCTCGATGTTTTCGAGAGCACTATTGAGACGCCTTTCCGTTATGTCTGCCATCTTAACTTTCCCAATTAATTATATTAACACAAATTTAATACAATATAAAATAAGGATACAATATTTACAAAAAGACATGAAGTACATTCAAGAGTCAAAAGGAGGTATGCAGGAAGCCGTCTATTGAATAGAATATAATTTAAAAGTTGGTTCTTGAACTTTCTCTTAAACCATTTACCCTGTTTGATTCTGATGGATTCAGGGAGTTTATTGTATAAATTTACACCATTAATGCTGGGTTGCAAGAATGCACTTGTAGGTTTCATTAGCACTAAAGTGTTCATTTGCTTCTGAAATGAGTTGCAAGACCAATCAACAACACTATTTGATCGAGTATCACTATAGATCGAATCTCAGACCTATAAACAGTTAGTGAATGGCCGCCATTATTGCTTTCATTGTTATGGTTTTCTCTTAACTTTTTCATATTATGACGTCCTCAGATACAAGTAAATAAAAACTATTGCTGTATGCATTGTAAATTGATGTGTCCATAGAATTGTGGTGGTATTTTATTTTGGATGATCAAGTGATGAGATTCTTATCTTCAGGGCTTTCAATGGGTTAGCGGATATATGATGGTGACAATTGATGTGCTCTCAATAAGTATCCAAATTTCTACCACAAAATTATCTTTATTATAACACAGTACCAATACTACAATAAATAGCTTTAATTTTCACAGGTTCAACTGTAGTGGGTTTCCGGAGCTATTCAATATCTCCATGTCTCTCGGATATACCAAGTCTGAGATATCACATTCCATAAATGTTACTTGTTTTAAATCTGGTCATGTGTAGCAGACAATATCCTGTGATCCTTAATTATATATCTATTGGCAACACAATCCAATATTAGTGATTGCCGAATCGTAGCTAGTTACTTTACATCACCCAAATACAAGTTTGTATGATATGACGTTTTGGTGAATAGTCCCTGTATGTTACTTGTTTATTCGTCTTAGTTACGTGTTTAGCAACTACCGCTTCTCAGTTACCTACTGTTATCGATCGTAGCGTATCAATTGTAAGAGGTTACAATCGACTTCAGGCATGTTTTCCATGTTTCGAATAGCCTCAGGATACAGGCTGCAAAATGTAACCTTGGTATTCACATTATATAGGAAATTCACAGATATTAGGTGGATACAACTTGGCATATGAAATATTGACGTAAATTTTGTCATTAATACATTTGGACACAGAATTATAGTTTTATCATGGAAAATGTTGCATTTCATTGATGTTCTTCATTATAGAATCATCTGACAAACAGGCTATAGTGGATCTGAGTGCATTTCAGATAAACGTGCGTATGTGCTGAAAACCCTCTTTCGTCACAAAATGCTTTTTTATCAATATTTTTAGCATTGATGCATGTTTTCAAGCTACCATACTACTAATCATATTTATTCACCATAAATTGTACAGACTTATCAGTTTCGTCACTAGTAAAACTATATACATATACAGTGTTAAATACTACATCGAGGTAAACTACAAACAGCATACCCAGCATTTGTTTTAGTGGCTGAGGAAAACCTCGGAAAAAACTCAGCCAGGTACTTAAGATTAGGATATATATTAACACTTTATGATAAATTTAAACAGAATATTAAATCTAATGGAGGATGATTATGGTCTTCAAGGCAAATCGTCAGGCATCCTCTTGAGCTGAATGACTGTACTGAACCGTACAACGCATCCTTTACCGTAGCGGAGTTAGAGCACTCTTTGTCACTTGCTAAAGATTCCTCTCCTGGTCCAGATGACATCCATCGACAAATGCTGCTTCATCTTCCACCTTCGGCTTCGTCTTTCCTGCTTGGTATTTATAACCGTATCTGGCGCGTTGAGGTCTTTCCGTCCTCCTGGCGAGTGGGTATTGTCATCCCTATCCCTCGACCTGGAAAAGACAGGACACTTCCCTCTAGTTACCGCTCTATTTGCCTAATGAGTGTTGTTTGTAAGACCTTCGAACGGATGATTAACACTCGTTTAGTGTGGTGGCTAGAGACGCATAACCTGCTCACCAACATTCAGTGCGGTTTTCGTCGCCATCGCTCTAGTGTCGACTATCTGACACGCTTAGAGGCTTACATCCAGAATGCCTTTCTGCTGAAGCAGCATGTCGTGGGTGTCTTCTTTGATTTAGAGAAGGCCTACGACACCACCTGGCGCTATGGAATCCTTCGTGCTCTGCACGGTTAAGGTTTACGCGGTCACTTAGTGCTGTTCATTTTAAACTTTTTACGACTTCGAAAATTTCGTGTCCACATTGGTAATATCCTGTCACAGGAAAAGAAGATTCAGGAGAATGGTGTGCCTCAGGCTCTTCGCCGTAGCAATCAACGGAATCGCTGATGTTGTTCGTAGCGGAATCCTGATGTCACTTTATGTTGACGACTTTGCAATTTACTATCGCTCTTATAATCTCGAGCACATTGAGCGTCAACTGCAGCTGACCATAACATCAATCGCAGACTGGGCCCTTCGCACCGGCTTTCAGTTCTCACCTACGAAAACTCAGTGTATCCACTTCCATCGAGTTCGCGGCGTACACCCTCCTCCTGATTTTTATTTGCGTGGCACACGTCTACCGTTTGTCCCGCACCTCAAGTTCCTTGGCCTGCACTTCGACAGTAAGCTGACGTGGGAGTACCATATTCGCCAACTTCGTGCTTCCTGCGATTGCTCACTTCGAGTATTCCGCCTTTTATCCGGAGTTTCTTGGGGCGGTGATCGTACAGTTATGTTACGATTGTATCGATCACTGGTGCGGTCAAAGTTAGACTACGGTAGTTTTATCTATGGCGCGGCGACCGCCTCTAAACTTCGTCTTTTAGATACTGTACACCATGCTGGTATCCGTCTTGCTACTGGGGTGTTCCGCACCAGTAGAGTTGAGCGTCTGTATGCTGAGTCTGGAGAACCACCACTGTCGGTCCGTCGTTCGATTTTATTGTGTTCGTATGTCGCAAGGTTGGCAGCCCATCCGGGTCATCCTTCTTTTAAATCTGTCCTGCGTCCCGACCTTGCTCACCATTATCTGCGCAACACAACTATATCGCGCCCAAGCGGTATTCGGTTCCGCGAACTACTTGATAAACACGATCTCCGCATGCCTGCTGTAGAGCGATTCTCTCTAGGACGCTCTGCTCCTTGGCAACTCCGGCGCGTGCAATTCGACCTGGAGCTCTCAGGCTATGCTAAGCTATCCACCCCGCAATCGGTGTATCGCCAACTGTTCACCGAACTTCTGGGCCGCCACCGGACTTTCACCCCGGTGTTTACGGATGGGTCCCAGGTGGGTGGAGCTACGGGATGTAGTTTCGTGTGTAACAACGAGGCGCACCAGTACCGACTTCCGGACCATAGTTCCGTTTTTACTGCCGAGCTGTTTGCTATATTTTATTGTTTACTTTTTATTTCTAACTCAGCTCCCGGCAATTTTATCATTTGTTCAGACTCTCTGAGTGCCATTCAGTCCTTGGACCAGTTTATCGGCACCTCAGCATTCGTTTTAAAAATACAGGCTCTCATTTCGCAACTGCTCTCGCGCGGATACCAGTTGCTTTTTACCTGGACCCCAGGCCATGTGGGTATACCCGGCAATGAGAAAGTGGATGCGGCTGCTAAAACTGCTTGCCGTTTGCCGGATGTTGTCACACACAGTCTGCCTTATGTCGATGTGCAGCGCCATTTCCGTCGGCATCTTTTATCGATCTGGCAGGAGTCATGGGAGGCATTTTCTGGCACTCAATTGCGGACCATTAAGGACAGCGTAGATCCCTGGATGACATCCTGCAGGGACTCCAGGCGGGCTGAAGTTATCCTCACCCGCCTGAGGATAGGTCACACACTGGCGACACATGGGTACCATTTGAGTGGGGACCTGGCGCCTGTCTGCCCTACGGGTAATATTCAACTTACTGTGGCCCATATTCTTATAGATTGTCTGCAATACGCTCGTGAGCGCCAGTCTGTTGGCCTGGGGTGTACACTTGCCTCAATTTTGGGTGACGACCCGGTGTCTGCCTGCAAGGTGCTGCGTTTCGTTGCCCAAATTGGGTTCGCTAAGCAAGTATAACGTGTTTTTTAGTGTTTGAGATTTTTAGTTTTTTTTTAGCACTCGTTTTTACCACAATTTGGCGTTTTACTGTTTTAAATGTTTAGTTTTAATGTCTTTTTTAGATTTGAGCTTTTACACTTTTTATGAATGGTTTTTCCAAGTTTTTAACTTAGCGCAATTACGTGCCGTTTAGTGCTTTTATGTTTGCGCTTTTAGTTGCTCTTTTAGCCCTCACATTTTAGGCAGCTTTTAGGCGAGTGTTAGATTTTTTATATTCTGACCTAGGGCCCAAATGACCTAGTTGTCGACGGGTCCCTAAACTCCATCAATCCAATCCATTCTTGAGCTGAAGAGCATCTCTCAGGTGAACAGGATCCATGCAACAGACAAGTTCATATTTATTAACATTTAAATTTTCCTGTACAATATTCATAGTATTTCTCTTGGGAGTAAAACTGATTTTTTTCAAGAAACTTATGTAACTCTGCTTTATATTTGTTTAAAGAGGTTATGCTTTTAAAGTATCCTGGTAGATAGTTGTATAACTTTTAACCTGTTATACTTGAAGGATCTTTCAAATAGTTTGGTTTTGTGGCTGGTAGTGTGAAGTTTGTTCCGTGTATTATGTGAGTGTGTTTCCCCATTTGTGACATAATGTGATGCATTCACCTTGGTATAAATTAACAATTCTTTTATATACAAACATGGTAAGGTCAAGATATTCAAGTTGTGGAAATGTTCTCTACAACTTTCTGTTTTTGGGATACTACTATTCTTACTATTTATAGCATTTCCCCATAATGGTAGTCCATATAGCAGTAAAGAGTGAAAGTAAGCAAAATAACAAGTTTTGAGGACATTAGCTGACACTCGAGGCTAAAGCTGACGAAGAACAAAACAAGTTTTACTCAGCTTCCCTGATAGCTTTTCAATGTGTAAATCCCAACTTAAATTTTTATCAACCCACAAACCTAAGAATTTTGTTTCACACTCAAAATTGACTAATTTAGATCCAGTGCTGATGTCATAATTATTTTGTTTTCTACAAGCTTTATGCTGAAAATTTAATGCTACAGCTTTCTCTTCATTTACAAGCAGTTTATTGTCTTTAAACCAATTTATTATTTTATTCGCTACTACTGTTATGCATTCTTGAAGGCTGCTATAATCCTTTCCTGCAATGAAAATGCTTGTTGCAAAAAGTGTTAATTTAGATTGTTATATTTTCAAGGCATAGTGGTAAGTCATTGATATACAACAACAGCGATGGACCTAGGATAGAACCCTGTGGAACATCCGATGTTATAGGTCTTTTTTCTGAAATTTCCTTTCTAATTTCTTTATATTTTGTAGTCAATTTCAATTAGCTGCTCTCTCATTTGTAAGTATGATTTAAACCAATTGAAGGCCACTCCTCTCACACCATATTTATACAACTTATTCAGCAGGATTTTGTGATCAAAAGCTTTAGATAGATCCAAAAATAACCCTACCCCTGCTTCACTTCTGTCTAGTATGTTATAAGTATTATCAACAAAGTTAATTACAGCCAAGCTAGTTGATGTGTTACTTTGAGATCCATATTGGCAGCTATTAATTATATTATGTCCTGTGAGGAATTTCATTAATCTCTTGTACATAATTTTTTCTAATGTTTTTGTGAAGACTGAAAGGTACGCAGTTGGGTTGTAGTTATTGGGACAATGTGCTTCCCCTTTTTTGAATATTGTTTTTATTTTTGCTGTCTTAGCTGTTGTGGGAAAGTGCCACTTTGAAGTGATTTATTTGCAGTGTGGCATAGAGGCTTTAAAATATGCCTGCTACATTTTTTAATTAGATAACTCGAACTTTCGTCTATAGCTTCAGATTTTTTATTTTTTAGCTCTTTTATTATACCAGACAATTCATTTTCAGGAGCAGGAGATAGAAATAATGATTTGTTATTGAAGCCAGGTACTTTTTTATCATTACTTATAGGGCCGCTTTTACTTTGGGAGATTTTTGTGACTAAGTATTTGTTAAATATGTTTGCTATTTCCTTAGGATTAGTTACAATGTTGTCATATTTCAGTTTAATATTTCTTGTTAATTATTCTAGCATTATCTAATATTTTGGCTGCTTGAATTATCCTTTTGTAAATAGTTTTATATCTCTTGTAGTAATGTTTTAATCCCTCTGAGGCATTTCCATTTTTGATTATATTATTAACGAAGTTTAGTTTTTTGCCAGAGGTTCTTATGCGTATGGTTATCTATCTTGAATGTTTTTCTTTGATGTTTTCTTAGTAGTGGTTGAAAGTGTTTATGAACCTAGAGTAAGTACCATCTACTGAATTTTCCTCATATCTATCTTTCCAACTTTCCCGTTCTAGCAAATGATTAAAATAGTCGTAAGTTTTCAGGCTTCTGTAGCCCAACCTTTTTATATAATGTATTTGATTCCTTCAGTTTCTTCTTGCTTGGCCAGTTTACAAGTACAGCTTGAGCAAAATTATCCGATAGACAAGTATCAAAAACTTTTACATTACTAATGCAATTGATTAGATCTCTACTTATGGCTACTTGATCTATTGTTTTTGAAGTATCACTCACCCATGTAGGTACATCTATCAGTGGTTGAAGGGCATAGATATTATTTAGTAGTGTAATGAACCTCCATCTTTCACCGTTGTGTACTAAAAACTTTATACTTATGTCCCCCAGCACAATTATGTTTTTGTTTAGCTTTTGAAAGTGATTAAGAATATCAAGCCGTTTAATTAGAAGGTTTAAGTCACTTGATGGATTCCTATAAATGCATATTATAATCAGCTTATTTGCAACCTCTATAGTGCTGGCCTAAAAATGTTCTACTGTGTTTAGTGCCTGAAATGTTGTTATAGGTTTTGCATTTAAAGATCTTTTACTAATATTAATGACCGACTATTTCTTTTTACTGACCTACTGTAATCCTGTATTAAATTAAAGCCTGGTATTCTAAGTTCAGTTAATTCACTTAACCGGTGCTCAGCTATGCACATTATGTCAACATGCTTTACTCTCCCTCTATTAAAGCTTCAAGTTCAAGAATCTTATTTCGGATATACTGTATGCACTGTATACACTGTATGGTGGAAAATGTACAATGTGCATGTCCTTTGGGTTGTTCTGTGGTTTTCTGTATTATGTCCAAGTTTGAGTTCAGAGTGTTATCTGTAGAAATGTTCCCTAATGGCTCAGATTCTTTACTATCAATTGTTTTTTTTTCAACTGTTGCATCACTATCTAAGTAAATTAGTTTTTTGGCTTGAGATGGTCAATGCCTGCTCAGAAGGCGGCCAAATGTTTTAATTACCCTTCTATTAAGGTGAAGCCCATCTCTGCCTAAGTCCCCATTACAAACCCATGAATTACCTCTACATAAATACACTGTTTTTCAGCACATACCTGATCTATCGATGCATTTATGGCATCCACATATCTGAGGTCTTCATCTTTTTGCCAAAGTATCCCACTGTTGCAAAACTTTGCTCATGGGAACATTTTCTTACCACTAATAAGCAAATTCATCTACTTTGTGATGTCGTCTGGAGTGCGTGTTGTCGTGATGTTTGTACCAACATGGATTATTACGACATCCGGGTCATCATAGTTTTCCTGCAGTTTCTTTTCTATGTGACGAAAGTGAGCACCCAGATAACAGTACACGGTAACTTCATCATCTATAAAAGAAGCAGAATGGCAAATGATAGAATCACCCAGTATAATAGCCATTTTTTTTTCACAAACCATTGGTCATCGTGCAGTTCGTCACTTTTCACTGAAGACACGCTTTCAGAAACTTAGGTATGTTCATTTTTATTTTCTTCCAATTCTCCTAACACATCAAAATGATTCGTCAGTTTCAGCTGGTACTCCGAAATTTTATAGAATTGGTTTGGTTGCTTCCATTTTCCACAGCTATTTGCGGTTATCTGTGTCCAGTTTTCATTTCCGTTTTGCTTCAAATTTTCGATGCAAGAAAATGAAGAGCTTCCTCCATCACCTCCTTGGTTACGTGACTCCCTAATCATGTTATGTCACTCTACCATCAAAGCTGTCAGCATATTTTAGTGAATCTTGGGTAGGTGTAAAGTTATCCTGAGTTAATAAGTAGTTGCTTAAGAACATAATGTTGACTCATTAAAGTCATTGAAACCACCCACTGTCCCTTTTAAGCGACTTCTCTTTTTCAAGCCTACATATACACCTGCCGACAAAAAAAACCAAAAAAACAAAAAAAAAAAAAAACAAAAAAAAAACAGAGTCATGTCTGGAACATCCAGCTACCTTAATGACAGAGAACAGCTCTATGAGTACCAAATAACTTGTAGTTTTCAACAAGCAGGTATGTCTGACTGTCAATCTGTCATGTACGTATGAAACAGGACAGGATTTTAAATTTTATATTTTAGAAATTTACATGTGGCACCCCACTACATACATATTTTTACTCTTTATTTACAGCATGTTCCATTAAAAATAAAGCAATACTACATGCATTATTATACAAAGTTATTTACAATAATATATTTCCACAACTGTGTTGTTCTCATTTATTTCTATTGCTGAATATAATCTTATAATCTAGTTGATTCATATATAACAGTTTAGAATATTCTACTTGATTGACATTTTCTTGCTCTACAACCTATGTAAGTCTATTGAGTCCATGTATGACACTAATTTCTGGATGTAGTCCTGTATTAGTTTTATTGTATTGAATGTCCATTTTCTGTGTTTGATGTCATATTATTTCTAAATATCCATCTTTCTTTTTCTAGTTTTGCACATTCAAATAAAAGTTGACCTATTGATTGTTCTGCCTTTCCACATATACCATAGGACTGTCTTTTATTTTAAAATGATAATAACGTTATTTTCCCATGTGCTGTTAAGAAGCTGGTTATTTTTCCAGTTAAGGAAAATTCAATTTCAGTCTGTTTTTCACACTGGGTAGAAAAGTTTTTGTCACTGCACCATTCACTTTCCCACTTATTTATGGTTATTGTTTGCAGTTCACTTAGAGCAACACTGACTGGTTTACGGTCATAGCTAGGGCCCGGATTTTGGTGAAAAGTCATATTTTTTCTTAGTAGTCACAGATGATGCTTATTGGAAATTAAGTGCATTCTGAAACAAATATGTTAGATATATGTGGTTTTTATAGGTCATCAAAATGCATTTTTTCCAAATTTTTATAATAAAGTCATTCTTTAACATTTAGGTGCATTTTCCAGTCATTTTTTTTCTTTTTCACGAATTTATTGGGCATTTTAAAATAATCTGTGGTTAAAAGTTCATTTATATCATCTTTTATAAAATAGTAACTTTGTAAGTATGGTAATCATGTAATTAACACAGGTCAGCGTCCTAACGGTGCAGGTGAATGACTCATCAATTCAAGGAATCGCCGATTACATCATGCAATATGTGTGGGTTCCATCAGTCAGGACTTCAGGAACTAGAAGTGTCGCAGTAAGAGAGTAGTTTGTGAGGTGTGTAAATTTGTTGTACTGTAGAATTGAGATACCGAAACAAAAACAGTCAACTCCATCTCATTTGAAAAAGTATGTTTCAGAGTTTGGCGGAAACATATTCTCTACTGATGGAACTGTATTGTTCTGTAAAGTGTGCGAAATTAAACTTGCTGCAGACAAATGATTCACTGTACAACAACATGTTGGGCGGGAAAAACATTTGTCAGCTCTTCAAAATATGAAAAAAAAGACAAGTCATCTTCCTTTTATAAAGAATTATGTGAAGTGTTTGTTAGTGCAAATATTCTGCTAGGAAATTGAAGTAATTCCAATTACGAGATTTTCTTGAACATCACATTGGTCATACAATTCCAGATGAATCAATTTTGCGTAAAAGTTACCTACAAAAATGTTGTGAAGACACGTTAAACCAAATACGTGAATGTGTGAATGGGAAAAAAATTTATGTGTCAATTGATGAGACAACTGATTCAGAGGGGCGTTATGTAGCCAGTAGAGATAGGTACGCTAGAAGCTATTAGTGCCGGACTAATGTTTCTTCTGACCACAGAAGTTACGGAAGCTGTTAACCACAGTCAGATATGCAAACTGTTTGATAAATCCATGTGTTTATTGTGGCCTATTGGAATACAACTTGACAACGTGCTCCTCTTTCTAACTTGGTAAAGGTGGCAAAATCGATCCAATCATTTTACAGTAAGATAGTGCATGTTACGTGTTTGGCCCATGCTTTTCATCGAATTGTGGAACAGCTCAGATCAACATTTCCAAAAGCAGATACACTAATTTCCACAGTAAAGAAAATATTTTTGAAAGCACCAACCCAAACTATGTATTTCAAAGAAAAAGCCCCTAATATAGCTTTGCCCCCGGCAACAATTTTAACATGCTGGGGTACATGGTTAACTGCATGTATATACTACTGTGACAATTTTCAAATAGTGAGAGAAGTGGTAAATAGCTTTGATAGGGCACACTCTAAGGCAATTGAGAGTGCACAGGATCTGTTTTCTGATACTCAAATCCAAGGTAAATTAGCTTTCATTAAATCAAATTTTGCATTTTTGGCGGAAACCATAACCCACCTTGAAGAAAGTGCAATGACGTTGGATAAGTTGATTCAGTTAGTGAGGATTGCGGAAGAGAGTATACAAAATGTAAAAGGTGAGATTGGGGACAAAATGAGACAGAAACTAAAATGTGTGTTGTACAAAAATAAAGGATACCAAACAGTTTGTCAGATTGCCGATATCTTGTCAGGAGAAAACTTCAGAACTGATATTTTTGAACAGGATTTAACAGGCAGTGAGATAGTGTTTTTCAAATATGCACCTGTAACATTTGTGGAAATGGAGAGAAGTTTCTCAAAGTATAAAAAGTTTTAGCTGACAACCGCCGTTCCTTTACTTTTGATAACTTGAAGATGACCATGGTGGTGTACTGCAACACTAAGTAAGGTATGTTTTGGCTAATGGCTACAGTAACTTATTTTTCATATTTTATAAAATTGAAAATGACCTGATGAATTTTGAATTTATTTATTATTTAATAGAAATAATTGCATTATTTACTAAGAAAGTTAATTTTAAAATGTGATTATTCGAACCATATATTCATATATTTGTCTATGACAATTATCAATTTATTATTATGAAAGAAATCGTTAGGTCATTTTTACTTTCTCTACTGGTAAGTAGGGGAAGTATTGTATTCCAAAAATTTGATGTCGATATTTCACGGGAAATATATGTTTTGAGACCCCTGAATCCAAAAAATGCATTTTTAGAAAAAGGTCCGTGGGTGTGTACAGCATAGCTCAAAAACGAAAAGTCGGTTAAAAACCAAAGTTGGTATTTAAGTTTAATGTCTTTCAAGGGTGTGACATAAAGATTTTGAAGAAAATAGCCCCACGCTAAACTACCTTTTACATGGAAAATTTTTAGAAAATTTTGAGTTTTTTGAAAATGGGTCTAACGATTTTGATTAAAATGTCATATGTTTGAGATCTGTTACTCAGAGTGAATGGTCGTTGTTTCAAAGCTACAGTGGTGCTCAAGATCATTACTATAAGAGAATGGTCGGAAGACAGGTCGAAGCATGACTCTATTGTCACATAATCTGGTGAAATTCCCTTTGTTATAAAGAAGTCTAATAGATCTGGTATTTTGTTTCTATCCGACGGCCAGTATGTTGGTTCTCCAGTTGATAAGCTCTGTAAATTATTGTTTGCTATTGCAAAATAGAGCTGTCGGCCTCTGGTGGAGGTTAAACGAGATCCCCAAAATGTATTCTTTGCATTCCAGTCACCGCCTGATATGAAATTATTGCCTAGAGTCTCAAAAAATGCTTCAAATGCCACTTTGTTTATGGTATGTCGAGGACAATAGATGGATGATATAGTTAAGGGACCTTTTGGTGTGGTTACATTTATGCTTGTAGCCTGTAGGAAGTCTTTATCGTTTTTAGGCATTTCGTGATGAACAATTGAATTTCTTATTATAATGGCAGTTCCGCCATGAGCTCTACCTGAGGGATGGTTTGTGGTGTACATTGCATAACCTGCTATTCTTAAATAATTTTTTGTTCGTAAACCTTGTTTCAGAAATAAGCATGATATCTATATCTTCTGTTTTTAAGAATAATTCTAATTCTTGTCTGCGTTGTGACAAGCCGTTGGCATTCCATGATGAAATTTTTAGTGAGTTAATCATTTTGTTTTCTGCTGGCAATGGTCTTGATGAGATCAAACATTCTATCCATCATTTTGTCCATAATTTTTTCTACAGTTTTTTCAAACCTTGTGAACATCTGTTCCATAGCAGAAAGTAGTTGTGTGGTTTCATTATTATTTGAATTTATGTTTCCGTTTGTTATGTCTGCGTAAGTCTTGCCTGACTGACTGGGATCACTTTAAACAAATCATGGAAGATAACATAAACCTAAACGTTAGTCTTAAAAGATCTGAAGAAATAGAAGAACAGGTAGCCAACTTTGCCACGCTAATTCATTCTGCTGTGTTGAAGGCTGCTCCAAAATTGAACCATAATAATACATATCCACAGATTATTTGCGAAAAAATAAAAGAACGTCTACAACTAAGAAGAAACTGGCAAAATAGAAGGTATCCTAGCGATAAAAATTTATTTAACAGATCTTCACAAGAGCTAAAATGACTGATACAGGATTTTAAAAATGAGAATATCCAGGAATACTTGAGAAATTTAACTCCTACAGAAGCTACAGATTATTCGCTCTGGAAGGCCACAAAAAAGTTGAAACAACCTACGGAACCGATACCCCCACTTCAAAAAAATAATGGCACTTGGGCAAGTAGTAGTCAAGAAAAGGCGGACCTATTTGCTGAACATCTTTCTTCAGTATTTCAACCCTTTCCTTCGTGCATCCAGAAAAAAGACGAAGATGAGATTAAGGAATATCTCTATACTCCATTTCAAATGGCACTTCCAAATCCGCCTATATTATATAGAGAGACAAGAACAGTTATAAGCCAGTTAAATGCAAAAAAGACCCCAGGATATGATCTCATCACTGGACGAATGCTTCAGGAGCTACCATTTAAAGCAGTCATATTCATAAATTGTATGTTTAATGCTATATTAAGGACTGGTTACTTCCCTGGAGCTTGGAAAAGAGCACAGATCATAGTCATTCTAAAGCCAGGAAAACCTCCACATGAAGTAAAATCTTACCGACCAGTTAGTTTGCTCCCAGTGCTTTCTAAATTATTTGAGAAGTTACTTCTCATTACACTGAAACCTCACTTGTCTTCACTGATTCCCAGCTTCCAGTTTGGATTCCAACCCCAACACCATGAGCATCGCGAAGGGGGGGTGGGGGCAGGGGGGCCCGCGGCCCCCCCTTGGAATTTGGTGAACTTGATGTGCAATCAATTGCTGACTATTAAACTATTATTTTAATTTTGATGTAAAGAACAATTTTTATTTGGCACAAATTAATACGGTTATCATCAACAAATATTATAAACTTTGACAATAAAATAATGAATTAATATTATCTGATTGCAAACTTCCAACATGTGGCCTCCCCTTGGAAAAAAGTCTGCCGATGCTCATGCCCAACACTCCACAATTGAACAAATACATCGAATAACTGAAGTGATTAACCACGCATTTGAACGATGACAGTACTGCTCAGGAGTATTTCTTGATGTTAGTCAGGCATTTGATAAAGTTTGGCATACTGGACTAAAGTTTAAGCTGAAGAAATCTTTGCCACATCATTTTTATGTGTTATTAAAATCTTACATAGAAAACAGGTATTTTCAAGTAAGATTCCAAGATAGCCTTACAAAACTTCATCCTATTAAGTCAGGCATACCACAAGGTAGTGTACTAGGACCAATTCTATACATATTGTATACTGCTGACCTACCAACAAAAGAAAACACAACTATAGCAACTTTTGCAGATGATACAGCCATTCTGTCAGCTCATGAAGATCCTACTACTGCTTCCCAAATTGTACAAGACCATCTTTCTGGCTTAAGAAGTGGAGAGTTAAAGTTAATGAATGTAAAAGTCACTACGTAACATTTACACTCCATAAGCGCTCGTGTCGACCTGTTACTCTTAACAATCAGATTATTCCAGAAGCACAAGACGTGAAATATCTAGGGATGTACATTGACAGACGACTTACCTGGAAAAAACACATATGCACCAAATGCAAACAGCTAAATTTAAAATACTCCAAAATGCACTGGCTTCTTGGACCTAAATCACAACTCTCAGTGACAAGCAAACTAATCATCTACAAAACTATACTGAAACCAATTTGGATATATGGAATTCAACTATGGGGTACAGCAAGCATCTCAAACATCGAAATACTAGAACGTTTTCAATCCAAAACTCTGCGAACCATTGGTAAGATCCCCTGGTACATCGGTAATAAGTACATCTACCATGATTTTAAACTCCCAACAATCAAACAGGAAATCGCAGCATACAGCCTGTCCTACCAAAAGCGTCTCTACAGTCATCCCAATACACTGGCAATAAATCTACTTGACAACAGCAGCAGCACAACAAGCCGACTACAGAGAAACCAATTCTTGGAATTGCAGTACAGATTTGCACCCAAATTATAAGCAAATTTATGGCCAATGGGCCATAGTTTGTAAAAGTAATATGTTACCATTGTTACTTATTGTTCAAGTATTGAACAGATTGTAATTTTGCAAATGTTTAAATAAAAAAAAATATATATATGTTTGAGATATTTTTATGACAAATGAAATGTATATCTTGAATTTTCTGGCTATAGCCCCTGTAGTCGTATTTACTCTGGACGACTTTTGCATAACTGGTAAACTGTTCGAGATAGGCAAACTCTTAATATACAAAAATGTAGATCTCACTAAAATACACAATTTATGTCTAAGTGAATTTTCTTGTAGGGTGAACCATTTCGGAGATATTCCTTGTTATGTGTGTGAGTTTTGGAAAACTTAAAACTTTCATGAAATGGAACATCGTTGTTCATTTTTTTATATGTTAAGTGTGCAAAGAGAATGGAATCTCAAAGCTTTAAAAGATTTTACTACTGCCCAAAGCCTACTGTATTCTAATATTCCCGTTGCACCTACAAGGAAATAAACAAAAAGATAATTTTTGCAAATGTTTATCGCAACTAATACGAAGAAGATAGAAGAACAAGAGTTTGTAAGAATGGTTAGTACAGGAGTAGAGAAAGTCATGTGAGTGCAACACATTAGATTTTTTTTACATTTTATGTGCATTTTTATTATATTTTAAGGGTATTTTACAGCTCATTTTTTGAGAATTTTTAGGTCAACAACTTCCGGGCCCTAGTCATAACACACTGAAAATTCTCTCTTCTCCACTGCCTGTTTTGCCAGCATGTCTGCTCTCTCATTCCTGTTGTGCCTTGACCCACATGTAATGAATTTTCCAGTTCTTCGTTTCCAGTATTAGTTTCTCTACTGCTGAGTATAGGAAGTATTGTATTCCACCCAAAAATTTGGTGTCAAAATTTCACCGGAACTATGTTTTGAGACCTCCTGAATCCAAAAAAAGCATTTTTAGAAAAAGGTCCATGTGTGTCTGCCCGCCCGCCCGCCAGCCCGCCCGCCCGCCCGCCCGCCCGCCCGCATGTCTGTGTCAGTCTGTGGACAGCATAACTCAAAAATGAAAAGTCTGTTAAAAACTAAAGTGAGTATTTAAGTTTAATGTTCTTCAAGGATGCGACACAGAGATTTTGAAGAAAATAGCCCCACCCTAAACTACCCTTTACATAGAAAATTATTCGAAAACTTTGATTTTCTTGAAAATAGCTCTAACGATTTTGATTAAAATGCCATACGTTTAAGATATTTGTAAGACAAATGAAATATATATTTTGAATTTTCTAGCTATAGTTTATGTAGTCCTGTTTACTCTGGATGACTTTTGAATAACTCGTAAACCGTAAGAGATAGACAAAATCTTAATATGCAAAAAATGTAGATCTTGCTGAAATACACAATTTATGTCCAGATAAATTTGTTTGCAGAGTCAACCTTTTTGGAGATATTCCTTGTTATTTGTTTCAGTTTCGGAAAATTAAAATTTTTGTGAAATGGATCATCGTTGTTCATTTTTTTATGTTAAGCGTGCAAAGTAAATGGTATCTCAAACCCTTAAAAGATTTGACTATCGCACAAAGTCTACTGTATTCTAATATTCCCCTTGCACCTACAAGGAAATAAGCAATAAGATAATTTATATGAATGTTTATCTTGACTAACACAAAGAAGATATAGGAATAAGAGCTTATAAGAATGGTTGGTACAAGAGTAGAGAAAGACATGTGAGTGCAACACATCAGATTTTTTTGTTTGTTCTTGTATTGTTAGTACTACCTGGGCATTTTTCGCCTCTGTTTTTATGAAATCTTGTTTTTTGTGGGAGAAGATACTTATTTAGATAAACCTGAAAGGCAAAACGTTAACTAAATAAAAATTTTTATCACAATTGTTAAGAGTCATTTCCGAGATACAAGAGACATAGGAATACATTGAAATATTTCATAAACACCATCATTTCAGCTGTAAAACATCTACTGCTGAACGCAGGCCTCCCCCATAGATATCCACCTAGTTTGAGGTTTTTGTCGAGCGTTTGTTCCATTATGGAGTTCAGTTCTTTTTTGCTGCAATTGACTCCAGGGCGTTAACATGTCATCTTTCCATCGAGTTCTTCCACGGCTTCCTTAACCCTGGTCAGTTGCTCGTTTGTATTCTTCGATAGTTCTATCTTCATATTGGACATTCCCGTCTTCATCTTTCCCATTTCAGAGTTTACTTTTTCAGTTTGGCTTCCATTTTGTCCATTTTTATTCCCATATTTTCTACTCTGTAGTTTACATTTTTCCAATTTGGCTTTCATATATGTTTCCTCTGCCGCATTCTTGAATTCATTTAATTTCCCATTATGTCCATCTTGGCTAACATTTGTTTCATGAACTGTTCCATATCGTGCTTTTCGTCGCACTTCTGACACCAATTGTGATTATTTTTTATTAAAACACTGGAGCGACACTAAGCAAAATCACTGTTGAACAATAACAAATACTGCAGAAGGAAAAGCTGGTTGATAAAGCCAAGTGAATGTACTGGACATTTCTGTTTCAACCATATAGAAAATTGTATGAATTGTTCGTAATTGTTCATTGAAGTGGGAGTAGTGAAAGAAATGTGATTGTGTTTAGTAAAAGAAAACTGAGTAGAAAAACTGTGTGAATGTTATACGTTACACTTACGTTTCAAGTGTATGGGGAAATGTGTGGATTGTTTGTAGAAGAGGGAGTAGTGTATTAAAATCATGTGAATGTAATATGTTGCATGGTAAAATGGATTGCATAAAAACCTTCACCATGAATACACTTAGATATGTCAATTTTCATGGCAATCGGTCAACCTGTTTTGGAGTTTACTCACTCTTCAACATACAATAGGTATAGGTGTTGGTATGTATGAGGTTGATAAACGATAGGGAATGACATATGAATTGTTACTTAGAACAAAAGTGAGTAGAGAAAATAGTATGAATGCAATACGTTGTATTTCTGTTTCAAACATATAGCAAATTGTATGAATTGTATGTTGAAGGGCAAGTAGCGAAAGAAGACTGTCTCGTAAAGGAAGAATTAGTAGAGGAAATCATGTGATTGTAATATGTTGCATTTGTATTTCAGTCATAGAAAATTATATGAATTGTACGTTGAAGGGCAAACAGAGGATATATGAATGTGCTACGTAAAAGAAAAGCGAGTATAAAACCATTTGAAAGTAATATTTTGTGTAGTAAAATTATTACCATAAAAACTTTCTCCATGAAGAAATACATAAATGTGCCTAATTTCGCAGTGATCGGTTAAGTGGTTTTCGAAATTAACAGTTACATGCCGGGTGGAACGGAAGTCATTACATTACTTCTAATATGTGCTTCATAGAAGCATTACAAACAAAAATGTCAAATGGCCTTTTGTTCTTTAATCAGCTGATTTTGAAAAAATAAATATTTTTTTATCCAAGTTGGATGCATAATTCCACAAGAATGTGCAAAGATAACAGTTTACTTGTAAGATGCGTAGAGTAACTTATTTCTGACATAACTTCGGTAGTAATTATGGAACATCACATAGGGTTTCAAAATAATTAATCACTTAAAAGACGTGAAGGAATACTCTGAGCTGCTATTTCAGAGATGACGTAACTCGACAATGTTGCATTGAGGTTGGTCAGGGAATTGACCTGGTTTGTGGATGTAAACAGCTTTCGCTTTCGGTAATGTTTTGGTTGCTAATGCTTGCGATTGGCCTACACTGTCACAGTAAACAGGGAAGGACAAGGCAGGGTATGAGTTTGCTTACAAAATGCACTGTTATGCTGTTTGTTTATGTACGGAGCTAGGGAAAATGACCACCCACACAATCTGCAGTGTTGTTAGGTTGTTTTTGATAAAAGTAAGATATCTCCATAGGAAATGAAGACAAAAACGTAAGATACAAAATGTGTTCCAAATACTGAGATCTACCACTGGTTTAAATTAATGCAATGACTTCCCTTCCTCCCGGTATATACAAACATCCAATTTGTGTATATATATATATATATATATAGTGTGGAAGGGAAGTCATTACAGTCCTTCTAGTATATGCTTCATAGAAACATTACAAACAAAAAAGTTGAATGGTATTTTGTTCTCTGATCAGATATTTCGAAAAAATAAATGGTTTTTGATCCAAATTGGATGCGTAGTTCCACAAGAATGTACGAAGATAACAGTTTGTTACTTGTCAGATGCATAGAGTAATTTTTTCTGACATAGTGTCAGTAGAAATTATGGGACATCACACAGGGTTTCGAAATAATTAGTTACTTAATAGACATGAAGCAATGCTACGAGCACCTCCTAATAACGTGCGACAACGTTGTGTTGAGGTTGGTCAGGAAATTGAACTGGTGTGTGGAAGTAAACATGCCAGGTACTTTCGCTTATGCCCTAATGTTTTGGGAACTAACACTTGTGATTGGCCTACACCTGCACAGTAAACACAGAACTAACGCTTAGTGACTGGCCTACGCCCGCACAATAAACACAGGAGGACAAGACAGGATATGAGTTTGTTTTTAAGATGCACCGTTATGCTTATGTACTGAGCTAGGGAAAGTGATCACCCACACAATCTGCAATGTTGCCAGCTTGTTTTCGACAAAACTAAAATATCTCTGTAGGAAATGATCAGAGACAAAAACGTAAGATACAAAATGTGTTGCAAATGCCGAGATCTATCATTGGTTTAAATTAATGTAATGACTTCCCTGCCACCCGGTATAGATGATATGAATTGTTTGTAGAAGAGTGAGTAGAGAAAGAGATGTGAATGTGTTACCTAAAAGTGAGAGGAGAAAACAGTGTGAATGTAATAGTATGTCTTTTTCAAACATATGGAACATGGTATGATTTATTTTAAAAGTGCTGGTAAAAATGTTTATTTGGTGTTAAATCATGGTTTTTTATGGAAAATTGTTTATAGAAGTGTGAGTGGAGAAAGAGATGTGAATGTGTTATCTATAAGTGAGTAGAGAAAACACTGAATATAATATACAGTATTTCTATTCCAAACATACAGTAGACGGTATGACTTATTTGCAGAAGAGTGAGTAGAGAAAGATATGCAAATGTCTTACCTAAAAGTGAGTAGAGAAAACACTGCGAATGTAATATGCATGTATACAAAAATTTAACCAAATCTTTAGAGCCATTTCTGAAATACTGGGAATATATATACAAGAATTGCTCTCTAGAAGCGGAAATAAAATGTTGTTTTTAGGTAAAATCACATTTTTTCGGGAATTACACATATTAGATGAACTTAAAAAGCAAAACCCTATCTGAATATAAAATTTGATTGAAATTGTTTCCAAGTTGCACAGAATATATTTATTTATATATACAAAAATTGCTCATTTAAATATATAAGATTAAGTTAAGTTGGTTTTTGTGATTTACGAGTGAATCTCAAGTTATTTTGCCGTCTGTGTGAATTGCTGCTGATTTTTTAGCTGTTCTGCTTGATTGTATGTACAGTGTAGTCTCTATTGTAACTGGTGTAATAGTTTGTTATGTGTCCATGGGGATTCATGTAACTGTAACTACCATATCCTGATAAATTATTGCCATTTACAGTTGTATTACCATAAGTTCTGCAATAAAGGAATGCACAACTATAATTCTACATACAATAAGCAATGTTAAGTGTTGACCATAATACTCAAATTAGACGGTATTACTGCTTTATTTCAAGTATATATGTACATCTAACCACATACCTATGTAAGTGCAACTACTCTCTGAGGTTGAATTATTGTCAGTTACATGTATTACTAGAAGTTGTACAATAAATGGGTACAAAATAATGCTACATGTGTGCAAAATATAATGATGTGAAGCGTTTTGGCCAAATATGAAATCCTAACCAGACCAAGGAATTTTAGATATGGGTACAGTCCTTTTCAGGAATACGACAACATAGAATTTGAAGTTAGACTTAGGTTCTCCAAACATTCATGGAATGGTAGAATTGCAGATTGAAAAACTGACTGCACAAAGTACATACATTTTGGCAAAAATCAGCTGTTGGTTACACAAAAACCTCGTTGATTGCCCTTCATTATTATACAACACAAGCCTTCATAATGTTATAGGAGATCATATTCATGTTTACAAATGTACAGTATCAAATAATAGGTGCGTGAGCCCCAGCTTTGCTGAATGAGGTTACAATACATATATAAATATGCCTCAAGGTCAAGTCAATTATTTATGAACTGTGGGGCAAGGTTTCTATGGTTAGTAATTTCTTCAATGTTACCGGTGCTATAAACTACAGTTACACAAAAATTCAAAGGCCTGGTGAAATGTTCAGAAACAGGACAGGTTACTTTTCTATTAAAGTCCTAGAAGTCTGCATTCTGAGGATAGTTCCACATTGCCAAATTTTTACTTCAGTTTGTAACTTTGTCCATGACTTTATTCTATACCATTCTTATTTTCTGAAATTAATGCTTACAATATGTTGTTTATTTAAGAGGAAAGTGTATTTCTATACCTTCAGAAAACACGAAACGACTTCATCGACAAAATTAGAAGTGCAATACTAGATGTATGGCAGTTGTTTCTTGCAGCTAAATCATACCTCTGACAAGATAGCTATGTACGCCAACTACATTGGCTCTGTAGCTTTGCCACTTCTCTTCTTGAGTAGTTAACTGATTGTATAATGGTGTTCTTGCAACTGCCTGAAGTTTAGAGACTTGAGTAGTTTACTCAGTCGTTAACTAAAGAAGGGGGTAGCTACTTATATGGTAGTTTTCTTGCAGCCCAGCATAAGTGGAACAAAATTTAAACCCTTGCTTGGTTTGTGGTGTTAGAAATGGATTGCATTTGAGGTATTGCAAATGGTATTCATTGAGTTTAAAGATATTCTTATATTCATGAATGATGGAAACGGTCTCTAAAACATAAATACATGGTAGAGGTAGAACCCTTATCTCTAAAAACTGTTTTACCAGTACGTTGATTGGTTTGCTTAATAATTCTTTTTTGTAATTGGGAGAAAATCCATGAGGATAGTTCCTCATAAATTAGGGTTACCAAAAGGTACAGGCTACTTAACAACAATTTAAAGAAACAATTTTCAGTTTATCTAGCAGGTTCTGGAGAGATATATAGCTATGTTTTTTAATATAGTTACTGGAAGACCATTAGAAGAGGATTCCATATTCCATTATCAAATCATAGCCAAAATACATTGATTTTAATACTCAAATATTGCATAACATAACTCAGTTTATTGACCAGAAAGTCAGCATGCCCTGTCCAACATAGCTGGTAGTCAATAATTACCAGGGTTGCCAACATTTAAAAGTGTTGTTGTTGTTAGCTAATGCTGGATTTCTGACAATGAAGTCATTAATCCTCTTGCTCTCCAATATTTTTCACTGATGGATGGGGCATTAGAAGTGACCGGGCATATTTGAAGGTGGTCTCGATCCATTTCCTCTTGCAGATCACATAGAGGACAGAGTGGTGAAGAATATATCCCAATTCTGTTTAAATGTTTTGCCAGACAATCATGTCCTGTAATCAACCTGAAGGTTGCAACTGCTGTTTTTCGAGGATACTCAGGAATTACTGTTTGAATGTTTGGTAATTCCCATCTTTTATTCTTTGATTTTTCATAGTAATATTTTTCAATAATTTTTTTGAATTCAGAGTTGACTAATCTTTTAGCTGCATAAAATGGTAAATTAACTATTGATTTCTGCACATTGCCGGTACCCTTTTTTGCAAGAAAATCAGCTTTCTCATTACCACTCAGTCCACAGTGAGCTGGTATCCATTGGAAGACTGGGTGTTTTTGAAGTGCTGTTAGATGGGTAAGGATTTTCCAACATTCTATAATTGTTTGGTTTTTTTGGTGACAACTTGGAAGTAATTGCTATAATTGCTGCCCTGGAATCTGAGAGAATAACTGCTTGCTGAAAATGTGAAATTCTGTACAAAAGATTTTGTAGGGCCATTCGAATTGCTTGAATTTCTCCATCAAAGTTTGTAGTTCCATAACTTAAAAATTTGTAATAGGAAAAGAGGTGACATGTGACTCCAGCACCTGCTCCATCTTTGTTTGATATAAATGATTCATCAGTATAAATATGGAGCCATTCGTGTTCTGGAAATCTAGTATGAATTGTCTCTAATGCCAATAATTTTAGAACACCAGTTGGAGTATCACTTTTCTTAACTTCTTCTGTCAGGTGTAAATAATATGTGATGTCAAATGTATGTGCCGGATTGACTTTAGATATGAAGTTTTCCTTTGAATTAGGAAGGTGTACATTCTTCCTGATGTCTTGAATTTTGGAAAGAAAGCTCTCCTGAGTCTTTAGTGTATGTGTAAAATTTCTCTTGTGCCATATATTGAATGGGAGTCTGATCAACTTTTTGTGTTGAATAAGAGCCGCTTTTTCTATTTCATATTCAATGGGGCATTGGTTGGTTAGTATTTCCTAAGCTGCTATTGGTGTGGTTTTGATAGCACCTGTAATTAATCTCAGACTTTGGTTTTGAAAGATTTGAATCTTTTTTGTGTTTGCTGTTACAAGAACTTCGCTGCAGTAAGTAAATAATGGTTTTATATATACATTGTATGTTGTGTTAAGAGTTGCTCTGGAACATCCCCACTTCATTCCTGTTAGACGTTTTAACAGTGAAAGGCGCCTCTCTGCTCTTTGTATTACATTTTCTATTTGTTTGGTCCATGTAAGTTTAGTATCAAATGTAACTTCTAAATACTTTGCTTCCTTTGTTTCTGGTAATTGTTGACCCTCAAAATTTAGTTTTATTTTTAGTGGCTTTTTTCTTAGTGAAAAGATTTGGTAGTTTGATTTTGTTGTATTAACAGTCATTAAATTTTCTTTGGTCCACCTTAGTAATTTGGTTAAGGATTGTTGCATGGTTTTTTCTAGTTCTGTACTTTTGCTTTTTGGTTTTGAAGTCCACATTACTAAGTCATCAGCAAATAGTGCACACTTCACACCTGATTCTTGTATTTGTTGTGGCAGGTCGTTAATAAATATATTAAAAAGTTTTTGTGCTTAGCACTGCGCCTTGTGGTAAGCCACGGTGTACTTATATCTTTCTTTCATAGAAGAAACTTGTTTGTATTTAGATATGTTTCTTCCATATCTGGTAGTGATAAAGCGTTGTGTTAGGAAATGACATAGCCATGAAAACATTGGACCTTGTATCCCTATTTTTTTTACTTTCTTTAGTAGTTTTGTTCTGCATATAGAATCATATGCACTTTGGAAGTCAATAAAAACTGATAAATTATCTTCTTTTCTATTGAAGGAGTCTTTGATTTCTTGACTGAGAAGTAAGACTTGTTCATTTGTAGAGTGGAACTCTCTGAATCCAGCTTGACATGGGGAAATTAAATTTTTTGATTCTAGAAACCAATTTAACCTGTTTGACACCATTCTTTCCATCACTTTTGCTATTATGCTAGTAAGAGCTATTGGTCTATAATTTTTTATTTCTGACGCTGTTTTGTCTTTCTTCAAGAGTGGGACAATTATTGCCTTTCGCCATTCAGCAGGTACAGTGGTTTTCCAGGATAGATTGTAGAGTTTTAGTAGTTGTTGTTTTGCTGTTTTTCCAAGGTTTTTTATGAACTCTGGATGTATGTGATCAGGTCCAGGAGACTTTTTGTTTTTTAGATTTTTAATTGCAATGTTCAGTTCTTGCATATTAAAATTGTGAAAAAAGATATTGCACTGAGTGTTAGGATTACATTCTCTTTCTTGTTTCAAATCTTTCTTAAATTCTTTATGTTCCTTTTTATTATTTCTTGTTACTTTATGTGAATTAGCATAATATTTATTGAATGTTTCGGCTATGGCTGCATCATTAGTTAATATTTTATTGTTGTGTATGATAGGTGTGCTGTTGTTTTCTTTCCTACCCTTGACATTTTTTATGAACTTATGAGCTTTGTTACCATCTGTCCTATAATCCATTTTTTCTAAGAAATTATTAAAGTAATTCTTTTTAGCAGTATTAATTTCTTTTTTTAGTGAGGCGCATTTCTTCCGCCATATTTGTGTATCCAATATGTTTTTTGTTTGTTCAGCTGTATTTCTAGCTATATCCCTTTGCTTTTTCAGTTCTTCTAACTGGGGGTTCCAAAAGGGTTTGAAATTTGTTATTCTCTCCCGAGGAATATGTTTTTTGGCAGTTTCTAGGATAACTTTACAGAAATTTTTGTTCAAATGATCTGGTTGGTCATGTAGCTGTGAGTTTGTTTGTTCTTTAAATTTATGTTCCAGTTCAGTTTTATATTTGATCCAATCTGCTTTTTTGAAGTTCCAATACAGATTCGTGTGACATTGACTGTTATTTGTATTATCTAGTTTTATATCAGCAATTACTGCTCTGTGACCAGAACTTGGATCTTCTATAACTTGTTTTTTAATTTTTGAAACAATATCTGTTGTAGCTAACAAGAGGTCTGGGTTACTGCCTGCTCCAGAGTAATGTATGAAGGTTGTAAAATTATTGTACCAGCCACTTAAAATTATAGATTTGGATTAAAAATCATCGTACATCTTAAACCAAATGTGCAACAATAAAAATATCAGTATGATACTTATGAAAATATAAGAGTAATGATGTTTATTATATTTACTTACAAGATTGATGACCTCAACAAATATTACAACTTTAGCACTTATGTTTTTCTCATTATTCGTCTGAAAGTTCATCTTCCTCAACTATTGCACCATTATACAAATTTGTTGTTGAGATAAACTTTAACATCTTCTCGGTGACTTGCAGATTTTTGGACCCACCAGATTCTTTCAGAAACTGAGAAGACCAAATAAGTCCATTTAGCGTATCTAGCACCAGTCTGTTTCTAATTTTGGTTTTTATTAAACCTAGTGTTGAAACAAGTTTCACAAGAAGTGTTTCTAAGGGGCAATGAAATCACTGATAATGCAACCTCCACCAGTTCTTTGAAATCAGTACTTCCATCAAGGTAACATGTGTTTAACAGCACTCTAGAAACTGTCAGATTCAGGCATGTTCTTTAGTTCACATGGAATATCAGATATTCTGAGTTTTCTCCATTGATCATCAATTTTCTGAACATTGCCTTCTTTATTGAGATTATCAGACCTGGGCACACTGGCAATAAGAGGATAAAGGATAGCTGTCTTAGTAGGGTTGGAAACGGTTGCTATGGGGTGGAGACAGACAATGAGGACAAAAGTGGTGTCGCTATTTGTAATTAGTTTCATTTTGCTGGTGTGACAAACCAGTAAAAATGATATTTTGCCAATATCGAACTATCATACATTCAAATTATCGTACACCTCCATAATTATCGTACGGATTGGCAACCACTGTACAAACATTAAAATTATCGTATGCCCCCATAATTATCGTACGAGTTGGCAACCCTGATAATCATGCTTAAGAACTTTAACAATTACTTTCATTTCCCAGCCTGTTACCAATTGAAATTTGGATAAGTTATGAACTCCTAATTGTTGATTGAAGTTGAGACCTACAGTTTTGTTTGTATGTGAAGTTTATTACTCATCATCCAGTTCTGCAGATCTGAAACAGTGCTGTTGATTTCTTCCTGTATAATCCTCTCATTGCTGTTTTTGAAGATGAAGTTTGTATTGTCCCAAATAGGACACTCTTTAAAAGTTATATGAGGGAAGAAAGATACTGATGTAAATTAAAAACAGATGACCCAATGGATCCCCGTTGAACACCAGGTGTTAAGTAGAGGATTTGAATGTATGCCATTTAATTCAACAACTGGCATCCATTCTGAAGATAGGATGCAAATCACTAGTTGGCTAATCCTTTCACACCATATACCTCTAAATTCTTCATCAAAATATTGTGAACTATTGTATTGAAAGCTTTGGTTAAATCCAAGAATAGACCTGTCTCATACAGTGAAAAAATTCAAGCTATTGACAGTGAAGCAATATAAATCAAGTATATTAAATATATAGAGACTAAACTTCACTTATCTTTGGTAGTTGTGAATTATTTCAAATAACTAGACCAGTTTGCAAGTCAATCACCTGCATTGTCAGTAGTGATGTTTACTAAGCAGGTTTTTTTCCTATTGTGTTACCAACTACTGAAAGCAAAACAAATTTGACAGAATTAATCAGCGGTATTTCAAAATTTATTACACAATTGTTTTATTATTTCCTCTTCACTGACAGAATATAAAAACATAGTGTTGTTATTTAAAACAATATTGCTGGTTAGATTGAAGGAATTAGAGCATTTTGAGTTGGATAACTTTTTGGCTATATTAATAAAATATTCATTAAAGATATTAGAAATAGTGTATGGGTTTGAAATTAGCTCTGCATCAAGGAATAGCATAACTTTTTGATACTCAGACATGCTTGTCTCTTTTCCAACCATATTGCAAAGAGCCTTACCTTTGTTATCACCAGGGTTAGGATTTTTAGGTGTGCACCTTTTTTCTTAGGGTAAATTTAAGCTCTTCGGAATGATACTACAGTGTGAAGCTTTGTTTCTAGTTGCCAAAAGAGGCATTTTTTCATGCACCTTTTTCCCTTATTGGGTACCTTTATCCCTTTTTCCCCCAACCATGCCCATGATCCCCTTTTCCCCCTTTTTTCTTATAAGTTTCCTTCCATTTTACTCTATATGATTTTAACCAATATAATATATTTAACTTTTAATTAACATCTCCTCAGCTTACTGTGAGCATGTGAAGAGTAAGCCTAACTCTTTCAGTAAGCGCTGAGTGGAAGTTGAAAGCATACTTACAACAATTAAAAATAATTGTGTATGACAAATCCTCTTTCTCTTACTTTACTGCTATAAAGCAGCTGCAATAATGCACCGACAATGACTCATTGTCATTGTATGTCATTCTATCCTTTTAATTTCACCAGAATCAGTAGCCTACTGTTCATGAATGTTTGTTACTTTGACAGACGTCATCTGTTCATACGGATTCCTATGTCACACAGAGACAGCAGCAACCGTACACGCGTAGTTCCAAGAATTGACTCTGCGTTCTGCTCCGAGCTACTAGAAATCGCTGAGACTACAGTTAGTTGGTTTTGGTTTTGTGGGTTTAAGGGCGCTCAACTTCTAGGTCATCAGGGCTCTTAAAAGATTCATGGCAATAGTCAGATATAAATTTCACTCAAAAATAAAAAATGCTAGCAACAAGAAAAATATACACAAAAAGTAAAAATCAGCGGCAATAGCCAGATATGAAACAAGGTGATAAATATGTCAAAAAGCATAAACAGATAACTAAAATTTTAAATCCTCAAATTGATATTTCACTCCACTAAAAATTTAAAAACTCTTATCAACCACTGTTTTGTTGTCCGCTAAGACCTCTGCAAGTCTGACAAGCAGCTGCAGAGAATCCCAAAGGTGTGCTAGAGAGCAACACTAGCAGCGCGTGGCGAACTGACAAAAGGTTGTCACACAGCGGACATAGAGGGGCAGGGTCTCTTTTAAATAGGTAACCATGCAAAAAATTGCAGTGCCCTATTCTTAATCGAGCCAAAGTAACCTCCTGGCGGCGAGATATGCGACAGGAAGTTGCCCAGTTTATCGGAAGTTCTTTCACTTCTCTAAGCTTATTACTGTGGAGAGCTGACCACTCTTTGTGCCAGGACGACAGCACTGCTCTTTGCACTTCAAGCCTAAAGTCTTTCAAAGTAACACGTGAGATGGTAATACTGGGTTCTGTAGTTGCCGTCTTTGCTGCCAAATCTGCCATTTCATTCCCCGGCAAACCTACGTGACCAGGAATCCATGCACACACCACGACAACGCCAGAAGCATGTAAAACATGGACGGCATCCTGGATACATTGTACAATAGAGTGGGGGTTGTACAGCTCACAAAGACTCTGAAGTGCACTAAGGGAATCATTCAAAATCAGGCAGTCACCTAATTTACGATGGCGCAGATACAAAACGGCTCGGTAAATTGCATGAAGCTCTGCAGTAAAAATGGAAGTGCTACTTGGAAAACCGAATGTATGTGGTTCGGATCCATAAACACAAGCACATCCAACACCGTTTTTACCTCCGATACCTATTCCAGTGAAATTTCCATTTATGTCAATTGCTTCTTTGACTACATCGGACTTTGATTTGCCGAGCGTTTAGATTATGTCGATAACCTTTATTCACCCATCTGTCAGTACTCATATGGCTGATACACATCTATCTCCTGGTGCATTTATGGTAATGGTTATTTCTATCATCATGCTGAAATCTATGGTATTGAAGGCTATTCCCAAAATTGTTTTTGGTTAAGGGATGGCCGAAATGGTTGTGATCAGTTGAATGCTGTGCCACGAAAATCATGGTTTTTGTGCATTACTGGATTACTCATAATTTTGTTGGGTCTCCTGGTTTACAAATCCTTTCAGTCCATCTGATGTTACATCCTGTGATTTATCATATCCTAGCTGACATTCTTTTAATTTTTCTATTTCTGTACTTTTATTTATTACATTTACATTTATCTCAGCTATAGAACTCTTGATATTTTTTTTTTCTAAGAATTTCATGTCTGTTATTACAGTCTGCCATTAATTTACTTTGTTCTTCACTTAAATTTTGTATCACAGTTCTGATACTATCTAACTCTGAAGCTACATGAGTTCTTATTTCTGATTTTGTTATTTCTAATTATATTCTCATTTCTGTTTTCAGGTTATTTAAATCTTCTTTAATTTCTGTATTTTGGGTTTCTATTTTGTCTATCTTTTGCCCTAACTGACTTTCAACTTTGTCTAATTTCTTTCCTAATCGCGTTTGCATTTCAGCAAGCACTCTTTGTTATATTATCTATCAAATTATTTTGATATTCCATATTTACCTCACTTTGATTTGCTAGAATATCTTTTTTATGCTGCTTCATGTTCGCAATTTTCACTATTTTACCTGAGCGTAAGTAGATAAAGCATTAAGGTAACCCATCTGTGAAATTTGAAAAATTGCCATTTTTCGTCCAATTCTTCTCAAATTTTGGGGATAGGTTTGTTGCTCAGAGTTAAAACAATATTATGAGTTTGAACTTCATATCTTGAATAGTTTTTTTTTTAAATTTCTGTAAGGTTATGTGAAAAATGCTCCTCGGGGCATACTTTTCAACCAAGAACATTTCAACTTCTACAGCTGACCAATGACATATAGTGCTACAACATTTGGCTGGTGTTTTTTTATTAATTTATTTTGTTTGGGAGAAAAAAAATTTAGAGCCATGTTTTAATTCTTATACCTTGAACAATGTGTGTACCAAGTTTCAAGAACATATCTGCAAAACTATGGACCAGGGAGAATTTTGTACATAATCATGTGTCAGGAAATCATAAGCGGAGAAAAATGGAGTTAAAGTTTAGCAACTATATAATACAAATGTACTTGATTAAAACTGGCCTGCACTATATGTGGGACCCTGAGAGGTCCTTTTAACTAACTGTTTTATCAAATTTCAGTCGCTTTCTAGCAGTTCTGTAGCCCCTTTTTTAATGCCTAGCACTATCCTTCATACGACTCTTATCCCTAATTTTGCTTAATTTCTCCCCAATTACGTTGTAATTTCTACCCTGAACCTCATACTTTTACATGCTGTGAAACTTCACAACCCATATTATATTCACTAATTTCATATATTACACCAATTTCTGTTTTCTTATTGAAACAAATTTTTCCTTTGGGCATTTCCTCACTATTTCTTCACAAAGCACCATGAGGTTAGCACATTTTCCCTCGAGATAAACCAAAGAACTTTGGAATTTGCCAAACAGATAGCTCTCATATAGATGATTCTCAGGTTAGCCAACATGTTTCAGCTAATTTGTCACAATGACTGTTGTAATTCAAACTCAAACTTAACAGATATTGAGTCGGAAAAACATTGCAAGCACTTTGAGTGCACTCTACTTATCTTGCTTCGAGTGTTTCTGGGCAATTAAACTGACATACCACCTAGCACACAGCCATTTAAATCCCTCGGTGAAATCATGTAAAGGGCGCAGATGAGTAAACAAAAGCATGAAAAAGAAAGCCAAAGGTTTAAATTTATGTATGGTATAAAAAGCCAAAAATGAAAAATTTTGTCATTTTTGCCCATTTTTCACAGATGGGTTACCTTAAGCAATAAGTAAAATAGAAACACTATGGTTTGTATGATTACCCTAGTTTAATGTTCTGTGTGACTACTTCCTTGTTCTCCAGTTTTAGTCCTCCAGGGTACCCACTTCATTCTTCGGGATGTGGTTCGCTGCCAATCTCTTTGTCCTCCGAGATGTCAAAGTCTCCTGGATGTTGTTTCCATTCTTCACAAAGTTAAAATCTATTGTGTCGTCTCCTCTTTCGAGCTACACAGAACGGTACACGGTTATGTAGTGCTTCTAATTATGAATAAGTATTGGATGTTTCTAGCACTGTTGATCTAGCCACATGTTGAGGTGACAATTATGTAGTGTTCTATGTCTTGCCGCTCACTATCTGGTTGGTTGGCCTGCCATTGGGTCTCTATTTTATTCTGGCGTATGTCAGGGTATCTAGGTGCAGAAGAATAGATAGATGAATATGTAAATGACAATTCAAGTTTTACTGCAGAAGGATGTATTTTATGCAGTTTCTTCGTTCAACAATGATTGGAAGACAAATAATATGTAAATAACATATATAATGTACACAATTTTGTTAAACTGAATCAGTGTTCTTCTAGTGTAAACAATTATGTTAATTTTAGTCATTATTGGTTTATAGTATAATTTGCATAATCAGCCATTATGTTCAAGGTGTATTATATATAAGCCAATATGTGACAAATTATTCTAGTTCTAAATGAAAACTGGATTATGTAATATTACTGTGTAATGGGGCATGATGATGATGATGATGATCATCATCATCATCACAATCACATACACAGGACCTTTTCTAAAAAAAAAAAATTTTAAACCTCAAAATGTGTATTTCCACTGAAATATTAGTATCAAATTTTTCGGTGGAATGCAATATCTTTTCTACCTACTACAATGAATCTCAGTGAACATTGATTAGATAACTGTTACCTAGGGTCTGTGGGACTGGTGCAATAACTCCCAGTCTCATGTGTTGTGAGTGCTGAGTAGAAATTGGACACAATTGTCAAACAACAGTTTGTATTAATCACCCTTGTCAAAGCAACTGCTGAAAGTCCTGGGAATCTTGTCCTATACATATTTCACATCTTATGAAATTATCATTCATACGAATCAGTTCTTCTACACTAATGGATCTAACTTGTGTTACAATGTTTTAAATTCCTAAGTTTCTCAAGTATGTGAGGATTAGTGGCATACACTTAATTTTTCTGTGATTTCCAGCTATAGAAGCCACAACACATTAGATCTGGGGATTGAGGAGGTCACAAACCCTTACCTATAAGTCTTTGGACAAATATACAGCGCAGTCCCCTCATGGATTCATTAGCAGTATAGGCTGTGGCATTATCCTACCGAAAATAATATGCCATTACTTGTTCCTCGTATGTTATTTCATCACATAATGGTTCCAGAGTTAGATGCATGTACCTATCACTATCAATTGTTTCTTAAAAAAAAATAGGACCAATAATTCTTTCAGCACTAATAGCACACCACACTGCTATTTTTTATGTCATGCAGTGGGACCTCAAGCAATATTTTTGGTTTATGTAATTCCAGTACCTGTTATTATGGGATGCTACTTTGCATGTAGATGAAACCAGGCCTCATCAGAAAAGAAAATTTTCCCACTATTGACTGTAGCTAACATCCAGTTACAGAATCAAAGATGTTTGTTTTCTGTACACTGTAATTGGTGAGATACTGAAATTATATAGGTCTTTAATTGGAGTTTATTGCTCTGTGAGCTGACACTCTTGAAATTCCTGTCTGCTGTTCTAAATGCCTCAGATTTTTTAGGATTACGCTCGGCAGCACCCATTTAGTCAAGGTTTTCCTCAGTAAGAACGCGACAGTTTCTTTGGCTTTTCTTGCTATTCACAAAATCTGTTTTGTCAACCCTTTCACAGCAGATGTCGGAACAGGTCCAGCAGTGCTAATCAGTGCTCACTTTGTGAATGACGGAGCATTGCCGATGCATAGAAGTTGACAGAATAACTCGCAGTACACAAAAAGGAAGGTTACTACGTATAGCATTCTCTAAACAGTGTTGGTCTGCCATATATTGGGGTTGTATTTCTTCAAGCTGAAAGTGGCGGCACCGTGGCCGAGCGGTTAGCGCGCTCGCCTACCACCTAGGTGGCTCGGGTTCGATCCCAGGGACCTGCATGTGGTATTCGTGGTGGACGAAGCGGCGTCAGGGCGGGTTTTCTCCGGATGCTCCGGTTTCCCCCGCCATCTCATTCCACCGGTGCTCCATCTTCATTCCATGTGTCATCAGTGTCACCGCCTGCAGTGCCGTAGTAGTAAAAGCGGGCGTTAAACACTACAACTACAAGCTGAAACCTTTCTCTGCTGTCTGCTGCTCTCTATAGCATAAAAACTGAAGCTCTGCTCAGTAACTTTGTTGCCAACATTTGCATGATGCAGGAGCCTGACATGTGACTCAGGGATTCATGGCTGTACAAAATCATGACTTCTTCCAGCAAGCAGTCACGTGTTGTGCAAGATGTGGATTTACTGGCGGAATTTGAAGCGTTGTCATCTGATTTATCAGATTTTAAGTTTGATGTCAGTGAAAGTGAAAGCTGTAATGAAGATGGTGTTAGAAATAGTGAGAGTGATGACAGTGATGTTCAATCTGAACCTGCATAACATGCTAAAAGAAGATGCACTGATTCTTCTTTCCAGGGCAGGAATTCACACATCTGATGATCATCATTCAGGTATGCAAGCAGATTAGAATGAAAATTTCATTGTGGCTGATATTTTCAAATGATTCTTTCCATTGCATATTGTGCATCATATTGTAAATGAGAGCAATAAATATTTTACTTTCTAGTATGAGGAATTACCACCAGGCCCATCTACAGACTTGGACAGACACTTTTCCTGTAGAATTATATGTTTTCTTTGGCTTGACAATACTTATGACCAGAGTAAAGAAACACAATAGAATATTGGACAAAAAAATCCCCTTATTGCCACTCCACAATTTTCAGACTACATGTCCAGGGATCAATATCTTTTACTTCTAAGACTTCACACTTCAATGGCAACAAACCACAGGGTGATAGACAAACTGCATAAATTGAGACATATTATTAAACATTTTAGATGTACTTTCAGTGAGTTATTCACACCATTTCAAAATCTCTGCATTGATGAAAGCTTTATGCTGTTCAAAGATCACCTTTTGTTCAAACAATACATCTCTTCCAAAAGACACAGGTTCGGTGTAAAAGTGTTTGTGCTATGTGATTGTAAGACTGGTTATATTCTGGACTTCATTGTGTACACAGAAAACAGCACAGAAATTGTTGATGACCATGACCTTAGGGGTACAAACCCTCGCTACAAGCTACCTGCATAAAGGGCACAACTTGTGGCTAGACAATTGGTATTCCTGTCCTTTTCTTTATAACTGGCTACATGCACATGGAGCAAATGCTTGTGGCACTGTTAAGGTAGGCACACACCTGGACGCGCAGAGGCAAAGTGCAGCACGCCGAACAGAACCAACTCGCTCACACCTATCGGAAACGAGGTGTGCCGAAGAATTGATGTGCCAAGGTCAGCCACTGCCAATCAGCACAATGGATCACTTGGCTGTACTAGCTCTAATTTGCAAAGAAGCAGAAAAGGAGGAGAGTAGGCAAAACAGAAGATTCTGGGTGCATGAAATAAACTTATCCAGGAATATAAAGAGTGAATTTTTTACACTGATTGTCTGTTGCGTGAAGATAAGTTCAAAATGTACTGATCCCAAGGTTGCGGGTTCAAACCCGGCCTAGACTGATGGTTTTTAAGTGTGCTTAAAAACGACAGCTCCATGTCAGTAGATTTACTGGCATGTAAAAGAACTCCTGCGGGACGAAATTCCGGCACACCGGCAATGCTGATGTGATATTATTATTATTATTATTATTATTATTATTATTATTATTATTATTATTATTATTATTATTATTATTATTATTATTATTATTATTATTATTATTATTATTATTATTATTATTATTATTATTATTGTTGTTGTTGTTGTTGTTGTTGTTACTATTATTGTTATTATTATTATTGTTATTATTATTGTTATTATTATCATCATCATCATCATCATCATTATTTGGCATTTAATATATTGTGATGATTTGAAACAATAATGCTATTTTAAACCATAGTAGATAAATTAGCTATTCTTATTTTTTAATTGGATGCCCAATTAAATAAACATACTTTGATACTTTTAAAACGTTTTTGTTCATTCATTATAAAGTGATTTAGAATTACAGAGGTGTAATAATTATTGGATTCAAAGTAAGGTTTTATTTATGTAATATTACATTTTGATTTAGGCTTATGTTTTAAACATTGGTGGTTACTATAATAAAAAGCTTAGAGCATTTTCGATGATTCAGAGGTTGTTGTCTATATTAAAAAATAAAGTAAAACTATAGACTGTCAAATTTTAACTTGTAGTCCTAGGCATCAGGAAATATAGACACTAATTTCTTCTCTCTGTAAAATAGGCGCATAAAGTATACTTTCGATGACCATTGTCAGTCATGCACCAACTCAGTATTATCTGTAAATAATCCAGACCACACCATATATGGAAATTAAATAATATATAATATTTGTTCATCATGGGTATCCATTTATTTTATAGGGCTTTAAGCCTAGGAAAAGCTATTCATAAAAAACTATCGCTTGGCGTTGTTAATGGAGGAAAATAAATATTTACAGTGAGCCACAATGGATGCATATTCACAGAAAGTGTTTTATTTTACCTTAGAGAGTTGCAAACTATTTTCGAGTTTAAAGCTCGCATCCATTTTAGCATAAGAAATTAATTTGAGTCTAATAATTTTCACGTGTGTGTGTGTGTGTGTGTGTGTGTGTGTGTGTGTGTGTGTGTGTGTGTGTGTGTGTGTGTGTGTGTGTGTGTGTGTGTCTGTGTCTGTGTCTGTGTGCGTGTGTCAGACCAAGTTGCTGCACAAGCCCTTACGAAGTTTGTTCTGGTATGATTATAGTTTTTCTTGTATTACTATTTATTAGGAACGTGCAATGTAACATCAAATACGTAGTAATTCCATGCAGCTCTGCCTTAAATTATAGAGTTTATATTCATTTTCCTAGAATATTTCCAATTTCTGCAGGTATTTGTTCCCAAGCATTATCCCTTGCATTGTTATTACTGTATAATTTGTGGCATTTATCGAACAAAAAGGTACATTTGTTGAACCAAAGTAATAAGCTTTTCCTCATCTATTGCTGCAGATAAAGGATATCAAGCGCAATGAATGATTTACTGCTACTGAATACAAATGTCACAGAATTGAGATGACCTTGTTTAGCACAAAGACTCCAGACAGAGACACGATTGATAACGATTGTGAAACCAAACCTGCGGAAGAAGAAGAAATGTTCTCTACGAGCGGAAGCCTGAAATTCTGCACACCGTGCCTAGGTGAGAGTCGTTCCATTTATTAATATAACGCTTCGCCTCTGCGTGTCCAAGTGTGAACCCGCCTTTAGAAGGAACAGAAAAAGAATGCCAAGTATCACAGCAAAATTAGACGAGGGACAGTTAGAATCTGCACATACAAACAATATGTTAGCACTGAAGTGGTTGGAGAGATGAGAGGTATGAATGCTAACTACTTTCTGCACAGACTCAATGAGATCGACAGGCAAAGTTGACAAAAAATCAAACATGCGAATAAGGAAATCTGACTGTGTTATGGACTACAATACGAATGTGGGTGCCTGGACAGGTCAGATATGAGGATAGGCTCCCTCAAGTATGTAAGGAGGACATTGAAGTGGTATAGGAAATTCTTTTTTCATCTGTTAGACATGACACTGTTAGATGCGCACTCACCATACAACTTCAAAACTGGTAACAATATTACATTGGCTGACCTTCAACTTACTCTAATTACAGAACAATTTCTAGAATTCGATATACCAAGACTAACCACTAAACTTGGGAGGTCTTCCAGTGACCAGCCTATAAGACTGACTGAAAGATTTTATTTCACTAATACCATCGACACCAAATAAAAAATAGCATACCAGAAGGTGGCATGTGTGCCAAATGCAACATGAGCTTATGTTTACACCCCTGTTTTGAAATTTACCATACACAAATCAGATTTTGAAAGTACTATGCAGAGGTGATAATTTCTTACTGTGTATAATTTATCACCATATCTTCTTCATACTCAGAAAGAATTCTAAATAATTAAAATTTTGGATATACCTCTGAGCTGTTAATCAATTTCTGTTTATTAATACTTTGGCAAATTGTAGCTTAAAAAATTAAGACCTCAAAATTTAGAACACTATATAGCAGCTTTCCATTAGTGTTTTCTTTTTTTTGGCCCATGGACAACCCTTTGTAAAGTGCGTCGCTTGTGGTATTTTTTTCCCCAATTTTAAAACCTCTTATTTTTAATTGTGTTTAATCGGCAGTCATGTACAACAACTTTGGTGGGTGTTTCAAAATATTTTATGTTAATTCTGCATGATATTTTAAACTATATACTAATTAATGTTTAGTTAAAATAACTCAGCAAGGAGGGTCTGTGAGCTTGTTAACACTCCAGCAGTGAAAGAGTTAAACCAATCCACGAGGTGAATATTGTTTCCACATGGAAGTGCTCTGTCAGGAAATTTAGTTCTAAATTTTTATCTAGTTTTTCCGCAAGAATTTTTATTTCTGACAAATGTTTTTAAATTGTGCTCATGCTTGCATTATAAATATAAAACTGTACTGTAGTACAAACACATTCACTCCAAGGTCTGATCTTACCTGAGTGCATCTGACTTGTAGCAGAGGAAGTCTGAAATGAAACCAGAAATGCATGATCTCTACCAAGCACTTGTGGCATGCAAAACTGGGAGTTTCACACCAGATCCACAACCTGATGGGTAACAGTTATCGCATCAACATTCACTGAGATTTACTGAATGTACAGGATAGAGAAAGCAAAATTTGAATATAATATCAGAGTGACAGTTTGGTTTTCAGGAACAAAAATCAACAATGAATGCAACAGTATTATTACAACATTAAATGATGATGAAAAAGTAATTGCTATCTTCCTCGATTTGTAGAAAGCTTTAGATTGTGTAAATATAGATATATTAATAGATAAATGAAGTACTGAGGAAGCAGTGAGAGAATGCAGAAGTGTGCTGAGAACGTTCCTGTGAGTATGAGCATGGCTAAGGACATGGCCAGCAAGGATACTACAGACGAAGCAATAGCAGAGCTGGGGGAAATAGAAAAAAATACTAGCAATGGAAAAGAATACAGAGGGAAATTAAAGAACTAGTTGAGAAAGAAGAGGAAATACTTAAAAATATAGAAACAATAAAAAAAGAATAACAAAACATCAAAGAAAAAATGGAAAAGTGGGAGGACAGAAGTAGGAAATATAAATTGGTATTTATTGGAATAGAAGAAAGGATGGGCTTCGATACAAGGCAAGAGGTAAAGGAAGTTATGAAGAAGAAGCTATGGATGACCACCAGTAACTATGGAATACATTAAGTATTTAGATTTGGAAGAAATAACATTCTAGCAAAATTTACAAGTACATATATGATTTACAGCGTACTGAAACAGACAAAAACCTGAAAGGAATATACATCTTTATCAACAGAGACTTATATAACCAAAGACAGCAAATGAAGAAATTAATAGAACAGAGAAGACAAGCAAAAAGTGAGGGGAAACAGGCATACATACGAGGTTTAAAATTATGGGCAGTTGGACAAATTGCAGAGAAAGAGAATGAATTAACAGAAATAGTAGCGGAAATTCAAGAAGTGGCAAATCAGAAAACACAGAAAATTAATGTCAGTCATATCACATTTTGAAGAATCCCTTGGAAAGGCACATCATCTCAAGGACACATGCGAGTGAGAAAAAAGAAGGGGAAAATCGCAAGTGACAAGATGACATGAGAAGAAGGAGAAGCAAGAAGCTATGATTGGTAACAGCAATTCAACAGAGAAAGAAGATGGCGGCAGGGAGTTGGAAATGTTACGAGCAGACAACCAAGGAACAGTGAGTGGCCACTTCAGCGAAGATGCTAGTGCAAATTACTCAAATGACAAAGGGGCAATTCCAAAGTTGAGTAGAAATAACCTGGGTAAGCAAGAAGAGGTGGGGTATGATCTGGTGGAATGGGAGGACAGAGAGGCAGGCATTACGTATGCGGATAGATTGAAATGGGAGAAGGGCGAGCAGAAAAAAACAGTTCATATTTAGAAAGATATTAATTCAAAAAGTGGATATCAGATAGTGAACATGTGTTAATATATAGGAAGCTGAAGAAACAAGGGAGAAAAATGGTGCTGGATGCTGTGTGACAAGGAAGAACAAGTGATCAAGTGAACTATTTTCAGGATTGGTAGGAGGGATAGAAATAAAAGTTTAGGGATAAAGTCAAGTAGGTATCATAAAAAAGTGAAAGTTAATTAAAGGAAAGGAAGTGTAAGTGATGTAGAGGTCAGAAGAAAGTGAATCAGTGAGGTGTAGGAAAATATTAACAAATGATCATGAAACATAAGTAAAATGAGGAGGGAAGTAAATTTTAGAATGGAATGGGTAAACTAAAATAATAATGACCTTAGGGAAAAAGAAAGTATAAGAGAATTTGGTAAAAATAAGTGAATCAAAAGACAGAGGTTAAAAAGACAGGTTTGAACAAGGTTAACTAACTGTAGTCAAAGAATAAACAGCACATGTCAAAAATTATATGTAGAGAATCGCAGAGAGCTGTTCCAAGACAGACTATCGCCCAAGTTCTTGGGTAGCCCAAGATGTTTATGCTTTGGTATTCAATAAATTCATATTCACACATTCAATAGATAAACTAAAAAACTAAGGAGTTCTAGGATTTGCAAAGGATCGGAACAATGGAAAAAATAAAATTAAACCATGAAACTATTAAACAGGGTGTTCCACAAGATTCTAAACTAGGGTCATTCTTATTTTTGAGATATATGATTTTAAGAAATGGTGGCTTAGCCATTGGATATGCACATGACATTTATAATTAAAGCCAAAACAATAATTGAGGTGCTTAGAATAGCAAGGGCATAAGTGTCAAAAGTATGAATTTTTTGTTTTTCTTGCAACATATAGTATGAAGCCTACTTTTTAATTTCCTGTTAAGTGTGGTGCAGTTTTTATCGAAGCATCGTTTCACGTTTGAGCGATGAGGCTCTTATTTCTCTCAGGGCGTGGTAACGGATGGAATGAAAAATCACACGATGTTTCTTCACCACAATGTATTATTTTATTAACACTTTTTCTCTATTTTACATTTAAATAAATCCTCTTAGCACCGTTTTAAATTATTCAAGTCTTTCCACTTTTTAAAAAAGTGGAACAAAAGCTTGATGAAAGTCTGGTAAACGTTCTACAATGTTCACACAGTACCAAAATACGTCCTATCACTTTGGACACGTAGACGCTAGTAAAAAAAAAGTTCAGCGTCATCTCACGTGATATTACCTTTCTCGTATACATCCGCGCATGTGTCCATCAAATAGTTCCTTCTTGTTAGGGAAGTGATCCCTAACCATTCTCCCTTCGCTTTTATTATGGAACACATCTATTTCTAATATTTATACATATATATTAAAATTAAATATGGAAATATTTATGACGTCTTTAAACAAACTTAGTAGTTCGTAACAATGAACATTATTAACACGTTTTCGTCATTTAACCATCTCATATGAACATCAAAAAACAAATTACACTCTTAACAAATATTCACATAAACGATTTTCTTTTGGGGCCTTCTAATATTCTGTCTCACATGCCCCTTGTTTTGTTTTTCAAGTTGTCACATATATTTACAATCTTGAAATACAATACAACATTTCTCCCAATTCCTCTGATACAATCACTTTGTACAATACTTTTTTTTTTTTTCTTTACAGTCTTCTTCGCTGTATGTTTTTGTCTTTTGTTTTGGCATGACACAGCATGTCTTTATAAATTTCACTTATTCAGTTATTATACAACACATATTCAGCTATTATACAACACATATTCAGTTATTATACAACACATGTTCAGATATTATATAACACATATTCAATTATTATATAACACATATTCAGTTATTGTACATTTGACATTGACACAAATATAATTTAAGTGTATTATGGTTTATTGTGTGGCTTTTGACTTATGTTCCTTGTTATGAAGAGAGAAAAACGGGATACAAATCTTGAGCTAATGATTATGATCATATTTATGGCAATATTTTATTCAGTTCTTTGCCTTCTTTGTCTTGTAAGCTTATTATGTATAGGCAGGTCGTTGAGTCAATTCTTAAAATCTGATGTTACTATTAATACCATTGTAATTGGGTTCTTATTCACTATTGTTTATTTCGACATTTCTTCAAGCTTAGCATTGGCTATATCCATCTTAATTCATGGGCATTGCTTTTCTGACTATGGTTTTTCTTACTTCACTAATTGTCACCTCTTTATCTCTGATCTCTATAAGAGAAAACTTCTATACTTATAATTATTCTGCAATTGTATTATTTTTCTTCTCAAATCACCCTCGACACCTTTGTGTCAAAAATATTTTATCTTTGTCATCACAATTGATTCCTTTTTATTTTTGTCCCTGACATCCTTATGTCAAAAACACATTATTTTCCGTCGCTATTCACTTCTTTAATGACAATCAGTGTCCTCATCTGTCTTTGTTGACAATGCTCTTGGTGGTCAATATAGGCAATGACTATTATTTATTTATGCCAACAAACTTACTGTTGGTGTTTTCAAACACACAAGCCGTGTGTGGGCAAAGTTTAAGAGGTAGAACTGGAACTTAAAAATTCAATGCCACAACTGGGATTTGAACCACAGACCTTCCGCTTGCCGGACGGACGCTCTAACCACTGAGCTATTGTGACAAACTGCCAGAATGGCATTAAATTCTCAAGCCAGTTCATATTGATTTTCTTGTTGATTTTCTTTCTTGTTGTATTTTCCAATCTGAACATAATCTTCTATAAGTAACCCATTTAAAATTATTATTTTCCATCATCTCTACTATTCCTGCCTTACATGTTTGTTGGCAAAGACTATTTGGTCCTTTCTTTGTATGGTTTCAATTTGTTTTTATGGTATCTTCCTACCAACTTGCCATTTGTATTCTGTAGCTCATACGTATGGTCACCCAGCTGTTTTGTTATGACCAGTGGTCCAGTGTACAGTAGTTCCATCTTTCCAGATCTTTTCTCAGATGCCTTGGATGCTTTGTGGCTTCTTAAGAGCACCTTTTCTCCAATTTGTGGGGACCATTTCCTGATAAATCTTTTTACCTTGTTTCTCCCTTTTTCTGCCTTTTGCTGTAACCTTCTGAATGCCAATTGACATTTTTCCTTCTCTGTCAATTCCCTTTGAGCAGCCATCGTAGTGTCAATGTCAATTGTCAATATCTTGGGTTTTGTGTTGGTCATCAATTCGATTGGGGCGAACTTGGTTGTGGGGTTCACCAAATGGTTAATCACCTCCTCTATGTACCCGCATTTTTCCGTCCAGGAAGTGTGGTCTTTGTGGCAAAGTATGCGGAAATATATGCTTATATTTCTCATCGTTCTTTCTGTCGGATTTCCTTGAGGATAATAGGCTGAGGAATAGTATAATTTTATTCCTAATGTTCTTAAGGTGTCCTGGAATAATTTACTTTTATGCATTGTTGCATTATCTGATAGTATAGCTTTTATATTCCCATATCTTGGAATATAATCTTTAACGATTTTGTTCAGGCAAGTCCTACTTTTAATGTTCCTAATGGGGTATATCTTAGTAAATTTTGTGAAAACATCAAACATGACGAAGATGTATCTGTTTCCATCTTTCCCCCTTGGTAGCTCGCCATGTTCATCGATGCACACCAATGCATTTTTCTCGTTTCTCACGATGGATTGTGGAACGACATCGTATCTAACATTGATTGGCTTGGCCTTGTGACATAGGTCGCACGAGGAAATTAACTTCCTGACTTTCTTGCCGAGATGTTTGATGTATAGTACTTCCTCAATTGCAAGCATTGTTCTCTCAGTACCATAGTGAAGCATCGAGTGATGGAATGCCAAAATAACCCTGTCCTGTAAGGAATTTGGTACCATCATTTTCCACTTGCTTACGTCGCAACCATATAATTTAAACAGGATGTTCCTAAATTTCCCTATCTTGGCTTCCAATTTTGGTACTATGTCTGGAGCCTTGTCGAATAGCCTCTTCAATTCAGGGTCTTCTTGCTGTAGCTTTGCCATGTTTTTGAAGTCTTGTAAGATTTCGTTGCTTTCCTTACTATTTATCTGCATAATTTTAATTTCATGGTGTGGATTATATATCGTCTCGGGTATGTGACTTTCCAATCTTAATCTTGACAATAAGTCACTAAAGATGTTCTCCTTACCTGGGATATGTCTGACCTCTATGTCATGCAATCTTATTTCGTGTATGTACCTCGAGATTTTGGAGTTGGTTAGCTTGCATTTTTGGATGAAGGACAGGCTTACGTGATCAGTATATATAATTATTTTATAATGGTAGATATATTGCCTGAACTTTTGTAACGCAAAATGGATTGCACCTATTTTTAATTCCGTTATGCAGGCATTGCCTTCTATCTTGTTTAGAAATCTAGAAGCTGTGGCAATCACATGTTTGTTGCCATCCGCATCTTCTTGTGCCAATATTGCTCCATATAAGTGCGCACTAGCATAGGTGTATATTAGAAAAGGTGAATTTGGATCTGGTCGTTCCAGGAGAATACTGTGCTTAAAAAGTTCGTTGATTTTCTCAAAGGCTACTTGGTGTTCGGCATTCCATTCCCACTTAGTATCCTTTCTCAACAGTTCTCTAAGGGGTACTAATTCTTTAGCATAGTTAATCACAAATTTTGACTGGTACTGTAAAATGTCCAGAAACCTTCTCAACTGTTTTAAGTTACGTGGGGTGGTATACACTCTATGGCCTTGACTCTCTCCGGATTAGGTTGTATACCATCAGGCGTAATGATGTGGCCTAGAAATTCTGCCTCTTTGACAAAAAATTCACACTTTTCCAAGTTCAGGGTCATGTTGCTTTCCTGAAACTTGGACAATACATAATCTATGTGATGTAAGTGTGACTCAGGATCCTTGCTGTATATTAAAAAATCGTCAACATATTGCGTTACAAGAGCCTCGATAGTATCCCCGAAAACTTTGTCAAGAGTCCTCAGTAGTGCACTGCTACTGGTTGATAATCCAAAGGCACATTTTAAAAAGTGGTACACCTTTCCTTTGTGCAGGAAGCAGGTATATTTCCTGACGTCTGGATGAAGAGGAATTTGCCAGAATGATGCTGTCAGGTCAAGACTAGTAAAATGTTGACCTCCCTTCAATTTTGATATCAGTTGGTCTACCCCCTCAGGACTGTAATGATCTGGCAAGGTATGCGCATTTATTTTCTTGCGTCGATGGTCATCCTCAATTTTCCCTCTTTCTTGTGGACCCATACCACTGGATTCACATAACATGAGTCCGACGGTTCTATTATTCCGTCTGCCAACATTTTCTGGACCACTCTGTCGGCTTCCTCCCTGATGGAGTTGGGGATGGGCCTGGATTTATGTGAATAGGGGGTGATATTCTTGACTTTAAAAGTATGTACATACTTAAATAAGGAAAAATTGAAGCTACCAACAGTGAAGCAACAAGACTCCAAAGTAAGAACAAATTAGAAACTAAAAACTTCACTTATCTTATTGTTTTGGTGCTGACCCTGGGGTTTCAAGCTGTGTCCAGCTCATTCTCAAAGCCATATCATACATACTTATTACATGTACTTGGCTTTTTTATTAAAAACTTTCCTGTTTTTAATTAATATTTTTCTAAGTTGGTTCCTTTCCTGTGGCGGCGCCGTGGCCGAGCGGTTAGCGCGCTCGCCTACCATCTAGGCGGCCCGGGTTCGATCCCAGGGACCCGCATGTGGTATTCGTGGTGGACGAAGCGGCGCCAGGGCGGGTTTTCTCCGGGTACTCCGGTTTCCCCCGCCATCTCATTCCACCGGTGCTCCATCTTCATGTATCATCAGTGTCACCGCCTGCGATGCCGTAGTAGTAAAAGCAGGCGTTAAACACAACAACAACAACGGTTCCTTTCCTCTTAGAGATGCCATGTGCTCCCCAGGCCTTCTCGTCGATTAGCTGTGACGTCGGTTCTTCATCTGTTGGTAGTGGTTCAGGTTGGTAGTTATTCGAGGTAACGTATTCGTCTTCTGTGCAGATCCAATGGCTGCAAACATTGGTATCCTCCTCGCTCGTCCAACCTGTTTTCTCCTTACTTATCCTTAGGTCTGCCAACCTATTCTCGTGGACATTGATGTTCTCCACAAAAAACTGCTCATCCGGATGGATCCCTGTCTGGTCTGGTTCCTCCTGGCATGTTTCTTCCTCCAGGAACTTCGCGGTGCATTCTGAGGTTCCTTCCTTGATGTAGGTCATAATCGATCACCGACCTCCAAAGATTAAGCAAATCACTGCCAATGATTAGGGTAGCTGTTAGTCTAGGTATTACCAGGGCAATAAAATCGAACTTCCAGCTTCCGATTTCTATTACCAGCCTTACCTGGTATTTAACATGTTCCTTTTTCTTGCCAATCGCTGTGCTGCAATACACTCCACACACAGGCAAGAATTCAGCATTTCTCTTCGTTATTAATTCCTGGAATAGCTGTTCGTCACATACTGATGTGCTGGCTCCTGTATCAATCATTGCTGGCAATTTGATACCCCATACCTTAAGCCTAATCATTGGTGGATTGGTTATTTCCTTCCTTTCACTTGCCTGTCTCCTCAAGGTACCTATACAATGTTGGCCAATATTGCCCCTACTGCCACACAGGTCAACTTCCGGGACACAAAGTTGACTTGTACTTAAGTTTTCCTGGGCGTTGGAGGTGATCGTCGTTTCTGTATCCTGCGCAGTATCGGTCCTATCCGGCACATTTTCATTCTGGTCCTGTTGTCTTACGTTGTCGGTGTTCCATTGGTTTCTGCCCCTTTGACGTGAACCCCTATTGTATGACGGCCTTTGGCTGTTTAAGTATTCCCTACAGAATCGTATGTGATTCACTTGATGGGTACGGTCTCCTGGTCTCCCCCGATCATATCTATGCGTTCTGTATCTCGATTCACCCCTCGGTATTGTGTCGTGGTACCGCTGTCTTGTGTTCTCCATCCTCTCGCGATGATTATGTGGTTGTGGGAAATGATGTGCCCCTCTCCCCCTTTCATGGGTGCTCCTAGTATTTCTATCTTCTCTCTCTGGTTGTTCGTAGCCGTGCTCCGGTTTAAGATGGGCGAGTTTGGGTGACCGTTCCTATGTCTATGCTCATTAGGCCGACCATTTTGTGTTTCGAAGGCTGTCAGCAATTCTATCATACCTGCAAAATCTACTGGCCTCGCAACAATTAATCCTGTTCTCACTGTGTCTGGGAAATGTCTTGTTATGCTGGTGATTAACTCTGCTTCCGACAAGTTGGGGTCTAATAGCTTTCCTTTGTTGGCTATTTTCATAAAATAATCGACTAGCGATAACCCTTTGGTTGGATCATATCTACCTGTCGCTAGCTCTACCCTAGTTTGATTTTGCTTAGCTGGGCCCCAATACCTTGATAGGAATAAATTTCTGAATGAACTATACGACTCATGACCAGCTAGTGTTAACCTGAGCCATTCTAATGCCTTGTTTTTTAAGCTTTTCTTAACTATCATCATCCTAAGCTCATTTGGTATCCTTTTCACTTTAAAATATTCTTCCATCTCTTTAACAAAGAGTTTTGGATCGTCTCCCTTCTCCTCGTCAAATGTAGGTGGTGTGATTTCATGTAATATGCTGTTGGTGTAACATGTGTTATGTGTTGTGTCATTGTTTGGTTGTGAACCTCTATCTCTGTATGGTGAGTCAACATTTTGTACATTATTCAAATAACTCTCATCTTGTACATTACTTACATCTAAATCATCTTGCCTTTGTAGTGCATTCACAACATCATTTACGTTAGCCAAACTTTCTTTCCCTTTTTTCATTTCTTCACAAATTGATTTTAAATCATTCTTTATTTCTAAGTGACTCTGTTTCATATCAGTTATAGCATCTTGTTGTAAATGCACCACATCATTCATCGTCTTAATTTTAGGAATTACAATTTGTTCTACAGTTTCATTAATAATGTCTTTCTTTACTACCTCAATCTCTTTCCTTAATTCCTCAGTTATTTCTGCTTTTACATTTGTAATCTTACAGTCTACACTTGTATTGCATTCTGTTATTTCATCTCTACATCTAGCAATTTCTCCTTCTAACACAATCTTATTCTCTCTCATTTCTGATTCTATTTTTCCCATCCTATCTCCTACGATTTCTATCCTAGCTTCTAAGGCTTCCTTTGTTTCATTTAAGTTTTTATGTACTAATTTTAAATTAGTTTCCATTACTTTCATATTTTCTTTACACTCCTGTCTTCCTAATTCTATTTTCTGTTCTAAGTTCTGTCTTCCTAATTCCATTTTCTGTTCTAAGTTCTGTCTCACTTCCTCCATTTTCTGGCCTAAACTTTGTTCTATGTCCTGCTTTAATTCTACCTTATTTTGTTCCATGTCCTGTTTTAATTCTGCGTTATTTTGTTCCATTTTCTGACCTAATTCTTTTTTATTTTGTTCTAGTTTTTGTTCTATGCTCTGACCTAAACTTTGTTCTATGTCCTGTTTTAATTCTACCTTATTATGTTCCATGTCCTGTTTAATTCTGCGTTATTTTGTTCCATTTTCTGACCTAATTCTACCTTGTTTTGTTCCAATTTTTGTTCTAGTCTTTCAAACATTATCATTAGTAACCTTTGGTCTTTTCCTATTGCTAGCTCTTCCTCACTTTCTGTTCCTATCTGATAACTAGGCCTATCTGCCCCTTCCCCATCTCCTGTTACTAGATCTCTCTCTTTTTGCGACATTTTAGTTTCTTTATTCAGTTCACTTTGGCTTAAAAGTCCTACTATTTTGCCGCTTCGCAGTAAGATAAAAATAAACTGGATGTAAAAATAAAAATTTTTGATCCTACTTTTTTCTTGTTGATTTATCCAGTTACGTGCGTCTCCTGGGTGGTTGGCTTCGCTAGACGATCTCTGGTGTTTTCCTGCGTTGATTATCTGTTCATCTGTGTTCTGATGTAGTAGATTTCAAACGATGGTTTAATGGCGTCTTCTTTCTTTTTGGCGCGAAGATATGGCGTCACTTGGTATTTCGCGTAAGTTCATTTCCCGTTGATTTCCATTGCATCCAAAATTTGTGTTCCACGTTGGGCAAGCCATTTGGTGCAGTTTTTATCGAAGCGTCGTTTCACACGATGTTTCTTCACCACAATGTATTATTTTATTAACACTTTTTCTCTATTTTACATTTAAATAAATCCTCTTAGCACATTTTTAAATTATTTAAGTCTTTCCACTTTTTAAAAAAGTGGAACAAAAGCTTGATGAAAGTCTGGGAAACGTTCTACAATGTTCACACAGTACCAAAATACGTCCTATCACTTTGGACACGTAGACGCTAGTAAAAAAAAAGTTCAGCGTCATCTCACGTGATACTACCTTTCTCGTATACATCCGCGCATGCGTCCATCAAATAGTTCCTTCTTGTTAGGGAAGTGATCCCTAACCATTCTCCCTTCGCTTTTATTATGGAACACATATAATTCTAATATTTATACATATATATTAAAATTAAATATGGAAATATTTATGACGTCTTTAAACAAACTTAGTTGTTCATAACAATGAACATTATTAACACGTTTTCGTCATTTAACCATCTCATACGAACATCAAAAAACAAATTACACTCTTAACAAATATTCACATAAACGATTTTCTTTTGGGGCCTTCTAATATTCTGTCTCAAGTGTGAATGGTTAATATGCCCTGGATATGAACAAATTCTCCATCTGAATACAGCATGGTGTTAGACCTAACGTGCTTCAGCCGAATCTCGAGAATAGCAAAGGTGTATAAGCCAACCTGCCAGCCGCTACACTGTGACAGTCGCTCTTGAAGAGAATGTAACAATAAATCACTTAAGAGAGGGTACTGTTTATTTTCAGACCTTTACCCCTCATAAATAGTTATTCCTTAACCTTTCAAACATTTTTGCGGTTTTGTAAATAGTTTTTGCCTTGATGCACTCCTGCCTGTACGGGGTATTTCTTTAGTTCAGTCTGTTGCTTTTAAAGAAAGCTGCAACATGTTTTAGTGGCTTGCAGCTCTTGTTTTAAGTTTTGTTTAGCATTATGTTTCTAGAGTTGTGTTGTTTACTAACAATACCATTGTACGTGCATTGAACAAACCTTTAGTGCATTTAGGGTAGTGATATGGACAAGAAGAAGAGATATACAGGTGAAGAGCACGTAAGTTAAAAAACCAAACATGTAGTTAAGGCACACACCAGAGGTAGAAGAAGAGGCAGCAGCAGATAACGATACTTTACATTACTAACATACTCTGGTTCCTCTCGGTAAAGCACAACTTGGACCAGCGCTTAAACATCTTCGGTGATCTAAACATACTTTTTGTTAACTTCTTTATATTCACTTTAGAAGTATTGTTTGTTAGCATTAGAACAAATATTTACCAATATTAGTTAAGATATTGCTTGCAAAATGCTAACTTTACAAGTAAACGTTTTGGTTATAATGCGCATGAAAGCATACGTTATCTAAATTATATTGTTCATGAAATTAACCTTCTGAAATCTTAAATATCTTGCAAGTAACATTTTACTTTCCTAATTAACAGTATTAATCCATTAGATTCACATCTGAACAATTTTTAATCTCTCTATAAATGATTTTAATATGTACTGCATAGTAAAACTTTAATCACATTTTTCTCAAAACTAGCTTTTGGCGCATACGCCCTTGCTATTCTAAGGGCCTCAATTGAGATTGAAGCAAAAGCAAATTCTGTACTAAAAATCTGATGTGTTGCACTCACATGAATCTACTCTTGTACTAACCATTCTTACAAACTCTTATTGCTTATTTGCTTGTAGGTGCAAGGGGAGTATGGGAATATAGTAGGCTTTGAGCAATAGCCAAAACTTTTAAAGCTTTGAGTTCCAGTTCTCTTTGCATGCTTAACATATAAAAAAATTAACAACGATGTTCCGTTTCATGAAAATTTTAAGTTTTCCGAAACTGACACAAATAACAAGAAATATCTCCGAAATGACTCACTCTACAAAAAAATGTATTTAGACATAAATTGTGTGTTTTAGCCAGATCTACATTTTTTTTTTTTTGTATAGTAAGAGTTTGTCTATCTCTTACAGTTTACATGTTATTCACAAGTCATTCAGAGTAAACAGGACTACATGAGCTATAGTCAGAAAATTCAAAATGTACATTTCGTTTGTCATACAATATCTTAAATATATGTCATTTTAATCAAAATCTTTAGAACCATTTTAAAGAAAATCAAAATTTTCTAAAAATTTTCCATATAAAGGTTAATTTAAGGTAGGGCTATTTTCTTCAAAATATTTGTGTCGCATCCTTGAAAGACGAATTTTGAATTAAAGAAGAGCTCCACAAGTAATAACAAAATATAAATAAACTGAGAAATTATCACAGAAACAATTTACAATAATTTTCTAGTAGTGATAATTGATAAACGTCTAAATTGGAAACCATACATCGGGCATATCAATAAAAAAACAATGATGTATCTATATAATGAAAAACACAAGGAATATTATGCATAAAGAAACCGTTAAGCAGATCTACTACACTTTCATTTATTCGTACACAGTGTGGAATTACACTTTCGGGAACTATTGCAAAAATAGACATGAAAAAGATGTGATACAAAAAAAAATCACTAAGAATATTAGAAAAATAAACAGCATTTGTTTAGACTGTTTTTAAGAATATAAGATTTTAACTGTTCTTGTATGTCAATATATGCAAACATAAATAAAATATTGTATTCAATAAAGAGGAGCAAAGAATATCAATGTTCATAAATGTTATTTAAGAAATAATAATGAATATTTTATATCAACCCTTGATTTAAAATTGGTAAAATTATTGACTGGAAAATTCTTTTTATAGTTTAGAAGAATATAAATTTAGTAACATGTGGTGCAGAGACAGGACTTTAACAGGTAGTGTAGAAAAGTCCTTAGACTCCTTTGAAAGGAGAATCTTGAGAAGAATTTATGGACCTGTTAGAGAACAAGACAAGTGGCAAATAAGAAACAACAGGGAGTTGCAGAACAAATCCATAGATTTGTAAAGCCTCAAAGACTGAGGTGGCTAGGGCACTTATACAGAATGTGAAAGAGTGGTATCCCTAAAAGAATGTTGCAAGGAAGATTATACAATAGCCAAAACTGATGTGGTTGGATGGAGTTATGAAGGATTTGGAAATTATAGTAAGACGATGGAGACAACTGAGTGACAGAGATGAAAAGCTATTGTCTAAGCATTCAAAACCCACCTGGGGTTGTCAAACTAAAGAAGAAGAAGAATATAAATTAAGGAATATATTGTAAATTAAGTTAAGTTAGGAGTTAAATTTCTGCACAAAGCTACTGAATAAACTGCAAGGTGATATACAAATACAGACAAGTAAGAATTTTACTTTGCTGACATTTAGCTCTGAAACATGCTCAAAATTAGTTTCATATTTAAATGTGCAGCGTGCACTCTTATTTTTAATGTATGATTTTTTTTTTACCAAGTTACCAGTACCTCCATATTTTTAATGAAATGACATTTGCAGATTCATATCCAGGAATATTGTACACGTGGCATTCGCTTTCATTTAGCAATGCTCTGCAAGAAACATTATGTTAACATATTTGTGAGTGGTAGGTAACAACCTCCAATTCATGAATTTTATTTTTGACGCACTACACAGTTAAATGTATGGGGTTAAAGGTATATTCAAAACTGGCATTATTACGTGAATTAACTGAAGCAATATCCACCATCTTACTTTCTAGCTTTCCTTTGACACTGAAGACATGGCATTATTCATTAAGATACCATGTCACATCTTCAAAGTAAATCTGATTATGATTATCATGTCCGTCACTGGGTTTTGATGCTACTTATCAGATATATGTCAGGTTTCCCTTATTATGTTTTCTGCTGTTACATTGCTTGTTCGTGCATGTATCAGCACTACTTTAAGATATTCATTTCCTCTACTTTTTCTTGCAGCTCATCCAACCTTATCCCTGAGTAGCATCACACTTCGTAACCTTTTTCCCTACATGCCTTGCTGGAAAATTTCAGAATAGAATTGCATATGGCTAGCATCTTCTGTTTACATGCAGTGCCATCCATATAACACAGGTTCGTAGTATTGTCTTCTTTAACACTGATTTCTTCTATTTTGTCCAACACTTTAAACCTGTTGTGACTTGTAAAGTTATCTTTGCTGCATTGCTTTGATAAAGGACCTGCTTCCTTGTAATGGTTGCAAAAGTTGGTTTCTCACAGTTGCAGTTGATCTTTGAGTAAAAACTGTAATTGGTGTAGTTTTATGCAATAAAATTATAGACTGTAACTGCTTTAAGAAACTTAGCCTCTAAAACATGCTTGAAGTAAATCTTTTTTAAAATAGTGAGTTTGGAGTGTGATACCAGTTTTTCTTCTCAGATAATCCTAAATACTTTGCTCTGCATGCTGCTAATATTATAATAAACTTTTTGTTATGTTAGCATAAGCATATTATATGTTTTATATCGATAACATTCAGCTACATGCAGGGAAATGTAAAGCCTTGTCTTGACAGTGTTAAATTATGTTATTAAAATACAAAATAGCCGAATGGCTTGAGCCCACTGCTTTGGGCTGCATAAAACAGGGCAGGGGCAGTTTGAAAATACAGGGAGCCATCTGTATTTTCTTCTTTAAACTAACTAAACTGGAAGGAGCAAATTGCTGGTGTTACTTTGAACTCTTTTGTCACAGATCATTTATTTGGTAGGTTTAAGTTTTACACATTTCTGTTGTTTATATTTATCCAAAATAACAAATTCTTTACTTGTTGCTGTTGAAGTGAATCTTATGGCATAATTGATCTTATTCAGAAGTCAGTGCTGCACAACCAAGTTGGAGTACTTTCTATGCCAATGCTCTTACAGTGAGCTCCATGACAAGATGGCTGTATGTGTATAACTTACTCATTCAAATATCCAGGTATGCCTTCAAAATGTTCTTAGGTGCTCTGAGGTATACTTCAAAGAAGTTTTGCAGTGTTGTAAATATTTTAATTACAAGCTTTATAATTGACCACTATCAGAGTTAAATCTTGCTTGATATTTGTTCAGCATTTTATATCTTCCAAATGCCATAATTAATTAATGTGGCTTTATGTGGTATTTATAAACTATGGAAGTTTAAACATACAAATTACAAAAATCTGATGTGTTGCATTCACATGACTTGTACCAACCATTCTTACAAAGTCTTATTCCTATATCTTCTTCGTGTTAGTTAAGATAAACATTTGTACAACTTATAGCTTATTTCCTTGTAGGTGCAAGGGGAATATTGGAATACAATAGGCTTTGTGCGATAGTCAAATCTTTTAAAGCTTTGAGATTCTGTTCTCTTTGCACACGTAACATACAAAAAAATGAACAACGATGACCCATTTCACGAAAGTTCTAAGTTTTCCCGAAACTCACACACATAACAAGGAATATCTCCGAAATGCTTCACCCTACAAGAAAATGTATTGAGACATAAATTGTGTATTTTAGCAAGATCTAAATTTTTTTGTATAGTATGATTTGGTCTATCTAACGGTTTACCAGCTATGCAAAAGTCGTCCAGAGTAAATACGACATCAGGAGCTATATCCAGAAAATTCAAGATATACATTTCATTTGTCATCAAAATATCTCAAACATATGACATTTTAATCAAAATCGTTAGAGCCATTTTCAAGAAAATCAAAATTTTCGAAAAATTTTCCATGTAAAGGGGTAATTTAGGGTGGGGCTATTTTCTTCAAAATCTTCATGTCACATCCTTGAAAGACATTAAACTTAAATACCAACTTTGGTTTTTAACCGACTTTTCGTTTTTGAGTTATGCTGTCCACAGACTGACAGACTGACACACAGACTGACAGACTGACACACAGGCACACACACAGACCTGTTTCTAAAAATGCTTTTTTTGGATTCAGGGGGCCTCAAAACATGTATTTCTGGTGAAATCTCGACATCAAATTTTTGGGTGGAATACAATACTTCCCCTACTTAACAGTAGAGAAAGTAAAAATAGGCATGTTAGTATATGTCATTTTCATTTGCATTTGTAGTTTCACCAGATCCCTGATTTTTTTTACCAAATACCACTGAACTACTTCATCATGCTAGCCATCTGTAGGTTAAAGTTGGCGAGTTCTATTAGACTTGATTCAGTTACAAAGCTTGAAATTTCAAAGTGCTTGCTACTGAACAAGTTTTCTTTAAAGTATCATATCTTTAAGTGTTTAATATTGCCTTGAAGATTTATTGGTGATATGAATCAGATAATAATGTTTAATGTATGTATAGGCATCCGACCATGGTAACTCATGTTTGACTGTCATTACAGAAAGCTGACCCATGATTCAAATCCCAACTGTGGCATTAAATTTTTCAAGTATGATTCAGCTCCACAGCTTTAGCCTATACACAACTAGCATGAAAGCGTAATTATTTAAACAAAATTGAGGCAAATAATAATTAACTATAAAGCTTGGAAATTGAAGGTCTTGCAATATTGCCAGACAGCTTTAAGTCATATTATCCCATCAAATTTAGATCACTTGCTGGGTTTACTGGGATATAAGAATCAGATGAGAAAGTCTAATGTATATATGGGGATCCCGCAGTTATCAAAACTAATATGCATTACGACACTGTGGTCTATATCATTTTGCTAGCTTTGGATTAGCAGATGATGTTCTATCTTGGTTAGGTACTTGTACTCTTCTATTCCTATTGAAGTACTTAAGGTTTAGTTAGTTCATATGCTGGAACTAGCATAGGAGTGAAAAGTTCCAGGAAAAATCAAGACTAGAATCTCCTCAGAGCAGAAATTTTTCAAATTTGTAACATCTGCATAAGAGTGTTAGCAGGAGCTTTTGTTTTGTAGCCTTAGCTCACGGAATATATATTGCTTTTAGGAACAGATTTTCGCCATAGACATGACAAAGTATTAAATTCTGTTGCACTTTATTGTAACTTTGGATTATAGATTGAATGTGCTGCACTAATTTTATATACAGTGCTATGATAGACCAGAGCTTATCTTGCAGATTTAAAATCTTATTGCACTACCCAGTAAATGGGAACAAACATTCAGTAATGGACGATGTGATTTGTAAAGTCAACTCCCTCACAGAGATTTTCACATTTGCATTTTGTGACTACAATAAATAAGTTTTCAATTTTTTGTGACGTTTTTTATTTTTCATGTTATAAAGCATTGTAAACAATGATTCTGTGAGGTGAGTTAATAAATTTGTTTCAAACCATCATGCAAACAAGGAATGATTATGGACCCCTACTGTGGGCTCTGAGTCCCATGTGGATCAATCCAATGATGTACTATCTTTCACAAAAGTAAATACCCATCTTCGGTGAGACGTACGCAAAGGGTCACCAAATTCTCAGGCATGCTTGCATAGGTGGTATGAGACTTAAATTAGTCATGTGCTTCCCTTGCTGTTTGGAAGACATAGCAGCCATGTCACCTAGAAACTCACCTCACCTCGTGGCTTTGAAAAGCAATATTTCAGCAATCCTTCTACATTAACGGGCAAACTTGGCAGATTCAAGTTCAATGCACCTGCAGAACATATGTTCTTATCGTGGTTCTATTAAGTTGTGGACTAGAACTAAAATGATTCCAGTGTTGGTCCAAGACTTACAAAACGTGTGCAGGCCAGATCCGTGTATTTGCAATAGCTGTGCCGGCTAAGGCATGTTCTTTCAAATGAGCAGTGTGGGCTGACATGGGTTCGAATCCCACTTAACAATATTTTTATTTTCCTTTTTCTTTTTTCTTTCTTAATGGAAACATTATTATTTATATAACCTGAGTGAAATATAAAACAAACTAATGGAATCTATTTCTAATAAAGCTCCTCCTTTAGGTATTTTTATTCCGTGTACCGTTGTAACCTTTCCCCGCTGTCTTATGAATGCTGCAGTATGATGGACATTTTACAAATGAATGCTTCCTAAGATATCAATTGCTGAAAATGAAGCAGGGAACACGCTTACCTCAATTGTCAAACATTCCCCTTGAGATTAATATTTCCCTTAAAACATCGAAGTGCTCTTGGCTATTCGTCAGTTGGGCACTTGCGCTCTATCATATGATATTAAGCTTGCTGTCACTATCTTAGCAGCTAATTTCACTGCAAGGCAGAAAGTTCGTGTGCACCTTTAGAAATGGTTTTAAAAATTTGCATTTCTTTTTCTAAGTATTCACTTACATATATTTAGAGGAATAAAGAAAGGGAATATTTCTCTAACAAGCACGAGTATCGTAGTGTTTACTGTCGAGTTTAAGTTAATTTAGTTTATTTTTATTAATGACAGACAAATGAGATTGAAATCACTAATATCAATAATTTATATTTATTAGCTATATAGGCCTATCTTCAAGAACAGTAACGTCTTTAACATGTTACCTGTCTTGGAGAACTCTTTTAAAAAGCATCACTTTTGAAACATTTATTTTATTTAATATTTCTAGAACTTAAAAGTGCTTTTAATGTAAAAGCCTCTTTTTTTTCTTTTCCTCTGCAAATAAAGTGATTATCACAGCACAAAGTTTTGTGTTTTAACGTCCTACAAACAAGGAGCACCAATAATCGCTTTGATTTCATTAGCAACTAAAGTGTTTAACTGTTTCATATCTTCAGTTAAGGTTTTTAAGTCATTGCGCTCTGAAAGATTACCTTGGACAACAAATTTTTACATTTTGTTTGTGTCATGAATGACACCTCACTTTTCTTGTGAGTTACACCACGCTAAACATGAATATGACAACAAGAATACTAGATTGGTTCTAGTTTGAGAATAATATTAAGGAAAAGACACAATAGTAATTTTTTTATATGAAAATCTGATGTCTTGTAAAATATATTTGTGATCACTTACCTTTACTAAATATGCTTTCTATTTGCTTTATTGTTGTAGTCGAGTTGAGGACCATCCCTGATGATTGTTCAACAGTAGTCAGCAAGCATTCTTGCACTCCTTTTTCCCTGGTAAAGTTTACCCATTAATGATATTTGTTGGTGCAAATGTTCACCATGTTCCACAACTTTTAGCAAAACAATTTGATGGGAGTGTAAAAAGCGTAATTTAAGGGACATCGCATTTTGTGATAAGATGACAGCAAATTTATATCAAGATTATCATAGCTTCCAGCTCCTTTGTTTCCCAAAAAATGTTTGACGACTTCTCTGAAAGAAATCCATGCCTCTTGCTTAGCATCATTTAAGAGGTGTTCAAATATCTCTTCTTGGTGAACTTGATGAATCTGTGGGGCAACAAAAATTTCTTCCTTTAACTGGGCCTCAATAATTCTAGGAAATTATGTAATTGAATGCTAGTCCACTTCGGTCTAGTTTTTTTGCAAAGTTTTTGATGAGACCAAGTTTTATGTGTACTGGAGGAATTAAAATGTGCTGTGATAATCACTTTATTTGCACAGATAAAAAATGAGGCTCTTACATTAAAAGCACTTTTAAGTGCTAGAAATATTAAATGTTTCAAAAGTGATGCTTTTTTAAAGAGTTCTCCAAGACAGGTAACGTCTTAAAGACGTTACTGTTCTTGAAGATAGGCGTATATTCTGAGGAGGTAATAAATATAAGTTAATTATTGATATTAGTGATTTCAATCTCATTTGTCTGTCATTAATAAAAATAAACTAAATTAACTTAAACTTGATGGTAAACACTGCGATAGTCGTGCTTGTTATAGAAATATTCCCTTTCTTTATTCCTCTAAATAAATGTAAGCGAATACTTAGAAAAAGAAATGCAAATTTTTAAACCATTTCTAAAAGTGCACACAAACTTTCCACCTTGCAGTGAAATTAGCTGCTAAGATAGTGACAGCAAGCTTAATATCATATGATAGAGCGTGAGTGCCCAACTGACGAATAGCCAAGAGCACTTCGTCGTTGACTGTGAAATTCAGAACTGCTAGTTGGCGGGGGTTCGAGCCTCGTCTTTCACATGTTTATTTTCTGAAATACAAAATTAACAAACGTGTTTAGTTTTCTACAGCTTTTTATCAGAAGCGGAAAATCAGATGAAGGCACACTGCTACAAATTGAGTTAATGGGGACATGGCAACGTTGTGTCTGCTTGGAAATAAACAACATGACAACCTTGCTGGGTGCAAAGGTTGCTTCAACATCAGCGTTCTGTTCTGTTTAATGTATCATATTCACTGGCATCCAGATATGACAATTTACACTATTACATGCTTATATATTTTAATATGGTAATAGCCTACAAAATTCATAGAGATGCTTTATAATGTGAATGTTTTAAGAGAAATATTAATCTCAAGGGGAATGTTTGACAATTGAGGTAGGCGTGTTCCCTGCTTCATTTTCAGCAATTGATATCTTAGGAAGCATTCATTTGTAAAATGTCCATCATACTGCAGCATTCATAAGACAGCGGGAAAGGTTACAACGGCACGTGGGATAAAAATGCCTAAAGGAGGAGCTTTATTAGAAATAGATTCCATTAGTTTGTTTTATATTTTGCTCAGGTTATATAAATAATAATGTTCCCGTTAAGAAAGAAAAAAGAAAAAGGGAAATAAAAATAATTATGTTAAGTGGGATTCAAACCCATGTCAGCCCACACTGTTCATTTAAAGGAACACGCCTTAGCCAGCACAGCTATTGCAAATACACGGATTTGGCCTGCTCATGTTTTGTAGTCTCGGACCAACACTGGAATCATTTTAGTTCTAGTCCACAACTTAATAGAAACACGATAAGAACATATGTTCTGCAGGTGCATTGAACTTGAATCTGCAATGTTTGCCCAATAATGTAGAAGGATTGCTGAAATATTGCTTTTCAAAGCCACGAGGTGACGTGAGTTGCGAGGTGACATGGCTTCCATGTCCTCCGAACAGTAAGGGAAGCATATGACTAATTTAATTCTCATACTACCTATGCAAGCACGCCTGAAAATTAGGTGACCCTTCGTGCACGTCTCAGCGAAGATGGGTATTAGACTTTTGTGAAAGATAGTACCTAGAGAAAAGGTTGATATCTATGAATCTACCATCCCATATTATAAAGATATATTTGGCCTCAACAGCATCAGAGTAATAGGATTGATGCTTAGAGCTAGAGTAACAATCACAAACCTTCTTGCTCAGTTTTGGACGTTAAATGGCCTGAAAAAATATCCCCTGAAGGAAATAGCCTTAGCTGCACGAAAAGGATCCCTATTAATCCTAAGACACCAGTTATACAACAATATCTAACTGTTCAACAATGCCTCATTCCTGTATGATTTTTTTCAATCTGTATATGACATTTTTAATCAAGGCTTCACGAGTGATATTTAATTTTCTTTTCTCTTTGACGATATTGTTCATTTTTATATTTTCTTCTACATTCTTAAGTGTTTATTTTTAAACATGAAAAAAATGTATATTGCTAATAGTATACTTTGTCATTTTGGGAGCCTCACATTTTAGGGAAGTTCAAATAAATTATAATATCAGATCTTCAAGGATTCTTACAAAATGTAATTCAAATTTATTTTACATGTATGTACATGTACCTGCACTGGCATTTTGTGCATTCTAAATTTCATGTCATCAAATGTTTAATCTTTTCTGGATGAGGGAAGTTTAACAGGTTTTAATTTCAGGAAATTGGCAAGCATGAATTGGTATTAAAATGGTACAGCTAGCACATTTAGCCTGCAGGCTAAAGTGTGTCCATTATGAATGGTGGAAAACGGTATTGGAACAGTTAACAGCAACCAAGTGAAGTCCGTTGTGTGTTTTAACTCTTGTGGTTAGAGACATTTATGGAACACTTAAGTATGGTGGAATTACAGTCCTGAACACTCCTAATTTTGGATCAATGAAATCCAAGAAAATTGTCTTTGTTGGTAACAATACATTATATTGATCCAAGAAAGTCGATAGTTCTAAGGAATTCAGCATGTTCTATAAAAGGTACAAAAATATTTACATGCAAGTCATTCAAGCAGCTAAAAAGCCAAATAATGCTAGAAAGATTGAGGAAGCCGAAAATAAACCAAGTCATGTTGTTGTTAGCTAATGCTGGATTTCTGACAATGAACTCATTAATCCTCTTGCTCTCCAATATTTTTCACTGATTATATTGAAGAGAGCAATAGCAGTAATAGTAACCGCTTTTTAGAGAGCACCATATTTTTATGTTTTGGCGGTCACATCGCTCTCTCACAACCCCCCAGAATGTCTGGAGGACCACACCTGTCATCGGTTTACGGGTCTCACCGACCTGACCGGGAGAATTATCAAAATAAATTCACCGACCATATCCTCTGATCACCAATCAGAGGACGTATTACATGCCATGACAGGTCAGCATGTAGAATGTACTTAAAAATTGAGGAAATATCAGTAAATTGCCCCTGGAAAACACTAGACTAAAACACGAAAGCAAAGAAAATTTGAGACAAATCCGAAGCAGATAACTGACATATTTAATAAACATTTTGTGTAAATCACAAAAAAACATTCAAAATACAAATAGTCCTAATCATGTAGAAAAGGAACATGTATCTACTAATAATGAAAAATCATGTTCATTAATACAGTTTAAGAAACTGAACTGTTGAATATAGTAAGAGAACTAAAAATCAAAAGAAACAAAGCCATTTATGGTAACTCTAATTATTTAATTAAAAAATCTTGCCCAAACATTCAGAAACTGCTCTGTTACATAATTAACAAATCCCTGGAAAGTGGCACATTTCCACAAGAACTCAAAGTTGTAAATCTAAAATCTAAAAGGAAGAAAGTAACTATTGACCAATAGTGTTTCTCAAAAATATTGGAGACCAGTGAAATTCCTTAACAAATGCAATGTAATTAACAGCTGCAATATGGCTTCCAAAGAAATAAATTCACTAATTTGGCAGTAATTAACTTTGTAGATAGTATTTATGAAACCTTAGATAAAAGTGAACTAGGGGTAGGACTATTTCTATATTTAGCCAAAGCATTTAACATGGTAGACCACCAGCCCCTAATGACCTAGTTGTCTGCGGGCCCTTAAACACCACTACTCACTCACTCACTCACTCACTCACTCACATTAAATAGGGTATAAGAGGGATAGCCTTAAAATGGTTTATCTTACCTGGAAAAGAGAGAGCAAATAGAAATTGACTTCTTAAACATTCAGAAATAAGAAATAAAAAGGAAATTTCAGATAGAAAATTTATCTGATGTTCCTCAGGGAGCTACTTTGGGCCATCTACTGTTCTTTTGAAAGTGAGTATTTATTTATGGACGCTCTTTAAATGCTATGGTTCTTAGTGTCCCATTCCACATTGAGATATGTGGTGGACGAAGCGGCACTGGGGCGGGTTTCCTCCAGGTTTTGTGGTTTCCTCTGCCATCTCATTCCACCGGTGCTCCGTCTTCATTCCATGTATCATCAGTGTCACCACCTGTGGTGCTGTATGTAGTAAAAGTGGGTGTTTAAACACTACAAAAAAAACATTCTATACTGAGCATGAAAGACTGCTTAATTTTGCTCAGAGGCCTCTTTATTGGGCTTGAGGTTCTTTTACGTGTCATAAATCTATGACACTTGCAAACTTTTATTCGTATACGCCTTTGAACAACACAGGGATGTAGTCACATTTGTTGGGAAGCATATGAATTACATTTCTGCTGTCACTCTGTACAGTAATGCCCTCTGCAGGAAAATATTTCAAGGGGGTGCAATGACACTGCGGCATGCACTTCCGACCACTGCTTGTTCACGTGATCGGCTTGGCGTATTCAGGGTTTTCCAACTTAGTGAAAATGGCTTCTTCACATGGTGCGCGGTTTAACCTTAGCGATGCGGAAATGTTAAATGTTTTCGAGTCATTACCGTCAGATTTATCCGATGTTTCAGAGTTCGCGGATAGTGACGACGACTTTGAAGTGATGGAGAATGGTCAGTACAGCAGTGAGGATGAAAATGAGCAACAGGCAATACCAACACAGGTGCTAAAGTGAGCACGAAAGGACTTTTCATTGTTCCAGTGGTGCTCTGGAAATTTTGCTCCACGTGTACATGACTTCAACAAGGACATTTCAGGCATTTCTGTGGATATAGGGGATAACTTCAGTGCATTGGATTATTTCCAGCTCTATTTCTCCCCTCATTTTGTTGAGAATATTGCTGAGGAAACTAATAAATATTATAAGTTTCTCATTCAGAAAGAGGAGCCATCTCCCAGCTCTCGTCTACAGAAGTGGAAGGACGTGACAAAAGAAGAATTGTACATCTTTTTTGGTATTACTCTGCTTATGGCCAGGGTAAAAAAGTTAACAATTGCAGAAAGCTGGTCCAAACATCCTCTTCTTGCCACCCCAAAGTTCACGAACTACATGTCTCGGGATAGATATCTTCTCATTTTGCATGTGTTGGATTTCAGTGATAATGACAACCAAGCTCAGGGAGAAAGACTTTATAAACTGAAACCAGTAATAGATCATCTCCGAAATGTATTCAGTGAAGTGTTTATCCCCTTTCGTGACATTTGCATTGACGAGAGCCTTGTACTTTTCAAGGGGCACCTGCAATTTTTACAGTATATTCCATCCAAACGACACAGATTTGGAATAAAGCTGTTTGTGTGTGTGACTGTGAAACAGGATACGTTGTTGACTTTATAGTATACACCGGAGCAACTACAGACATAATTCCGGAGCGTGAATTTGGGATTTCCAGAGCAGTAGTCCAGACATTCATAAATAAATATCTGCACAAAGGGCACAATGTTTGGCTGGATAACTGGTATTCCAGTCCTCTCCTTTATGATTGGCTTCACAGGAATGGCACTAACGCTTGTGGTACAGTAAGGAAAAACAGGAAGGGAATGCCCAAGATGACTTCCAAATTGAAAAGAGGAGAAGTGGAATCTAGGCACACAAATAATCAGCTGGCATTGAGGTGGATGGATTGGCGAGAAGTGTGTATGCTGACTACAATGCATACAACTGACATGAAGGAAACTGGAAAAGTGAGCAGGACTACAAATACACCAGTACGAAAACCACAATGTGTAATAGACTACATCAGGAACATGGGTGCAGTGGATAGATCTGATATGATTCTAAGTTCTCTTCACTGCCTTAGAAAGTTACAAAAATGGTACAGAAAATTCTTCTTTCACCTACTGGATGTCGTAATACTAAATTCCCAGACGCTGTACAATGTAAAAACTGGCAAGAACATCTCATTGGCTGAATTCCAAATTTCACTAATTACAGAACTTTTTCAGAAATACTATACGCCAAGACCTACCACTACATCAGGAAGACCAACCTCTACGGTTGATAGAAAGGCATTTTCCTTCCAGTGTACCACCCACCCCAAAGAAAGCAAATCCCACAAGGCAATGCTATGTCTGCTCCAACACATCTTTAGAAGAGAAGAAGCGAAGGGAAAGCAGGTATATGTGTGCCAAATGTGGCGTTGGCTTGTGTGTAACGCCCTGTTTTGAAAAATATCACACGCTTTTAAATTTCTGAGTTGTTGTGCAGAGAAGCATGTAAGAAAATGTGCGTGAAATGCTGTTTTTTCCAAACATTATTTTTCACATTGTTCTTGTTTGGACATCCCTAAGTATGAAGAGAAGTGGAAAATGTGTAAGTGCAAATATATAATCAATACAATATTTTTATTTTGCAAGTAACAAACCAGTGCATTGACGTTACATAATGCTAGACAGAAAAATGTATACTAGTGGCCTCTTGTGGACAACCCTGTGTTGTGAGTGTTGCATATGCTTTCCAGCATATAATTTAAAAACGATAATTATTACAATGTGGACTATGTAGGACAGTCTACATCATCTTCGGTGAGTTTCTATGTCATTTACAATAGTTTTGCATGACATCGTTATTTTTCAAATGTTTATGTTTTCTGAAAATAACTTAGCATGGAGGGGTTTGCCCTGGTAATGATATGTCAGCAGTGAAAAGGTTAAACAAAATGTTACAGTTGTTGTGAATACACACTAAAGTGATTTAAAGTTAATAAATTGCTTTTAAACAAAGAGAAAACTATTACCCTTAACTTCCAACATAGAACATATAAAGCAATGGTGAATCCAGTCATCAGAATTGATTCCATACTAGTAAACTACAAACATGAAACCAAGTTTCTGGGATTATTCCTTGATAACCCGGGCTGCTTTGGTGAGAAGTGAATGGTCTAACCACTCGGCTACGGCGCGGCCGCTAAGTAGAGCCTGCTTTGTGCTATATCAGTTAAAATCTCGGGTGTCTCTCAAAGTGCTCAAAACGTTACTTTGCATACTTTCAGTCGTTGCTGTTGTATGGCTTATCACTATGGGGAAATGTTACCATTAGTAATAAAAATTTTAAACTACAGAAACAAGTAGAGGAATATCAGATATACCTAAAAGAAAAAGCTGCAGGGAATATTTCCACCTGCTGAATATTTTGACTCTACCTCCCTTATATGTAAAGCACATACTTTTCAATGTCAAGAACAACGAAGCCAATTGCAGTGCCAATGCAGCTGTGCATTCACACGACACACGTAATAAGAACAAGTTGCATGTAACCTCTCATAAAACTAAACTTGAAAATCCTTAAAATTCAACGTCTTAAAACTGTATAATCATTTATCAGAATATTTGAAGAACATTACTTCTGCAAATAAATACAAAGTAGAAATACTCAAATTTTTAAAACAAAACCAGTTTTATTCTTTGAATGAGTATTTAGAATATTGTGTGAGTAAAACTTAGCTATATGTTCTTTTTTTCCTTTGTTTTATGTGACTGGAGCTGAACCTAAAAGCAGACAATGGCCATGAAACTACTCAAACTAAAAATTATTGTGATTATTAAAATTGTATTTAAATTATGTACATGTTATATTTGTTTATATACCTTGACAATGCCTATATCTCCTGTAAAATTGCTGGTTGCTTGGTAATTAAGTAAATAAATTGTGAGATATTACCCTTCTCTGAGGTGTTGGGGAGGCATGTCTACCTCACATTCAAGAGTTCAGTTAAAATCTCAGTTAGGGTGAGTTACCTGGATAAGATTTTTTCCAAGGTTTTCCCCTTATCCTGAGAAGTCAAATGTTGGTATCTTAAGTTTTATGGAACTGTAACGGTACATATTAGTATGTATATTGTACATTAGGTTAGAACATAATTTGTATATAGATAAATATTTTAGGATAATAATTGTTTAAATATTGTTAGTGATAAGCAGTTATACTTGGAAACTTGTTAAATGTAATTAGCGACCGAGCGGTCTTCAAACGCCTCATTCAGGCATTGAAAGGGAACAAACAGGATGCGGGGCATTTGTCACCCCTCACTGCACAGGTATTTCTAAGGGAGGCATACTGACCGTAGCAAGGGGAGGTACCGTTATGAACAAAGTGGAGGGCCACAAAAGGGTCAGTGCAGTGAACTTCGTGACAGAAAGACTCAACTACTTGAATGAGACGGGTGTAGCTGTGAGGGAGCTGGTATAAGATAAACTGAATAAAGTCAATGTTCGAATGCTAAGAAACACTTATTAATCCACCTGCATAACCACCCCTGAAGAAGAGTCCACAGCCGAGGGCAACGGAGACATCTTGGCAGCACATATTCCTCCCTTCACAACACACAGAACTACCCGTCCCATAGACCAGGCTCATTTGAGCATCATTTTACCCATTTTATTTACTGTGCGATATGACCTACCAGGTTAAATGATGTTGAACATTAGAAAAAAAAGAGAACGAAATTAAAAGAATGATGAGATACAGCAAGACTAGGCTAAGACCTCCATTCCTAAAATAATAGGTATTCAGGACGATAAACCAGTAAGATTTTCTGTATAATTATTCATTGAAAGAACTAAGCTTTGCTATCTTTGGTCATCCCTCCCCTCCCCCCTCCCACCCAGTAAACAGAAAATGGCAATGTTGCAAATAGAGTTGAGATAATTTTAGGTGTAATAGGACTATGCCAATCTTGTCATTAACAACATTGTGGAAGAGAGGTCTGTACTTATTACAAGGATGAATTTATTTATTCACTAACTCTTAAGAAAGTCAGTGTTTTACTCAGACATATTGTTGAAGTAAAAACAGCACATACCTGACATATTGACAGTTGAATATTTTACACCCAAGCACTGACTTTTTGAATTGCATGCACTATTTATAATAACAAACAAATCTAATTTTTGTAAATTAGCATTGAAAACAGTACTGTGTAATGAGGCCTCTCTTATAGCTGCAGTAAAGGCACCAACGACTTGGTATGCCCTGTATTCTCATCTACTGCATATTATTTGTGTTGTATGCTAAATGTAGTGATTTGTGCTTTTACAGAACTTGGAAGTTGTTCCACTATTTGGTGATATGCAGATTGCACCTTTCAATTATATAAAGAGGAGTAAACATTTTGATCCATCAAAGTGGCCTTTGTCAAGTTCAAATAGCATTAGTCCACAGGCAGATCTAATGGTGCATCTCCCACAGATTCGAGAGGATCATGTGAAATACATAAGTGAATTGGCTCGTTATAGCAATGAGGTAATACCAGTTTTTATGTTTCTGAAGTGGCAATGGTTGATAGCATTAACATTAAGAAGTAATGGTGGTAATATTTTGTTAAACCAAGTGTTCCATTCAGGAAAGCTGTAGAGCATTTGTTGTGATCATATGGTTGGAGCCACTTTGGCAAATTGTCGCCTTTGTGCATTTCTAGGGCTGGTTTCACCAACCAATGTTCAAAATACTCTTAAGATTGTGTTTGCTAAAATTATGTTAAAACTCGTGCTTTTCGTCAAGGTTTTGCAGTGAATTGCCTGATAATATCTTGTTAATTAACTGAACAGCAGCTGTCAAGAAGGCAGTGACCAAACTACATGGCTTCTGAGTGCACTCCGATGCACTTCTGTTACACATTGTAGCACTCCCTTTGTCAAAAACAGACAACTAATTACGTTAATTTGCAATTGCCATGGATTTTCCTAATTGATTGAAGTTAGACTGTGATGTCAACTGAAAAATCTAGATGCAGAGGAACTAATGTTTCACCGTTTGTAAAGCATTAATTATACAGCTGATTATATTAAGTATAGAGCTTGGAGTGGTCCTTATTTTTTTAATTTCGTATTTCTTTACGCACACCCTCTAATTTTTTCTTTTTTTGGCCCTTTTGTTTAAAGAAGAATTTTAATACCTATTTTGTTGAAATTGAAGAAGAGGAACCCGTGCTGCAGTGACCGAGAAGTTGCATCATGTTGGCTTATTCTTGCTTATGCGTGTGCTTGACTGCTGCCATACTGTTCACCTTCAGTTGAGCCTTGTTTTCCATTGGGCAATGACTTCCCTTCCACCCGGTATATCCAATAGCAAAGTATAGAGGGTGGAGAATGTCTTGTGAGTGTAACAGAGGTTTTATATCGATGTGATTAAACAATGCAAAAGTGCTAGATAGTGGTGACATCTACATATACAAACCACAACTATTTCAATTTGGTTAAACTATAAATGGTAGCACAGTGTTATTTGTGTGTTCCTTTTGAGAAAAGTAACAAATATGGTTAAGCAGTACAGGAAAATATAAATAAAATAATTGTGGCATTTTCTAAATAATAAAGTTATATAAATATGATAGTCCTATTTACTACAGTTGTTCTGTTTTGTTAATTTATACACCAAAACAATATGATGTTATAAATATTTATGTACATCATGGCCGGTAGATTAAGAAGTACTGACACATTTATTTAGTATGTGAAGTTCCACCAGATTGGTGGATTATACAGTACTGTTAGTTTAAGAATTGGTGCTAGCAACAAATGCCGCGCTCGCGCAAGTCACCGCCCGCTCGCTGATAGACGGGACTTTACATGCCCGAAGAAACTGGTGCACACTTTTCATGCGTCTGTTAGTTTCAACCTTGGCACGCAGTAGTAGTGTGACTTATCAGATGGTTGGCCTTCGTTCTTTCTTTTTGTCAGTCACACAATCTGTTTCCATAAACTTTTTCACTAACTTACGTACTGAATCTCTGTGAGGAACTGGACGATCAGGAAATTTACGTCTAAATTTTTGCCTGGTTTTGCAAACGAATTTCTTTTTCAGAAAATAGCTTTTCACTATATATTCACGTTCACTTACTGAATATTTCACCATCATGCAAACAACACGTCCAAGCATCTGATAAGTCGCGCCACTACTGTGTGCCAAGGTCAAAACTAACAGACGCATGAAAAGTGCGCGCCAGTTTCTTCGGGCATGTAAAGTCCTGTCTATCGGCGAGCAGACAATGACTTGTGGGAGCGCGGCATTTGTCGCTAGTGCCGATATTCTTAAACTAACAGCACTGCATAATAAACAGGTTATGTCAGTCTTTTTATAGCATATGCACACTGAAATTGACTATCTGTGAAAGTGCTAATTTAGTTATGTGTGAATGTCTAATATTTTGGGAAAAGGCTAGGATTCCCACAAGAGCTTTATCTCACTGCACAAAGAAACTTAGACATGTATTTAGAGTGGCACATTCTGCAGAAAAAGTGCTCATAAGACAAACACTCACAAAGAGCATAAGTTTTCTCCAAGTCTAAATAATTTCTTGGATGTTACCTATGCTAGTGCTTTGAACATTATAAAAATGGAAGGGAATAAACTCTTTCTTTTATATCAACAAAAGCCTGGCCATAGAGATTATCTTGGAGGTGTTGACTGGAAGTTGGCAGCAAAAGAGGAAAGGGCAAGGATTAAAATTATAAAGAGGAGGTAAGGAAGATGAAAGACGATAACAATTCATTGTTTTTAGAAATTATTAATGATTCGTCTGAAGAAACAACTGAAGTGAGTGACTCTGATGTGATTAATTTCTTCCGAAAACTACTAAAAACACACCTGAAGAATGATTACCGTGAATTCATTGAATTGTGTATCATGTTTCTGGGTACAACTGTGTACTTCAATCTAAAGGTAAGGCTACCTGGACCTTTGCGTCATGCAAGGTGGATGGCCAAAAAATTTATTCACTGAAGATGTTCCTCTTTTGTTCTCAGCTGTCTCTCACTGTTAGTGAATTGGATGGACTGAAGAACATCTGTTTGTTTGTGGTGAAAGTATATGCAAAATGATGGCTTCTAAGTTCATCAGCAATCAGTGCATATGGCAAAGAGTTGTTGCTGTTCAAAAGAATTAAAACTACACGAAAAAGTAAATAAAGTAAATATAAGGATTTGTTTGAGTGCTCTAAAGAAGTTTTGTCAGCACTTATGGTATTTAAATGAAGAGATTTGTATGTTATCACTGTTTGATGAACAACTTTAACAATGACAAAAAACATGTATGGTTAGAAATAGAAACATTGGGAACCAAAAGGACCTGTTGCAGTTACAAGCTTTTGGGTAAGTTTTCATTTTGGCCTATTATAGTCCCATAAATTTTAATTTAATACATTTGCATATCAGAGCATATAAACATATTTACTAACAGACTGAGCTCTGAATCTCTATTATTTCAGACAAGGGAACTGATGGGTTCATATCATCAAGAGTTTGGGCATGTTGAAGTTAAGTACAGATTTAGGTTTTGTAAATAAGAATCCAATTTCTTGGGACTCGAACACTACCTTAGCACCAAAGGAACTGAAAAATCTTAAGGTGGCACATGATACAGCAGAGAGAGAAGTGAAGTTAATACAAGAATTCATTGGACTAATAACGGCCAATGAAGAGCAGAAACAATTCATTTTGCAATATGTGCAAGATCAGCGAGGACAATACTCAGTCTGTCAAAAAGAAACACTGAAAAGAAAATTGTATTAAAAGTAGTATTTATTTGAGCTGCATTTCCACATTTTTAATGTTCTATAACGTATTAATAGTTAAATTTCTTTCATTTAAATATATTAAGCATATTTGTAAAATATGTATTGGTTGGTTTCAATTGTTTGTGCCATTAGAAAACTACAAGGGTCGTTCAACACAATCCAGGAGTTTTTTTTCTCAGGTTTAAATGGATGCCTAAGCTGGAGGTTTTGTGTGCAGTAGAAACTGGTACCTGTGTTCTTACTGGTAGATGGCACTCATTTCCTGCACTTCTGGATGGACCATTATTCAAGATGGCGAACAGCAGAGTTAATGTGGAACAGCATGTTGTGATGAAATTTTTAGTGAACGAGGGCATAAATCATATTGAAATTTACAGAAGACTTCAGGCTCAGTATGGTTAGACACTCAGTCGCAGTAAGAAATTTGAATGGTGTAAGTGCTTCAAAGATAGCTGTGTCTGTATTACTGACGATCCCTGTCTTGGTGGATCACAGCCTACAGTAGTCATTCCTGATAAACAAGGAATCATTCACATTGATTTTTTACCCCATGGCGTCACTATCAACAGTGAGTATTACTGTCTTGTTCTACGTGAGGTGCACAAGTGTTTATGGAAGAAACGCCCGGGTCTCATCACAAAGGGTGTTCTCTTTTAGCAAGACCTCATACCACTCAACACACAGTCCAAACGATCACGGAACTCGGCCGAGATATCTTACTGCAAACCCTCATAGACCTGCCTTAGCACCAAGTGGCTTCCACCTGTTTGGGACCCTGAAGCATTTCCTTGGAGAACAACGCTTCAACACTGATAATGAAGTAAAGCATGATGTCCTACAATGGTTCCATCGTAATACTAAATCATTCTGTGCCAAAGCATTCCAGGCGTTAGTCAAACACTGGGATAAGTGTATAACTGTAGCTGGAGATTATGTGGAAAATAAATCCACTTTCCGAACTTTGAACTTTATTCTTCTATTTTTCTTAAATAAAGTTCTGGATTGACATGAACGATTCTCGTACAAGCGCCCTCTCAGTAGTTAAGTTTATTTAGATACTGAAGTCCATTGCGGCAGGGGTTAATATTAATTAATTTGAATTAAATTTGGCACATCAAAACATGCCATAAGTAAAAAAAATGATGTGTTGCACTCATATGACTTTCTCTACTCTTGCACCAACCATTCTTACAAACTCTTATTCATCATGTTAGTTGAAATAAATGTTTGCAGAAATTATCTTATTGCTTATTTCCTTGTAGGTACAAGGGGAATATGAGAAAACTATAGGCTTTGAGCGATAGTCAAATCTTTTAAAGCTTTGAGAATCTGTTCTCTTTGCATGGTTAACATATAAAACAATGAACAACGATGTTGCATTTGACTAGAGTTAAAGTTTTCCGAAACTGACACAAATAATAAGGAATATCTTTGAAATGGTTCACTCTACAAAAAAATTTATGTAGACTTTAATTGTGTGTTTTAGTGAGATCTACATTTTTTTGTACTGTAAGATTTTGTTTATCTCTTATGGTTTACGAGTTATTCAAGTCATCCAAAGTAAGCAGGACTACATAGGCAATAGCTATAAAATTCAAAATATACATTTCATTTGTAATAAAAATATCTTAAATGTCATTTTAATCAAAATTACTAGAGCCATTTTCAAGAAAATCAAAATTTTTGAAAAATGTTCCATATAAAGGGTAGTTTAGGGTGAGCAGTTTTCTTCAAAATCTTAAAGACGTTAAACTTAAATACCAGCTTTGGTTTTTAACCAACTTTTTGTTTTTGGGTTATGCTGTCCAGACTGACACACACACACGCATGCACACACACACACACACACGCATGCACACACACACGCATGCACACACACACACACACGCATGCACACACACACACACACACATGCACACACACACACGCATGCACACACACACACACACACACACGCATGCACACACACACACACACACACGCATGCACGCACACACACACACACCCGCATGCACGCACACACACACACACGCACGCACACGCACGCACACACGCACACACACGCATGCACACCCACACACACACACACACACGCATGCACACACACACACACACGCATGCACACACACACACGCATGCACATGCACACACACACGCACACGCACACGCACACACACACCACTAGATAAAAAATTAGAGGTAAATAAAGATGTAAATGTTCAAATAGAACATCAACAATATGTACATGTATATATAAAATGTAATTTGTATGTAAATAAATAAATTCAAGCATGTAGTATTCATATGGAATGGGGCATGCAATTAAAAAAAAAAAAAAAAAAAAAAAAAAAAACCACACACACCACACACACCACACACACCACACACACCACACACACCACACACACCACACACACCACACACACCACACACACCACACACACCACACACACGACACACACCACACGACACACACCACACACACCACACACACCACACACACCACACACCCCACACACCCCACACACCCCACACACCCCACACACCCCACACACCCCACACACCCCACACACCCCACACACCCCACACACACCACACACACCACACACACCCCACACACCCCACACCACACACCACACACCACACACCACACATTTCCTAAAAATGCTTGACATTTTTATGTAAGCCCCCATATAAGGACCTCCATAGTAGAGGTATTATAGAGTGCGAAAAAGTAGACAGAGTTAATGCTAAAGGTTAATGATGCAGCCTGGGGGAAAATCTGTAAGTAATTTATTTGAAATGCTCATATTTTTCCTTGGTCATGTAAGCAACTGTGACAATTTTATGCTAATATAAAATGCAGCACTAAAACTGCCAAGTGTAAGGAGTATTTAAAGCGGTTAACTGGTGAGTGACACTAGATTTGAAACCAATGTGGCCAAAAAATGTTATCACTGATTAAGGATCAAGCAGACCCCAACTAAAATACTGTTTGCTTCAGAAATCTTCCACCTAAACCCACAAATGGCAGCGTTGGTAGTATTATCTCTTGTATTTGCTATAAAACCATGCACACGACTGCTATAGACAGGTTCTTATCATGATAATTGTTATTTTTGTATGCCAACTTACTGCTGGTGCTTTTAGACACAGAAGCTGTGTGTAGGCAGTGTTTGAGAGGTAGAATCAGGACTGGAAAATTCAATGCCGTAGCCAGAATTTGAACGACAGATCTTCCACTTCACACGCGGCTGCTCTAACCACTAGGCAACCATGGCCAACTTACCAGTATGACATCATCTTCCCCAACTGATTTGTATTTTCTGGGTAGATCACAAGGGAATCTCATATCTGAGATAAGTACCCCAAGGGCAACTTAAGTCATAAGTACTTTATGTCCCAGGTTTAACCTGTAGATGGTAATTGTTATTTTTGTATGCCAACCAACTTGCTCCTGGTGTTTTGAGACATACAAGCCGTGTGTGGGCAATGTTTGACCATGGTAGCTTAGTGGTCAGAACAGCCATGAATGAAGTGGAAGATCCGTGATTCAAATCCCAGCTGTTGCATTTACTTTTTCAGTCCTGGTTCTACCTCTCAGGTTCTTATCATTTTAAAAATTGCTCCTTTCGCAGGTTTTCAAATTTAGTATGACGAACAGCTTATTTGCAGCAGCCATTTTCCGACTTCCAACAATTTTTTGTTAATTTATTTTTTTTATTTTATTTGGAAGCTTATTACATTTGCATTGACATTCATATTATTTATTATTTATGGATATAACTAGTCATTTAGTCCAGGCTCTTTGCCAGTTATACCAGTTACATGCCACTTTATAACAACTTCTTAATAGTAAAAACATCCATTACATATCGAACAATAAGTATCACTACTGTCCACAACTATTATAAATAACCCAATCATTATTTCTACCACCTAAATTCTACATTATAATTTTCAAACTGTTTATACTCAATACTCCCATTTACTTAACTGACCATATCCACTTCTTCTGTACTCTAAATAGAAACTCTCCTAAGTTACTAATTTGTGAATGATTGCAGGATATTTTTGGTATTACTACTGATTTAGCCATTTTCAACAATTTACTTTGTATAGAGTCCTTCCTTCACATATCCGTTCCCTTACATTCTAATAAAATATGCATTGCATCTACTTTTCCTTTGCATATAGGGCAAAATCCTTCCTCTAACTTTCTCTTGTAACCTTTTAATATCCAAATTTCCAATTTAAACCATGCAACACCTCATTGATCCTTATTACACCTCTCAATATACATATTTTTCCCATCATTACTTCCAAACTCCTTATAAAATTTTAATGAACTTCTTTTCTCCACCATAGCCCATAAAGTACATCTAGCCATATCTTCCAATTGACGTCTAATTTCCAGAATCCTGTCATCATACTCTTTCTTCCGATCCATGTATCACCCATACCATTAATTTTGAGTTGATGTCTTATTTCACCCAGCCAGTTCTTTGGATGAATGCCCTTCTCGTTTATATCTAAGCAATCTTTCAAAATGACCCTGTGGTAACTGATTAATTCTAAAGCAATGGTTTAGAACTCTTTCCATAATCATCACTCATAAACTCACTTTGCCTGCAGAATTACATGGTACTCGTAAACTAATTTTACAAAACATTTTCAGTAACCTATCCATCTTTTCTCAGCCTTCCCCTGCATCCCAGATCTCTATACCATACACCCATCTTGACTCTACTAAAGATTTATAGATCCACTCCAACCATGTCACATTCATCCTTAGAGTTATGTGCAAATTTTCCTTTTGACCAGGCCATTTCTTTATGCTTGTCCCCCCCTCCACCTCCCTGCGCCCTGGTGCTATTAAGTTTAATACCCAAATTAATAAAATCTTTCACTATTTGAATTTTATTACCGTTCATCCTTTCTTCATTTACTACCTTGTTTAAATACAATAATCTTAGTTTTATCAATGTTAACTTTAAGTCCCTACTCATCACAGTACCTTTGAATTTCATGTATTGAGTTTCTTAAACCTATGAACTTACTATCGGTCTCTGTGGCTCAGTTGGTTAGTCGCTGGCCTACTGATCCCAAGGTCACAGGTTTAAACCTGGCCCAAACCGATGGTTTTTAAGTGTGCTTAAAAACAACAGTTCCATGTCAGTAGATTTACTGGCATGTTAAAGAACTCCTGCAGGATGAAATTCCGGCACACTGGCAATGCTGATGTGATCCTAGCATTGACAGATCATCTGCATATAACAGTCCTGGGATCTCTCTATTATTAATTGTTGGTGTATGATTATTAACTCCCTTCAATCTCTCTAAAACATCTATAGTACTTTACAATTTCATTTACTGAGTTTCTTAAACCTATCACTGTATATGAACTTAGCAGCAGATCATCCACATATAACAGTCCTGGGATCTCTGTATTATTAATTGTTGGTATATAATTATTCATTCCCTTCAATCTCTTTAAAACATCATCTATAAATAAATTAATATAGGGCTCAATTTACGGCACTGCCGAAGGTCTCTATCTTGTCCCACCCCTTCTGTAACTTCTCCCTCCTGCACTAAAACAAAATGTATTCTGTTTACACAGTTCCTTTAAAGTCCTCACTATCTCTGTACTTAATCCCTTCTTTAATAATTTATACCACAATGCTTCTCTTATCATATGCTTTCTCTAAATCCACAAACACTGAATATAGTATATAAACTTAGGCTTTCACGGCCAGTGTCCTGACTATTCGCTAAGTTTAACTCTTCTGGACTTGTAGGCTGTGGTCTAGAAGAGTTAAACTTAGCTAATAGTCATTGTATACAGCCTGTCACGCTTCTTGCTTGTGTATTTATTCACGATCGTGTTCAATATCAAAACATTATCTACTATTCTACTGCTTCTAAATCCTGACTGATATGGTGACACTAAATTGTGTTTTTCCGACTATGATCCCCCCTACTAGGGTAGGTATGGGTTTTGCACACCCGAGGTCCCAAGCCGCTCATCATCATTTCACCCCCTTCATATCCATCAACTGTGCCACATGTAGCTGCTTTTGTTGCTACTATTCATCACCCTCTTCCTCTTCTAGGATTATTATGATTATTAGTTTTTAAAGCCTTAGATTATTAATTTGTAAGGTCTTAAGTTTATAACTCTTATCTCACCAGCAGGGATCTTTCCTATCTCCATGGTCATGTCCAACAGTTTCAGTGCAGCTCCCAACATGTATGCTATTCGGAGGTCTCAGGATCCTGCCCAGCAAAGGTTGGGCAGACCCTTCACACTGCCCCAGTGTGTAGCCATAGTTGCAGAGCCTATCCACACCATCATATACACCCACGTAGCTCCCTGTGAGTCTGGCCTGTGTTAATTCCCTGACGTTGACTTGACTCCATTGAAGCAGCATGGCCTAAAATGCGGAGCCACCAGCAGTTATTCCTGTGGTAGGGGCATAAAGCCGAGGTGTGCGTGGTGAACAGTTTACCCATGTGGACAAGTAATGGAGATCGGAGGGTAGTCCCTCTGAAGTATGTCTTGAGATTAGTCATGGAGGGGTCTCCATGGCGGAACAGACCGTGGAGATTTGGTGTCTTTCTTCTTTGTCCCCGGGTGGCAGGCTGACGCCGATGGTTCTGTATGGGGGTCCAATTCAAAATGCATCTGCGCAAAACCCCTATCACCGACAGTTTTTTTGGTTCTGACCCTAGCATTCGAAGGTAACACAGTTAAGGATCTGAGCCCCTTTTATATTAAAAAAGAGGTCGACAAGATTTGTGGCCCTGTTAAGAATGCGACAAGTTTGGGCGGTCTGTTGACTGAGGAAATAGTCACCTGCCTCTCTGACCAGCATTTGAGCCAAGCATACCATCTCCCAAGAAAACAGGATGGTAAAGAGTGCCCTTTATGCCCTGTTTTCCTGATGTTAAAGGGTACTCAGTTGCCAAAGTACATCTACTGCAGTTACAAGTGTGCCGCTGTATGTCAGGATGTGCCGAATCCTATATGGTGCTTCCAGAACTACTGTTTGCACCAGCAACCACTTCTCCTTGATGAAGTCCCGCTCCCACTCTGCAAGCTGCAGGGGAACTTCAGACTCCCGCATGTCAGAGGAGCCACCTTGGGAGGTCAAATTCTACATTTACGGTCCAAAGTTAGTTGAGGTGAAGAAAAAGATGAAGACCAAACACTAATCTCTTCTTTATTATGGAAATAATCCAGTGGAATGTTAATGGGTTCTGGGCACGTGCTCTGGAGATACAGCACTTATTCTTTCAATATTCTCCATCAGTCGTCTTTCTACAGGAAACTCACTTGCTTCCTAATCACTCTATCCATCTTTGTGGTTTTCAGCACCGACAAACGCTGCTTCATCTTCCACCGACAGCTCTCTCCTTCCTGCTGAGCATCTATAACCGCATCTGGCTTCAGCAGGTTTTCCCATCTTCCTGGTGAGAGGATATTGTCATCCCTATCCCTCGACCCAGAAAAGACCGGACACTTCCCTCTAGCTACCGCCCTATTTCCCGGACGAGTGTTATTTATAAAACCTTCGAACGGATATTAACACTCGTTTAGTGTGGTGGCTAGGGACAAATAACTTGCTGAGTTTCATCGCCATCACTCCAGTGTCGACAACCTGACATGCATTGAAGTGTACATCCAAAATGCCTTTCTACTGAAGCAGCATTTTTACAGTGTCTTCTTTGATCTGCAGAGGGCCTACAGCACCACCTGGCACTATGGGATTCTCCGTACTCTGCACAGATACAGTTTACGAGGTCATTAAATGATCTTTCTCTTTCACTTTTTGAAACTATGCCACTTTTGTGTCCGCATTGGGACCACGCTCTCACACAAGAAGATCCTGGAGAATGATGTACCCCAGGGGGTGATTCTTAGTGTCACACTTTTACCCATTGCCTTTATCACTAATGTTGTTTATAGCGAGATACCGATATCACTGTATATTGACGACTTTGCTATACACTACTGCTCTTATAATCTTGAGCACATCAAATGTCAACTGCAGCTGACCTTAACATCCATCACTGAGTGCGCGCTTCACACCGGCTTTTAGTTCTCCCCTGCAAAAACACAGTGTCTCCACTCTCATCAACTTCGTGGTATACATCCTCCTCCAGATCTTCATTTGTGTGGCACACGTCTACCATTTGTTCTGCACCTCAAGTTCTTAGGCATTCACCTCAACAGCACACTCAAATGAGAGCACCATATTCATCTTTGTGCTTCCTGTGATCGTTCGCTTCGGGTACTCAGGATTTTATATGGGGCATCTTGGAACAGCGTTTGCGCTGTAATGTTGAGGCTGTATCGCTCATTGGTCCGATCCACTGCTTTCCGCACATGCCCTCCTACTCCCTGCAATTGAGCGACTTCTCTTGGTCGCTATTCTCCCTGGCAGCTCCAGCGTGCATGTTTTGACCTGGAGCTTTCGGGTTGTGCATAGGTAGCTACCCCTCATTCTGTGTTTCACCAGCTTTTTGCCAAAATCCTGGGCTGTTATCGAAATTACAATCCGGTATTTACCAATGTATCCCAGGTGGGGGTTGCCACCGGATGCAGTTTCATGTGTAATGGTGAGGCTCACCAGTACTGTCTTCTGAGGCTCACTAGTACTGTCTTCCGGACTACAGTTCCGATTTCACTGCAGAGTTGTTTACTATCTTTTACTTTTTACTTTTGATCTCCAGTTCAGTTCCTGAACATTTTATTATCTGTTGCAACTCTCTGATCGCTATTCAGGTGCTGCAACAATTTGTTGGCAACTCGGCATCGATTCTCAAAATACAGACACTCATATCTCAGTTGCTATTTTACAAATACAAGTGTGTTTTTACCTGGGCCCCAGGCCATGTGGGTATTTCCGGCAACGAGGAAGGGGATGCGTGTGCTAATTCTGCATGTCACCTGCTAGGATTATCAACGTGCACACTACATTACTCAGATGTGCGGCGGTACTTCCATTGTCATCTATTAGGTGTATGGCAGCAATCATGAGAAGCGTTGACTGGCACTCAATTGCAGGCAATTAAGGACAGTGTTCAATCCTTGCTGACCTCCTGCAGAGATTGCAGGCGGGCTGAAGTTATTCTAACCTGCCTGAGGATAGGTCACATACAAGCCACTCATGGCCATCTTCTGCATTGTGACCCAGCACTGTCTGTGCGACATGTGGTTTTCAACTCTCCAGCACACATGTACTAATAGATTGTCCACAATACGCTCATGAGTGCCAGTCCATTGTTCTGGGATCTACTTTAGCCTCCATGTTGGACGACGTCTGTGTCTGTGGGCAAGACTGCAGTTCATCACCGTTATTGGGTTCAATAAACAAGTCTGGCCTGTATTATAATTACAGGCGGGTTTAGGGTTTTTAAGATATTTCTACGGTATTTAAACCTCTTGGATTTTTTAGAAGTCAGGCTTGACTTTTTGTTTTCGGTGGTTATGAGATTTTTTAACTTCTTTTATGGCTTTTTAGGCTTTTTATCCTTTACATTTTACTGTTTTAATTGTGTAGTATTTTAACCTCTTTTAATTTTCTTATTTTAACTCTGTGTTTTAGATTTTATTGTATGACTACGGGACCAAATGACCTCGTAGACAGGTGCATAAATCTCACACACTCACTCACCCGACCATGATTGAATTCTATCCGAAAGTATACCCTTAAATATTTTTCCAAAGTTTGACAACAGAGCAGTTCCCCTATAACCATTGAGATTATCTATTCTATCCTTACTTTTATATATTGTGTGAATAACAGCTACTTGCTAACTCTTAGGTATACCATTACTCCTCTTAATTTCATTAATCTTGTTGAGTATTGAAGCCTTTTTCTGTACCCACACATGAAAAAATTCTCTAGGTAACCCATTCCTACCCACTGCTTTCCCTTTCTTCAGATTCCTTACTTGCTTAAAAACACTCCCTCATCTGTAAATGGTCCATCTAGTTGCTCTATGTAATAATATTCACTATCCAGATACCACTTATTCATCGTCACTGCTTTCATCTCAAATAGTTTTTAACATGCTTATCCCGTAGTCCTGAATCAACTTGTGTTGGACCCAAGTAGCCTTGTGTACATTTTCTAATAACCTCCCATATCTGTTGAGTCTTACCTAATCTTATTTTCTTTTCAATTTCCTTACCTTTCTCTGTACTCCACTTCAACTATTTTTGTTTCAATAACTCCCTATACTGCACTCTCAAACCCAAAACCATTAACCTCTCTTCCTGCCCATTCCTTACTCTCCATTTAATCACGGCTTCCTTTAACACTCTTAAAATTTCTGCATTTCTTATCAAACCAATCATATTTCGTAACAACCTTGTTTGTTTGTTAGCTTCATGTTCTCACCTGCCCACATTAAAATAAATTCCAAAATATTCCATGCATGCCCCACTTTGTGCTCTATCACCATTTCATTAATACCATCTCACCTACCACCTAGGCGGCCCGGGTTCGATCCCAGGGACCCGCATGTGGTATTCGTGGTGGACGAAGCGGCGTCAGGGCGGGTTTTCTCCGGGTGCTCCGGTTTCCCCCGCCATCTCATTCCACCAGTGCTCCATCTTCATGTATCATCAGTGTCACCGCCTGCGGTGCCGTAGTAGTAAAAGCGGGCGTTAAACACTACAACAACAACATTAATACCATGAACACACAGTCAACCCATTAATGAGTTAATAATGCTACTAAATTCATCTCCTCTATCATGCCATTTAAATCTCTCAATTCCCACAGTTAAACTGCATAATTACTTATATTATTGCCTCTCCATTTGTTACCTGTATTAACCTCAATAACTAATGAAAAATAGGCACTGTTACTTACCACATTCAACACTGTAAAATTACATACTATATCACCCAGACCTATATCACACATACCATAGTCCACAACACTGTCCATTAGCATTCACCAATGTATATTCACCATGTGTATCCTCTCTCCAACACCCATTTAATAGCATAAAATTATTATTCTCACAAAAATTAATTTTTGTACTATGTAACTAATATTCCATACTTACCGTATTGTTGCTATGCATCCTAAGTTGACATTCCCACCTGTTGCTGTGAAAACAAAAGAAATCTCAGTACTTCAAAACATGACCAAAAGCACTAGTGCAGTAAGTAAAAACATTTACTTTTAAATATTGATTGTGATATTACAATTTGTACAATTATTGAATGCAATTCCACCATCTCCACTCCTGCTCTTTACATCTAAACTTGTTTTATATATTTCTCCAGAACAGGACGGTCTTGCTGTCTCTGCTGAAATTCTCCACATAGCCCTCTGCCGCAGTAGGCGTTTTACACTTTTAACAAATATAATATGGCAACATGATCAACAACATTTGTTATTTCTCCATAGCAACACATATAGGCGATGCACGTTCTAAAGTCTAACATTTATCTTCAATTATACTTATTAATATTTCAGCTAATATCTTAATTACTAAAATTCAGATTGATATAAATACACATAGTGCAAAAAATAGTATGCAATACACATGTAGTAAGCACATAATGGAATCTCGGAAATAGAAAAAACTCAACGCAAGCGCCTCGTTCCGTATAAAGTGCTTACCACATTAATATCACAATACTATAACTTCAACCCTTTGTCATTTATCACTCCATCTTCACTCCTTTCAAAATTTCTTTTCACAACTCCTTGCTTGTAAATCCCCTATTCTTCCATTAAAATACTCTACTATCATAAACTCTACCATTGGGTACTCATCCCTTATTTCATTCATTTCACCCTTTATTTGATGGAAGAGATCCAGATTATGAAACTGAGAGCGTCTTGGTGGGCTGTATACTTGCTGAACATAATGCAATTTCTCAATTACTACCCACATAATTTCATTTATTCTTGATGTTCTTTCTTTAATTTTACTAGCCCATTCATGCACTAAAAATAATCCTGTCCCCCCAGACATCCTGCCCTTTGCTTTTCCTTTCACCCCTTGTTTTCTTATAAACTCAAACCCTTGTACTTTAGTATCATCACGAATCCACGTTTCGACCACTGCTAAAAGATACACTGTCTTTCAAAAAATCCCAAACATAACCTAAACTCAGACTTCTTTTCAAACCCTCGCAATCCCAGCATCGTAGCCTCAAATCCTATCCCTTCCTTCTAAGTTATGTTGTGAACCATTTCTATGCCTATAAAAGTCTTTTAGCTTCTTCTGGCTTCTCAGCTGAATATCCAATTCTCTCTTCTTTATTTCACCGTCAGTCTTTGCGCGTGATGCATTACCCACCACTGTTCCTTCAATCACCATAATACTCCCACATGGTGTTGATACAACACTAGAAGAATTTGATTCCATGCACTTTGCTGCCCACTCTTCCCTCCTGTCTCTCCAGTTGGCTGGCTCATGGCATGCAATAAGCCTTTCTCTGGCAAAATTCTCTTGCGTGATGTCATCGACCTATGCTGCTCCATTCCAAGACCTTGGTCACTTCGCTCTCCTTTTCTCCATACGTCTATGTGCCCGTCCATCACTTCCTCGGCCTTTGGACTTCCTCCCATCTTCTGCTGCAGTACTCTGTTTCCTGCCTTTGCCTTATCGTCCTGCTTAAATGATCTACTTGCCTGGTCATGGCATCCGTTAAGCCTCTTGCTGTCATCTAGCGCTTCCTCTCCCTCAATCCAAAGTTTCATGTTCTTAACCTCTTCAGTGATATGGACGTGAAATCACGTCCATTTAAAATGACGGATGAGCGGTATGGGGGTGTATACATGTCCTGTGCGTTTGTGCATTTAGCCCTTATTTATCCCTTATCTAACTCAACTTATTTTAATTTTCCCTTTATGAAACATTTAAGTAAAGTCTATATACTTTACTGGTTTACCTTTATATGTTCCTTGTGCAGTGATATGCCTCAAAACAGGGATAAACACACAAGGGTACATCTCCACATTCGCGAATTCCCTTCTTGCGGCACACGAAACACTTTCAAGATGGGCGGGACTTCTTTGCTGTTGGTGGTATCCTTTTAGGATAATGTTTTCCTTGAAGTCTGAGGGGTGCAGGGGTTCTGGATTTTCTACCCCCAACGTGGTATTGTTCAATTAGGCTGCGACCTATTGATAGCCGGAAGTCCAGGTAGGTCATTGTCCTGTGTGGGGTTAGAGCTCTCCAAATTACCAAACAATTGTATATGGTTATATCCAGTTGGTGCAAAAATACCTTTTTATACCACTTCTCACTTCAGCTACAAGCAGGAAAGTATATGTATGTATTTCAACAAAGAAAGAAACGGAGTCTACTAAGTTACGAAACATGCGTAAGCAAAAGTTTCAAACTTCTGTATTCTGATGACTCAGAGACCACGCATACACTATGCTCTGTTTTGCTGATGCATAAGCCACACATACAATGGGTCGACTACTGTTTCTTTCAGAGAACTTATGTTAGATGCGTTCGACAGAGCAAAGTTAACTTTTCACCACAGTGAAACAAAATAGTGCCATTTCAACGTTTTGTAAGTGCAACTCAACTTTGCTGATGATGTACATGTACACTGCATGTAACGAGTTTTATACCAGTTTTTGTTTCATTAAAATAACTTAATATTTACACAAAATACAGCTGTGTATATACAAAGCACTTTTAGTGCATTTAACAATTTAAAAAGATATTTGTTTCTGGATTTCATTAATGACTGTAACAAACAGGTTTCATTCTGTGTGGAAATACCTTTATGAAGGTGTCTCCACTTAAAACAAATCTAGTGAATTCGTACTTGCAATTTAATATCTCCTTTTTAATGCATGTACAGTTGCTATAGTGTTAATCTTTACAAGGTAATAAGAGCAACAAATGCTGACTTTACATGGTTTTATTTTTAATTTCTCCTTACAGTTTATACTGGTCACATTTCCCTTAACTTCTATCATTTTTATGAGTCTGCTAGACTTTTAAAATAGCCTAATCTCCAGCCTTATCTTTAACACCTCATGCAGGTCCTTAGTATTTGATAGTTTCAGCTCTTTATTTTATATTTCATGTGATCCCAGGCATTGTCTATTGGTTTTAGGATAGAGTTACCAGGCCATTCAATTATGGCTATGTTATTGTCTTACAGGAATTTCTGAACCATCTTTGTTCAATGGACAGAGGCACCATCATGCATGAGGTACTGGCACTAATAAATTGGCCAAAATGTGAACAAATGCTGTTGCAGTACTTATAAATAGTTACTTCCCTTCATTATGACATATTTACACAAAGTACAAGCCAACTCTACCATGATTGCCATTAAAACCACCCAATACCATCACACTTTCGGGATTTTTTACAGTTTTGATGGTAAACTTTGGATCAAACTGTTATGTTTTTTGGCCTTCCCACCTTTTTGGATGTTCCTCTGACCAATTTTAAAGTGCCTTCATCAGAAAACATACTTTGTGTCAGTCCTTTCATGTCCAGTGCTGATATTTTGTGCAAAAATTTGAAGTTCATAGCAAGAAGAGGCTTCTTGGCAGCAACACCGGATTAGTAAATCTTAAGCCTTTTTGAAGCCAATGCTGAATGATGCTGATAGCAACATTGTTGAGCCGGTCTGGATGATTGCCACTGTAATCTATGGATTAGCCATTGCTTCTTGTGTTAGAAAGTCATCAACCCTTGGTTAAGTCTTTGTTTTACCATCTTAGTTCATATCTTGTTTCGGTGTGGTGCCACATAGCGAAAATGCTGCTGCTCAGTTTAGGTCATAAATAGCTTGTCTTGAAACCTTAAGATCAGTGACAACATGAATTACAGAGGTACACCTCTAACAGAGTTAAAGCACAGGTCTGCTCAGAAGTGAGCTTCTTGTATCCCATTATTTGTGCTTTAAAAACAGCACTTGATTAAAAATCTGATAACACGCTGTAAACAAAACTTTAAAAATACCAGTGATAGACTGAGATCTGGAATGCTAAGAAAAGCAAGTTGCTGCTATGCATTCAAGAATTACATGATTTGCAGCTCTGCCCGCTGTTTTGTGTAGTGCTGGGAGAAGAGCAAACTAAGTGCATTGTCTACGTAAAGATTTTCCTTGCATTTAAAATGTAAAGATTTCCACTGCAGCAATTGTATTGTAATTGCTCATTTTACTAAGTGCTTTGGTTTCACAATGCTTCAGTAGGTTTCCAGCACTTGGTATATTTTGGGCACTAGGTCATTCCATAATTATATTCACAAAACAGTCATCGTTATTCCTGGAAATTTTATGTAATATAAAGGAATGAAAAAGTTGTATTTAGTGCATCTTGACCCTTTGTGCACAATAGCACCCAATGTGTGATGAATCTGCCTTTCATAAGTGATAAATTGGATTGCAATAAAAAGAATTATTAGATGTCTTATAAAATGATGTAAGAAAATGTGCTATATCAGTTTGCAAATAATGGAGTGATAATTTTACTTAAAACTTGTAAGCACATGGAAATCTTAGAGTGGTTGTGGTATTCTCACATAATTATGGTGGGTACAGTTAACATGGGTTATATTCAAAATGGTAACTGAAAGGCCATTCATATGAAAATTTACTATAGGAGTTTTCACGTTATGAAGGCACAATGGCTCTTATGGAGAATAAGCGCGGCGTTGCCATGTATGTTGCGCAGCAGCGATTACCGTGGTTTTGCTAGTTGATTCCTGAATTACTGTTCAAATCTATCGCTGTCCATTTCATCATGATAATCAACAGAACCTTTTTTCAAGAAAACAAGTTTTGCACCCTGTACAAATCGTACCATTCACATACAATATTACAAATCGTGGTCCGCGAGCAGTAGGTGATTTAAGACCAGCGGATAACCCGGCAAAAAGTGCTTCCTATCCTTCCAAACTTTTGATACAGTGTGCCCTACATTTACCCAACTTTCATCAAGGTACACGATTTTCCTTACCTCTTTGCTGAATTGTTTTCTTTTCTGTAAACAGGAATGTTGCCGCACTTTAATATAATTTGTCTCAACCATAAACGACTTATTTCCTCTGTTTTCAAAATGAAATCCCATTTCCTCCCTAAGCTATAAAAGGTTGAATATCTAAAATTTGGCAGGTCCTCATCCTCATTGACTTTTTTCAACACGGTCATAATTGTAGGGGGCAGTACTTTGAAATATAAATTCAAGAAATTTGTGCCATATTTGCGTTCAAAATGATCATATTTTATCTTCTGCTGGTTTTGCATGTATGCCACGGTGTAGTGATGGGACCCTCTTTACATTCTTTTCTTAATTTAAAAAATGTAGGCCTACTTACACCAGTCGCCTTATGAAGCTCACTAGCAATAAACGAGTCACTGTATCCGGGGTTCTTTTTCTTTCAATAATCATACACTCTAAGAATTGTTTTCCGGTCGCCACTTTTAATAATTTCGCCTTTTTTTCTGCGATCCATTCCGCACTGATCACTTAACTACAATGCACATAATTACCAGAGAGCTTGTAAAACTCGCTCACGCCTCACATTTCCAAAACCTATTGAAAACCTGCGCTGAAGTACAATGGCTTATCGGCCCTTCAACTGTCATACCACATCTGGTTTTCATCCTCTCCAAGACACGAGGACCGGCTTTCGTCTGGAGCGCTGCAAACATTTCCCTTTAAATGATGATTCATGGATACTTCTGTACTGGAGACGTTCTATATGTGTATAAAAAATAATTTTGTTATTTCCTTGACAACTTTGTCGCTGGAGGCTTTTACGTGGACTTACAGAACAAGAATTAGCCAGCGACGACATTTTCCACTGTATAAATGAAGAATCTTAACACTTTGTTTTAAACTTTATTTATTTAGAAAAATATGATATAATCTATAATCTAAATACCAACGTGGCCTACAAAAGCAAGCGAATAATCCAGATTTTTTTCATTGCAATTATTTCGATTTGAAGCCATGTTTCGACGTTCAGAGCGAGAAAGATGTTAAAAAATCTGCTTTCAACTAAATTTTAGATTTTATTATTTTAAAAACTATACAATTATATAAAAGGTTTATCGTGCATGCCATAGTATTCTTCGACACATTTCACACCGAAATGCATGTTCATACTTTATCTTAGTCGCATTTGAAAACACGCACATTTGGCAACAGCGCACGTGAATCTTCCATAAGAATAGCATGGTCCATAAGAGCCCGTTGTGCCTTCATAATGTGAAAATTCCTATAGTTATGTAGTATAAAAATACAACATGCATCATTCAGAATAAAAGATGGCAACAAAGTATATTTATCTCCCATTTGGCCTTCTGTGATTTTTGAATTTCCATACCGGTGCAACTCGCTCCGTCAAGCTCTTTTCCAAATGCACAGCTGCCAACATGACTAACAGATACTGCAAAACACAAAGAATTGAGAATCCTAAGCTGCAAACTGTAGCTGAGGAATGTTTTTATAATAGGAGGAGTGAAGTGGTTGCAGTAACTGAAATTAGATGGTGCATACTGTAGGTTCTGTGTAACAAAACCTTTATGATAAAAGCAAATCAAAATATTGCCTATCTAGCAAATTTTGCTTCTCATTTAAATCAGCGGTTCCCATTGCACATGCTCAGTAGCAGTGGTGTAGCTCACCTCTTAAAAAAACCAGCTGCAGTGCGAATCTGAGTTAACGTAGTAATGGTAGCCTGATACATGGCTAATGTTGTATACCATCATGATAAAACTATATATTTTTAATGAATTCAAGAGCAATCCATGTTGCATCCTTGGAAGATACTGAACTTGAATATCACAGGCACGCTTACGAAATCTTTCGTTGGTTCAGGGGACCTCAAACTAGGTATTCTACTGAAATTTTGACATGACATTTTTAATGGAATACAATTTTTTCTCAATTTACTATGGGTAAGGAGTTGCAAAAGTAAAAAAAAGTAAAAGCACTTGAAAACAAATGATGGAGCATTGGAAGATACTGAACTTGAATATCACAGGCACGCTTACGAAATCTTTCGTTGGTTCAGGGGACCTCAAACTAGGTATTCTACTGAAATTTTGACATGACATTTTTAATGGAATACAATTTTTTCTCAATTTACTATGGGTAAGGAGTTGCAAAAGTAAAAAAAAGTAAAAGCACTTGAAAACAAATGATGGAGCACTGTGTTGCTCGAGCATAATTAAATCTGACTACAAGCTTATCAGTGGGTATTTTGTTATTGCATTGAAGACCACTGACCTTCCTACATGAAAAATCTTTAAAGAACTACTGAAGTACCAACCAGAAGAGTAAACTATTATAATTAGAATGTACACAATTACAGCTATGGAATATAGGAAAATATTAGGGGCATTCAGAAATGATTTACAATTAGTTTTTTGTACCTTATTTATTAATAAACATGATTCAATGTAGTTGGGATCTCTCAGTCTACTCCCCACCACCGTCAGTACATTGCTGACACCTTCCTGACAACTTCATTATTGCACCACAAAACCGTTTTTGGAGGGACACTATGCACCCACTTGTGGACAACTGCCTGCAGTTCCTTACCGTTGCTGAAATTTTACCCCACAGTGCATCCTTCATGTTCATGTTCCTTTATGTTGACTCAGGGGTCTCCATCTAGGGGATATGTGAATAGCGACCACAAGGTACCCAAGCTGAGCAGAACATTACTTCCACTTACTGGTGTTTTGCTCCTCACTGTAACTTTTCTATCTGACCTTACCTTGGTCGTCTCTTGTTCTCTTCCGACCCCGATGCTATTAGGGTTCCTGAGGGCTTGGGAGTCTTTATTTTTCCAACCTCTCCATTTGTCTAATTCCTCTATAAAATCTTAACCCCTAACATGCTGACCTGTCATGGCATGTGATACGTCCTCTGATTGGTAATCAGAGGATATGGTCGGTGAATTTATTTTGATAACTCTCCCGGTCAGGTCGGTGAGACCCATAAACCAACGACAGGTGTGGTCCTCCAGACATTCTGGGGGGTTGTGAGAGAGCAATGTGACCGCCAAAACATGCAAATATGGTGCTCTCTAAAAAGCGGTTACTATTACTGTTATTGCTCTCTTTATATTGGAGAGCAAGAGGATTAATGACTTCATTATCAGAAATCCAGCATTAGCTAACAACAACAATTTAAATGCTAGCAGTTCTCGGCTCGTGGACATTTTAAATGGCCATCACTCAAGAGGTTAATAAAGGCTCTCTTGCCCCTGGCTCTTGATTCTTTCATATGTTGAATTAACTCTCTTTTCTTTACTCTTGGCTATAAGTCAGGTCTTTATTAGTAAATATATTGCTCCCCTTCAGTTTCTTTGCATTCTCTAGTATAATATATATCAGTTGTATTGATGCAAATTTCACAATTATCATTCTCTCTCCAGTCCTTCCCACCCTGAAAGCCTCTACTATTTCCCATCCTTTTAAATCCATTTCTAATTTATCTCTCGGAATTAATTCCTCTTCCCCCACAGGCCATTTCCCTCTTCTCTCTTTTACTCCTGTAAAAACCAAATTAAATCTTCTGCTTCTCTCTTCTACTAATTCCACTCTTGATCGCTATTCCATCTCTCGTGAAATTTGTTGAACTCTCTCTGTTGTTTCTTCTTTTATTTCTTCTGCTACTCTAGTCATTTTGTATCTTAATTGTTGCTCCATAGTTTCCATTTTAGATAACATCTTCTCCAGAACTTCCTGCCATTTCTGAGGATGAGGACTCATATCCACTCCTCCAATTACAATGAATATAAAAATTACACATTCCAGTACCCCATGTTAATATTTTCTCCCGTTTCCTCCTTCCTTTTACCTCTTAACTGTCCTGTTCCAAAAAGGCCAATTCTTGCCTGATATATGCTCAACTCCACACCCATTGTTCCTTAGGTCACTCTTACTCGCAAATTTTTTGTTAAATGCATTAACACAAGGGTGTGGTGATGTTAATTTAACACCAAGTTTAACACAATTTTAAAGCTAACATTGTGTTAAAACAGCATCGGTTAGTGAAACTGGCCATTAGTACGTGGGTTGATTTTTTAATAGTGGCAAATTTTTTTTTTTTTTTAATTTAGATACACAGATTACATACATCATTTTAAGTTTTCCAGGGCTTCGATGTAATCACCCCTGTGGTGCATCATGCGTTGCCAGAGATTTGGAACCCATTGGGTGCCGTGAGCACTGCCTAATCTCTTGATGTTATGAAGGGAGTGGTCGGTTGCTTGGAGAACGTCATTAACTGTGCAGAAGTGGTTCTTTCATTTTAGGGAAGAGATTGTGGTTGCAGGTGCTTAGATCTTGAGAACAAGGGGGGTGGTAAAACACTTCCTTGCACCAACGATTGAACAAATCAGAGCCACTGCTGCATGTGCCTTTGCATTGTTGTGCAGAACGATAGGTGGGTTAATCAGGAAGTGCCATCATTTTCTTCTTAGAGCTGCTTGTAGATTTATTTTGCAAAAATGTGCATTAGTACATTACAGTAGTGCAGTAACAGTAATGGTATGCTATATAACAGCATTCCAGTTGTAGGCAAAGTTCAGCATAGCTTTCACATTGGTTGTGATCTGTTGAGCTATTACTTTTCAAGTGAGCTGTCATGACGTGTCTCATTTGAGTGGCATTTCAGCTAAGGTTCAGAAGCTCTGGCCCAGATCACATCAATAGTAATGATCTGTGCTCCAGGTGTGTGCGAGCTGCATCATATTGCAGCCCTTTTTTTTTTTTTCTTGAGGCGATTTCCCACATTCTCAGCCATTTCTTCAGGAATTTAAGCACAGTTGAAGACGCCAATCTGGCGTCGTTGATCAATTCACGAATCGTGCCATTCCGATCCACCAGCACTAATGTGTTCATGTTCTGCACATCTTCCATTACTGCAGGATGACCAGGATGAGTCATGTCTGTCACATTTTGATGCCCATCTTTGAAAGCTTTGGCTCTCTTAGCTAATGTGCGGTAAGGTATTCACATTCAATTTTCAACCAGTTCCTCTGATCTTGCTTCGAAACCATTGTGGCTGTACTCCATGAGCACTTGCTCAAAACTGCATTATTACCAATGTTACTGCACACGTGCATGTAGTGGGGGGAACGAGTTCATTTGCTCTGAGGGGTGGTGCCCATCTAACCTACTCCTGGTGTAAATTATATTGCCTGGCTCCATTTCAGGGCATTGTTACCGCTATTATAAATCAAGCCACATATGTGATTTTGGCAAGAGAATGTGCACACACTACATCAGCAGCACCACGGCACTATAGCATGTAGAAGGCAAATATTGAATTTTAGATAGGGATATAACAATGTGTGGTGGTGTATATTATTATATATTACAGTGTAGACTATTTTAGAAAAGCAGCATCTCTGTTACCAACCTCAGCACTACAGTCTAGGAATAAGTATGCTGCTTTATTTTGAATAGGTCTGCATGCAAATTATGGTAAAAGTGAAGGTTTCCTGGGTAAGTGTTATTGCTTTCTCTATCTTGTACTTAGTAGGTATTGTATTCCACCCAAAAATTTTATACCAAGATCTCATTGGAAATATACTTTAAGGTCTGCTGAATCTGAAAAAAGTATTTGTAAAAAAAGGTCTGCGTGCAGTCATGTCTGTCTGTACATGTGTGCCTGATGTTTTCATGACAAATTAAATGTATATCAGGAATTTCCTGGATTTACTTTTGGATGGGAAAACTTGCAAGAAGATAAAAGTGAAACTGAATGCTTTTTATGGGGACTTCTCACCATGTATGGCAACAGTTAGATATTGGTTCAACAACTTTAAATGTGGTGGAACAACTGTTTTTGGTGAGAAATGCCCAGGATACCTGGTAGATATGGTTACCGAGGAAGTCATTGAAAAAGTCCACAATATGATTCTCACTGATCATTGAATGAAAGTTTGCAAAGTGGCAGAGGCCATGGGTGTGTCGACAGGAACAACAATCCATATTTTGCATGACTATTTTGAGATGGAGGGTTGTTGACTTGATGGGTGCCACGTTTGCCCACATTGGAGAACAGGAGGATGTTGCTTTCAACTTTGAAGCATGTTTGGCACTATTTAAGTAAAATCCAAAGGAGTTTCTGTATCAAGTTGTCACCACTGATGAGACCAGAATTCATCATTAATCTCTAGAAACCAAGCAAAAATCAAAACAATGAGTTGCTTACAGTGACTACCCTAAAGATAGCAAAGATGGTTCCCTTTGGCTGCAAAAGTGATGGCAACGATTTTTTGGGATGCAACGATTCTCATAATTATTGACTTCTTGGTTGATTACGGTTAGCTATTAGCCTAATTCGACAAGAAGTTGGAGACTGCAAGTTGGTGGAATTTTGGATTGAAGGTATTATTCTTTTTGTAGTTGTCTGTTTATGAGGGTTTCATATAAATTCCAAACGTGAGTTCATGGTTCTGTCTAATGATTTTGAGGTACAAGAAAGTTGGTAGCCATCTTTCTCATTGAGGAAAAGTTTAAGATTGAGCACAGGCTTGGACTGCAAAGATTCCTGCCTGAAATACAGTGCTTTACTTACATAGGCTAAAGTTTAATTCAGTCATTGTTGAGGCACTGAATACAGCGGCAGAAATCCAAGGAGGACTTTCAGTGCAGCTGTTGGGGTAGTTTTAAAATCGCCCAATATGTTTACACAGGCAGGTCTTTGTAGATTTGACAACTTAGCTGTTACCATGGACTGCAGTGTCTTTCCCCACTAGACCAAGGCGCCATGGGCTGTCTGTGGTCTTATAACCAACTCATACAGCCAGTAGCAAACTGGTTCCAGGTGGTTCCAGACCCCGAGAAGAACCAACAGGGCATCTGCAGGTGAAAATCAATACTTTAACTCTGCAGATAATGTTTTTTAAATGGGAATTCCTTGTCCATTTTCTAACCAAGATTATCCCTAGATATTTGACAGATTCTGAAAGCCCAATAGTATCTCCGACCTTTAAATTCTTAAATAATTCAAGGTTTCTTTTTGTTGTGAATGGAACAATGATGGCTTTTGAGGGTTTGATCTTAAGAGCTTCGCTCTGACTTCATGACTCCAGTCATTGATTAGTTTTAAGCCTTTGTTCATGATGTTGCTTAAATGTTAGCGTATATGCCTCTAACCATCAAAGCTAGGTCGTCAGCATAGCTTGGAAGGTAATCTTTTTTTGTTCAATTCTACCAAAAGACCATCCACCACAAGGCTAAAGGGCTAAAACTCACCCCTTCAGACACCCTGGATGGCTATGGTCATGTTTTCTCCCAAGAAGAAATCACAGAGGGTTAGGTCTGGGGACCACAAATCTCCTCTAATAATTCTGTCATGAAACACACTTTCAGTTGTTCTCATCTAAAGATTGACTGTGTGAGCTGTTGCAGAGTCATGTTGAAAAAAGGCAAAATCACGCTTCCTGTCTATTAATTCTCTAAAACAAGGGGCAAAATAGTATTCCCGTAAATACGGGTATCAACTGTTGACTTAAAAAAAATTGGCTCTCTAACTCAACCTAATATTGTTCATGAAATACCTCTTCATGACGAAAAAATTTGTGTGGTGCACCATTAGCAGAGGATGGTTTCTTAGAGCTCCAATAAGCAATTTCTCTTTCTGGGATAACTTAAAACATAAAGTGTATTAGAAAACCCACACTCCCTGTAGTCTTTAAAATGCTGTATGATTTCATCTGTGCTTTTCTATGATAGCGGCAGACAGAAACGAGTGCTGAGGATGTGGACAGGCAAAATACCATGCAACCCATTTGAACTTTTTTGCCCTCCTGACAGAAAGCCTATAATTCTAAATGAAGGATCAAAATAAGTAACTGCCAAACTTCAATAATAATTATTATTGGAATGAATCTGAACTAAGTGTTGCTGGTAGTGTGCAGTTTTAAGCTATTCATCTATGGGAACAAGACAGAGAGATACAGGTTTCTTCTGTTGTTCATATATGGCTTTTCATACAGAGTAGGCCATGCAAATATTGTTTGTCACTGGATTAGTGCCTAAGTGAAATATTTCTTTTTAAAGCAGTGTATCGGCTTTATAACCACCATCTCCTAATTAGATTGCAGCCTTGAGACCAGTCTCATCATGTAAGTGTTAGCAACGCTTTTCTTAAATAATATAATAAGTTATTTGGTTTTTAAAAATATCAGCTTTCTAACCAAACATAAGCTGCTGCCATATCTGTTGCCAACTGCTTTGAGGAGTAAACAAAAGCAAA